>JBAIZL010000003.1:112406569-112446569 GCA_036971475.1 Prosapia bicincta | reverse complement strand
ACAAATCATATTGTTAAATAATTAATGACAAAAATACACTAAATGTGGTTACTTTTCACAAAAGGGGCGAGATATGCAATATGGTAGTTTCGTCCAATTTGGTTTAAAATAAGGGATAAAACAGTTTCATAAAACAGTTTATTTGATGTAATAGGGTATGTGTAGAGCAGCTGTATTCATTAGTTTTGTATGTTCAGTGTTGCCAACGTTTATTGTTACACTTGTATTAAAACTGTGTTTAACTAACGACATATATATATATATATATATATATATATAGATATATATATTTAATAAATTTAAAATATTTCAAACACAAGAATACTTTTAATGAATATATTTATTCAAAGCTTTTCGCCGATAAAAAAGTATCAGCATCTTCAGGAAAAATAATTATCTAATAAAATACTTTTACAAAATTAAATCATATGTACTACAAAGAATCATATGTTTATAATTATTGCAACGCAGACAAATCAAATAATACCCAATTATTCAAACCATCCATACAACCAAAAAATGGCAGCGCTTTATAATTTACTACATAGAATGCACAAAATACCAATGAGTTTAAATGATCAAATAAAGGAGAAAAATATAATATATCAAATTGGCTTAGAAAATGGATATAAAAGAAAAACTATAGATAAATTAAATAATAATATAATAAGAAAACAGAAACTCGAAAATAATTTTGTACCTAATATGAGAGAAAATATTTGGACAACTTTTCCATTCACTGGTAACGAAATAAATAAAATTACAAGATTATTTAAAGAAACAAATTTACAAATTACATATAAAACCGATAATAAAATTACAAATTTAATAAACAATAACAAAAATCAAAATAATATGCACGAAAGAAATGGAGTATATAATATAAAATGTCAAACTTGTAATAAATTATATGTAGGACAAACAAAAAATAAATTAAAAGAAAGATACAAAGAACATTTAAACGCTTATATCAAACCAAACATATACAAATCCAATTTAGCTACGCATTGTATTAATAATGGACATGAGTTTCCGGAAATAGAAAATTAATAAAAGAATTAAATAAAGGATTAAAAATGAATATTTTTGAAACATTGGAAATTTATAAGCATAAAGTTAAAGACAAATTAATTGATGAACAAATTCAAGTGAGATCAAGGCACCAAACTATTTATAAAGTCATTGATGTTATAGAAAAATTTACATAATGTGCAATAATTATAAACATATGATTCTTTGTAGTACATATGATTTAATTTTGTAAAAGTATTTTATTAGATAATTATTTTTCTTGAAGATGCTGATACTTTTTTATCGGCGAAAGGCTTTGAATAAATATATTCATTAAAGGTATTCTTGTGTTTGAAATATTTTAAATTTATTAACTATATATACAAGAAAACATATCACCATATTTAATATATATATATATATATATATAAATATATATATATATATATATATATATATATATATATATATATTTATATCAAATCAGTTTTAATAATTTCTACCTAAAAACTAATCATTAAAAAAATATATCTCCCAAGTCCTGGCGCGACAGGTAATATAGCGACCCCCTCTGGGGCTAAATACAATCCCACCCCTGCCTCGAATAAAACTTCCGTCTGAATATAAATTTTAAATACACCATTTTGTGTATTCCGCGTGTATTGTTGTTGTGACAGAGTTAAGCTTGGGGAGAGCCTTTAGTAGATATATATATAGTCTGATTGCAGAGCAGAAAATTTGTAAAGCGTTTTATAATATGCAACATTCTGTATTGCGTGATTGGGAATTTGCTAAAACTTATGCAATTATATAAGGGGACGTACAAATAGTTTGTTTTAAAAAATACGTTTGTATCTTGCCAAAGTATACAATACTTGTATAATCTCTTAATATTAAAATAAATAAACTGTAATTTAATAGTATTTCTTATATATTTCTAGAACTTTCAATGCAATTTCAAAGACTTGTCCTCTATCGGGAACATAAATAGATGGCTAGACTTCACACCCTGGTGTAATAAAAAGCGTAGATGTCTTTGGTAGACCTTATAAAATGACATAATGTAATAGGGGCGAAGCCAGGACGATGTATTCCAGGGGCATGACGTAAGGGGGGGGGTGGAACACACGTAGGGTAATTTTGATCCTTTTTATTTTTATCATATTTTATGCTGTTTTGGCAATAAAAATAATGCAATTATTGAGTCATCGGTCATTTTGTTAAAACATACTAAGCTGTAAAACACATTTTGTAAAAATGAGCTATTTCACTAATCTAAGCTCAAAATATCAATACGTTTTACGCAAAGAAAAGAATAAAAGACAAAATTTGTTAAGCGTCGCTTTGTAAAAATAATAGTCAATAATAAATTTGTTTCCTAGCGTTGGTGGAGTGGAATAAATTTGTTTTATAGGTTAATATTTGTCTGCTAAAAGTTTTTAATTGGGGGGGGGGGCACGTGCCCTGTATTGTGACCTCGTACTTGTATTAGGCAGGGTATAAGGTTCTACCCTTAGCTGGGGCGCAGGAGGACACTTTCTCACTACCAGGTCTAAACTAAACCGAACCATTTATATATTTATTTGGGACATTTGTTTTTTCAATTATTACTTAAAAACGTCCATTAATTCATCAATCCTCAGTCGTAATCGTTAATAACTTCTGCAGTGGTTCTAGTGACGACAGGAACTGAAGAATAATTTATATATATATATATATATATATATATATATATATATATATATATATATATGTTTGTTTGTATGTATGAGACTTATGCATTACTAAACCACTGATCCGATCGCCATGAAACTTTGGGGATTGCTTAGTACATTCTTGGGAAGATCTCTTAATAATGTTTTCAACGTGTAATTTTTTAGTGCCAAAGTACCAAAATATGTCTCTGCCTTATCTTATGTTCAAACATTTCATTGAATTCATTCCAAATTTTGGTTGCTAGGCAACAATCAACAATTAAAATTATTTTCCAACACATTTGAAACAATATACAAAAAATTATGTATACCGAGGGTACTTCAACAGGATTAACGGATTGCTTTCCAAACGAAGCAATACCAAAGGCAAGCGAAAAGAGATTACAACACAATGGAAGTGACGGAAAAGCGTATAAATATAAACGAACAAAAATAATAGTCTAACACTATACATAAAAGAAAATGGAAAACTGCAGAAAAATTCGTTTCCTATTCTGCCCCTTAATATTGTTATTATGACGTATTTATAGTAATTGTAATTATAAAATAAAAAGAAACTAAAATAAAAGTTTTCTTGTAGGTTTAAATAGGAATTTACTTGAAAAAATAATTTTTATAACACTTGTTATTATATTTGCAGAGTGATGCAAGTATCGTGCATAGCTCGTATATAGAGTGTTTTCCCGGTTCTTGATAGAATTTCACGATGACGAGTGAGAAAGGACCTCTAGTAACGAAGTGTACTATTGCCATTAAACTCTCAGCATTAAAACTTTGCTACGACGTTTGGCAATCATACTTCGCCGGTTCCTCACCTTTACGTCTTGCTTAAATCTCTTGATTAGCCACACACGTTCATTGCGCTGGAATTAAAAGTATAACATATTTTTATTGTACATTATTAGTGTTTATTGGTTTATATTTAGTGAAATCAAGTTAAAAATGACGGAATCGTCTTTTCACCGCATTCTTTAACAGTTTTTAATTACCATCACGTAATAGAAAGCATAATTCTCCAAGCAAATATTTAACCAACGAATCAAAAGCATTAACTCAAGATCTGACTATCACGTATTCCTCTTTAACAAAGCTAAAAGCACTGTGAGATCATACTTGTCAAATCGTAAGAACGTAACTAAATGCTGGTGGAAAGTCTCGCGTATAAATGCCACAACAAAAGCTCTACACTGTGGTAAGAGTGACACAGATATTACTGATTATATGATAAACATTTCCATTAGGTAAGTCTTGAAATTATTTTACAGAAATCAAAAGAGTAAATAAAAGACATACAAAAAACTCAAAAATTAATTATTTATTGAGTCATACTCGTTTCAATGACAAAGCCATCATCATTACAGTGAGTGTCTAACTGTTGTGAGTAGCAACACTCACTGATGATAGCTTTGTCACTAAAACGCGTATGAGTCAATAAATGAATAATTTTTGAGTTTTGTGTATGTCTTTAATTTGTTTGAACATAACCTCACAAGCTAAGCTCAAAGAATAGTTGTATTAACCAAAAGACTTAACAGAGAAATGTTAACCAAATTTGCATCACAGCCAAAATAATAAGGTTCGACCCTGGCATTGGGAAATAAATTTATTTTCAACTTTATAAATATTACTTTTTAAAAAACTAAAAATATATTTAGAAGATCTTTTGTTCAACTAATGGATAAAGGTAGATTATTTGTCACTAGCATAAAGGCGTAACAATATAAATGAATTTATAGAGAATAAACCTGATTATGTTCAACTAATGGACAAAGGTAGATTATTTGTCACTACTATAAAGGCGTAACAATATAAATGAATTTATAGAGAATAAACCTGATTATGTTCAACTAATGAATGCATACAATAAGTTAACAAGTAATATAAATAAAATGTTTTTAAAGTCAATTCCCCTTTAGGTAAAAAAAATGATTTAGTTTTTTATTAGTTAATTACAATTAATTTAAATATATATATGCATTTCACAAAATCACAATATTAAGTGGCAAAACTGAAAGAGAAATTAACTGTTAAGTTAATTAAGTAAATTTAATATATGAATTTATGTATTTGTTTAAACCTAGATTAACATTAAGTGTTATCCACTACAAGTTTAAAAATGTATCCTTAACTTGAAGTCCTTGTATGTAAAGGATAATTATTTCCTGAAGATACTGGTATTATTTTATCGACGAAAAGCTTTGAATAATATATGCAATAAAAGTATTCTTGTTTTTGAAATATTTTTCAAATATATATATATATATATATATATATATATATATATATATATATATATACTACAATATGTATTCTTGTGTATTAATAAAGAAATAAGACAACATACAAATACAAGCATAATTATTCTTAATTTAATTAATTATAATTTATTGAATAAACAATCCAAAGCTTTTCGTTGGCTAACAGTACCAACATCATCAGGAATATTAAAGAATAAATACATAAATAAATAAATAAATATATATATATATAAATATAAAATACGTTTTCTTGTTTAATAATTTAAAACAACACAGGTTATTCAAATACAAGAATATTTATTATTTTATATCCGAAGCTTTTCGTTTACAAACAGTACCAAAATCATCAGGAATGAAAACTACAATAATGTAAGCTATAGGCCTAAAACATATGTTTATTTAGAAATAGAATTGTTGCTAAAATTTATACAAATTGCCAAATTTATTTTATTGCTGTAACATTATAGACATTGAATATAGTATCAAATTTTGAATGTATTTGTATTTGTTCTTTTATTAATTTGTTAGTATTATTGTGTTTATATATTTCGAATTCTTCATATATATTCATTCTTAATCCCTTATTAATTTCTTTTATAAGTCTCATATTTTCTATATTTGGAAATTGGTGCTTATTATTAATACAATGATTTGCGAAATTTTATTTATATATTTCTGGATTAATGTAGGCATTTAAATGTTCTTTATATCTTTCTTTTAATTTTTTCTTTGTTTGACCTATATAAGCTTTATTGCAATTTTTGCATTCTAATTTATAAACACCACCTTTTTCATGCATCTTAATTGTTTTATTATTGTTATTTATTATGTTTATTATTTTGTTATTAGTTTTGTATGCAATTTTGATATATGTATTTTTAAATAATTTGCTGATATTTTTTATTTCATAGCCTATAAATAAAAATGAAGTCCATATTGTATATTATTATTATTGCAAATTAAATTATTATTTTGTTTATTAAAAATATTATAATTAAGTTTGTCAACAGTTTTCTTTTTATAACCGTTTTCTAATGCAATTTGATAAATTATGTTTTTTTAAATTTTATTTTAATCATTCATGGGTATTTTATGCATTCTATATAATAAGTTACATAAAGCAGCCATTTTTTGATTATATGGATGATTAGATTTATTTGGTATAATTTGGTTTGTCAAAGTTGGTTTACGGTATATCATATATTCAAATTTTTCATTTTTTCTTATTATTGTTAAATCTAGAAAATTTATTTTGTTATTTGTTTCAATTTCATAAGTAAATTTGATTTTATTATTAATTTTATTTATTTTATCCAAAATATTTGTTAAATTTATATTATTATTGTTTGATATATATATTCCATCATCTTCATTGCGAACCCAATAACCATTTTTATCATACATTTTTATAATTTCATTTATTTTATTATCTAATTGTTGTAAAAATATTTCAGATAATATATTTGATAATGGCGAGCCCATAGCAAGACCATCTTCTTGTTTATAAATTTTGTCATTATATGAAAAATAATTTTGATTTAATATTATTTTGAGTGTATTTAAAATTTCTAATGTTAATGTTTTATCTTTCTCGTGTACTAATTTAGATTTTATAATTTCAAGAGTTTCATTTATAGGTATGTTTGTATACATATTTTTTATATCTAATGATATTAATTTTGTATTTTCATTAATTTTAATCGCATTTAGTTTTTCAATAAGATTAATAGAATTTATTATAGTATGATTATTATTTAGTTCTATTTTTTCTTTAAGAATATTTACCATAACCTTTGATATTTTATAAGATGGAACATTTATAAAATTTATTAATGGTCTTATTGGTTTATCTATTTTATGTAATTTCACAAGTCCATTCAATATTAGAATTTTTGGATTATCATTTATATAGTTGCTAATTTTATTTTTATTGAATAATTTATATGAAGATTTTATAATATTTTTAATTTTATTTTGAAATTTATTTGTGGGATCCTTATATATTTGACAAAATTGATTATCATTTATGTATTTTTCTGTTTTTGTTATGTGCTCATTTTTATCAATAATGACAATAGCATTACTTTTATCTGCCTTTACTGTAATAAGATTATTATTTTGTAATTTTTGTTTTAAATCTTTAATTTCTGAATATTGTTTCTTATGTGTTTTATTAACTGTATTTTTTAATCAATTTTTTAATTTCATAAGCTGCTTCGATTCTAGTATTTTCTTGTAAGCTTGTATTTAGTTTACAAATAGCTAGTTCTGTATCTACTATAATATTATTAATATTATTATTTATGTCTGTTTTAATATTGGTTTTATTGTTTTCAAGTAGTTTTATTTCATTATTATTAAATCCAGTATTTGATAGATTAACTACATTAGGGTGAAAATTATGATATTTAATTTCATGTACATCTTTTATTTGTTTTTCTAACTTCAAATTTTTAAGTTTTTTGTTTATTATATTTATTTTTATATTTCTAATTTTATTCATAAATTGATTTTATTATATTTTTCTTCCCATCTTATGTTATGCATAATAGAAGCTAATTTTAGCTTTGGATATAAAATAATAAATATTCTTGTATTTGAATAACCTGTGTTGTTTTAATATATATATATATATATATATATATATATATATATATATATATATATATAATACGTTTTCTTGTTTAATAGTTTAAAACAACATAGGTTATTCAAATACAAGTATATTTATGAATTTATATTCAAAGCTTTTCGTTGGTAAACAGTACCAACAACATCAGGAATGATAATTAAAATAATGTTAGCTATAGGCCTAAAACATATGTTTAATTAGAAATAGAATTGTTGCTAAATTTATACAAATTGCCAAATTTATTTTGTAGCTGTAACATTAGAGACAATGAATATAGTATCAAATTTAGAATATATTTGTATTTGTTCTTTTATTAATTTGTTATTATTATTGTATATATATATATATATATATATATATATATATATATATATATATATATATATATATATATATATAATACGTTTTCTTGTTTAATAGTTTAAAACAACATAGGTTATTCAAATACAAGTATATTTATGAATTTATATTCAAAGCTTTTCGTTGGTAAACAGTACCAACAACATCAGGAATGATAATTAAAATAATGTTAGCTATAGGCCTAAAACATATGTTTAATTAGAAATAGAATTGTTGCTAAATTTATACAAATTGCCAAATTTATTTTGTAGCTGTAACATTAGAGACAATGAATATAGTATCAAATTTAGAATATATTTGTATTTGTTCTTTTATTAATTTGTTATTATTATTGTATATATATATATATATATATATATATATATATATATATATATATATATATATATATAATACGTTTTCTTGTTTAATAGTTTAAAACAACATAGGTTATTCAAATACAAGTATATTTATGAATTTATATTCAAAGCTTTTCGTTGGTAAACAGTACCAACAACATCAGGAATGATAATTAAAATAATGTTAGCTATAGGCCTAAAACATATGTTTAATTAGAAATAGAATTGTTGCTAAATTTATACAAATTGCCAAATTTATTTTGTAGCTGTAACATTAGAGACAATGAATATAGTATCAAATTTAGAATGTATTTGTATTTGTTCTTTTATTAATTTGTTATTATTATTGTATATATATATATATATATATATATATATATATATATATATATATATAATACGTTTTCTTGTTTAATAGTTTAAAACAACATAGGTTATTCAAATACAAGTATATTTATGAATTTATATTCAAAGCTTTTCGTTGGTAAACAGTACCAACAACATCAGGAATGATAATTAAAATAATGTTAGCTATAGGCCTAAAACATATGTTTAATTAGAAATAGAATTGTTGCTAAATTTATACAAATTGCCAAATTTATTTTGTAGCTGTAACATTAGAGACAATGAATATAGTATCAAATTTAGAATGTATTTGTATTTGTTCTTTTATTAATTTGTTATTATTATTGTATATATATATATATATATATATATATATATAATACGTTTTCTTGTTTAATAGTTTAAAACAACATAGGTTATTCAAATACAAGTATATTTATGAATTTATATTCAAAGCTTTTCGTTGGTAAACAGTACCAACAACATCAGGAATGATAATTAAAATAATGTTAGCTATAGGCCTAAAACATATGTTTAATTAGAAATAGAATTGTTGCTAAATTTATACAAATTGCCAAATTTATTTTGTAGCTGTAACATTAGAGACAATGAATATAGTATCAAATTTAGAATGTATTTGTATTTGTTCTTTTATTAATTTGTTATTATTATTGTATATATATACATATATATATATATATATATATATATATATATATATATATATATTTCGAATGCTTCATATATATTCATTCTTAATCATTTATTAATTTCTTTTATAAGTTTCATATTTTCAATATTGAAAATGTCTATAATGTTACAGCAACAAAAAAATTTGGCAATTTGCTTAAATTTAGCAACAATTCTATTTCTAATTTAACATATGTTTACATATGTAATATTACATAGCTATAGCTTACATTATTGTAATTTTCATTCCTGATTTTGTTGGTACTGTTTACCAACGAAAAGCTTTGAATATAAATTAATAAATATTCTTGTATTTGAATAACCTATGATGTTAAAAAAAAAAAAAAAAAAAAAAAAAAAAAATTATATATATATATTATATATATAATTATTATATATACATTATATATATATATATATATGTATAGGAAGAATGTGAACTAATAGAAGGAATTGAAAAAGAGTTTGCGTCATTATTGGTCCTTACTGCAAATTATTAATATTTCAGTCGTTTTATTAGCTTTCGTAAAAGTACAAATTGCTGTCGCTAGATGTCAGTGAGATAGCAATATCTTAACAAATAAAAATAAGAAATCTGTCCATAGCACAGTAGCGTAATTGTAATCATTAAATAAAAATTACTCATGGAAAAAATATTAATATACTCATCTTCATTTCTGTGAGGAAAATTTCTATATGTTTGAGTATAGTTTTCTACCATTCCTAACGTTTCAATATTCTCATCTGTTGACGTGTTTTGGAGTAACTCCATTTAATTTTGAGTGAAAAAATAGAAAGCGAGATATGGTAGTGGTGTGGGCGTGGCTAACGGTATATAAAGAAGAACTCAAAGTTTGGGCAAAAAGTACGAATTAAGTTTTGAAAATAGAGTTACTCCGAAACGCGTCAACCGAGGAGTATATTAAAAAGCTAGGAATGGCAGATAACTGTATTCAAAAATTTAATTAGAAAACATATTTAAATTATTTAATTTAAATTAGCGAGTCTAATTATTTGCAGCAAAAATCATTGCTATTTAATAACTAAATTAAAATCATTTAAAAATAATATTTAACGTTTATCCCCCCAAAATGGTGGGCGCAAACCTTTATGTACACACTGTACGAAAGCAGGTCAATGTTTACCTCTGAGGCAGTCTCGTTGTGAAATACCTCCCCTTGGCGGGGGTTGTTCATCATACAGCCCTCGTCCATCACCGCCTTCCAAATACTTTTTCGAAGCTGTGATTTATCCAGTCACGCGAAATTTATAAACCGATTTCTAATGATGCCATTAAAACGAACCCTGGCTTTTATGTCTGTATAATTTCGAACCGAACTTTTAACATCACGAAAAGATTTAATGTTTGTAAAATGTGTTCGACTTGCTATAAATCGGTTTAGTGCAAGCTATCGATTGTATCGATACTGAACAGTTTGCAAACTAGTTACATGCCGTTATTACATTGGCCGGGAAAAAATTCGTTTGATGTTATCATTTTGGTGTATAGTAACACAATAGCCACAAACATATTATTTTACTAATATTCAACTCTTGCTGTACGATTCAATTCTTGTCCGCTTCAGTTACAAGATCCATCTTCAGAAGTATATTTAAACTGAAATGAATGAATAGATGGTTTAAAAAAGGATGAATTAATTTCAGTGTAGTTATTTGTTTATATTTATTGCGTTTAGTTGATTCATATTGCATAAGGACAATAGTTATTATTAATCACACAATCAGTGTGATCCAAATGAATATAAAATGTTCACGTTTTATGCCATAAATTTACGTCATAAATTTAGAAATCAACGAAAATGTTCCCTCGGGGCGAAGGAACAAAGAACCGTATTGTTTAAGGAATGGGTTGATCCTTTTACTAGAGTTTATGAAGTATAGTTTGAATTAGAAATAACTTTGTCATTTACTTTAACGTGAACAGCTTTGCATCTTTATACATAGGACTATTTGCATAAAACAAGTACTGATGATGTGAAAACAATAATCTCACGAAAACTCGTTCATTTTTTTTCGTTCATTAAAATAATTCATAAGTCGTGTGTGTGTATGTGTTTTGTGTGTGTGTATGTTGGTGTGTGTGTGTGTGTGTGTGTGTGTGTGTGTATGTTGGTGTGTGTGTGCGTAAGTGTGTACGTGTGTGCGCTGGTGTGTGTGTGTGTGTGTGTGTGTGTGTGTGTGTGTGTGTGAGTGTGTATTGGCGCACGCGCGCACGTGTGTGTGTACATATACGAGAGGATGTGCCTTTATGAGCTATGAATGCTCTGAGGTATTTAATAATGACGAAAGAACTACCAGTACGTCGTGACACAGGAAGATTGGCAATGACAATATGTTTATAGCATGTGTTATTATAAATAAGCTCTAAATATGTTGTAAATAGGACGTCCTTCTAAACATTGCGAAACGTTCAAATGGGATAATTCTGCAGGTCCTTGGATAAACTTGAGCATGAGGAAGATTTATCGGGCAAGGAGGAACATGTAACAGCGTAGCGCAGCTTGCAGTAAACATGTTTGTGTAGTAACTTGGCGAAACTCCGCACGCTATTAGCGTGTACTAAACCCTATTACGGGTATAATATGCTTAAGAGTTACATGAAAGGCGCGATAGTTCCACAAGGGGATGCATTAACCGTACAAAGATTCCCGTTTGTTGCCACATCAAAGCGTGGTTAGAGCAATACTGCACAAGCCGCATTACAACCTGCACAACTCAAAGAGCCTGGTTTGTAAACATTTGTCTAAGAATATAAAACAAATAAAAATATTGCCTTTTATAAAAAAAAACTATATTTTTTAGATATATTTGAATATCATATATCTCTAAAATAGACGTATGTACTTTTTGTAAATATCCTAATCATATTGTATTAATACAAATAGCGCTATGTAATAAAGTGTCCATAGAGCTGCACTTACTAATTGTACGTACGAGGGCGGCAGTTATGAGTGAGGCATTTTTCCCGCCATCACAGTTGAGTGGGCGGTTAGTTTAGTTATCAATGGGGTACGTTAAACACGGCTGACCTTAATTATTCAAAAAATAAGTTCTACTATAGACATGTAACTGCACATTGCGATGTATGTCATTGTTTAAAAGACAAAATATATTTTCCTTATTATGTGGCATTTAAAATAATGTGAAGATATTGTAAAAGTCGATATTGTATTAGGAAGGATTTAATATCTTATATTGAAGAGAGATTACTAACGTTTGATTACATATTCTGTTACAACTTATTATGGCAAACGGTGTCAACACTGTCCAAAGCCATTAACAGATTGACAAATACAACACTCTCCATGGAAATGGATACGGTTTCAACACTGTCCAAAGCCATTAACAGATTGACAAATACAACACTCTCCATGGAAATGGATACGGTTTCAACACTGTCCAAAGCCATTAACAGATTGACAAATACAACCCTCTCCATGGAAATGGATACGATTTCAACACTGTCCAAGGATATAAAGAGATTGACAAATACAACCCTCTCCATGGCAATGGATACGGTTTAAACATTGTCCAAAGCCATTACAATATTGACAAATACAACCCTCTCCATTGAAATGAATACTGTTTCAACACTGTCCAAAGCCATTAAACGATTGACAAATACAATCCTCTCCATGGAAATAGATACGGTTTAAACACTGTCCAATGCCATTAAACGATTGACAAATATAACCCTCTCCATGGGAATAGATACGGTTCAAACACTGTCCAATGCCATTATAATATTGACAAATACAATCCTCTCCATGGAAATGGATACGGTTTCAACACTATCCAAAGCCATTAAAAGATTGACAAATACAATCTTCTTCATGGAAATGGATACAGTTTCAACACTATCCAAAGCCATTAAAAGATTGACAAATACAATCTTCTTCATGGAAATGGATACAGTTTCAATACTGTCCAAAGATATAAAGAGATTGACAAATACAATCCTCTCCATGGCAATGGATACGGTTTCAACACTATCCAAAGCCATTAAAAGATTGACAAATACAATCTTCTTCATGGAAATGGATACAGTTTCAATACTGTCCAAAGATATAAAGAGATTGACAAATACAATCCTCTCCATGGCAATGGATACGGTTTCAACACTATCCAAAGCCATTAAAAGATTGACAAATACAATCTTCTTCATGGAAATGGATACAGTTTCAATACTGTCCAAAGATATAAAGAGATTGACAAATACAATCCTCTCCATGGCAATGGATACGGTTTCAACACTGTCCAAAGCCATTAACAGATTGACAAATACAACACTCTCCATGGAAATGGATACGGTTTCAACACTGTCCAAAGCCATTAACAGATTGACAAATACAACACTCTCCATGGAAATGGATACGGTTTCAACACTGTCCAAAGCCATTAACAGATTGACAAATACAACCCTCTCCATGGAAATGGATACGATTTCAACACTGTCCAAGGATATAAAGAGATTGACAAATACAACACTCTCCATGGAAATGGATACGGTTTCAACACTGTCCAAAGCCATTAACAGATTGACAAATACAACACTCTCCATGGAAATGGATACGGTTTCAACACTGTCCAAAGCCATTAACAGATTGACAAATACAACCCTCTCCATGGAAATGGATACGATTTCAACACTGTCCAAGGATATAAAGAGATTGACAAATACAACCCTCTCCATGGCAATGGATACGGTTTAAACATTGTCCAAAGCCATTACAATATTGACAAATACAACCCTCTCCATTGAAATGAATACTGTTTCAACACTGTCCAAAGCCATTAAACGATTGACAAATACAATCCTCTCCATGGAAATAGATACGGTTTAAACACTGTCCAATGCCATTAAACGATTGACAAATATAACCCTCTCCATGGGAATAGATACGATTTCAACACTGTCCAAGGATATAAAGAGATTGACAAATACAACCCTCTCCATGGCAATGGATACGGTTTAAACATTGTCCAAAGCCATTACAATATTGACAAATACAACCCTCTCCATTGAAATGAATACTGTTTCAACACTGTCCAAAGCCATTAAACGATTGACAAATACAATCCTCTCCATGGAAATAGATACGGTTTAAACACTGTCCAATGCCATTAAACGATTGACAAATATAACCCTCTCCATGGGAATAGATACGGTTCAAACACTGTCCAATGCCATTATAATATTGACAAATACAATCCTCTCCATGGAAATGGATACGGTTTCAACACTATCCAAAGCCATTAAAAGATTGACAAATACAATCTTCTTCATGGAAATGGATACAGTTTCAACACTATCCAAAGCCATTAAAAGATTGACAAATACAATCTTCTTCATGGAAATGGATACAGTTTCAATACTGTCCAAAGATATAAAGAGATTGACAAATACAATCCTCTCCATGGCAATGGATACGGTTTCAACACTATCCAAAGCCATTAAAAGATTGACAAATACAATCTTCTTCATGGAAATGGATACAGTTTCAATACTGTCCAAAGATATAAAGAGATTGACAAATACAATCCTCTCCATGGCAATGGATACGGTTTCAACACTATCCAAAGCCATTAAAAGATTGACAAATACAATCTTCTTCATGGAAATGGATACAGTTTCAATACTGTCCAAAGATATAAAGAGATTGACAAATACAATCCTCTCCATGGCAATGGATACGGTTTCAACACTGTCCAAAGCCATTAACAGATTGACAAATACAACACTCTCCATGGAAATGGATACGGTTTCAACACTGTCCAAAGCCATTAACAGATTGACAAATACAACACTCTCCATGGAAATGGATACGGTTTCAACACTGTCCAAAGCCATTAACAGATTGACAAATACAACCCTCTCCATGGAAATGGATACGATTTCAACACTGTCCAAGGATATAAAGAGATTGACAAATACAACACTCTCCATGGAAATGGATACGGTTTCAACACTGTCCAAAGCCATTAACAGATTGACAAATACAACACTCTCCATGGAAATGGATACGGTTTCAACACTGTCCAAAGCCATTAACAGATTGACAAATACAACCCTCTCCATGGAAATGGATACGATTTCAACACTGTCCAAGGATATAAAGAGATTGACAAATACAACCCTCTCCATGGCAATGGATACGGTTTAAACATTGTCCAAAGCCATTACAATATTGACAAATACAACCCTCTCCATTGAAATGAATACTGTTTCAACACTGTCCAAAGCCATTAAACGATTGACAAATACAATCCTCTCCATGGAAATAGATACGGTTTAAACACTGTCCAATGCCATTAAACGATTGACAAATATAACCCTCTCCATGGGAATAGATACGGTTCAAACACTGTCCAATGCCATTATAATATTGACAAATACAATCCTCTCCATGGAAATGGATACGGTTTCAACACTATCCAAAGCCATTAAAAGATTGACAAATACAATCTTCTTCATGGAAATGGATACAGTTTCAACACTATCCAAAGCCATTAAAAGATTGACAAATACAATCTTCTTCATGGAAATGGATACAGTTTCAATACTGTCCAAAGATATAAAGAGATTGACAAATACAATCCTCTCCATGGCAATGGATACGGTTTCAACACTATCCAAAGCCATTAAAAGATTGACAAATACAATCTTCTTCATGGAAATGGATACAGTTTCAATACTGTCCAAAGATATAAAGAGATTGACAAATACAATCCTCTCCATGGCAATGGATACGGTTTCAACACTATCCAAAGCCATTAAAAGATTGACAAATACAATCTTCTTCATGGAAATGGATACAGTTTCAACACTGTCCAAAGATATAAAGAGATTGACAAATACAACCCTCTCCATGGCAATGGATACGGTTTCAACACTGTCCAAAGCCATTAAAAGATGGGCAAATACATTCTTCTCCATGGCAATGGATACGGTTTCAACACTATCCAAAGCCATTAACAGATTGACAAATATAACACTCTCCAAGACAATGGATACGGTTTCAACACTGTCCAAAGCCATTAAAATATTGACAAATACACCCTCTCCATGGCACAATTTTATTGTCGTATTACACTCTTTGTTCCCATTATACACAGTAATCATATTGAATGATTAAGTGTTGTCCCCACATGTTGAATAATTAAAAGGAATGACTGTCTATATTTATAGTAATCAATACGCCCACTGGAACCGGGTCGTAGCTGTGGCACGCACGTGTGGCAGAGAGTAAAACCTCTACATACGCACTATGTCCATGAACCCATTAAGTGTATTCATGGAAATAATCCAAGGAATACATTTCATAAATTTTACCCAATGGGAGAGGCCGACAGAAGTGAGGAGGTAATAATAGAATCTATTTAATAATACAAAACTTTAGTTAAGAGAGAAACTTTATTAGATGTTGCTAAATCATTAAATAAAGATTTAATTTGACGTATGAAATTGATATATTTTTTTAAAATGTATGAGACACTACTAATGAATTTTTTTTTTCAATAAAAATACAAAGGTAATTATTATTATAGTAAATTAACAGTGAAGATTTATTGAAACAAAATTAATATTTTTATTATCAGATCCAAAGTATTAATTAAATGATGTGTAATATGTGAAGAAACAAAACATATGGTTTCAAACAGCTGATATACAACATACCCATACAGTTTAATTCACATTCAGGAACATACGGTAAATAACTGTATACACAGATATATAAGAAAATATGGCAGGGGGAGTCTAATCTAGCATGTCAACAGTTCCATGAATGTTCCCCCAACCATCTTACTGTTCAGGCTTACTGTTAATAATTTTTATACAAATACTTTTATAAAAACGCAGTTTTATACTGTATGCGTGGTGGCGTAAGGTGTTTTAGAAATAAGCATTTTTTAGTTTTTTCATTAAAACTATCCAAACAATTTATAGTTCATTTAATAAGTGTTATAACCTTTTTATTTACAACGTTTGGATAGGACAAAGTCTGTTGGGTACGCCATATATGGAGGAAACTTTATTAATATTATTTCAATACTTCTTTAGTTGCATAAATCAACAAGGACTGACAGTTTGAAGTCGAAGGTCAAGTAAATTGTTATTTAATGAATTTACACACACAAATAAAAAACTCAAGTAAAATGTTTACTTCAACACAGCATCTTACAAAGCTACATACTGTGTGTTTTTCTAATTGCACACGTTAAAACGTTATAATAGCCATAAAAAGCTCAATAATACAAGATGTTTTCAAATTAATAGAATTTTAAGTTAATAATGTACATTGAATTAGGTAATATTATAACTTAGGTAACAGCTGTTTTACGTTGAGTAACACTCACGGACGTAGGAAATATAAAGACTATATATATATATATATATATATATATATATATATATATATATATATATCACAAATTACACTTTTGCTGTTACTTGCGACCAGACATTTGTTAACTAAATATTGTTAATTGTTAACTTACACTTGGAGGAAAGGTTTTCGTCTTACGACGTCTTCAGCATCGTATTTTTGCCGCTAGGAATGCTGCTGTTGTGCTTCCTCGGTACCAATTTTTTGAAAATTAGAAGTGATGTGATCGAAAGTATGTGTGATCTGTGCCGTGTTTGTTCATTTAAGATGTCATTTTTATGTGTGTTGCTATTTCTATATATTTCAAACTGTTCTAGTGTGTTTAATTTATGGCCTTTGTTGCATATGTGGAGGATGCTCATGATATTTTCCATACTTTTGCATGAGTGTTTAGTTATATATATATATATATATATATATATATATATATATATATATATATATATATATTATGTTTTCTTGTTTAGTAATTAAAAAAAACTTATTTATTAATTTATATTCAAAGCTTTTCGTTGGTAAACAGTACCAACATCATCAGGAATGAAAAATACAATAATGCGAGATATAGGCCTAAAATATATGTTAAATTACAAATAGAATTGTTGCTAAATTTATACAAATTGCCAAGTTTATTTTGTTGCTGTAACATTATAGACATTGAATATAGTATCAAATTTAGAATGTATTTGTATTTGTTCTTTTATTAATTTGTTATTAATACTGTGTTTATATATTTCGAATGCTTCATATATATTCATTCTTAATCTTTTATTAATTTCTTTTATAAGTCTCATATTTTCTATATTTGGAAATTGGTGCTTATTATTAATACAATGATTTGCGAAATTTGATTTATATATTTCTGGCTTTTTATAAGCCTTTAAATGTTCTTTATATCTTTCTTTTAATTTTTTCTTGGTGTGACCTATATAAGTGTTATTACAGTTTACGCATTCTAATTTATAAACACCACCTTTTTCATGAATATTATTTGTTTTATTATTGTTATTCATTACGTATATTATTAGTTTTGTATGCAATTTTGATATTTGTATTTTTAAATAATTTGTGATATTTTTAATTTTGATGGCCTATAAATAAAAATGAAGTCCATATTGTATTAATATAATTTTTTTTTCTAATTAAATTATTATGTTGTTTATTAAAAATATTATAGTTGAGATTGTCAATAATTTTCTTTTTATAACAGTTTTCTATTGCAATTGGATAAATTATGTTTTATTCTCTTATTTTATTTTCTTCATTCATGGGAATTTTATGCATTCTATATAATAAGTTAGCTTATATAGAGCAGCCATTTTTTGGTTATATGGATGATTAGAATTACTTGGTGTAATTTGGTTTGTTGAAGTTGGTTTACGGTATATCATATATTTAGTTTTTCATTTTTTCTTATTATTGTTAAATCTAGAATATTTATTTTATTATTTGAATCAATTTCCTAAGTAAATTCGATTTTACTATTAATTTTATTTATTTTATCCAAAATATTTGTTAAATTTATATTATTATTGTTCGATATACACATTCCGTCATCTACATATCTAAACCAATAACCATTTTTATCATATATTTTTTATAATTTCACCTATTTGATTATGTAATTGTTGTAAAACTTTTTAGATAATATATATATATATATATATATATATATATATATATATATATATATAGCATATATATTATGTATAGTTACTTTCCGAGTACATCCATTCATTCTGCAATGCATAAAATTGCAGTTCCAACATTTTTCCAAGATCTCATATCTAGCATTGACAAGGTGACCCCATCAACAATTGAAGAGCGAATGAAGGCAACGGACAACTTTTATAGAGGAAAGAAAGTTGATCCACACACACCTGAGCCAAACAATTACTCCTTTCCTTTTGTTCACCTGAGTAATTATAAATGAAAATGTTGGAATGAACCCCAATGCCACAAAACAATTCAAAAATAACAATAAAAACAAGTTACATAAGAATAAACCCTTATGTACATTTCGATGACCATGTCATCATCAGAGGGTCTTATTACAACATTACAATCTAGCAAACAATATGTTACAAACAATAGTGATCAACTTATGTTTAACGAGTATTTGTTTTTGTGGTATTGGGGTTCTTTAGAATATTTAGATTCTAATATAATGTACCCTGTGCTCTTGATATTATGTAATTTGTTTGACTCAGGTGTGTGCGGAATGACGTCAATGAGCAGAGTTTCATCCTCTCTCTCTATATAGGAGCAGAGTTGTCTGCGCTCTTCATTCGCACTTCAACTGTTGTTGGGTTCTCCTCGACAATGCTAGACAATGAGATTCTGGAAAAACGTCGGAACTGCAGTTTTATGCACTGCAGAACGGATTTACTCCAGATAGTAACTAATACATCATATATATGATCTCTCTCTCTCTCTCTCTTTATATATATATATATATATATATATATATATATATATATATATATATATATATATTAAATATGGTGATATGTTTTCTTGTAATATAGTTAATAAATTAAAAATATTTCATAAACAAGAATACTTTTAATGAATATATTTATTCAAAGCTTTTCGCCGATAAAATAGTATCAGCATCTTCAGGAAAATAATTATCTAATAAAATACTTTTACAAAATTAAATCATGATTTAATTTTGTAAAAGTATTTTATTAGATAATTATTTTCCTGAAGATGCTGATACTATTTTATCGGCGAAAAGCTTTGAATAAATATATTCATTAAAAGTATTCTTGTTTATGAAATATTTTTAATTTATTATATATATATATATATATATATATATATATATATATATATATATATATATATAACTTATAAAATATTAAATAGTTTTAAAAATGAAATAATATACTTTTTAATGATAAAAAATATATTAATTGTAAAATATCCTACTAAATGTTTACGTATTTAAATAATTTTTCTACTAAATATGATTTAAATACGGTACCTTTAATAAACTTAAACCTGTTATTTAGAAATTGAGTAGGACTAGTGGATTTAAAATGAATAAGTATCTGAGAACTTTTAAACTCAAATTGTTATTTTGTTAACTTACCAATGGAAGGCCGTACAATAGCTATGGGCGCTACCACTTTGTTCTATGAGTATATGTTCGGCCAGAGCCTTTGTGAATGTGTTTGTTATATGTGATATAACAAATTTAAAACGCAATATCAAAAAGCTATATATGGTTTCAGAATAAATAGCTAACTTAAAGCTTAGGTAAACTGAATAGACTCTCGAATCTCTTCAGAAGATTCGTAAAGTTGTTACGTCATATTTAGAATTTAAATTCTTGTTTATAAAAGATTTTTTATAATTAGTACAATATAGAAAACTGTACGTATTAACTACCTAGAAATCAGTATTTAATCAACAAACAGGGTAAAACATTACCCACTTTACATCGTTCCCCCACTTTAAAAACTTACACTATAGACTCAAACAGCAAACACGGGGCAATGTAGGCAATTTAACGACAGATGTAACCGGGGCAAGTTAACCGGTGACGAAAGTAAGCTAAACCTTTACACTTATATTGCAAACATAACTCTCATGTTAAGTTAGAACACTGACTATATGATGTTACAACCTAATATCGACTTGAATATTCATCCATCGATAATTTCCCGTGAAAAGACTGTAAATCCAGCTTTCTCTAAGCGCCCTCCTTCCCGTCGTTCCCTCCTTCCAGTTATCCTAATGGTATCTACATTTAATATCTTTCTCTGCAGCAAAACCTTTTTCATTCATCCTTCATCTCGTTACGCCCTTCCTACTACTTAGGAACACGAGAAGGGTATAATCTTCTTCTTATAAGAGAGACGTTTTTATTTTACCATTTAATATAAAAGTTTCTTTAAAGCCAATATTTGTTTATGAAAAGGCTGTGTATTTTGTTCGATCGCAAGTTTGTAATGCGCCTGGTTCTATTATAACACGATACTGTCCCAATAACGATAGAAAACATAAACAAAGAACTAGACACAATTAAATATTTAGCATACACAAATGGATACAAGACCACAATAATAGACAAACAATGGTACAAAATACCAAAAAAACACTAGAATAACCACTACAGACAGGGAAAACAAATACATCACATTACCATACTTTAACAAAACAACAAACAAAATAGCCCGCAAATTTCAAAAATAGGTTACAAAATAGCATACAAAACTAATAACAAGTTACAATACAAAATACAACACATCACCAACAACAAAGATAAACTACAAGCACCAGGCGTATACAAACTGAACTGCGACGAATGTAACAAATTCTGCATTGGACAAACAGGTCGCAGCTTTAAACAAAGAGTCGAGGAACACAAACAGAACACCAACTCAATATTTTACAATCACATAAAAAAACAGGACACAAATACACAGACATTTAACATAACCTAGAAATCCTACACATCAACAAAAAAGGACCACATCTCAACACACTAAAACAATATGAAATTTACAGACACACAAGAACACAATACAAATCAAACGCACACCCTTTGAAACTATCGAAAACCTACCTTTAAAACCATCACCGCTTGACCCGACATCTCCAAACAGAAGACACTAATGAAAATCGGCACATAGTGATCGAAAACGTTCTGTCTCAGTAAGTTTTAACAAATTTACAAAATTTAAAGTTCGGATCGTGATAAACTATTGTTTAAACGATTGACAACTAAATAACACATGATTTCATGTAACAGATGTTTTCCTTTTTATTTTTAGGTTAGGTTTATATTATATTTACCTCTGCTTTCAAACATTTCGTTCACGATATTGTAACATTATAAACGGCATCATCTATTTCAGCGATTCTAACCTGAGTATGTTATTGTAAAAGCCCATATAATGATAAAGCATAAAACAGTAGGACCCGACGTTGCCCATCCTTATTAGTAAAGGTCCAAACCCTTCCGCGATCATCGGGCATTTCGCTTGAGTAAGTGCCCAATACGGTCAAGGTTACGTGACCTAACCTTAATACATGCGCTCGTTGCTAGCAAGAAAAATTATTTATACTCTGATGTTTGAAGCCAGAAAGTCATTTGTTTTTCACAAAATCCCTACCTTTAACAACAAATACAGGTAAATTTTAAGCTTTACATATATGCGGGCTCTATTAGTAACAGATTTAAGCTGAAAGTGGTCCATTTATGCTCTTTGAACGCTCTGTTTTTATATGAGAGCATCGCCAAGGTTACGTCTTTATGAAATTTATATGAAGACTGACCTGAAATTATTTGCTAATTTACTTATGAGTGTTTGAAATTAAATTGGAATTTGTTACAAAACTGTTCATTACTTATTACACTTTTGCAATTACTTGCGACCAGACTTTTTGTTAACTAAAGGTTGTTAAATTGTTAACTTACAATTCCATGGAGGCTGAAGAAGTCGTAAGACGAAAACGTTTCCTCCAAGTGTAAGTTAACAATTTAACAACCTTTAGTTAACAAAAAGTCTGGTCGCAAGTAATATCTAAATGTAATAAGTAATCAACAACCAGCTTGTCATGAGCAGCAACATAACTGTTCAATTAAAGTAATTTTGTAACCGACAAAATACTAACAAGAAACCTTATAATCTTTCGGGGGGAGGGGTCCAACCGATAAATTCCCTTTCGCTATGCACCCCCAAAGTTTTTGAAAACGATATCTGACGCAGGCTCTTTCTTCTTAAACTCACTGACTAAATATCCACATAAAATCTCTTTCCGCCTCTCTATTCAAGTCACCTCTATAGAACTGGCCAAATTACGTCTTCTCCTCCTAACTCTGTTCAGGCCATATTTCAGAGAGAAATAACAGCATTATAGCAATAATACACGACCCTGTTTCAGTTAATTCACGGTCAGCAAAATGCGTTCATCTTCCCATTCCACTTTACTACAGTTTGATCAAAGGGAAATTTACGCGCCCTATTCAATTAAAACTCTATACAGTCTTCTGTAAATTACAGCTTCGTAATAGACGTTTTGTAGACCATAAAAGGTGATCGAGGGAGTGTTTGAATGATCAGTTCTGTATGGAATATTGTTTATTTATTTTGCCTGAAGCCCCTCATTATATTTGGTTTACCATAATTGGAAGGTAATTATTTACACAATGGGAGGTTTAGGGCTTTATGTTTTGAGATTAATCGATTATAGAGCGTACATTAAAACCAAATACTCTTCATATAGCCTTTTAGGAGGTTTAGGGCTTTATATTTTGAGATTAATCGAGAATAGAGCGTACATTAAAACCAAATACTTGCAATATAGCCTTAAAATACGTATTTGATTCAAGTCTAACTACGTAATTATTTACACAATGGGAGGTTTAGGGCTTTATGTTTTGAGATTAATCGAGAATAGAGCGTACATTAAAACCAAATACTTGCAATATAGCCTTAAAATACGTATTTTATTCAAGTCTAACTACGTAATTGTTTACACAATGGGAGGTTTAGGGCTTTATGTTTTGAGATTAATCGCTTATAGAGCGTACATTAAAACCAAATACTTGAAATATAGCCTTAAAATACGTATTTTATTCAAGTCTAACTACGTAATTGTTTACACAATGGGAGGTTCAGGGCTTTATGTTTTGAGATTAATCGAGAATAGAGCGTACATTAAAACCAAATACTTGCAATATAGCCTTAAAATACGTATTTTATTCAAGTCTAACTACGTAATTGTTTACACAATGGGAGGTTTAGGGCTTTATGTTTTGAGATTAATCGCCTATAGAGCGTACATTAAAACCAAATACTTGCAATATAGCCTTAAAATACGTATTTTATTCAAGTCTAACTACGTAATTGTTTACACAATGGGAGGTTCAGGGCTTTATGTTTTGAGATTAATCGAGAATAGAGCGTACATTAAAACCAAATACTTGCAATATAGCCTTAAAATACGTATTTTATTCAAGTCTAACTACGTAATTGTTTACACAATGGGAGGTTCAGGGCTTTATGTTTTGAGATTAATCGAGAATAGAGCGTACATTAAAACCAAATACTTGCAATATAGCCTTAAAATACGTATTTTATTCAAGTCTAACTACGTAATTGTTTACACAATGGGAGGTTCAGGGCTTTATGTTTTGAGATTAATCGAGAATAGAGCGTACATTAAAACCAAATACTTGCAATATAGCTTTAAAATACGTATTTTATTCAAGTCTAACTACGTAATTATTTAAACAATGGGAGGTTTAGGGCTTTATGTTTTGAGATTAATCGCTTATAGAGCGTACATTAAAACCAAATACTTGCAATATAGCCTTAAAATACGTATTTGATTCAAGTTTAACTACGTAATTATTTACACAATGGGAGGTTTAGGGCTTTATGTTTTGAGATTAATCGAGAATAGAGCGTACATTAAAACCAAATACTTGCAATATAGCCTTAAAATACGTATTTTATTCAAGTCTAACTACGTAATTATTTACACAATGGGAGGTTTAGGGCTTTATGTTTTGAGATTAATCGAGAATAGAGCGTACATTAAAACCAAATACTTGCAATATAGCTTTAAAATACGTATTTTATTCAAGTCTAACTACGTAATTATTTACACAATGGGAGGTTTAGGGCTTTATGTTTTGAGATTAATCGAGAATAGAGCGTACATTAAAACCAAATACTTGCAATATAGCCTTAAAATACGTATTTGATTCAAGTCTAACTACGTAATTATTTACACAATGGGAGGTTTAGGGCTTTATGTTTTGAGATTAATCGAGAATAGAGCGTACATTAAAACCAAATACTTGCAATATAGCCTTAAAATACGTATTTTATTCAAGTCATACTACGTAATTATTTACACAATGGGAGGTTTAGGGCTTTATGTTTTGAGATTAATCGCTTATAGAGCGTACATTAAAACCAAATACTTGCAATATAGCCTTAAAATACGTATTTTATTCAAGTCATACTACGTAATTATTTACACGATGGGAGGTTTAGGGCTTTATGTTTTGAGATTAATCGAGAATAGAGCGTACATTAAAACCAAATACTATTCATATAGCCTTATAATACGTATTTTATTCAAGTCTAACTAATACAATCGTGTAGCTGATACATTAGTCTTACTGATGTATGTAGTATGTATACACACATATATACATTGGCGTATTTTGAAACAGTTTGCCAAGGGGCGAGAAATAAGAAAACAATTTTAAACAAAATAATAATTATATCAGACCTGGAGGTCTAAGCTTAGATTTTGGCTGGAACAAAGAGCAACAGAATATCCAGAGCTTGGATTTAAAAATGTATAAGTTTACAATATATAATATATATAGGCACAAAGTAGCTATTTTACTAGTTAGGATAAATTATAATATATAAACGTAAATATGCGTGTATGTATTGTTTAACTAGCGTCCCGCGGCGACTTTTCAGCACTCGTTTTAAATTTTCAATTTATATGTTAATTTATAAAATTTAAAACCAACTAATAATTGATAATCAATATGAAATTGCTTTTATCACATAAGATGCTATAGTAATTATAGAACAAACATAGTCTCTGAAATTATACTTTCTCTGTGCATTTCACATGGTACGTGTATACGTTCCTAGACATTTCGCAACTTTTAGCCTTTTAAATCGACATTTTTTCTAAATCCTTTCTTAGTGTGCGATAACATTATGAATGGAATGTACTCTGAAAATGTCAAGTCTCTAACATTTGTAGTTTCGACTCTACGTTGCTTCTCAGTCACTCAGGACAACGTAGATAGATTCCAATTCGGTCGCTTATTAATGCGTTCACATCGTGGAGAGTAGTTTTATGTAGGTTGTGTAGCAATGTGTGTGAGTCACCGCAAAGCGTTTAAATAGACAATTACTTATTCCTGCATTCAGGAAGGGAAACTGCAGATAGCGTGCGCAGCTTGGCGCATGCGCCTGAACCAATACAACTGTAGGTGTTCCCACCAACTAGGGTATTCAAGCAATCTTCAATACCGGTAGAAGCATGCAGTTAGCGTGCGCAGCTTGGCGCATGCGCATGAACCAATACAACTGTAGGTGTTCCCACCAACTAGGGTATTCAAGCAATCTTCAATACCGGTAGAAGCATGCAGTTAGCGTGCGCAGCTTGGCGCATGCGCATGAACCAATACAACTGTAGGTGTTCCCACCAACTAGGGTATTCAAGCAATCTTCAATACCGGTAGAAGCATGCAGTTAGCGTGCGCAGCTTGGCGCATGCGCATGAACCAATACAACTGTAGATGTCCCACCAACTAGGGTATTCAAGCAATCTTCAATACCGGTAGAAGCATGCAGTTAGCGTGAGCAGCTTGGCGCATGCGCCTGAACCAATACAACTGTAGGTGTCCCACCAACTAGGGTATTCAAGCAATCTTCAATACCGGTAGAAGCATGCAGTTAGCGTGCGCAGCTTGGCCCATGCGCCTGAACCAATACAACTGTAGGTGTCCCACCAACTAGGGTATTCAAGCAATCTTCAATACCGGTAGAAGCATGCAGTTAGCGTGAGCAGCTTGGCGCATGCGCCTGAACCAATACAACTGTAGGTGTCCCACCAACTAGGGTATTCAAGCAATCTTCAATACCGGTAGAAGCATGCAGTTAGCGTGAGCAGCTTGGCGCATGCGCCTGAACCAATACAACTGTAGGTGTTCCCACCAACTAGGGTATTCAAGCAATCTTCAATACCGGTAGAAGCATGGCTTTACGAAATAAATACATTTTCGATACATTAAACAAATTATAGTTTCGTTAATGAATATCAAATGTAAAAGTTATTTCTGTCGACAGAAGTGAAAATAAAGTTTTCCATGAAAACGTTTTCACTGGAAAGTTTTCAACCTTTTGATCAGACAGTTGTCGTCAGCGGAAAACTTCGACATGAAGCTATAAAGAAATTTTTTGATTTGACAGTAATTTCTCCTGAACTGTATAGTGTGGTCATCTGAAACACACAAACAAATGCATTTTAAACTTATACAACAATATTATCTCTGAGGTACCCCCTCACAGTGTATAAAGGCCAACCTGACGACGAGTAGCACATTCACAAGTCATGTACAGTACGTATGCATGTCTACTTTACTGCTACACCTCAATGCCATTGGAAATTACACTCTACACTATCGTAACCCCCTCCCGTACTTAAACCCTACAGAAACTTTAACAATAAAGTAGTTATTATTAATAAACTAGTTAAATATCGAAATCTTGTTGCTGTTCATGACGAGCTGGTTGTAATTACTTATTACACTTTTGCTATTCTTTGCGACCAGACTTTTTGTTAACTAAAAGTTGTTACATTGTTAACTTACACTTGGAGGAAACGTTTTACGACCTCTTCGGCCTCTCAGAATTTGCCTTTGTTGACCTAAAAAGGAATTGATCTAAATGTTTTTTATATTACTCGTTACAGGACATTAGTATCCTGTATGAAATAAATATCGAAGAGAAATTAAACAATTGGAGGCTATTAAATTATAATATTATTGTACTCTCTTATCGACTATTAAATACTTAAGGATTTCAACCTTATTTAAATGTTGTTGAACTTTCAAGTAGTTTTTATTTGAATTTTAAATGTAATTAAATGTGCCTTCCCGGTAAGCATATGTTTGCTGTTTGTTCACACTATGACTTATTAACTAACTTTAGAAATAAGAACAATTACATTTAACCTAACTTATGCTTCTGGGACGCTGGGGTATGGCTGAAACCAATCCGCAACAACCTACACGGCTTTGCGTAGTAGCCTGGCACAAGATTATGTTATGTCAAGGAAAGCTTGTTTGGTGGCAAAAACTTCACCAATATTTGCAAAGGGATTTCAAAGTGGCTTTTTCTTAACGCCGTTCGGCGTAAGGGCGAGATGAAAGCAATCGACGCATAAAGTGAGTCAGGGTTGGAAGGGGTGGTTTCCACCCCATTTATTGCGGACAAAGGTAGGCCGTGTTTGCGTTACAACCAAAGATTTCAGACTGGAAAACGGGGATCGATCTTTGTAGGAACAGCTTAGTGGCCGCGCTTTATCGATATGAAAATGAGACAACAGCTCGTGTGTACGAGGTTACTAA
This sequence comes from Prosapia bicincta, assembly GCA_036971475.1. Lineage (NCBI taxonomy): Eukaryota > Metazoa > Arthropoda > Insecta > Hemiptera > Cercopidae > Prosapia > Prosapia bicincta. Next base: position 112,417,681 of record JBAIZL010000003.1, on the reverse strand, counting down.
GAATGTTTATAAAGAAGTAGAGAACATTACAGATCTGTTCATACACAAATACATACATTCACACTCTCTTACACACTAACTCTCTCTCTCTCTCTCTCTCTTTTACATATACACGCACCCCCACTCACTCTCTCTCTCTCGCTCACACACACACACACACATACACACACACACACACACACATACACACACACTCCCTCTCTCTCTCTTATATACATACAAACGCAAATACATTCACTCTCTTTCTCCTACACATACACGCACACAGGTTCTTTCTCTCTCTCTCTGTCTCTCTCTCTCACACACACACACACACAACAAGAAACACACACACGTACACTCACACTCTCTCACACACTCACTCTCTCTATCTTTTACACATATACACGCACTCCCACTCATCTCTCTCTTCCCCCCCCACACACACGATATTATTGTAATTAATATATGACCAGGTTGTAATGTACAAAAGGAAATGGAGCAGCTAATAGAAATCTAAAGTTTTAATCAGAAATATTGATCACTGGTGTGAGAAATAATACGAGGAAAGGACGTGTATGACAAGCAAACACATTGTTAGAGGGGTGTGGAGGGGGATGTGTGGAGGGACGAGTTATTTCTTCTTATGAGGTACAGTAACAATATTTACAGTATTTGAATGTACAGGTCACAGCGGAAAATGGTAACTGGAATGAATATCGAGAATAAATTTGCAAAATATAGTAATATTTGTTGGTTGTAGATTAACTGCTTTAAATTTTAAAAAAATGAAATAATGACAAAAATACCAATAAAAAATATTTAAAAAGAACATTTATTTACATTAGTGGTTTCCATCTTTAATTTACTCAAGTGTTCACGTATACACACTTAAAGCAAACATATACAACAGTGAGTAAGTGTAGTACATCCGTAATTCGGTATAAACACTTGTTAATCATATGTTTAGGTATACTGCATCGTCATTCGCTTATGTTTCGTCAATTCGAGCCGCGACTGCGCTTCTCATGTTTACATGACTTTAGTTAGGAACCGAGTACAAAAGCAATTCACTTTCCGAAACGCCTTCCTTGTACTATTCGTAAGATTTGTATATTGTGAGAATGTAAATAAATTTATTTATTTCTGCCTGTGTTCAGATATTTGTACATCTTGCCTGAAGGGTTGAGGAAGGCAATATTGTTTTCCCTCACATCTCCAATATTTAAATTGGATCTTTATTGCTTTCTATAGACACAAGATTCTCTTGCGATTCAATAATGATTGGGAAAATTTCTAGCTCATGTTTCCAATTTTCTTTCTTATTAAAGGCAAAATACCACTCCAGAATATTATTGGGCGTAATCGTCGCACGGATTAGACGGTTTCTCTGTGAGTAAGTAGACGGAGGTTCCATCAGCTTCATTGGGGCAGCGGCAAGATTAGAACAGTGCAACGGCTATTCTGCTTTTATGAAGGGGTTATGGAATTTATTAACAACACAAATATTCTTGTCTAAATTACCCATTATTTCTATCATCAATTATACTCACACTGGTTTATGACAAAAGTCACATGACTTATGATACAACTCACAGTGGATTGTAACCAAACTCGCAGAAGATAGACACAAAACCCACAGCAGATGGTGACAAACTCACAGAGAGTTATGAGAAAAGTCACATAGGATATGACAACACTAACAGCGGATTGTAACAAACCCACAGCGGATTGTAATAAACTCACAGCGGGTTGTGACAAAAGTCACAGGGGCTATGACAACACTCACAACGAATTGTAACAAACTCACAGAAGATTGACACCTAGCTCACAGCGGATGGTGACAAACTCAAATCGGGTTATGACAAAAGTCTTATGGTTTATGACAATACTCACAACGGAATGCGATAAAACTTACAGAGGATTGTAACAAAACTCACAGTAAATTGTAACCAAACTTACAGCAGATTGTGACAAAACGCACAAGGGACTGTCTCAAAACTCACAGCAAATGGTGATGAAACTCACAACGGATTGTCATAAAACTCACAGCAGATAATGTTAAAACTCACTGCAGATGGTGTTAAAACTCACAGAGGTTTGTGTCAAAATTCCCAGTGGTTATAAAGAGACTCACGGCAGATGGTGTTGAAACTCGTGGCGGTTTGTGACAAACCTGACAGCAGATGGTGATGAAACTTACAACGGATTGTCACAAAACTCACAGCAGATGATGCTAAAACTCACAGCGGCTTGTGATAAAGTTCCCAGTAATTATGAAGAGACTCACAGAAGATTGTGGAGAAACTCTCAGCAGATGGTGATGAAACTCACAACGGATGGTCACAAAACTCACAGCAGATGATGTTAAAACTCACAGCAGTTTGTGACAGAATTCCCAGTGGTTATAGAAGAGACTCAGATCAGATTGTGACAAAACTCACAGCAGGTGGTGACAAAACTCACAACGTAAGTATCGTCAATGTTTCTTTGTTTGACCGTGGCACTGTAAGGAATGCCAAACTGCTCCTAAAACGAGCTCCTTAGTACATCCAGATAATGCGGAACTCCGGCGGACTTTTACTTTAATACAATACTATTATTTGTTAACTTTTATGACGTCATCTACAGAAACTTGTGAAGATAAAATTACTATGCTTCTTTAGAAATAATTTACTAAAACAAGACGTGTTAAACATAACGGATAGAGATTTTAAAAATATATACTTTAGAGTCAGGAAAATACTAAATATAGATTATTCGACGTAAAAATCTTATAACTTCAAACTATATTTCATAAAATAATTATACTAACTAACTTTTAAAAGTTTAATTCGAATAATTTTAACTCCGCTAGTTACAAACGAGTTGGCGATCATGTGAATCAGCCTTTATGGGATTAGTAGGGGAACGGCATGACCGCGTACTTGGAGTGCTTACGTCTACTGACTGGTTTATTGAAGGAACTTTAAAGGTGGACTATAAATAGGGTTACAGAAGGGACTTAATCCTGGAGTGAATCCCGATGCGTGGGCAGGAAGGCTTTCCTCCTCCAAAGTGAAGTGAAAGGGTTAAGTAGCTTGCAGTTCCTCCCCTTAGATCGGGTATTCGCACAGGATTTATGTTTACAGACTCATGTAAACAGCGCGAGGTCTTATAGAGCCAGCGCCCAAAAGTAAAGTCCACCACAAAGGATATTTACCCGAATGACTTATCTTGTCTTTCTCATAATGTAATGCTATGTTTCGGGTAATTGAAACGCATGAATTGGAATAAGGCTTAAAATTCCTAGTAAGTAATACAAGGGACGATACGTAATCAGTAATGGGAACGCTTATGCGAAGTAAATCTATTCTCTGTAGGGATCACAATGAGATGTATAGTACGTTGTAGGAAGAAGAGGAAGGTAGTGGGCATAAGACATTGCAAAAGAAGAGAATAAAGCATGCAAATAGGAGAATATTGAGGGATAACTTGATCATGGTCGCTTATACGAGGTACAAAGTATCGCTACAAAGTATGATAAGAAGGAGAAGGAAAGATAGTTGAAACTAAGTTATAAGAAAAGAATGGGAAGAAGGAATAAGACCCTGATAGTGGAAATAGAAGAAAGTTATGATATCCCATGAGCAAGGTTGTGTAAATTAAATAGGTTTACTCCCGGACGAGACCATCTACAGGTATTTCCCCGTCGCGCCACCTTTTGGGAGGAAGAGAAAGGAAAATAGATGAGTACAACATCAAGAAAGAATGACCCCTTGGTAAAAGAACAGGAGAAGTGTCTTTATCGGGACCATGAATACTAACTAATCAATCTTAATGTTATTATTTGGTAACTTAAACTGTATACAATTAATAATTAAAATGTTTAACATTTTCATAAGAATATTATCTTAAATAAATGTAAAACATGTCAAAATAACAAACCACTTAAATCAGTTAATCCAAAGTATATCTAAAACATGCTAACAGCATTCCTAAATTCATATTTATTTTTCAAAGTTGTAAAGTATGTCAGAAAAAACTGTATTGGATTTTGAGTTAAAAATAAGAAAATATATATGACACTAAATCTAATTTTAAGAGTGCATATATTAACACACAGCATAATAGGAAATCTTAGCTACCTTCATCAAGATTTATTCCTGTATGAATCAGTATTTTCGTTTTATAATTTTCAGAAATGTTAGGGTTTATTTAAAGTGCTTCGTGTCATTAAAAGGTTATAATAAACCAAAAGTTTTGCACCATTCCGCTAAGCATATTTGAAACAATAAAGCTGTATAACATTATCTAGTATCATAACGGCTGTAGATTATGGTAATTTTTATGAACAGAAAGGGTAGGACATGTCAATGTAATGTTTGACTGAACAATGATTCTGTGGCGGTGTAGAAGAGATAAACGACAGACAGAAATAAAATCGCCTCAGCGGAACTACAAGAATATCCTTTTTCCATGCTGATTGTATGAATAGCCAAGTTTATACGGCGGATTGTAGGAAAAGATGAAACATACAACTGGGACCCAAAAGTAACCGGAATCGTGTAGCAACGTTCGTTGCTAGCAGGAAATAGATGTGACCTTGAGACAAGCTTTTTGAGGTTGCATAAGCTGTTACTTGAAGGCTCTAATAGTTAATTTGTCAGTTTTTACGATGAGTTATCTTCAAGAGCAACGTTCATCAGTAAAGTTTTGTTTTCTCTTAAGGGAAACCGCAGCAGAAACGGTTGTTTTATCGGAATCAGCTTACAAGTAAGATGCTACGAGCAAGACGAGATCCTAGGATTTTGGCAGCAGGTAAATAAGACGTTACTGAGGAGGAAGGTGGTTCCGGTAAAAATAACGTTAACATTTTAAATAGCATTAATAGTAAAAAAACAATATTTTATAAAAATATTTGAAAAAGAAATAAAAGAGCAATTATTTTTTTAAAATACATATTAGGTATGTTGTTTATAATTGAAAATGATAAAAAGAAATATTTTATATATAAAATATCAAGAGCACAGTGGTACAATATATTACAATGAAAATATTGGAAAGAACCCCAATACGACAAAAATAATCGAATATAACAAATAAAACAAGTTACTTAAGATTAAACCCTTATGTACATTTCTATGACCATATGCACATCAACAGAGGGTCTTACTAAAAAAATTACAATCTAGCAAACAATAAGTTACAAACTAGAGTGATCACAGATAGAAAGTGGTTGGGTTCTTCTGTGATCACTCATATAATTAATCATTATTAGCAAAGTGATTGGGATCTTGTAGATCCCTCTAGTTTGTAACCTATTGTTTGCTAGATTGTAATGTTGTAATAAGATCCTCTGATGATGACCACATGATCATCGAAAAGTACATAAGGGTATAATCTTGAGTAACTTGCTTTATTAGTTATTTTTGATTATTTTTGTGGTATTGGGGTTCTTTCCAATATTTTCGTTGTAAAATATCGTGCATGACAAGAATTGTAAATTTAGACAGGAATAAAGGAAGTGTAACCTAACCTTCATTAGCGTTACATACAGGAGGGTTAATGGGTCTTACAAGGGACGTATACCTAATCTTTATCGGAGTAATAGAGAAATGTCCAGGGGCTACTCACAGAAGTCAAGCGAGGTAGCATTGTAACTCGCTGGAGCCTGGACACTTTCAGCAAATATTTGAAAAATAATAGACTGATAAAAAGTGGTAAAGTCGTGATATAAAAGAATTGTAATAAGAGATATTAAAAACTTGACAATGAAAGGAAAACTGCCCGTTAAAAAAAATGTTTAAAGAAAAATCACTGAAAAAAACGGATAAACGGAAAACAGATTCGAAAAGAAGACAATAAATTTGACGTAAAATGAGCCGAAGCTACAGTGCATGAGGTTTAACGGTGTCCCTCGTTCTGTTCTAACATTCGACTACGAGCCTAACTGAAAACATTATACAAAACAGATACACATATCATCTCTTTAGTAATCGCGTCTCTTTCTTTGCAGAAGCAGAGCAACACATTTAAAGATCATGTCTACATCAAACTCTTACAGCATTATAATTTAGTTAATTAGAGCTGTTTATACTTTAAACACGACACTGGTGTTTTCTGAAGTGTTGGGTTTTGACCTCGCACTGCAACCCAGTCCAACATCAAGGTCAAAGACGCGGATAAACCTCACGGTACGCGCGGAGCAGAGATCATTTAAAGGATTTTATACTGAATAAATCCTCACACTGTACTTTATATACTTGAATATGTTAATTATATATTATATAAGATATAATAAAGAGTTTTCTCCTATTGTACAGCAAGTATCTGGTTTAGTTGAAACATTTGCTCCTACGAGTAAAATAATTTCTCCATCTGTGTAACAAAGGGAATTAAAGGGTAAACTTTATTCATAAAGCTTCATGGCCGCCGCCTTTGCGTTTACAGCAAACAATGGCGGCTGGCGTTCGACGGGGTAACTTTAACGCTCAGTAGGAAATTAATCTCATTGTAGAAAACTTAAGATAGCGTAGGTTTAGCTGTTAAATTTTGTTCTTAAATTAATTTAAAACCTCATATCTTGGAATAAATCTGTGGTATAAAATTGTACAGTAGCGACATTAAGGACGAGTGTAATGGAAGACAGCTCATCTGAAAGTTTGTACTACTCATTTCGCGATACTAACGCGTACTAGTCATCCTAAACATATTAGTCTAATATATGAGTGGTGTTTCATAGCGGGGGAAAATGACGTCATTTGTACAGCCTTGAAGTAGATATAGAGAACTGTCGAGTTCATAAAGAGGTATCCACTCGTGTAAAGAGGGATAATAAAGAATAGACGTAATAATTAAGGGTAATTAACATATTCGAGTACATTTCTCTACCTTTCCTAATATTACAATATTTTTTTATTAACGCGTTTTGGAATGACTCCATTTTCAAAACTTAAATAGTAATTTTTACTAAATTAGTATTTTTAAACTAAAACAGTACTTAACAGTATAGTGTGGACACCGTACCTGTGCACTTGGCCTTGAGAGATTCCAGTAGGCGACACGGGGGGGGGGGGTGGAGTATAAATACCTTCCTACAAAGATGATGAGGACTGTCAAAAAACTGACTTGCATCAGACGGCCGATATTTGATAAAATAGCTTCGGTATGAAATTACAAATACGGTTTGAAATATGTGAAGACATATGGTATGCAGAAGCTGTTGATCTATCGAATATTCTCAATATGAAACATATTTTCAGAAGTGGTAGTACACGCTAAGTGTACGGCTACGTGTACGCACTATACTTAAAGAGTACTAATTAAGTTTTGAAAATGAAGTAAAAATAAAACAAAGGTTTTTTCGAAACGCGTCAACAAAGGAATATATTGTAATGTTAGAAAAGGCATAAAAATGTACTCGAATATACACAAATACTTCTAACAGAAGTGGGATGAGTATATTAAGAATTTCGAGGGTAAGCAATGTTCCTTTGATACTTCGAGACAAAATATCGTAACTGTATTAGGCCAGTCAAACATATGAAGTATAGATCCAACGACGTAACATTTGGAATGGTACGTACGTACTCACGAAGAGAGAGCTTTGCCCGGATGGTAGGACACATGTTTTTAACATGACTAATTATGGACTACCATGAATACGACCATTAAGAACAACAGATGTAGCATTTAAGGGTTACAGTAAAAGTGTTTTGGAAAGAAGGACTTTTAGAAGGGTGAACAAATTTTACTTGACGCAAGTTAGGGGTAACCGCAGAGCTCTAGATTGTGTTCCGGCTGCCTTATTCGTTCCTTTTCAGTGTTGTTAGTAAGACATCCACTACAGCCATGAATTCCTCTCCCGGCACGAGACTTCGCCGCTCCGCAGTCAGATGTAACGCTGATAGATTAGTATAGCATTGCCGGCAAGTACAGGTTGACTTTTATAAGCTGGCACTTGCTCTTAGGTAGAAATTGTGTATTCGTCATTTAGAAAACATTAGGCACTGTCGTCATCCCTCGTCGGGGCCATCGTCCTAACCCTTAGAAAATCCTACAGCACAGTTCCATGAAGGTCTTGGTTACATTCGTTGTTATTTATACCATATAATTTAAAAAGTATTAATAGGTAACAAAATACAACCCTACGACCTGCGAGGAGTTTCACCCTACCCTTGCCGTGGCCAGCATCCCCCAAGTGTCAGTTTATAAAATGTGACCTGCAAGAGGTCTTACTCTAAATCCTGTACTGCTCTGTGTGGGAGAGGCTAGCGCTTGTACCTGAGGTCCTCTACCATCAGGGCCGGTAGAATCTCCCTGGTAGATTCATGGGTTGTCTGGTAATTGCCCAAAGTAAACCCCTAAAATCAGGTTAGCATTTGAAAAATCTGTAAATTTATTATAACTTTTGAATGCTATAGTATTATTATGTTATAATCTATGTAAATATAAATTTGAATTTCCATTTTATCTAAAAGGATTGTCACCGCTTGTTTTTAAAAACAAAGAAGAATGTTTCTGAAGAAGTAATTAAAATTAACTTCCTCAATTTTTGAAAACTCTGTCGCCAAAAATGTTTTACGCTCCACGTTTGTTAATACTAAACCCAAACAAAATATATTAAGATATCACAATCTTAGTACGAAGAGGAAATAGCAGTAAAATATGTCCAGTTCGAAGTGAATGTAACGATTAAAAAGAGAAATAAAATACGCTATACATTCTTGGAAAGCATACAGGGAATACCAACTTTACAAGCAGTAAATCCCGGGCAGATAAATACACTGCGGTGTCAAGTCATTAGTTCAAGGTTTAATTTTAATTGATTGTAATTTACAATTACGTGATTTATTGCGGCTAAATGACCTGATTACGTGAATTAACTGATTACTGTGGTTGCCTATCTGCCCCTTCGCACTATCGTATCCACAACGTTTATAGTAGCTAATTATAATGATATTTACAACTTCAAAATATATTATTACTAAACATCCGTTCTTAATTATTCACACACACAAACACACACACACACACACACACACACAGACACAGACACAGACACACACACACTCTCACACACTCACACACACACACACACACACATACACACACACGCACACACACACACACACACACACACACACACACACACACACACACATATATATATATATATATAAATATCGCAATATGTATTCTTGTGTATTAATAAAGAACTAAGTCAAAATACAAATACAAGAATTATAATTGAATTTACAATTCAAAGCTTTTCGTTGGCTAACAGTACCAACATCATCAGGAATTTTATTATATATATTAGGAATCTTATAATATATATATACATCAGGAATTTTATAATATTTATATATATATATATATATATATATATATATATATATATAATAAATATATATTTATATTACAGGATTTGTCAAACTAAAGGAAACGTTCTTAAGCACTACCTCCCTTTAAGCTTTTCGTCTTGTCTCAGCATTCGCATCATATATAACCGGATTTATGCCCTCCGTAGCGCCTTTCCCCTTCGTCGATAACTTCAATACACTTTCAGCAGACGTTACATTCACGAATATCCAACACAATTACAATATAGTTTTTCCTTCTAATAAACCAGTAATTTCTAAGAACACTGTTTTTGACTACACAATACAATTACTCATTTTATTCATCCATTTATTACCTCCTTTTCCGTCTTTGCTCGCTTCAGTGTAGTATCTAGTTTTTTTTTTATTAAAATACAATAACAATCTTCTCCTTCTCGATCTGCTATACGCATTTCCTCTGTAAACGACTTCCTTCTTCATTGCAGCCTTCACAACGATAGAGATATAATGCACGCAAGCTAAATTGTATGAAGTCCCAAAATGTTCTTAATTTCCACGGCAGTAAATAGTTTTACGAGCTTCCATTAAGTTCTAAACGCGGTTCTGAAATCTGTATTGAGAAGCATATAAAGCAATAGTAAGGTAATTCAAAAATGGTTTATCATATTTCTTAGAACGTTTTTGTTTTTTAAACGGGCTAAAATATTCACGGCGATGAAATTAAAATATGTGACCTCCATTTTCCTTTCGTTTGGAATCACATACTGCATGTAGGCATACGATTTGTAGATGATTTTCATGTTCAATTTGTATTTATTAATGTGCATACACATGATTTACAAGATTATTTATAAAGTTTTCTGCAAGAAGCTTTTCATCAATGTAAGATATTAGTAAGGTCAAGAGATTTACCATTCTTCAACAACTAAAATAACACCCAGTTTTTTAAAATATATTTTTTTTTTTTGACTGTGTACAGAGCCCCTAAAATCAATTGGTTAAATTGATGGAAAACTTGAAGCAAATAATTTAATAAATATTCTTGAGCATGAGTGAGTGAGTGTGTGTGTGTGTGTGTGTGTGTGTGTGTGTGTGTGTGTGTGTGTGTGTGTGTGTGTGTGTGTGTGTGTTTATGTGTGTGTTGTGTGTGTGCTGGTGTGTATGCGTATGTGCTGGTTGTGTATGTGTGTCTGTGTGTGTTGTGTGTGTGTGTGTGTATATAATTTTATTCATACCTGTTATTAATTAAAAGGCATTTATATAGGTTTATGCTACAATAAAATTAGTATAATAAAAAACATGGTAAATGTTCCCGAGCATTTATATATGCACTACAGACCCAAACAACACGGCGCTGCGTAGGCAATCTAATATGATTTGTAAGCGTTAACCGTGCAGTGATAAAATTAAGCCAAATAAACAAAAATAACATTAACAAACCCAATACAAAATATATGCTAGTTTGGTTATATATTACCTTTCCAAAAAAATAATGTTACCTTTATTATTCAATAATTTTATATCTTTAATTCGCTTGGTTACCTTCAGTTCATCGTATTATACAAGAAAAACGCAACGAATGTGGAGACTTTAACGCGTTTATTGCGTTAATAACTATACGCGAGATACACAAGTAGGATGAGTATATTTCACTGCAAGGAAGGCTCCTGGAATGTTTATTACTTTAGCTGGTTCCGTTCGGGGGAAGACGTTTTTAATTTCCGGTCTCTCTGACCGCTCGGCGCTGTTAAAGATTTAAGCGCCACCGATTCGGAAAACTTCATCTCGTTGCAATAAAGATTAAAAT
>JBAIZL010000003.1:112354069-112404069 GCA_036971475.1 Prosapia bicincta | reverse complement strand
TAGCAACTTTGATGAGGGACGCTAAGATCGTTGGTTGATAACAATCAACTTCGGTCAAACAGAAATGATGACTGTTTCACCCAGGTACATTTTAGCGTTCATTTTGCTCTAAATTTAAAAAAATCGTACATTTTGTTTGTCCGTACATTTTGCTTGTTGGTTCTAGGGAAGGTAAACTTCTGTTAGTTAATTCATATGCAATAATTCGGATAGTTGATATTGCTTAACGAAGTACAGAGTATATAGTCTTTTATATGTGTAATATAACTTTACGCTTTGTCACTGCAATAGAATTAAAATTAGAAAGGTATTTTGAAAGAAACTATCAGAATTAGTCGGTAATTTTTTTATAGTCTCATCCAAGCGGGAACGTGTGGTTTCCATGACAAATGGACACAAAATAGTTTTTTTTCTCGTTTCTCGTATTTTTCCATTCGATAGCTGAGAAGGTTATTATAATTTGAGAAAAGACGACGATAGGAACTCACCTATCCTTGTGATTTCGAAATACCTTTTTTATTTTAATTCCAATATAACCTCTAATACGTTTCACTATTGAGAACAATCAACGGCTTTTGTTTTTGAAAAAATGATCATGATAGTTTTGCTTTTAGAAAAACGTATACTTTACAACCTTACAACTGGTCACTAACGAAGGAAACTTTTGTAACAAATTATGAAAATTATAAAAGTTATCAATTGAAAAAAAAATTAGACAATCAATGGGTCTGGCTGCAGAAGAAAATACTTCATTTAAAGAATATAAGAAACAAAGATATTATTAGAATGTAGCTTATAATATAAGAGATAAGTTAATAGAAAACCTGCGGTTTGAATAGACTTAACCTTATTTTACAGGAACGCACGGAAAATAAGGGTTTTCACCAGGCCGTCTTCAAGGCAGCCCAATCAATCAATACCATTTCTCTGAATTGATCCAATGGCTGTCGCCCGTTTCTAAAGGCGCCCAGGATTACAACATTAGCAAATGTCAATATAATTTCAAACACACCCCTTCGCTGAAAGGAATACACGAAACCTTTGCGTGGCTCAGGGGTGTAAATACCCCTGTTTATAGAAAGACATTTTCAACCCTTCTGTGGACTTGTTTATTTTAAACGTCGCCTTGCATTTTATCAAACCCATTAGGCTTCGGCTTATTCTGAATCGATGCTTTTGAAAGTTGTACCAGACGTGCTCCTAAACGGTGAATAAATACATGGCGTTCCAGCCAGTCGTTGGCGAGAATAGGGTTTTATTTACAGATTGGTTCTTTTATCGAAATTGTGACATACAATTGAACCGTGATTCAGAAAGCACTCAAGAACATGGAAAACTTTATAAAACTGGCGCGGATTTCCAAAAATTAAAAAGTCTCAAAAATAAGCTGTCTATAACACTTTAACATTATTTCACGTAATGTTGCATATTAAAAGAGCTTCAAAAACAAAACGAGATAATAATTTTAAAATATAAAAATTAAAAAATTTTTAAATTATAAAATAAAATGCCCTGGCTGAGACAGATATCCATATAAAAAAAACCTGATTTGCTAGATGCGCAGCAATGTTGCGCGGAAGTTAGAGAACTTGCGTGGTTGCTTCAAGTAGTTGTCATTCCTTGGCGATATGTAGGGCGATACCGACGTCTCAACATGTGAAGAGCAAAGGGATGCTTTTATTTTAAAATATTAATTATGTAAAAGTTTATTTAATTTTTTTTTCGAAGCAATGTTGCTACGCTAAAATGCAACACCGGGCGAGATTCTAAATCCCGAGCAACGCCAATGCAATATGCAGAATGGCGAGATCTGAATTCGGAGCCATGTTTATCTACATAGTTTGTTACAACACAGATAAGTTATAATTTTAGATATAAAGTGATGAAAAAGGAAAAATTTAACTTTTAAACTTTAACCGGTCACGGCACAATAATGCTAATTTTTATTTTTTGAAATGTGGGAAGTGTAAATTCATTTGTGTAATTTAATAGCAAAATTTTAATGTCTGATAGATTGAAATGTATTTTAATTAACGTAAAAGCAATCTCAAGTGGATGTCATGTGCCATGTCATAGATTTTTTGAACAGTATAAAGTTCTTATAAATTTTAGTATGTAAAACAATTAATGGAAAAACATAAAGTAGCATAAACATTTCAAATGTAATTTGGTTTTGTATTTCATATTTTGTTTGTGCAGTAAAACTTGATTTATTTAAATTAATATTTGTTGTTTAAATTATTTATTGAACGTACCATTCTTATGTTCAGTTAAATTCTTGATATTGCAGGTCAAACAACTAATTGTGTAACGCATTACTACAATATTTAACATCATAATTCAAAAAGAATTATACCAATTTATCAAATCATGTTACAACACTAAGAGTTAAAGTTGCATAAACTCAGAGTTGTATTATGAAATGAGGAACCCTGTTGCAGTATAGCTACAACGTATCTGGTTAGGTAGGCTTTAGTTAAACAAAAAACAAAATAAATCTATTACCTTATATACAAGGTAAATAAACATCTTTCCTTTCTGTATACTTCAAGAATCACTACATGGAACAAGGAGAGCGTATATCGCTTCACGCGTGAACCCTTATCTCGTGCATTAGTAAACTTAAAAAACCAAATCCATTCAAACATTGTTGCATTGTAATATAGTGTAAGCCGGTTTCCTTCTATTAGCTCACACTCTCCTTATATATATATATATATATATATATATATATATCTTGTTAAAATTTTCAGGCGTTAATAAAAATACTTTTTACTCATCCACTCAAGTTCAAATAAATTTTTTAAACTTGTTATGGATGACAGTTTATGTTAATATAGTTTTTTCAAATATTTATTTAATGATTAAATTTAATGAAATAATTTAGCTTTATATAGGAGAAAAACTATTCCCAAAACGTACAAAGTACGCAATATAGTTAGTTCGTCTCATTTGGCTTAAAATAAGTGACAACATATGATTTCATAAAACAGCTGATTTTATGTTATTGGTTATGTGGTAGAACAGCTGTTTTAACGCATAGGTTATGTTACTTTACTTATATTAATTATAATTATTTAATAAAAAGTAACTAAAATATTTTTTTTTTACTCCAAGTGGGAATTGACGTTTTTATATATTACTCGTTTATTCAAATCTTGATTTTATATAAATTAATTTAAATTTATCCATTATTCAAAGTGGTATATTTTCCGATGTTCCTTCAACTTCCTGCTTCACTAGGAAACGTCTTGCTGACGTCATGTGGACGTACTTCATTGCAGACGTCTTGGCTAGAAATATTTTGTTCTACCCAAGACGTCTGACTGTGCGAAAGTTGGGCAGGGCGTAAGCTAAGACGCAGGCGGCGCAGCACACGAATATTTTACCAGCGCATGTTGAGAAGTAGCACACGGCACACGCTGCCATTTTTGCCTTGAAAATGGAAGATACCGATACCAACCCATTTGAATTCGATATGGAAATTGAGGAATTGGATCTGTGGCAGAGTGAATATATGAAAAAACGAAACACACACATGGCTATGTTGGCCCACAAAAAATCTTTATACGATTTCTTGCTATACACTTCATGATTCACATCGCATAGCACAGGTAACTCGCGCAGAGTTATTAGTGATTTTAAAAATATAAGAGCTAAGTACAATATGTAAGCTAAGGTTCAGTGTTTGTCTATTACTGACTATATCAACCTATATCGACCATATATGTTGAAACATGTGTGGCATTAGAGATTATGAAAATGAGAGTTAAGTACAATATGTAAACTACTGTTGAGTGTTTGTCCATTACTGAATACGACAACTTAATTGTCAAAACATGTGTGGCATTAAAGATTTAAAAAAATACAAGACTTAGGTACAATATGTGAGCTACTGTTGAGTGTTTGTCCATTACCAGCTGAATCAAACTGTCATTAACCGACGTCTTGGATCCCTAGTTGCGTGGCGTAGTCGTCAAATCTATGGCTGTGCTACAAACTGTGACATACTGACCCACGCGTGTGCCAGACACAAACGTGCATGCGCCTCAGCTTACGCGGATCCGTTAGGAAATATAGCAGCACAGATTTCTGCCGTGTGTTGCGTTGCGTGCGCTGCACCCCCTGCGTCTCAGCTCTGCCAACGCCAGAGCAAATGGCAATGCTACATAAACAAATGCAACACGGTGCTGCATGATTTGTGTGATATGTGTGTGTGGAATGAATGATAAGAGGAGGGTGGTGAACTGCGAAAGTTGGTTGTGAGAACAGTTCAGATCCGTCGGAGGTGGGAAGAGTGAAGTCCTACAGCAGAAAATACTCAAAAGTCCTACGTGTAAACGGCACGGACGTAGCACAGAAACTTAATTAAATCTAGTGAATCTGCGTTCAAAGAATCGAATCCAAATATTACTGGTCACAGGTGAGCTAGAACATCTTACACAATACGGCAATCTCCACGTATCCGATTTCTGCTGTCAGTTCTGATGTATTTCTGGTGTCAGTTCTGATACATTTCTGCTGTCAGTTCTGATGTATTTCTGCTGTCAGTTTTGATGTATTTCTGCTGTCAGTTCTGATGTATTTCTGCTGTCAGTTCTGATGTATATCTGCTGTCAGTTCTGATGTGTTTCTGCTGTCAGTTCTGATGTATTTCTGCTGTCAGTTCCGATGTATTTCTGCTGTCAGTTCTGATGTATTTCTGCTGTCAGTTCTGATGTATTTCTGCTGTCAGTTCTGATGTATTTCTGCTGTCAGTTCTGATGTATTTATGCTGTCAGTTCTGATGTATTTCTGCTGTCAGTTCTGATGTATTTCTGCTGTCAGTTCTGATGTATTTCTGCTGTCAGTTCTGATGTATTTCTGCTGTCAGTTCTGATGTATTTCTGCTGTCAGTTCTGAGTACAAACTGGATTATCATCAACATTCCGTTGTGCCAGTGTGTAAGCTCCATCCCGAGCCAACCTTTTCGGCCCCTTTCCACAGTTCCTCTAGACAGAACCTCCCTAATGGCCTTTTAGGTTCAAAATACACCTTTATCTACGCCATGCAAGAACCACACGATCTTCACAAATTAGCTACATTTCTAGAATCCTCGTGCAAGTACACGCTCTTGCAAATTTCACTAAAAATGATCGAGTTTTGAGTAAACCACTTAGAGCCTGCTTCCGTTTGGAATTGCTACATCCGAGGAAAGTCGCTTTGCATTTATAAGTCGGCAGGAAGATATTTAAATATAGAACGGAAGCGATTCCAACCTCAGGCTTTGCAGGCTTTTAGCTCCATCTGTTAACCCACTTTATAGTTGTCGGGGAAGTGCCCCCGCCTCCTCCAGCAACAGCATCGATCCTTTATAACATTAAACGTCCCCACCAATACTCACTTTCGGATTCTTCCTCTTTCTTACGACCTACACAGCTATTTTGCATTTTTCTGCTTGTTTCGTCGACAAAAAGCGTATTTAACATGAACCCCAAGCACAAGGCGCAATAAAAGCATTGCAGTTCTCATCGTAAGTTGGAACAACTCTAATACCGTACGTGCCAAAATAAACAGTACTGAAACTGAATCTTCTACAGTAGAATGACCTATATGGGGCCATTTGATCGTTTTACGGGAGGCCTCAGGAGATTAGGTTATCCCCAAACCTTCCTATTTGTTCCAGCAAGATGGCACAACCAGAAACACTGCCTTAGACGTCACTGCTTTCCTTCAAGGAACATTTTGGCAACCGCCTCATCTCCCTTAGAACAAACTTTCCTCACCTAGCCTACTTCCCCGATCTTACACCACGGCTACGTGTATGGAATGATGCAGATTTTCCAATGTGACCCACCAACCACCGTCGTCCAACTACAGGAAAAATAACCATGTGTATAAAGAGCGTGAAATAATCCCTCTTAACCAAAATGATGCAATATCTTCAAGAAAGATACGAGTGTTGCCTAGAATTGAACGGAGGTAATATATAACATGTTTATACCAAAGTCTAACAGATCTAGTTTCATTTTACTTGTAAGTTATATGTTTGTAAAACTATGTAAAATAAAATAAAATAAAATCCTACTACCGTTTCAGTACTGTTTATTTTGGCGCATGAGGCAGGCCATCTTATAAAATTCTTAATTTACTCATCTTCACTTCTGTTACGATTATTTGTATACGTTTGAGTACATTTACCCGCGTTTCCTAACATTAAAAACAATGTTTCGCGTTTTGGAATAACACCATTCTCAATACTTGAAATATTACTCTCAAAGTTTAAAGAGAATTGAGAGTTTAAACCATTCTCTATTTAAACTATTGAGAATGTAGTTATTCCGAAACATCTCAACAAAGTAAAATATTTTAATGTAAGGAAAGGCAGAAAATTGTACTCAAATATGTAGGAATAACTATGGAACACAAAAATCGAGATTCTCGTTGTATGTGTACTTAATTGTTGCCACGAAAAATGGCGGCTTTGTCATGACGTCACTCGAAGAATCTCCTCATAGTGAGCGATGACTTGTTCCTAAACAAGTATTTGGACTCTGTAGCAAGGGACATATGTAAACATGCTGATTTTATTTTCCCAATAAAGTAGTTAAATTAGCTACTGCTTTAAATTAAATGTAAATATACTAAATTTTAAAAAGTCAAAACTTTTAACGCTATGTTTATCTGCCCAACTGTACGGTTACTAAATACGTTTTGACAATCTGCTAAAAAATCCTTAAAGATTCGTCACATTTCTATTTATTTTACTGTTTGAACAAAAACTGGGAAAATATTTAATTAAGTCCCTTTATAAAGCACGTACACGTTCTTCCAACGGGATGAAGTACACCTTTTACAGCGGGATAAATCTTCAGGATGAAACGCGAATCTCTAGTGGCTGGATGTTTTCGCGAAATTCATTTCAGATTACGTTTAATAATTTATTGGGAAAGGAGTGGGCGTCGAAAGGCGCCTTTGTTGGTGACCTTTTCTTCTAAAAATAACAACATTAAAAAAGTTGAGAATATCTTCTTTTCGTCTGTTCTCGTTACAGTTAGTTACTTTCTATGCTTTCTCACAAGCCCTTCTCTAAACTCCCCAATACTTTCTTACTCCGTCATATTCGAAAGTCTCTAATAATTTCTTACTCCGTCCTATTCTAAAGTCCTCAATACTTTCTTACTCCAACCTACGCTAAACTCTCTAATACTTTCTTACTCTATCCGATTAAGTTTCCAATACTTTCTTACTCCGTCCTATTCTAAAGTCTCCAATACTTTCTACTTCATCAGATTTTAAAGTTTCCAATACTTTGTTACTGCGTCGCAATCTAAAGTATCCAATACGTTATTACTCCTTCCCATTCTAAAATCTCCAATATTTTCTTACTCTGTCCGATTCTAAAGTATCTAATACTTACTTGCTGCGTCATATTCTAAAGTCTCCAATACTGTCTTACTCAATCAGATTCTAAAGTTTCCCATACTTTCTTACTCCGTCCTACTCTAAAGTCTCTAATAACTTCTTACTCCGTCCTATTTTAAAGTCTCTAATAATTTCTTACTGCGTCATATTCTAAAGTCCCCAATACGTTTTTACTCCGTCCTATTCTAAAGTCTCTAATAATTTCTTATTCCTTCCTATTCTAAAGTCCCCAATACGTTTTTACTCCGTCCTATTCTAAAGTCTCTAATAATTTCTTATTCCTTCCTATTCTAAAGTCCCCAATACGTTTTTACTCCGTCCTATTCTAAAGTCTCTAATAATTTCTTATTCCTTCCTATTCTAAAGTCCTCAATACTTTCTTACTCCAACCTACGCTAAACTCTCTAATACTTTCTTACTCTATCCGATTAAGTTTCCAATACTTTCTTACTCCGTCCTATTCTAAAGTCTCCAATACTTTCTACTTCATCAGATTTTAAAGTTTCCAATACTTTGTTACTGCGTCGCAATCTAAAGTATCCAATACGTTATTACTCCTTCCCATTCTAAAATCTCCAATATTTTCTTACTCTGTCCGATTCTAAAGTATCTAATACTTACTTGCTGCGTCATATTCTAAAGTCTCCAATACTGTCTTACTCAATCAGATTCTAAAGTTTCCCATACTTTCTTACTCCGTCCTACTCTAAAGTCTCTAATAACTTCTTACTCCGTCCTATTTTAAAGTCTCTAATAATTTCTTACTCCTTCCTATTCTAAAGTCTCTAATCATTTCTTACCCCGTCATTTTCTAAAGTGTCAAATACATTCTTACTTCTCCTTATTATTTTTTCTTATTACAAGTAAAAACGTTAAATTTAAATTTATAATTACCGTATTATGAATTAGGGGTAAATGTTTAGCCTCTGCAAGATATGCGTAAATTTGTGTAAATTCGATATACTTGGGAATATTTTCAGGCTCGACAGAATCTGAGGAATTCTAACAAATTTCGTACTTAAAATTAAATTAATTTCCCTGCCATATAACGGTAAATTGTTGTAGGACTAAGGTGTCTTAATTAATTAGTAACAAGATCTCAGAAGTTAGAGGAATACACGTGTCTGAGATATTTTATACTTGGTTAATAAGGAGAGATGCGTGAAGATGACGCAAAACGTGGTCATAACATTGAACGTTTTGTGCAAAGAGTAAAAAAGTATTTTATTAAATAAATGTATCTGTGAAACGTTCAGTTATTTGTACAGCCGTGTAAACATCAGAGTTTTAGCCGTTAAATTTTATTATTTGAGAAACATTCCGGCATTTTGAACAAGACATCGCATTTGGTTCTGTATTTCTTATCGGAATCTAATAAAAGGAAGATTATTAAATCCTTCAACACAAATAAATTCTTGTTGACTTACCCAGTCGTTAATGTCTTTATAATAGACATTTTTATTAAAGCTTATATTAGCATTATTTAAATTCGAAAAGAGTAAATGAATGAAGATATAAAGGATTTGAAATTGTGCATTATCCGAAGTTTAATGGAGGAACTTCCAACCAATAAAGGGGGCGGGTACCATTATTTGGGAGTTACTTCAGAAGGTACTGGAATCTTGAAAGTGAACGATCGAAAAACGAATTACTTAACGAGGCTCAAATTAACGTTTGAAAATATAACAGATAGATAAAGTGGATTTACCTGCGTTATATCATCTCAGTCGACATAAAGGATGTACAAAATGTAATCATTGTGTATTAATATGCATATTTAGGATACATACAAAACTGTATGGATAATTTGTGTAGGATTGTTACTATTTCGGTCGCTTTTATGCAGCCCATATGGAATATCCTTCTGTGGGTTTCGTCCACTGTTAGATACTTAATTGTGACAAACTGCCTGATAAGCTTAGAGTGTGCAGTTTGGTATGAGTTAATACATGCACTGTATGTGACAATAAAACACTGCCTCCAAGGTAGGAGTATCCAGCGTTCAGAAAAATTAAATAAGAATAACTAGAAACTAACAACAAATACTGAGGAGATATTCATTCCACAGCTTAATTTCAAAGCAAATTATACAAAAAAAGAAAATCTGTTAAAAAAATACATCAAAATAATGAGAATAAAAATAAACTCTAATCACGAAATAAACGCTATGTTAAGTGACAGAGTTTTCACGATAGCAAATTTAAAAGATATAATTAAATACCAAATAATATAAATGAAACCTTTTTTAAAGTCAATTTCTGCATAGCTCTACAGAGAAAACGTTTTTAGTTACTTCCTATTAAATAATTACAATTAATTTAAATAAAGTAACATAACCTATACAATAAAACAGCTGATCTACCACATAAACTATAAAATAAAATCAGCTGTTTTATGAAATCATATGATATCACTTATTTTTAGCCACATGGATGGAGTAAATATATTGCATATCTTGCTCCTTTCGTGAAAGGTTTTTCTCCAATATAAAACTAAAATTAATTCATTAAACTTAATATTAAATTAATATTTTGAAAAACGAATATTAACATCAAGTGTCATCCGTTACAAGTTTTAAAAAAATGTATTTAAACGTGAATTAGTAAAAAGTATTTTATTAACGATTGAAAATTTAAACACGATATATATATATATATATATATATATATATATATATATATATATATATATATATATATAAGGAGGGTGAGAACTTCTTCTTAATAAATAATTACAATTAATATAAATAAAGGAACATAATATATGCGTTAAAACAGCTGTTCTACCACATAACCTATAAGATAAAATCAGCTGTTTTATGAAATCATATGTTATCACTTATTTTTAGCCAAATGGACAGAGTAAATATATTGCATATCTTGCTCCTTTCGTGAAAGGTTTTTCTTCAATATAAAACTAAAATTAATTCATTAAACTTAATAATTAAATTAATATTTTGAAAAACGAATATTAACATCAAGTGTCATCCGTTACAAGTTTTAAAAAAATGTATTTAAACGTGAATTAGTAAAAAGTATTTTATTAACGATTGAAAATTTAAACACGATATATATATATATATATATATATATATATATATATATATATATATATATATATATAAGGAGGGTGAGAACTTCTTCTTAATAAATAATTATAATTAATATAAATAAAGGAACATAATATATGCGTTAAAACAGCTGTTCTACCACATAACCTATAAGATAAAATCAGCTGTTTTATGAAATCATATGTTATCACTTATTTTTAGCTAAATGGACAGAGTAAATATATTGCATATCTTGCTCCTTTCGTGAAAGGATTTTCTCCAATATAAAACTAAAATTAATTCATTAAACTTAATAATTAAATTAATATTTTGAAAAACGAATATTAACATCAAGTGTCATCCGTTACAAGTTTAAAAAAAATGTATTTAAACGTGAATTAGTAAAAAGTATTTTATTAACGATTGAAAATTTAAACACGATATATACATACATATATATATATATATATATATATATATATATATATATATATATATATATATATATATAAGGAGGGTGAGAACTTCTTCTTAATAAATAATTACAACTAATATAAATAAAGGAACATAATATATGCGTTAAAACAGCTGATCTACCACATAACCTATAAGATAAAATCAGCTGTTTTATGAAATCATATGTTATCACTTATTTTTAGCCAAATGGACAGAGTAAATATATTGCATATCTTGCTCCTTTCGTGAAAGGTTTTTCTTCAATATAAAACTAAAATTAATTCATTAAACTTAATATTAAATTAATATTTTGAAAAACGAATATTAACATCAAGTGTCATCCGTTACAAGTTTTAAAAAAATGTATTTAAACGTGAATTAGTAAAAAGTATTTTATTAACGATTGAAAATTTAAACACGATATATATATATATATATATATATATATATATATATATATATATAAGGAGGGTGAGAACTTCTTCTTAATAAATAATTACAATTAATATAAATAAAGGAACATAATATATGCGTTAAAACAGCTGTTCTACCACATAACCTATAAGATAAAATCAGCTGTTTTATGAAATCATATGTTATCACTTATTTTTAGCCAAATGGACAGAGTAAATATATTGCATTTCTTGCTCCTTTCGTGAAAGGTTTTTCTTCAATATAAAACTAAAATTAATTCATTAAACTTAATAATTAAATTAATATTTTGAAAAACGAATATTAACATCAAGTGTCATCCGTTACAAGTTTTAAAAAAATGTATTTAAACGTGAATTAGTAAAAAGTATTTTATTAACGATTGAAAATTTAAACACGATATATATATATATATATATATATATATATATATATATATATATATATATATATATATATAAGGAGGGTGAGAACTTCTTCTTAATAAATAATTACAATTAATATAAATAAAGGAACATAATATATGCGTTAAAACAGCTGTTCTACCACATAACCTATAAGATAAAATCAGCTGTTTTATGAAATCATATGTTATCACTTATTTTTAGCTAAATGGACAGAGTAAATATATTGCATATCTTGCTCCTTTCGTGAAAGGATTTTCTCCAATATAAAACTAAAATTAATTCATTAAACTTAATAATTAAATTAATATTTTGAAAAACGAATATTAACATCAAGTGTCATCCGTTACAAGTTTAAAAAAAATGTATTTAAACGTGAATTAGTAAAAAGTATTTTATTAACGATTGAAAATTTAAACACGATATATACATACATATATATATATATATATATATATATATATATATATATATAAGGAGGGTGAGAACTTCTTCTTAATAAATAATTACAACTAATATAAATAAAGGAACATAATATATGCGTTAAAACAGCTGATCTACCACATAACCTATAAGATAAAATCAGCTGTTTTATGAAATCATATGTTATCACTTATTTTTAGCCAAATGGACAGGGTAAATATATTGCATATCTTGCTCCTTCCGTGAAAAGGTTTTCTCTAATATAAAACTAAAATTAATTCATTAAATTTAATAATTAAACTAATGAAAGTTGGATTAGTGAAAAGTATTTCATTGAAAAATTGAAATTGATTGAAAATTTAAACACTATATATAAGTAGAGTGAGAACCTATAGAAGGAATTGAATAATAGGCTTGAACGTATACATAATAGTTCTCTGCTAGAGGGAACATTGACCTTTGTATGACTTAAACTAGAATTGAATTGCTACTTCTCAAGCTTGTACAAGTTTTATATCATATTTTTCTCACTGAATACTAGTTCCTTATCAGGTTTCTTATATATTTTGTGTAGGCTAAAATACAAAAAAATACTCACAAGAAAAAATGTAGTTTTTATGTCAAATTTATTATTTAATAATATGAACAAATTATCTTTAAAATAAAAATGAAGATTATAATATGTTTGTTTTTAGTCTCCGAGTTATGTTTCCTGAAGCTAACCATGCGGAGGTCAGACTCCTAATCAAATACGACGGGGATATGTATGTAAAGGAGAAGTGCTTACGTCACGGAGATGCGGGGTATACACACGAGCTGCGCGCCAGAGGTGATTACACTGATCACGTGACCGCCAGACAAGCCATCTTGGACTGCATCCAACGGATTAGCGAACCGGTTCCGCGAGACGAGGAAAATACATGTGTTTAACGTTATAAATACACAACGGCAAGGAGTTCAGTGCAGTCATGTTGTTGGTGACGTTGTGTGCATGTTTGGTGCTATGCGGGGCCGACGATCTGTTGGTGAGGACTGCTCAGGGGGTGGTGAGGGGTGACTTGATGACGTCACTCTCGGGACAGGACGTTATGGCGTTCAGAGGACTGCGGTACGCGCAGCCACCCACAGGAGCCAACAGGTTCAAGGTAGCAAACTATGACGTATTATGTAAGAATATGTTTTAAAGAAAAATTATATTTTTGTATTTAATTAAATTGTCGCATATTCGTGTATTCAAATGGTCAGCTTTTTTTAAGCTTTAACTTTTGATTTTAAAATGTTCGTTTTAGCTATTCGTAAAGCACTTAATGAATGTCTACGACAATTTTTCTCTTTAAGGAGTTTAGCCATATTGTGGAGTACAACACTACAAATTACTTCACACTTTAGGAGTGTTAATTATATTGTCACGCCTGCCGTATATTCAGCGTTCCAAGCTTGCCGTATTCATTCTGTCTTAACACATGTGCATTAGTAACCATTGCACCTATTAGTAAAAGAATACATATTTTTTCAATTCCTTTTATTAGTTAACACTCACCTTATTTATATTTTACTCAAATTTTCAGTCGTTATTAAAATAATTTTTATTCACTCAAGTTCAGATACGTTTATTCATTAATTAAATTTAAAAACGTTTATGCCTCTGTCGGATTCGAACTGAATTTCCACACGTTTAAAATCCAGTCAGTCCTTTGTCACTAAACCAACTTTTAGATAGCTAATAATCTATTACTTTAAGATGTATATAAAATTTAAAAAAAAAAAAGATTCCATGCAATAATGAAGCATTATCTATAAGAGGATGAGAAGTTATACACATTTATCATCTTCATAAATTACAAAAACAATAAAAAGCGAATAAATAGTAACTAAAAAAAATAATAACACAACACAATTTACTGCATAGAGAGAGAAATGGAAAATTGCAAGGTAATTCGCTTTATATTTTACCACTCAATATTGGGATTCTGTCATGTGTGTATAGCCTATATATTTATATTAATTGTAAGTATAAAATAAAAAGTAACTAAAGTCTTTTCTGTATTGACCTGAGTAGGAATTGGCTTTGAAATATATTTTCTGTATTCCATTTGATTGAAAATTTAATGTAATTCTGCATACAAACAGTAGATAGAGTTCAATCACATTTTAAAGTAATTTGAGTCTAATATTTTAATGTAAATCATAAGGGCTTTTCTACTAGAAATATTGAAAATAATATATAATTGTTTTTTTTCTTTATTGGCTACGGTATTTAGTATTTGGTTAGACTAAAAGACCTACCAATGCAAAACGAAGTGCTAATTCTCTGTTGCATAACTAAAAACATAACTTTTTCTAGCAAGCATCACTAGACCGAGCGCCATTTTGTTAATATCTACTTTATTTCTTATTGAAAGGGTTTGAAACTTTACATTTACAGTTTTACATGATTTATTAATTTTATAACAAAAAAGTCAAGGCTTTAAAGAGATATAACGATGTTTAACAGCTTGTGAACTTCGAAGGCCAGTATCTTAAAACTCATTTTGGCGCACACCTCAGATATGGGTTAGTACACTGGTATATTTACGACTATAGAAGTTTTATAAGAGACACGCTTCGAATTGGGTAAAAAGTTGGTTTAGAATTTAATTTAAGTCAGTAGCTAAAATGTTAATAATGTTGTAGAATAGTTTATTAATTGTACAAGCCGCCAGGGCAGTAATAATAAATTTTAAAACAATACAGGTAAAAAAATAAGTTTAAAAAAAAATTCCGTCTAGTATCTCACACTGTCCTTGATATATATATATATATATATATATATATATATATATATATATATATATATATCTTGTACAAATTTTCAATCGTTAATAAAATACGCTTTTATTCATCCAATAAATCCCAAAACATTTTTTTAAACCTATGAATACATTTTTTTAGTGGATGAATACAGTTTTTTTCAAATATTTATTCAATAATTTAATTATAAAATTTGTGGCGTGAAGTCGGATTCGAACTGAGAATCTTCATGTTTGAAGTCCAGCTCGCCTTCGCACTGTCTCAACTTTCCAATACATAGAAATATATATTTCTCAAAGATGTATATGAATTTCCCCCATCTGGTTGCAGTCGAAACTTCTATTGTACAACCTTAAACTGTTGCCATGGTTACCACACAATATCATAAATAGTGCTCTAGGGTAACTAAAATAACATTTTTCTTTGTTAACCTCAGTAGGAATTTACTTCCTTATTTTACTGATAGGTGCATTGGTTACTAATGCGCATGTGTTAAGACAGAATAAATAGGCAAGCTTGGAGCGCTATATATACGGCAGGCGTAACAATATAATCAACACTACTAAACTGTGAAGTAATTTTTAGCGCTCTACTCCAAAGTTATGGCTAAAAAGATCCGTTATAGTGCCTCTTTGAAAAAGAATTCATCCAAATCGTACATAATGTACAAACATTCGTACTTGAACATGCTTACGACTAGAATGTTTACAGAGTAAGTAGGCTACTACATTTTAGAACAGAGATATAGACTAAACATTCAACAATAGGTAGAGTTCCAAGTCTATCTTTACAGAGATATGATATATCACAGTTGCTAGTTGTAGGAACAGTATTTGAAACAGATCCCCGCTGTGTTCTAGGGGCAATGACGTTTTGTTTGTTAAATATCACAGATAATAACAAATAGTACTCTTCATTATTTCTAGCTTTTCCCCGCTTTTGGTGAAGACAAATTTTGTAGGACATATTTTTATTTGTAGGACATATTTACAACTAATTTAATACAAAATTGTAGAAAAACTATGTATATATATATATATATATATATATATATATATATATATATATATATATATATATACATACAGTAAACTCCCGATTATCCGTGGGCGGATTAACCGGTTTGCGGATTATCCGGGGTCTGCCATTGTTTTACAAATATCCAATTTTTATTCCTATCAGATTCATATGTTTAAATTTCCAAACGGTGAATTACGACGTAAATACATATAAGGCTTAATAGAAGTTAAGATGAAGGGAATAGATATGTAAATATGTACTTACAAATTTTTACATTGAAAGGGAAGCATCCCGACGCGGGGCAGCGAAATAAAAGGGCGAGCAGACTACTGTATATAAGAGACAATGACAAAATGCTTGGACGCCCGAAAACCTAATGTGTGTCATAAGATTGTAAACAAATGTCAGCTAATCTCGGCTATAAATAGTCTAGGACGTGACATATGCATTATCCATGTCTGTCATATACATTATCGATCTTTATGGCTTTGTGACCCACGTGACACAAGTAGACACTGTGCGACAAAATGGTTCTCAAGAAACTTAGATCGCACATTAAAACTAAATCGATGCTCACAAAAAAAAGACGAAAGTGATAGATTTTTTTGTTAAAAAGTGAAAGTATTATGTGTAAAGGAAATTACATATGTACATACATACTTACTTTTGACATATACTTATGTACGTATTGTAAATAGTTAGACATATAAATGTACATGTTATAATCCGTCAAATACATCGACATTTTAAATTATTTTCTGTATTTATTTTATCCTGTGATGATTATTTGTGAATTGTATTAACCGGGGTCATTATTTGTGTAACTTATGGTATAATAATCGATTAGCGATAGTTTTGCGTATTCTTTGTTCATAGCGGATTATCAGGGGAATTCGTTTTCCGGCGTTGCCGGGCCACCCTATTCCACGGATAATCTTAAGTTTACTGTATATATATATATATATATATATATATATATATATATATATATATACATATATATATATATATATATATATATATATATATATATATATATATGTATGTATATAAATGCTGATAAGTATTTTCTTCACGGATGGAAAAATATAACGAATAGGTCATCTTTGGAGTACATCCGTTCATTCTGCAGTGCATAAAATCGCAGTTCAGGCGTTCCGCTAGAGTCTCATCCACCATTGACGAGGTGAACCCTACAACAGTTGAAGTGCTAACCAATGCTAGATGAGATTTTGGCGAAACTTCAGAGCTGCGATTTTATCCACTGCAAAATGAACGGATGTACTCCTGATATTGACTATGCATCATATAAATAAATATATATATATATATTAAAACAAAGATGCATAAAAAGTTACTTTATCGCTATCTATTCGTAAACATTACGGAAATAATAGACTGACGCCCAAACCTACCGTCCTCAGGTGGACTCTCAGGTCAACTGAGATCATCCAAGGATAGGAGATGGCCTATTTGCTCGGTACAGTCACAGATAAAACTTGACCGGTACATTATAAAAACAAAACTTGTATGTGAAGAATAATTTCTTGGATCGTGTTTTGTAGTGCTTCCCTTTATGACGTAGCGGCCTCAGCACTATTGTTAAGCTGTGCACGCTGTAGCAAGCTCATTGTGTTTTACGAGTAAACTCCCTCAGTTAAGCTGGGTAATGCTTAGGTTGCTTACCAAATCATTTTTTAGAGGAACAAGTAATATAACTAAACATTTTGTAAAGTCAATTCAAGTTAATATACTTAATATCAAGTAATATAAACAACAATGTTTTAAAGTCAATTCAAGTTAATATACTTAATATCAAGTAATATAAACTACAACGTTTTGAAGTCAATTCAAGTTAATATACTTAATATCAAGTAATATAAACAACAATCTTTTGAAGTCAATACAAGTTAATATACTTAATATCAAGTAATATAAACTACAACGTTTTGAAGTCAATTCAAGTTAATATACTTAATATCAAGTAATATAAACTACAATCTTTTGAAGTCAATTCAAGTTAATATACTTAATATCAAGTAATATAAACAACAATGTTTTGAAGTCAATTCAAGTTAATATACTTAATATCAAGTAATATAAACTACAACGTTTTGAAGTCAATTCAAGTTAATATACTTAATATCAAGTAATATAAACTACAATCTTTTGAAGTCAATTCAAGTTAATATACTTAATATCAAGTAATATAAACAACAATGTTTTGAAGTCAATTCAATTTAATATACTTAATATCAAGTAATATAAACTACAATCTTTTGAAGTCAATTCAAGTTAATATACTTAATATCAAGTAATATAAACAACAATGTTTTAAAGTCAATTCAAGTTAATATACTTAATATCAAGTAATATAAACAACAATGTTTTGAAGTCAATTCAAGTTAATATACTTAATATCAAGTAATATAAACTACAACGTTTTGAAGTCAATTCAAGTTAATATACTTAATATCAAGTAATATAAACTACAATCTTTTGAAGTCAATTCAAGTTAATATACTTAATATCAAGTAATATAAACTACAACGTTTTGAAGTCAATTCAAGTTAATATACTTAATATCAAGTAATATAAACTACAATCTTTTGAAGTCAATTCAAGTTAATATACTTAATATCAAGTAATATAAACTACAACGTTTTAAAGTCAATTCAAGTTAATATACTTAATATCAAGTAATATAAACTACAATCTTTTGAAGTCAATTCAAGTTAATATACTTAATATCAAGTAATATAAACTACAATCTTTTGAAGTCAATTCAAGTTAATATACTTAATATCAAGTAATATAAACTACAATCTTTTGAAGTCAATTCAAGTTAATATACCTAATATCAAGTAATATAAACTACAATCTTTTGAAGTCAATTCAAGTTAATATACTTAATATCAAGTAATATAAACTACAATCTTTTGAAGTCAATTCAAGTTAATATACTTAATATCAAGTAATATAAACTACAATCTTTTGAAGTCAATTCAAGTTAATATACTTAATATCAAGTAATATAAACTACAATCTTTTGAAGTCAATTCAAGTTAATATACTTAATATCAAGTAATATAAACTACAATCTTTTGAAGTCAATTCAAGTTAATATACTCAATATCAAGTAATATAAACTACAATCTTTTGAAGTCAATTCAAGTTAATATACTTAATATCAAGTAATATAAACTACAACGTTTTAAAGTCAATTCAAGTTAATATACTTAATATCAAGTAATATAAACTACAATCTTTTGAAGTCAATTCAAGTTAATATACTTAATATCAAGTAATATAAACAACAATGTTTTAAAGTCAATTCAAGTTAATATACTTAATATCAAGTAATATAAACAACAATGTTTTAAAGTCAATTCAAGTTAATATACTTAATATCAAATAATATAAACAACAATGTTTTGAAGTCAATTCAAGTTAATATACTTAATATCAAGTAATATAAACTACAACGTTTTGAAGTCAATTCAAGTTAATATACTTAATATCAAGTAATATAAACTACAATGTTTTGAAGTCAATTCAAGTTAATATACTTAATATCAAGTAATATAAACTACAATGTTTTGAAGTCAATTCTACTAAGGTTAACAAAGACAAATTTTATTTTAGTTACTTTTTATTAAATAATTACAATTAATGTAAATAAAGTAAAATAACCTATGCGTTAAAACAGCTGTTCTACCACATAACCTACTACAAAAATCATCTGTTTTATGAAATCATATTTTATCTCTTATTATAAGCCAAATGGGACGAAATAACAACATTGCATAGGTACTTTGACCTTTTGTGTGCTATATTGGCAGTTTTTGACAATATAAAAAGCAAATTATTTCATGTAATTTAATTAACGCATGAATATTTTAAATCACTGTAATAACATTAAGTGTCTTCCACTACAAGTTTTAAAAATTGTATCTGAACTTGAGTAGAGGAATAATAATTATTTTAACAAAAATGAAAATGTGTACAAGATATATAAATAAGGAGTGTGTGAACTAATAGAAGGAAAATTGAAAAATTAGACATTTTAAAGTTTACCGGACAACTTATTCTTTTTTTGTTTTAATATTTTAACACTTTATTCTATAGTAGATTTAAAGTAGAATAGGAATGGGTCAGTGGCAAGGTAGGGATGCGATGTTGTCAGTTGATCAGTCACCACTGCGAGCGACTGAATTTGCAGAACGAAGCAAGGTACACCACTAGTAAATCACTCCACCACAGTTACGATGTCAATGGGCGACGAACGGAAGTTTAACGTCGAATTAGCATCAAGGCTCACCCACGCAGCAAGATGTGAATTTCCTATTCGCTCAGAAGGCTGATATCCCCACTCCCTCTGGTCGATTTCACCCACGCAGAATCGTATTCTGTTTCAAATCAAATTATAGACGCGGTGTAATGATAAGGTAAAGTTTTCTGAGGTTACTCAGTTTAGTAATAAAAAATTAGAAGTTCAAACGTGCTTTGAGTTATAATATTCAATTATACTTTTTACTTTGGACAAAAATGTTTTTCTGTAATGTTTTTATTCATATTTGTCTTTAAGATGAATGGATGGTTACGCCCAGTCACAATCTGTATGGCCAGGGATATCAGAGCAGTGTACGGGAGGCCCCCGTAAGGAAGATGGGATCAGAGCTACGGGAAATGATTTTATGCGCAGATTTTAACAATAAGGGATGTGGGCGAAAGGAGCGAAAACTCGGCCAGTAGTATGTCTATGATGATCTACGATGATTAGAAAATACTGTAGTTAGTGATATTGACTATAGGTAGAACATAAGAACCCCTATTGGAGAATAAGTGGGGATGCCTTATCTCATACATGAAACTTAGCTATTCTCTATCGCTGACATAAAGGAGTGAACCAACTACAACCCCTTGCACGAAAGAAGAGCAGTGCTAAGGAGAGGACAAAACGGTCCTTAAGTAACAGAAATAAGGGAAGTTTATGGTGTCGAGTAGATAGGGTGGCTTACCTACTCTCGACGGAGGTCCAAGTCAGGGGTAAATATAATGCGTCTTATAAAGTTGTTAAGAAAACGAAATTTTCAATCTAAAAACTTCTATTCGTTAATAAATTAGCCTTTTCTACCTGAGACTAACTTAAATCGAAAAATATTTATATAGTTTCAATCGGCCAGAAGAAAGTTCACCAAAAATTTGTGTTACTTTTTGTGCTGCAACTTATTGCAATAATTGTTCTATAGAGGTAACAAAGACATTTGTAGAAATTTTAATGGTATTCTTGAAAACGTAAAAATAAAACTATTTTACTGATAGAAATTTGGGAATGTTAGAATATATACATATTCAAACTCAGTAAAGTTCCTTCAGCCGAACCAACATGTGTCTGATCGATACTAGGTGTGCTGGGAGAAATATGATTACGTCACAGGACCTCGCGCGAAGCAGGATTTATGTGCTGCTCTTACAATAAGGAAGGCATCGCATCGGAAGATTCGAATCATATGATGGCCTGTTCAGCGTCTGCGGCCTTCTAGACCCATTCAAGTCATACTACCGATGCTATAATGTGGTGAATCTGTGACCAGCGTCACTTAATAGTTTAATTACAATTCTTAAAACTCATTTGTTTTTAATATTTCTCTAATTATTTATATAGCAAACACTTGTCCCAACATTATAGCACACACGAACATTTGTGATAGTAAGTACAATATAAAGTCATACATAAAGCCAGTTTAATGTAAATTAATACAGAAATGTTTATGTTTCAGCCCCCAGTACCACTTAAGCCTTGGAGTGGGGTGTACAATGCCACTGGGGACAACGTTCACTCTAAGATAGTCTGTCCGCAACCCTTCCCCGACGAATTGGGACCAAGCTCTGAAGATTGCCTCTTTCTCAACGTCTACACAAAGCAGGTAGCTTCTATTCATATGTACACCATATATTTAGCACATTAGAGTGTGTTGGGCTTTCATAGAACCCATTCCACTAAAATATAAAATGTAATAGACAAAAATTAACACCATAAAAATACGGTTGATTTGACGGTCAATTGTAATTTATTTATGTAAAAAACTTTAGTCGAAGTTTCAAAAACTAGTTTGTTTTCATCTTCAAGCCAATTTGCAAAGTTCATTAAATTGCAAATCAACTGTCTTTTATGTCGTCTCTCCTGCAGGGTATAAATGTGAATTATAAAACATTAATAATGTATGGGAAAACTGTTTATGTGAAACATGATTTTGTATTTTTTTTTTCAAAATGAAAGACTTAATCAATTTTTAAAATAACTTACAATTGTTGGTAAATCTATCCCAATCCATTATGCAAAATATCGCTTAACATTCCACATGCAGATGGCAAAACATAACAGAATCACAGTTTACCATTTATCTCTTTAAACATTTAATTTGGCACCTAATTTTACTGTTAGTTCAATAATAGAAAATATCGACTCATAATTAATAATTAATCCTCAAAAACGTTTCAACAGCAATGTTATCCTCAGTGAGTGTACCTTGTCAACTATACTAATAAATCATCTAAAACTATAACTGAATAGTCACTGAGGATGAAGAGCTTGTCACTGAAACGCGTTTGAGGAATAATATATTAATCGAGATTTCGTGTTGGTTATTATATAATTATTATTTGAAATTACAATAGAAGTTCAAAGGTTTTCGTATGCAAACTTATGTAAATGTATTTACTGCTACCTTCTCGTCCCCTCTCTGAAGTTGGCATTTGCTACCTTACTGAACCTTGTTAATGGGACGAATACTTGTTTCAAATACAAATAAAGCCAAATGTTTTACACCTGTTTCTTACCAATACCCGAAATGTTAGAACGAATACAAATAATTAATATAATCAAAAATATTTCAAAGTCAATTCCTACTTAGGTCAAATAAAGAAAAAGGTATTGTAGTTACTTTATATTAAATAACTGCAATTAATAAAAATAAAGTAACATAACCTATACGTAAAAAAGCTGTTCTACCACATAACCTATAGCACAAAATCAGCTGTTCTATGAAATCGTATGTAATCACTCATTTTAAGCCAAATGGGACGAAATAATTATATTCTATACCTTAGTTTGAATTCCATATAAAACCTTAAATAATTCACTAAATATAATTAATAAATTGATATTTGGAAAAAATGTATTAATATCAATTGCCATCCATTACAAGTTTAAAAACGTGTATTTGATCTTGAGTAGATGAATGAAAAATATCTCTTGAAAATTTGAACAAGATATATATTTGTGTGTGTGTGTGTGTGTGTGTGTGTGTGTGTGTGTGTGTGTGTGTGTGTGTGTGTGTGTGTGTGTGTGTGTGTGTGTGTGTGTGTGTGTGTGTGTGTGTGTGTGTGTGTGTGTGTGTGTGTGTGTGTGTGTGTGTGTGTGTGTGTGTGTGTGTGTGTGTGTGTGTGTGTGTGTGTGTGTGTGTGTGTGTGTGTGTGTGTGTGTGTGTGTAAATGAGAGTGTGAATTAACAGGAGTTGAAATAAACAGTAAAATTATTTACAAGTTATATTGAATTTTCTACGATTAACTATATATTTAAATTTATCTCTTTTATGATAAAGGAATCTGGTAATGTAATAATTGAAATTAAATTTGATTAAATGTTTCGAATTTGTTTTATTAATAACAACAATGCCCCAAAAATATGTTCTACTATTTACTAAGAGTTGGAATATTGGCAGGAATATTTTAACTATTATATACCTATGTCTCTTTATATTTAATTATTTTTATTACATTATTTTCGTCATCGATACACTTTGCATTGAGGTAAACGTTTTTTATTTTCGGTCATACAAATCTTTAATGAATAACGCACTCAAATCTCTAGACAAAAATGAGATTTAATACGCTCACAAGTGGGAGGTTGTCTCCCTAAAGTTGCCCACGTTTACACCGCTAAGCGACTTATTCTAAGTGGGAACAATAACTAATCACGTGGCATGATTAATAGATAAACCAAAACATCCAAATAACAGATCCAATACAATAGCACTTAGAGCAAATAACTCGAATTAATTACAATAAGTTTGAGCAATAATCTAGAAGAAATACTGTTTGGCACCGGCCTGCATGGAAGTCATGAATCTCCCGTTGCATAGGAAATAGGACCGTCTGTCATACGATAAGAATGGACATGGCACCGGTCCACCAGTACATAAAGCAAAGCGAGTCAGCATTGGTCGTAAATAATAGAGTGCTAACACAAAGCAGGGCAGATACTGTCTACAGTAAGGGAAGGTAATATGGCCCACGAGGCGACAGATTATTGCTCCCAGATTCACCATAGGTATTCATCGTCACAGGCTATGCTGAAGGATATAGCAAATGTGATTCTCCTGGAGATCGACCATTACGCTCGTACACGCTACCTTCTAAGACTTCCAATGCTTGTCAGAAACAGTCATGTGGAGTCGTCAAAATGTTAGTTCTGCCGGTACTTGACGGGTTGTCGTGAGGAGCAGGTCTCAATGTTACATTCTCCGTCAACTGGTTCCAGGAAGGTTTATAGTCGAGAGACTAGGCATCTTCCTGCTGATCTCGTTTTACTTTTCTCTCTTTCTGTTTATACTTTGTATAAAATTCTTCCCAAGTTGAAGCACTGAAGAGTTTGTGGTCAGTTTAGGCTGTCGCTGGAAACTCAGTCCAATGTAGGATGTCAGGGCTCTAAGTAAGGTAACTCTGGAGCTAGTAGAAGCTAACCTAAAGGGGGTACCTTAGCGATATGGAGAACGAAGCTGTTGGGGAGTAGCTGTGGAAAGCTTCCAGATCGTAGACTGTAGTCAGAGAATTCCACTGGTTCCTAAGCAGTCGTTCAAATAAGGCATTCGGTCTCTTACTTACTGGTATCTTGGGATCGGGAAACCAAGCCCCCGATTCGAGTGCTGGAGTAGGGGAGGAAAATGTTTCACATTTTGTGTCTTGCGAAATCTATCTTTATGTTGTAATAAACATGCGCAGTGTGTTGTGAAAAATGAAGAAGAATAAGAAAGCCGGTGAAACAGAAAAACGTGACAAGTAATACGTGTCGTCCGACACATTTTCCTTGTCATATTAGACAAATGAAGATCTTCCATGTTAGAAATATCTCCAGACTAGCGTGTGAAACCTCTAACCCTATGTACCCAACCTTAACCTTTTGACTACCGTTCGAGTGACTAGCCTGAGACAGAAGCTTGGTGCCACGACCCGTGGTACCAGTATGTAAGAGTCTTGCTACCTTGGTGTAAGGCTTAGACTGGTTACAGGTCCACCCCTAGGACGAGACAGCAGCTTGGTGCCACGACCCGTGGTACCAGTATGTAAGAGTCTTGCTACCTTGGTGTAAGGCTTAGACTGGTTACAGGTCCACCCCTAGGACGAGACAGCAGCTTGGTGCCACGACCTGTGGTACCAGTATGTAAGAGACTTACGACCTTGGTGTAAGGCTTAGACTAGTTACAGGTCCACCCCTAGGACGAGACAAGCTCCAATAAGGAACAGTGGTTCAACCCCTTTACTAGAACTACCAGTAAAACCTTTCGAACGGTAGGTTTCCGTCTGATTGATTCAGTTCAGGCGGTTCAATCGGACCTTTCCGAGGGCATGGTCCTCTCAGACTAGAGATGTTATCCTAGGTGGACATAAGCCAACATGCTGGACCTTGAAAGCACTCCCTTGTTCCGATAGTAAGCTTGATTCAATGGCGAATAAAACTGCTCATGATGTAATATCCTACTTTCAGATCGAGGGCAGCAAGCCAGTGTTGTTCTTCATCCACCCGGGCAGTTACTCCGAGATGACTGGAGCCAGTAACTGGATCGGACCTGAGTACCTCATGGACAGAGACACTCTCCTGGTGACCATAAACTACAGACTGGGCGCTCTAGGTAATGCACTGCTTCCTACCTGACTACTTTACATGGTAAGTACCAATGAACGATTCCTGAAACCTGTCAGCGGGCGAACCGTTCCTCATCCAAGAGTCACGAATATTTGAATATAGTGCGTTTTGATATTAACAAGTAAATAACGGGGGAAAACTATTGTTACAAATTAGCTCCTTTAAAACGGCGGAAAGAAATATATACATAAAAAAACGGTCAACTAATCATCGGTTTTACAAATCGCAGCATTAATATTGTGATTCTCATTATGCTTAAGTGCTTTTACTCCGAATAAAATCTAGACTTTATCGAACTTTGCAGTAATTGAAATTAAAAGCTACAGCAAGGTCCCGTGAATTTTTCAGCTAAAATCAGAAATTAAAGAAATACTACTACTGCAATTGAAACTCTACTTGATGACGGTGGTTCATGACCAATTTCAGAAAAATAATTACAATATCATTTCGGTTGATGGTGATAAATTAATACATATCTAGGACAATAAACATGCGAAAATAAAGACAAGGAGTCGAGATAAAAATATTTGAATTATTAAGAAACCCAAAAAAATGTGAAAAATAAAAATCAATGAAAAGGGAAAATTTGGAAACAAAATAAAAGAAGAAGATTATTACATTATTTAAACAAAACAATATCATTTAAACTGAGGCAAGAAGAATGTACGTTAATCTGCGAAAAAGAAAAACAAATAGAAGCCTAATCATTTGTACAGAGAATATGGAGAGACAAATAAGAAAACATTTTATTAAAGGTTTTGAAAACAGACTGAAGGTTAATTTGTACAAAAAATATGACAGGTAGGAAAAGAGAGTTGTAACTTATTGAAACAAAAACGTTCATGTTGCGTCTATCATTAAACTTTCCCACAGGTTGATTGCCCGACATATTAAATCCAGCAAAACCATTCAACTCCGTTCTGACGTTAAAAGCAGAACAACTGTGCTGTTATTTAAAAAAGTTGTTAAACAAAAAACTTTTCCGCGTTTGCAAAGTGAACACTCATTGAATATTCACAGCGAACGCTCCCCTTGCACAAGGGTGGTTCCACCCTCAAAGCTTATTATAGGTCATTCTCCCAACATGGGTGTTTTATATTAGAGAAACATACGTGAATTATATAAAGAGAGATAAATGTAACCCGTACTGAGGTTGTATTGTGCACTCTCTAAGTAACAGATCTCTGGGCCAGAAAACCAAAATGCCCGTGTTCGGTTGGGTTTAAACTAAATTGAAAAATACCAGAAATATACATTCTCAATACGAATAGCATCAAACTTTTTACGTTGTAATTGGTTTATTACAACAAACCGTTCACGCAAGTTTCATAGCTCCAAGATCCATTCGCCTTCTTTAGTCACTCATTAGCCAATATATTGTCTTATACCATTTACCATAATTTCGGCTCACATCATTAGCCACCATTTCACCTTGCATCATTAGGTACAATTTTACCTTGCATCATAAGTCACTATTTTGCCGTGCATTATTAACCACTATTTTGCATTGCATCATTACTTAACATTTTGTCTTGGTTCATTACCCCCAATCATTAGCCACCATTTCACCTCGCATCATCAGCCACAATTTGGCCACAATCATTAGCCACTATTTTGCCTTGCATCAATGGCCACCATTTTGCCATGCATCATCAGTCACTATTTTTCCTTGCATTAATGATCACTATTTCGTATTACATCATCAGCCACCATTTGGCCACAATCATTAGCCACTATTTTGGCTTGCATCAATGGCCACCATTTCGCCATGCATCATCAGTCACTATTTTGCCTTGCATCAATGACAACCATTTCGCCATGCATCATCAGCCAACATTTGGCCACAATCATTAGCCACTATTTTGCCTTGCATCAATGGCCACCATTTCGCCATGCATCATCAGTCACTATTTTGCCTTGCATCAATGACCACCATTTCGTATTGCATCATCAGCCACTATTTGGCCACAATCATTAGCCACTATTTTGCTTTGCATCAATGGCCATCATTTCGCCATGCATCATCAACCAATATTTTGCCTTTCATCAATGACCACCATTTCGTGTTGCATCATCAGCCACCATTTGGCCACAATCATTAGTCACCGTTTCGCCTTGTATCATTCGCCACCATTTGGCCACTATCATTAGCCTTGTATTGTATTGCATTTTAAGGCACCATTTGGTCACAATATTTACCCACCATTTCTCCTTGCATCTTCAGCTATTATTTTACCTCGCATCAATGGTCACCATTTCACCTTGCATCATCAGTCACCATTTGGCCACTATCATTAGTGTTGTATTGCCTTATATAATTAGGGAACATTTTTCCTTACATCATAGTCACTACTCCGCGTTATTAACCACCATTTTCCCTTTCATCATAAGCCACCATTTCGCCTTTTATCATTAGCCGCTATTTCGCCTCCCATCATTACCCACCATCGTTAGCCACGCATTACGTAACTCAGGAGTTCTAGTTAATATGATTTAATCATAGCCTTCTTTCACCACGTTTTCGTCACTTCAATGACAAAGGTTTCCGTGGTTTTCTTCGTAACTCCACCATTTCCCTCGCCATCTACTCAGCAGAATACCGAACATTTCATACCCATTTTATCCCTCAAACCCCGCCTACTTCTCTATTCTCCACTGCAGTTTTCACTTCTATCTGACTGAACAGTTACACAGATATAAGCGTTGTTACCGCCAATGCCTGTAGGATTTAGTGTACGCCTCCATAACACAGTAAAGTACACCCATTACGTTCCGTCTAGCTTGAAGTCGTTATTCCGAAGCCGGCGATAGATGTTTCAACGTACAAATGTCACAGTCTCTTCAACGCCGGTGATACAGAACACCTGTACCATTGTTGCAACGTTTGTGCGCCTAGATTAATCGTTCTCTTACTTTTACAGTGTAGTGAGCGTTTTATGACCGGTACGTTCTTGCCCAATGTTTAAATCATTCGGTCTAGAGCCTGCAGTATTTGGGATTTCAATGCCGTTGTAACTCTTACTGATAATCATAAATTTTGTTTTACTGAGCGTTGCCGTCACTAAAACAAGGAAAACACGAAGTAAAAACAATAAAGAAAATACGAAATAATTTCAATTCCAACTCATTTCAGTTGATTCAGTTTAATTCTGCTGTTAATGTCACTGAAAAAAAAAGAAACAATGAAAAAAATTACATCATATTCTCGTAATAAACGCTGTGATAGCTACATAGATCAATTCCAACGCTATGCTATGATATGATATAATTACGAAAACATGAAAATAAATAAAAATTTATAAACATACATCGAATTCATTGAAATGGAATCGTAAAGTATTCAGTAAAGCGTTTGTAGCTTTAATCTTCTACAGATAGCAATGTTTTTCAGGAAATTCATAGTTTTACCGGTTACAGGCGTGACAACTATTTAATTTAAGTATTCAGAAACAATTGCGTGATTGTGCGAGATTGTGTAGAATGCCAAAGCAATACCCAAGAACGTTCGAAGATTTGAGATTTAGAGCATACGAATTTTGATATTCTTGTTTATAACAGATACCATGTAACCCATTCGTCTCTTAGCAGCCTCTCAACGGATCGTCGCAATTTCCTTTGATTCCAGCGGTTCTCGTTCTTAGCATTTGATTAATGTTTAATTCGAATCATGTTTTCAGTTGTGACTTTGAGGTACTAGATATATGTTATAGATGGCGTTCTTGTTTCAGGCTATCTAAGCATGCAAGACAAGTTGCTGAAGGGTAATTACGGAATGAAAGACCAGGTAGCAGCACTGAGGTGGGTAAAACAGAACATCGCTTATTTTGGCGGGGACCCCCACTCAGTCACCATCATGGGTAACAGTGCCGGAGCTGCTAGCGTCATGATGCACATGCTTTCACCCATGTCTAGAGGTCTGTTCCACCGCTGCATCGCCATGAGCGGGTCGCCGACGCTGGGTTGGGCGACGAACCGTGACCCTAGCGCTCTCGCCCTTCGCCTTGCCAAAGCTTTGGCGTGCAACGGGACTTCCGCCAAGGACGTGCACGAGTGCCTGAAGGAACTTCCGGGGCAGGGTATCTCAAACGCTACCATCGAGCTAAAGGTAAGACTCCGTTACAACCATTAACCTGATAGGGTAATGTGTAAGATTATTCTAGTGAGATAACAAATAAGATAAACAGCTACCACAAGGATAACAAAAGATGCTAAACTAAACCCATTAGCATTGCCTGTCCCAGTCACGTTCCAACGAGCCTCTATTGACCGTAGCTCCGAATACAAACTTTCGTGCATACACAAATCCAACTACTGCTTACTATAGCCCTGCTCCTATTTCCACAACTCAAACCCTACTAACGGTTGTAGCCACACATGAAAAATATGTAACTAAAGCTATATATATATCATTATTTACGATCAACAGTGGTTTGAATTTGTACATGTGATCCCCTCTTTACTCCTTAAAGGATGAAAAAAAATATTTGAACAGCTACTATTCGGAGTACATCCGTTCGTTTTGCAGTACATAAACCGCAGCTCCGACGTTTCGCTAGAATCGTATCTAGCAGTGGCGAGGGAAACCCAAAAAGAGCGTTAATCGGTCGTTCTTGTTTTCACCATTCAACGCTAGATGAGATTCTAGCGAAACGTCGGAACTGCGGTGTTATGCATGACAAAATGAACGGATAAACTTCGTATATTACTTTTCTTGATATACGCACGTATTCTTTAAATATAAAAATGTAAAGATGGTTCGAGTAGATTTCAGAAACTAAAACGTTCTTCGGCGCCTGAGGTAAAATTTTGACACGACATAGAACCCGCTTAAAAAATTGTTTTAATTTTTTCCCGCGCCAGTAGCATACCCGAGTTGCGTGCTGGAGTTTGTGGAAAGCTATACAAGTACCATTAACTGCTTACTGGTGGAGGGACTGAGGGTCAGCGGCCATTCCTGGTCTCGCGACTTAATTGCCAAAAATGGTACCACGGGGCATGTACTTAACTCATGGAGATTCAGTTCCCTGGGTACATAGATTGAGGAAAGGTTTCGAGGTGGTAGCGGTTTCACATGATAGTATAGACTCTGTTTTAAGGATCTGTAGAAGTAGGGTTACCGACGAGGAGGTGAAGACGGGAGTCAGGTACTGTTCGCCAAACATTCATCTACAACATCATTTCATCTTTTTCAGCATTGTAATCGAATATTTTGTCTTTCATTCTCTCTACTAACTCTTCGTTGCAGGGCTTTCAGTTGTACCCGCTGGCGTTCATTGCTCCGGTCGTCGTGAAGGACTACGGCGAAGACGAGGAAACAGTTCTTTCTGTTCATGCAGTAACGTAATGACACAAGTAACTGGGTGCCTTGAACGTATCACTAACAGTTCTTTCTGTCGTTGCAGGACTTTCAGTTGTACCCGCTGGCGTTCTTTGCTCCGGTCGTCGTGAAGGACTACGGCGAAGACGAGGAAACAAATCTTTCTGTTCATGTAGTAACGTAATGACACAAGTAACTGGGTGCCTTGAACGTATCAATAACAGTTCTTTCTGTCGTTGCAGGACTTTCAGTTGTACCCGCTGGCGTTCTTTGCTCCGGTCGTCGTGAAGGACTACGGCGAAGACGAGGGAACAGTTCTTTCTGTTCATGTAGTAACGTAATGACACAAGTAACTGGGTGCCTTGAACGTATCACTAACAGTTCTTTCTGTCGTTGCAGGACTTTCAGTTGTACCCGCTGGCGTTCTTTGCTCCGGTCGTCGTGAAGGACTACGGCGAAGACGAGTAAACAGTTCTTTCTGTTCATGCAGTAACGTAATGACACAAGTAACTGGGTGCCTTGAATATATCACTAACAGTTCTTTCTGTCGTTGCAGGACTTTCAGTTGTACCCGCTGGCGTTCTTTGCTCCGGTCGTCGTGAAGGACTACGGCGAAGACGAGGGAACAGTTCTTTCTGTTCATGTAGTAACGTAATGACACAAGTAACTGGGTGCCTTGAACGTATCACTAACAGTTCTTTCTGTCGTTGCAGGACTTTCAGTTGTACCCGCTGGCGTTCTTTGCTCCGGTCGTCGTGAAGGACTACGGTGAAGACGAGAAAACAGTTCTTTCTGTTCATGTAGTAACGTAATGACACAAGTAACTGGGTGCCTTGAACGTATCACTAACAGTTCTTTCTGTCGTTGCAGGACTTTCAGTTGTACCCGCTGGCATTCTTTGCTCCGGTCGTCGTGAAGGACTACGGCGAAGACGAGAAAACAGTTCTTTCTGTTCATGTAGTAACGTAATGACACAAGTAACTGGGTGCCTTGAATGTATCACTAACAGTTCTCTCTGTCCATGTAGTAACGTAATGACACAAGTAACTAGATGCATTGAACGTACTACTAACAGTTCTTTCTGCCGTTGCAGGATTTTCAGCTGTACCCGCTGGCGTTCTTTGCTCCGGTCGTCGAGAAGGACTACGGCGACGGCGAGGAACGGTTCCTGACTGCGGAACCTTTAGAGCTGATACGTACAGGACAGTTTGCCCAAGTGCCGCTTATCACCGGAGTTACTAAGGACGAAGTGGCCGGTAGAGGATACTGTAAGTACCTTCACTATACACTAAGTTAGTGAGATATAAATATCTCAAGATTTTATTCAAATAACGACCAAATCAAAATAAATGCTTCATAGCACTATTTGGTAAACATTTACCAAGGGCTTTACGCAGGTCACGCGTAAACCCCCAGATGTATAATTATGTTCGTATTAGTCGATTGGTTTAGCTAATTTGTATATCATATATTTTGTATTTTCTTTTTTTTAGCTTTTCGTACGATTTTTAGAGAAGTAAAGAAAAAATACCTTTATCTAGAGATTCTAATTCACTGCACTACCAAAGAACTCTCTTACTATTGCAAAAGAAATGAGTGTTTAAAATTTAACTTTGTTTATAGAACTTTTTTAAATTAAGGCTTTAGCGATAAATAATAAGATTTCCACTTTGGCTTTAGGCCACATATCGAAGTTGAATGTATTATATTGTCAACCAGAGCATTTTCGCGTAAGCCAGAAATGCCACAGCTTACTGATTAGGCGCGTACCTTCAATTATTTACGATGTATACGCTAACTGGAGAAGGCGCTACTTGGGCACGAGCATCCTTGTGAAAAAGACAAAATACCTGCTACAATCTAACCTTTAACAAACAGATTTCTTCTACAAATATTATAATATTTTATTTACTTTCTACTAAACCATATTTATATTCCCCTTGCATCAAATGTCTGTTAGCATTGTGATATAGAATAGAATATTAAGTTTTCTAAGTGATCATTATCTGAGATCCCACTTAGATTGAGTATTTTATTACAAATTTCATCGAAACATGGCTGTAAATCCGGTACCTATCAATACTTCCTTGGTAGGGGTTTCGTAACATCATGATCACCTGCATAGATTTTACAATCAACCTTTCCAACTAGTTCAAAATTTAATAATTCTTTATGTTTTTAACCTGTTTATTTGTTTCGCAGATCTCTTGAGGAACGCCAGCCTGGCGGAAGAGCTGGACACAAACTTCGATCGCTACGCCCCCATAGAGTTCATG
Source organism: Prosapia bicincta (assembly GCA_036971475.1). Taxonomy (NCBI): domain Eukaryota; kingdom Metazoa; phylum Arthropoda; class Insecta; order Hemiptera; family Cercopidae; genus Prosapia; species Prosapia bicincta. The sequence goes on along the minus strand of JBAIZL010000003.1, from coordinate 112,370,570 downwards.
TTCGATGGCAATGGCGCCGAGTCGAAGAGGATCAGTGAGAGCCTGAGAAAGTTTTACTTCGCCGACAGACCCATTGACAACAGCACCAAGGATAGACTGGGACAGGTAATGTATAGACGTAGACAGACCCATTGACAACAGCAGCAAAGACAGACTGGGACAGGTAATATATAGACGTAGACAGACCCATTGACAACAGCAGCAAAGACATTCTGGGACAGGTAATGTATAGACGTAGACAGACCCATTGACAACAGCACCAAGGATAGACTGGGACAGGTAATGTATAGACGTAGACAGACCCATTGACAACAGCACCAAGGACAGTCTGGGACAGGTAATGTATAGACGTAGACAGACCCATTGACAACAGCAGCAAAGACAGTCTGGAACAGGTAATGTATAGACGTAGACAGACCCATTGACAACAGCACCAAGGACAGTCTGGGACAGGTAATGTATAGACGTAGACAGACCCATTGACAACAGCACCAAGGACAGTCTGGGACAGGTAATGTATAGACGTACAGACCCATTGACAACAGCAGCAAAGACAGACTGGGACAGGTAATATATAGACATAAACAGACCCATTGACAACAGCACCAAGGACAGTCTGGGGCAGGTAATGTATAGACGTAGACAGACCCATTGACAGCAGCACCAAGGACAGTCTGGGGCAGGTAATGTATAGACGTAGACAGACCCATTGACAGCAGCACCAAGGACAGTCTGGGACAGGTAATGTATAGACGTAGACAGGCCCATTGACAGCAGCACCAAGGACAGTCTGGGACAGGTAATGTATAGACGTAGACAGGCCCATTGACAGCAGCACCAAGGACAGTCTGGGACAGGTAATGTATAGACGTAGACAGACCCATTGACAGCAGCACCAAGGACAGTCTGGGACAGGTAATGTATAGACGTAGACAGGCCCATTGACAGCAGCACCAAGGACAGTCTGGGACAGGTAATGTATAGACGTAGACAGGCCCATTGACAGCAGCACCAAGGACAGTCTGGGACAGGTAATGTATAGACGTAGACAGACCCATTGACAGCAGCACCAAGGACAGTCTGGGACAGGTAATGTATAGACGTAGACAGGCCCATTGACAGCAGCACCAAGGACAGTCTGGGACAGGTAATGTATAGACGTAGACAGGCCCATTGACAGCAGCACCAAGGACAGTCTGGGACAGGTAATGTATAGACGTAGACAGACCCATTGACAGCAGCACCAAGGACAATCTGGAACAGGTAATGTATAGACGTAGACAGGCCCATTGACAGCAGCACCAAGGACAATCTGGAACAGGTAATGTATAGGCGTGACAACCCATCACCAACAGCTCCAAGGACACACTAGAATAAGTAGAAAGATACAGATAGATATATATAAACAGAGAAATCCATTCGGATGGAGGGGGAAGGCACTTGGAATCAAGAAGCATCTCCTTTACTATGTTATTTAGGGGCTGTTATTTTGTTTGCTTTCAGCTGTACGCGGACTCTAACATAATCTTCGGCAACGTGCAGGCCGCCAAGGTGTTCGCAGAGCAGAGCAAAGCCCCCGTCTACTACTACATGCTAACATACGCGGGGCGCTTCGGCCATGACAGAGACCCTCAGACCAACATGCCTTCAGGTAAACAGATTTAAGCATTACAGTGCAAACCCACGCCAAGGTTTAGTCCGGACAATGTCTTTAAGAATAAAGAAAACGCTAAAGCGAATTATTAAAGTCATGTTTCATAGAGTTTTTAAACCATCACACTTTTTTTAATTATGTTATATAGTACGGAAATACGTGTAACTCTTTTCAATTCATTCTATTACTTCACACTATCCTTATATATATATCGTGTTCAAATTTTCAATCGTTAATCAAATAATTTTTATTCATACATTTTTTTCTAAGCCTGTATTGGATGACACTTGATATTATGATCTAATTTTGGTTTTATATAGGAGAAAAACCTTTCACGAAATGGGCAAGGTATGCAATATAGTTATTTCGTCCCATTTGGCTTGAAATAAGTGATAACATATGATTTCATAAAACAGCTGATTTTATGTTACAGGATATACGGTGGAACAGCGGTTTTAACGCATAGGTTATGTTAGTTTATCGGTATTAATTGTAATTATTTATTAAAAAGAAACTAACACAATTTTTTTCTTTGTTGACATAAGTAGGAATTGGCTTATAAAATTGTTTGCATATATTACTTGATAAATTATTGATGCATAAATAAAGCAACGACTCTTCAGATGTTGCCGTACGCACATCTAGGGTCATAGTCTTGTCTAGCTGTAGAAATGTATTTAGCATGACTTGTACAGTGTTATTAAAAATTAGAAACAAAGTTGGGCAAAGTAGAAAGCCTTGCGGAACACCGCAGCGCCGTGGGTTTTACCTCTAACTTCTTTGGGGTTACCCCTGTAATCGCCTTAAATTGCCGCGTTTTAGAATTTCTCTCAATTATACATTGTTAGCAGTAGACAAGGATTAGACTGTAATACCTTTATAAAACAATACATTATCTGATTTGACATTCGGGGAATGAATTTAGAGTGTGAATGGTTTAATGCGGATAAAATTATTAAGGAAAACTAAACCCTGAATAAATATTTATCAGGAGAGTAGGGATCAGATAATGGGCAAATATTATTATGGGTATATGAATGAATGGATCCTCCGGTATGAGGGGTCTTATAGGCCTACCTACTCTTTATCAGGGTCACAGATCAGGTCTAGCCGTTACGTCCAGGGTAAGTCGGTAATTCTTCTTTACATTACTTATTCTTCTTCCAAACAAGTCTTTATCCTTCTTTCTAATAAGTCTTTCTCCTTACTTCTAAGAGGTACTTAAAATTTATTATGAAAGATAAATATAACTTTTTCAAACGTCCTTCCTAAGGCTTCTCATAGCTTATATCTTTCTAGAAATTCCTTGTCTTTCTTCTATTTAGATCCTTATCCTTCTTCATATAACTTTTTCAAACGTCCTTTCTAAGGGTTCTCATAGCTTATATCTTCCTGAAAATTCCTTGTCTTTCTTCTATTTGGATCCTTATCCTTCTTCATATAACTTTTTCAAACGTCCTTTCTAAGGGTTCTCATAGCTTATATCTTCCTGAAAATTCCTTGCCTTTCTTCTATTTAGATCCTTATCCTTCTTCATATAACTTTTTCAAACGTCCTTTCTAAGGGTTCTCATAGCTTATATCTTCCTGAAAATTCCTTGTCTTTCTTCTATTTGGATCTTTATCCTTCTTCATATAACTTTTTCAAACGTCCTTCCTAAGGGTTCTCATAGCTTATATCTTCCTGAAAATTCCTTGTCTTTCTTCTATTTGGATCCTTATCCTTCTTCATATAACTTTTTCAAACGTCCTTCCTAAGGGTTCTCATAGCTTATATCTTCCTGAAAATTCCTTGTCTTTCTTCTATTTGGATCCTTATCCTTCTTCATATAACTTTTTCAAACGTCCTTCCTAAGGGTTCTCATAGCTTATATCTTCCTGAAAATTCCTTGTCTTTCTTCTATTTGGATCCTTATCCTTCTTCATATAACTTTTTCAAACGTCCTTTCTAAGGGTTCTCATAGCTTATATCTTCCTGAAAATTCCTTGTCTTTCTTCTATTTAGATCCTTATCCTTCTTCATATAACTTTTTCAAACGTCCTTTCTAAGGGTTCTCATAGCTTATATCTTCCTGAAAATTCCTTGTCTTTCTTCTATTTGGATCCTTATCCTTCTTCATATAACTTTTTCAAACGTCCTTCCTAAGGGTTCTCATAGCTTATATCTTTCTAAACATTCCTTGCCTTTCTTCTATTTAGATCCTTATCCTTCTTCATATAACTTTTTCAAACGTCCTTCCTAAGGGTTCTCATAGCTTATATCTTCCTGAAAATTCCTTGCCTTTCTTCTATTTGGATCCTTATCCTTCTTCATATAACTTTTTCAAACGTCCTTCCTAAGGGTTCTCATAGCTTATATCTTTCTGAAAATTCCTTGCCTTTCTTCTATTTCTTTCCTTATCCTTCTTCATATAACTTTTTCAAACGTCCTTCCTAAGGCTTCTCATAGCTTATATCTTTCTAAACATTCCTTGCCTTTCTTCTATTTAGATCCTTATCCTTCTTCATATAACTTTTTCAAACGTCCTTTCTAAGGGTTCTCATAGCTTATATCTTCCTGAAAATTCCTTGTCTTTCTTCTATTTGGATCCTTATCCTTCTTCATATAACTTTTTCAAACGTCCTTTCTAAGGGTTCTCATAGCTTATATCTTCCTGAAAATTCCTTGCCTTCCTTCTATTTAGATCCTTATCTTTCTTCATATAACTTTTTCAAACGTCCTTTCTAAGGGTTCTCATAGCTTATATCTTCCTGAAAATTCCTTGTCTTTCTTCTATTTGGATCCTTATCCTTCTTCATATAACTTTTTCAAACGTCCTTCCTAAGGGTTCTCATAGCTTATATCTTCCTGAAAATTCCTTGTCTTTCTTCTATTTGGATCCTTATCCTTCTTCATATAACTTTTTCAAACGTCCTTTCTAAGGGTTCTCATAGCTTATATCTTCCTGAAAATTCCTTGTCTTTCTTCTATTTAGATCCTTATCCTTCTTCATATAACTTTTCAAACGTCCTTTCTAAGGGTTCTCATAGCTTATATCTTCCTGAAAATTCCTTGTCTTTCTTCTATTTGGATCCTTATCCTTCTTCATATAACTTTTTCAAACGACCTTCCTAAGGGTTCTCATAGCTTATATCTTTCTAAACATTCCTTGCCTTTCTTCTATTTAGATCCTTATCCTTCTTCATATAACTTTTTCAAACGTCCTTTCTAAGGGTTCTCATAGCTTATATCTTCCTGAAAATTCCTTGTCTTTCTTTTATTTGGATCCTTGTCCTTCTTCATATAACTTTTTCAAACGTCCTTCCTAAGGGTTCTCAGAGCTTTTATCTTTCTAAACATTCCTTGCCTTTCTTATATTTAGATCCTTATCCTTCTTCATATAACGTTTTCAAACGTCCCTCTTAAGGGTTCTCATAGCTTATACCTTTCTAAACATTCCTTGCCTTTCTTCTATTTGGATCGTTATCCTTCTTCATATAACTTTTTCAAACGTCCTTCCTAAGGGTTCTCATAGCTTATACCTTTCTAAACATTCCTTGCCTTTCTTCTATTTAGATCCTTATTCTTCTTTATATAACTTTTTCAAACGTCCTTTCTAAGGGTTCTCATAGCTTATATCTTCCTGAAAATTCCTTGCCTTTCTTCTATTTGGATCCTTATCCTTCTTCATATAACTTTTTCAAACGTCCTTCCTAAGGGTTCTCATACCTTATATCTTTCTAAAAATTCCTTATATTTCTCCTATTTGGATCCTTATCCTTCTTACTATCTTTTTTTACTAATAGGTCCGTATATGTCTTCGTAATAGGTATTTCTCGTTCTTTCTGAAAGGCACAATTCATTCTAGAAGGTCCTCATTATTCTTTCCAACAGATCCTCTTGCTTACTCCCAAAAGATCATTATAGTTCTTCTTAAAAATTTCTTCTTCACTTTGATTGTTCCTTATAGTTCTTCCTAAAAGCTCCTTATCTTTCTTTCCAACAGGTATTTCTTTATCGTTCTATCTAAAAGTAAGGAAGGAAAGACGGAATTAATTAACACCGAGATACAAAAATCGATCCCAAAAGAAAATGGAAAATTGTGGCATTTCATAGAAAAGACTAATCAGATGTAGTGTAGTAGCATAAGTGAGTTGATGAGGAATGCCTAGCCCCCGCTAGCAAGGCTAAAATAAGGTCCTTCAATTACCTCGCGTGAAGAATATCAGGGTGAACTGGGTGTTTTAAGTTTTTTCTTTGACGTCAATCCACCTTTAAATTTCAATTTTCCATTGCTTGTAAATAATAATTATCACAAGACCAATTCAAATATCTATAAAACTAAAAAATACTATATATTTTAAATACATGCAATAATTAATACTGTAACAATCTGCAATAATTAGCAATAGTTGACTGACAGTGGTTGTTATATGTTGCAGGCGTGATGAACAGAGACGCAATGCTCTACCTGTTCCACATCTCCGCAGCCTTCCCCAAGCTCAAAGCAACAGATCCTGAGGCCGAGTTGGTGCGACGACTCACCACTGCTTGGGCAGAGTTCGCCAAGACTGGGTAAGCATTAGTAGAATGGGTGCTCCCAGAACTCTTTAAGCAAGTTCTATACACGTCCTAAAGGTGACTTTACCGTCATCTTTCTCCCCGCTCGAGCCTAGACTCAATGATCAAGAGACCAAATGCGTTGGCCAATTATAATCTATTTAGACGTATGTTTACAAGATTTACAAAACCTCAGTAATCACAACTCTTACGTGTTTGGACAACCAAGCTGTCTTCTTATAGGGGCTGACCATGGTTAACTAGCGCAGGTACATCTCTGTGTGATAATCTAAGTAGAGCGAGGCTTAGATAATAGTGGCCATACCTTCTCTTGGAGTTCTGTTATGCCAAGGTAGGTATTGGGTATTGGTACGGTAAAGTTAGAAGCAAGTCGTCCTCCTTTGGTGCAATTGAGGATAGGCATCGCTCGCGTGAACAGTGTCGCTTTTCTCAAATGTCCTACCTAACCTCTGCTGCTCTCTAATGATACCTTGAAAAGTGGCTTACTAGTTCTGTAGTGGTACCTTTAGAGGCCGTGTTAGGGAAGAACATTCACAGGCAAACCTGAGTTCTCGCTATGAAACAGTTGCGGTTTATCTGTTGAACACAACTAACACTCGTTTCGAAGAAACACTGAAGATGGAACTAATGAGAGGACTCAACAAATTCTTTTTTGTGAAACAATTTTTTAATAACTAGTTTTAACGCAAAGTTTAAAATCTGGACGAAACCATTGTAAGCCGGAGGACTAAAGTAAAAGCTGTGACTCCTTATTTGCTAGAAATAGCAAGTAAACAAAACGTTGTTTATCGTCAAAGCAGGAATTATAGAAGCGAGTACAGACGTCAAGAGAGTTGCAAGGAAACGGGAGCGAGTGTGACAGTTGTTCCCCTGGGCTCAGGTTAGGCAACAACATAACCTCGACAAGGTTCAAGGTCACATCACATTAACTACTAGCGCAGCTACGAGGTCAGTTCTAGTACAAATATTGCAGCCTGTTTACAAAAACAATCAAGTTTCAAGCAAGTAAAGAAAGGCGCTATAACCGCCGATACCTTACAATGCTACACAACGTATTTGTGCATGTAAAGATTGTTTTTTCTTCTTATTATTATTAAAACCTGTCTTATTAGACCTACCATTAACTTTCCTTGCATTATCTTAACCTGAACACTGATATTACTAAAGTGCCCTTTAACTCATTAGTTCTTGTCTGAACATTGTCAATACATATTATATTAGAACTAGCACAGCACAACACAACACTACACTAACTCAAATGGTTTGGTTCTCTTCAATCTTCTAACCATGGACTGATTATCGAGAAGTTGAAGAGCCACTGTACGTGGATGAAGGTGAAATCTCTTTTAATGTTTTTTGGCCATCTTCTTTATTTCTTCTGGTATCGTCGGAATAGTTAGATCTCGGTGAATATATTTGTTTTTTACTTACCAAGGGGTATTAATCATATTTCTTAGTAATTTATTTTTAAAAATCTGGAGAATTTCTACATTAGATTCCTTTGCACATCCCAGGAGTTGACTGCCATACATCCAAACTGGTTCCAAAATCTTATTTACTTAATTACTTACTTACTTACTAGCCAACGCCCACCCTTGGCAGTTGAGCCATTTGGCGACGCGCTGACTAGTAGAGATGGCCATCCCTGAAGGTAGGACTCCGGGGTCGGTAGCACATGGATGCGGTGAAGGTAATCATGACCGGTCTTCAATCTGAAAGCTGCAACGCTAACAGATCGGGGCAAGTTTTGGTCAATTGGTCTACCCGTCACAAGACTTTCCCACCGTTTTCCTACTGAGAGCTTCCTCAATCGACCTTGATTCCATTTTTTGGTGGACGTCTTTATTAGGGACCTGCAGGGTACTCACCTAGAGTGAACTCAGATGCTCAGGCTGGGGGTGGCTTGTTCCCTGCTTGTGTAGTTGATCAGCCTTTTCATTGCCAGTGATGTTTACATGGCTCGGGATCCACTGGAAATTAAGTACCCACCCGGCATTTATGAGAACATTGAGTTTTCTTCTACATTCTATGGTTCTACTACAGTCGTTCCGTGAGTTCCCAGAGAAATTCATGATGGCGGTCTTAGAGTCAACATGGAAAACGGCCTTACCCGGAGCAGTCAGATTCTCAAGTTCAATTGCTGCATCATATATGGAAGCTACCTCACCGTCATAGTTGCTAAGGTGGGCCCCGACAGCAGAAAACCCCCCAAAATATATGTAGTAGTATGCAGCACCTGTTTCGCCTGATCCAGGTATGGATGATCCATCTGTGTAAATTTGGAGCCATTCTGGTGCAGGGTATTTTTCATTGATAGTTCGGAGGGCTGCACTTTTAAGCTCCTGATCCGAAGATGCATGCTTCGGAAAGTGGTGATCTGTCAGGAGGAGCTCTGCCTCAGGGAACTCCTGGAAGCAGTCCTGAAAAGCAGTAAGTGAAGCTACTCAAAACCTGATTGTAGATTTTTATTTTATTTCCTAATGAGAGGTTTGAATCTTTACCCAAGAGCCAATAGTACTTACGGTATGTTAAGGTAAATAAGGTATTAATACTAGTAGGAATAATCGGCTGTTTGGAAGAGTAGAAGACGCACTGAAGATTAATGGTTCAGGAATATTAGGACGTACAAATGCCGCGTTTCAGGATATAGGGGCATAAAACGCCGTGCTAGGGGATATAGGGGTACGAAGGCCGTAATACAGGATATATGGGCATACAACGCCGTGCTAGGGGATATAGGGGTACGAAGGCCGTAATACAGGATATAGGGGCATAAAACGCCGTGCTAGGGGATATAGGGGTACGAAGGCCGTAATACAGGATATATGGGCATACAACGCCGTGCTAGGGGATATAGGGGTACGAAGGCCGTGATACAGGATATAGGGGCATACAATGCCGTGCTAAGGGATATAGGGGTACGAAGGCCGTGATACAGGATATAGGGGCATACAATGCCGTGCTAAGGGATATAGGGGTACGAAGGCCGTAATACAGGATATATGGGCATACAACGCCGTGCTAGGGGATATAGGGGTACGAAGGCCGTGATACAGGATATAGGGGCATACAACGCCGTGCTAGGGGATATATATAGGGGTACGAAGGCCGTGATACAGGATATAGGGGCATAAAACGCCGTGCTAGGGGATATAGGGGTACGAAGGCCGTAATACAGGATATATGGGCATACAACGCCGTGCTAGGGGATATAGGGGTACGAAGGCCGTGATACAGGATATAGGGGCATACAACGCCGTGCTAGGGGATATAGGGGTACGAAGGCCGTGATACAGGATATAGGGGCATACAACGCCGTGCTAGGGGATATAGGGGTACGAAGGCCGTGATACAGGATATAGGGGCATACAACGCCGTGCTAGGGGATATAGGGGTACGCAGTGTAGGGTCACGGGCCAACGCGATAATACAGATGCCTATCCATTACATCTTCAGTACTAAAAAATCAAGAAAATTATTCATAATAAATAATAAATATATAATTGAACAACCGACCTAATTCACTTTTAAAGATAAACATATATTTTATGCTCTAGAGTAATTGAAAAATATAACTGTAGACATGTTCTAGAAATTGTAACTAAATGAAATGTAAGCTCGCGCATATTTGTTCGTACGTATGCTCTTCCATACGCAGTCTATAGTTTTATTTTTAAAAAATAATACTTAAACTCAAATTTCACTTTAAAATTATTACAAAAACAATTTCCAGCCATTATACTTGAGTAAATAACTCCAAATTACGGGTAAAATTTATTAGTAAGAGTTTCCTTACTTCCAGGGTACCTGTGATACCAGACACGGACATAAAATGGCCGCCACTGACTTCCGGCGGTTATCACTACGTCAACATATCAGACTCTTGGGACGTGGTTCCAGGATTGCCCTATCCGGAGCGTATGGCCCTGTGGGAGAGCTTGTTTCCCGTCTCAGGACCTCATCAGATATCCTACTGAAGCAAAGACATTGCAACACCTCAAATTATTTAGTGTTTCTGTTGGTAACGCTTCTACTATACTTTTATGTTGGTATTAAAGAGTGATATTGATTTCTGTGATTTTAATTTGCGATAAATTTAATTTGGTTTTATTATGGAAAATATTGTTTTATTGTAATAAGTATTTAATAAATCACTTAAACCTACAATTTGTGTAAATTATATAAGAGAAAGGACAAGGCAGGACGCCAGATGCTGGTAATCCAGGATGAATATACCTCGATGACCAATTCCTAGAGATCCTGTTCAGGTATAGTGCCTATCTAATGGATAGTGCCTAGCTTACGGCTTCAGAGTGGCCGTAAGAGAGTAGAGACATTTACGCGAATCGAATAATCTGTTTGTTAGGAATACAAAAAAAAAAAAAAAAAAAAAATGAACACGCATATTTATAAACAAGTCACATAAAGAAAAAAGATATTTAACTCATCTCCTACTTAAGTCAACAAAGAAAAGCTTTATTTTAGTAACTTTTTACTAAATAATTGCAATTAATATAAATAAAGTAACATAGCCTGTACATTAAAACAGCTGTTCTACCGTATAGTCTGTAACATAAAATCAGCTCATTTATGAAATCATATGTTATCATTTATTTTAAATCAAAATGGGACGAAATACTTATATTGCCTACGTTGCCCCTTTTGTGAAATGTTTTTCACCCATATAAAATAAAATAATTAATTAAATTTAATAAATGAATTAATATTGGCAAAAAATAATTAATTAAATCTAATTAATGAATTATTATTTGAAAACACGTTCTTAAAATTAAGTGTCCTCCACTTAAGGTTTGAAAAAATATATTTGAAACTTGAGTGGATGAATGAAAAGTATTTTATTTACGAACATATATAGGGAGAGTGTAAACTAATAGAAGGAATTGAAAATAAAGTTTAACCTTGGAAATAATTCGATTAACGTTAACTCAATGCGAAAGATACTTAACGTAGCAATACTATTGACTTATTCCATGCCATAAATAGCCTATCAGTCTTGCGCACACAACAATCTTGTAAAATATCAAACTTAATTAAGAAACACTCATTTATCCTAAAATGAACAAATATTTTTATTGTTCAAAAGAAACATGTGTTCCTTATATAGAAATAACAATAGAATGACAAAAACATATGGGACAAAAACACTTCCAGTGGAAGTGAACTGGTGACGGGCGAGTGCTAGAGATACGCACGTAAAACATAGGAAACCAAATCATCTATTGCACCTACTATTTATATATAGCATGTGTATTTAAAATTCCTTTTGTGCCATACGTACATGTATAGAAATGTGTTCCGTATAACATGAGTATATCCTGCCAAACATAACACGAACTTTGCTCAATTTATTCTTAAACAAGGTAAGGTTAGGTGACATGTCAATGTTTTTATTTGCCATATTAGCACGACCATAAATAAACTTAGAGCTTCTATAAGCAAAATGGGATAGAGACATTTACTTTAACACAAGTAATATAAACAAAACAAAAATTTTAAGTTAGTTGCTACTTATGTCCACAAAGAAATATTTTATTTGAGTTACTTTTAAGTCAATAGTTACAATTAATTTAAATAAAGTAAAATAATCTAGGCGTTAAAACCACTAATCTAGTACATAACTTATAGCTTATAACCTAAAATCAGCTGTTTTATGAAATCGTACGTCATTACTTATTTTTTAGCCAAATGGGACGAAATAACTATATTACATACCATGCCCTTTTTATGAAAAGTTCTTATCTCATATAAAACTAAAATTAATTAGTTAAATTTAATTAATGAATTATTATTTTTTTAAAAACTATATTAACATTAAGTGTTGCCCACTATAAGTTAAAAAAAAACGATATTTTTAAATTCTATTAAGCAATCACAATTTCTATAAATAAAGTAATATAACCTATGCGCTAATACAGCTGTTCTACCACATAAACTGTAACATAAAATCAGCGGTTTTATGAAATCGTACGTCATTACTTATTTTAACCCAAATGGGACGAAACAACTAGATTGCATACCTTGCCCCTTTTGTGAAACGTTTTTCTCCCATATAAAAAAACTAAAATGAATTCATTATAAAATCTAATTAATGAATTATTATTTAAACAACTTTAATAGCATAACTTTAATAACTTTAAAAAAATGTATTTAAACTTGAGTGTATGAATACAAAGTATTTCATTAACGATTGAAAATTTGAACAAGATATACGTAAGGAGAGTGTAAACCAATAGAAGGAATTGAAAAATCAACCTAAAGGGAGGACAACACAGTCAATGAAGAATATAAAGCTAATGTGGGTAATAGGATTGTCAGTTATAGGATGGCAATCCTACAGATATAGTATGTAGCTATAGGAAAGATATATACGGCCACTGTAGCTCCCTCAACCTACTCTATACTGTCACCAAGAAGAGGCGTCTAACCGTTACACAGCTTTGTAATGAGGATGCGGAGGTGTAAGTCGATGTAGGTAGGACTACGTACCCTGCTACCAGCATTAGACGAAACAATGGTTCACGTAGGTAGCGTTGATTAGTTGAAGTATTTCTCTGCCCTCAATCGGTTCTATCGTCCCTTACAGACATTAACATTTTCTTACCTCTATCCCAGGAATGCTCCTCACAACAAATCTACTTGTCTTGAATGTCAATGGGATTCCAGGCATTTTCCAACGGCCATCGGGTATGGGAGAGGTTTGTTTCAATATATTTGGATCAACTTCTATGGATAAATAAGTTGTATCAACATAATAGAAAGGACGGATGCGAGAGAGTTAGATATATAAACACCTATAATGTGGACCTAGATGTATCCAAACATTTTTCATCGCGTTCCCTAGGGTATCTTACATGACGTACATTACTTATTGGGGTGACTCATCTGATGTGAAGCCATGATTTGATCAATCCCGTAAAGGCGCAGATGGATTTAAGGAAGAAATAAAGGCCAGCGAGGCCGAAATATTTTGAAATATAAACCGAAACGCTTCGAACACAATTTTAAAATTTCCTGCTGTACTGTGCCTATAAAAGAATAATGTGATGGTAGTGTTTAGTTTTCTTTGGTCTAATCTAAACGGATAATAAATATTAATCTGCGCGTGCGCGTGTGTGTAATCGAGAGAGAGAGAGAGAGGGAGAGAGAGAGAGAGAGGGAGAGAGAGAGAGAGAGACAGACAGACAGACGCAATCCCTACACTCCATTATAGCTACTTCATGACAGTATACATCCACAAAGGTAAAAGCTAGCAAATGAGGAATAAAATCAAGACTGAAGGAGGAACAGCGGAAGCCAGAAGCCTAGATGGTGTCGTCTCACAGATTAAGGACTACATTCAGATCAGGTAGTTTGATAGATTGCATTATTACACCGCTTAGTTCTTCCGTCGCCATAGCCATCCCGTCAGAGAGGTGTGCCTGATGTGTCCCTGCGCGGACCACACTTTAGCTAAGCCGATGTTACTTAATAAATCTTCTTTATTTATTTGTATTAATGTATAAATATATATATATATATTTAGGACTTACAGAGTACGCGCAGGCCTCCTAATCCTCACCTACAACAGAAAACAATACACACGTATTTATAAAGTAATATACATAAATTAGAGTAGAAACATTAGAAAATAACCAAGAACATCAGATGGGGACGCGGAAAGGCGAAGATAATGAAATTTAATAATCCGTGCCCGAAAGATAATTAAAGTATCGAATTGTGGTAATAGGGGTGAATATAACATTCTGGTTGAATGAAAGTAAAAGACACGAATTATTAAATATTTTATACATATAAAACAATGTTTCTATTAGTTTTTTAAAATTAAAACAAAACTACATTATAAAACGACCGAAATTTCTCTAATACATTTTTAAACAAACTTCAAATCTAACACAAACGTCCTATACGTAAACAAAAAACCACAAACGAAACGTGCAAAATATCTACCCGTTTAAACATTACAAAATGAAACCCATACCGACTAAAGACGGTGAAATATTGGGTGAAAATTGAATAATTTTAGAAAAAATTAATTTTATAGTACGAGATTGTTGTGGAAAACAATTATACCAAGTAGGATATAAAGATATATATATATATATATATTTTAAACAACATAGGTTATTCAAATACAAGAATATTTATTATTTTATATCCAAAGCTTTTCGTTGGCAAACAGTACCAACATCATCAGGAATGAAAATTACAATAATATTCTTGTATTTGAATAACCTGTGTTGTTTTAATATATATATATATATATATATATATATATATAATATAATATATCATATATATATATATATATATATATATATATATATATATATATATATATATATATATGATATTCTGTTTTGAGAGAAAGTAAAGCAAGGAAGATATTAATTCAACCAAGTCTAAAGGGCGCGTGTCTATAGTAGTGGTTTAAAATAATGCTTTTTAAAATTAGTTTTACATATCGACAAAATTAATTTTAGAATTAAAATAAATTCATTATCTTTGTAGGAAAACAGAATTAATTAGATGCAAACAATAAATAGGAGGTGAAGACATAATTACATTATTTAAAATACTGCAGTAACAACACAAATGCTTGTAAGGAAAAACGTAACGTTAAAATGTAAACATAATAATTGTAAGGGGAAGGAATTTGTTTCGTACCTTCTAACAAATCAAATTTCCAAGAATGCAGAAGAACAGGATCCAATGTATATCAATGGATTTTCTCCAACAAAAAAAAACAACCAGGGAAAGCGTTACAGAAGGAAATGCGACCCTCATCCCTTAGCAGGAACGTCACCATAAGAGTCAGGAATATCAGCATACGAGCTAGTTATAGAAAGAAGGTTGGTGATAATCGTCATATTGTGGAAAATGAATGACTAATTTTTTTACATTTATTTATTTTATATTTCAATTAAATTTAAGTTTTATTACATCTTTGTGGTAAAATTTTAAAAAACGGCTAATATATTACAAAATTTGTAATTTAAATGTTTTATGAGTAAAATAAGTCGAAAACACAGTTACGGTAACAAAAAGGTATAAAATGTATTTGCGATTTATATGAAAGCTGTTTTATATGAAAAGTTTTAAAAATCTATGCTAAGGAAATAAGCAAAGGTGAGGGAAAAAGTAAATACATATGTTCGTATTTTTTATTATTTTTTCAAAAAAAGATTTAAAGGTGAAATCTAGATGAAGGAGAAATTAATTACGTAAAAAGGGTTGGTATTTTTACATTTTTCTTCATCTTGTTTCGTAATTAATAAATGTGAATTATAAAGAGTAAATTAGTAGAATATATATATAAAGAACTAAGTTAAAATACAAATACAAGAATTATAATTGAATTTACAATCCAAAGCTTTTCGTTGGCTAACAGTACCAACATCATCAGGAATATTAAACAATTAAAATTAACATATGTGCAAATTAGATCAAATATATAGCTATGCCGAATCAAATACATGTTGTTAAAAATTTTATTTTTTTATTTTTTTTATTTTGTAATTACTACATATCATATGTTAATTTTAATTGTTTAATATTCCTGATGATGTTGGTACTGCTAGCCAACGAAAAGCTTTGGATTGTAAATTCAATTATAATTCTTGTATTTGTATTTTGACTTAGTTCTTTATTAATACACAAGAATACATATTGCGATACACACATATATATATATATATATATATATATATATATATATATATATATATATATACATATACATATACTTGTTAATTTGTAACAGTTGTAATGTAAAGTAAATCCCAAATACACAGTACAACACATAGAAGAGTGTAACTAGAATTCACCTTATACACTAAAACCTTCCGGTTAATTTGATTTATTCTTTATTTAAGAAATTAGTTAAATAGCTATTGTAAATTAGCCATCGTTAATGGATAAAAACATGTATAAATTTTTGACTAGTAAATAGTTGTAAAATTGAAGAAAATTCTTTAAGTAAACCTAAAGTCAAACTGGTTTCAGTAATTTTTGTACCATGCCTTACCAACATCTTGTAATAGTTGCCATGTTAGGAAGCTTTCATACAACTCGAGGCTAAACATTTCCTAACCTTAATCTGCGTAAGTTCAGACAAACAGCTCGAGTGTATGCCTCAGTGAATGCAATGCTTCTTAGAAAAGGCTTTCCATCTGTGTCAACAAACGTCTACAGCTAAGACACAGAGACAGGATGCGAACCCACATTCTGTGTTTGCAGAGTTCGGCGTGTAGGGAGGCGGAAGCCTAG
>JBAIZL010000003.1:112231569-112349069 GCA_036971475.1 Prosapia bicincta | reverse complement strand
AACCCTCTCTTTCTACGACCCTTACTTCGACCTATATTTTATACATGTCTCCCGCATCTTAAACAGGCGAATATGTATTACGATTTACCCACCATATGTATATTCATTCTTCACCTAGAATCACAGAATAGATACTTCTGAATGTAGCAATACGTATTGCACAATAGCATTATAAACGTTTTTCTTCCTGGCGAAAAACCAACTGTGGTTATGATCGCCAATCAAGCTTTACAAACGTACAGAGGCGTTTTAATAAACTGTTTAACTAGATGGACGATACCGCTTACGTCCTCTAGACTAACCATTAGTCAGGCCAAATTAGTTGTACCAACTATAGGTGGCCACAGCAAGTCCAATCGTCTGGCTATTGGTTAGCGTACAAACTGTTTAACTAGATGGACGACACCCCTTACGTCCTCTAGACTGACCATTAGTCAGGCCAAATTAGTTGTACCAACTATAGGTGGCCACAGCGAGTCCAATCGTCTGGCTATTGGTTAGCGTACAAACTGTTTAACTAGATGGACGACACCGCTTACGTCCTCTAGACTAACCATTAGTCAGGCCAAATTAGTTGTACCAACTATAGGTGGCCACAGCGAGTCCAATCGTCTGGCTATTGGTTAGCGTACAAACTGTTTAACTAGATGGACGACACCGCTTACGTCCTCTAGACTAACCATTAGTCAGGCCAAATTAGTTGTACCAACAATAGGTGGCCACAGCGAGTCCAATCGTCTGGCTATTGGTTAGCGTACAAACTGTTTAACTAGATGGACGACACCGCTTACGTCCTCTAGACTAACCATTAGTCAGGCCAAATTAGTTGTACCAACTATAGGTGGCCACAGCGAGTCCAATCGTCTGGCTATTGGTTAGCGTACAAACTGTTTAACTAGATGGACGACACCGCTTACGTCCTCTAGACTAACCATTAGTCAGGCCAAATTAGTTGTACCAACAATAGGTGGCCACAGCGAGTCCAATCGTCTGGCTATTGGTTAGCGTACAAACTGTTTAACTAGATGGACGACACCGCTTACGTCCTCTAGACTAACCATTAGTCAGGCCAAATTAGTTGTACCAACTATAGGTGGCCACAGCGAGTCCAATCGTCTGGCTATTGGTTAGCGTACAAACTGTTTATCTAGATGGACGATACCGCTTACGTCCTCTAGACTAACCATTAGTCAGGCCAAATTAGTTGTACCAACTATAGGTGGCCACAGCGAGTCCAATCGTCTGGCTATTGGTTAGCGTACAAACTGTTTAACTAGATGGACGACACCGCTTACGTCCTCTAGACTAACCATTAGTCAGGTCAAATTAGTTGTACCAACTATAGGTGGCCACAGCGAGTCCAATCGTCTGGCTATTGGTTAGCGTACAAACTGTTTATCTAGATGGACGACACCGCTTACGTCCTCTAGACTGACCACTAGTCAGGCCAAATTAGTTGTACCAACTATAGGGGGCCACAGCGAGTCCAATCGTCTGGCTATTGGTTAGCGTACAAACTGTTTAACTAGATGGACGACACCGCTTACGTCCTCTAGACTGACCACTAGTCAGGCCAAATTAGTTGTACCAACTATAGGGGGCCACAGCGAGTCCAATCGTCTGGCTATTGGTTAGCGTACAAACTGTTTAACTAGATGGACGACACCGCTTACGTCCTCTAGACTGACCACTAGTCAGGCCAAATTAGTTGTACCAAGTTCAGATAACTTGAATATACAAAATAAATAAGGTAAACACGACATGAACATCAGTTTTTACATCTGTCAGCGTTAGGAAGAGGAATGCTGCCCCGTGTTGGCCTTGGCCAGAGTCAATGCTTATCAGGGCCTGATCCTGGATCAAAGGTAAAAAGTAGTTCCACGTAGTAGGACTCCATCTGCATTACTATATATGTCCACGGTGCTACA
Organism: Prosapia bicincta; assembly: GCA_036971475.1. Lineage (NCBI taxonomy): Eukaryota > Metazoa > Arthropoda > Insecta > Hemiptera > Cercopidae > Prosapia > Prosapia bicincta. The sequence continues at coordinate 112,347,141 of JBAIZL010000003.1, read as the reverse complement.
CGCACGTGCGCACGCGCACAAACGTACAGGGCTACCATGAGCTCTCGCTAAACAATAAACCCACTCTAGACCTTACAGCGTCGAACACGTCTGTTACAACAAGCAATAAGTCGCCAAGTATATATATTGTACAGTAGCTAATAGTGGCATGAGTAATAGTACTTTGAAAACACTAACTCAGTTGAAAATAAAGAACATTTAAAACATAACTAATTACCGGATGAACTATAATTTTATAAATTATATATTATTCAAATTATATATATATTTTTTTCATAGTCAGACTTACAATTTGTATAATTAAATTTGTTTATAAATAAAATTAAATGAGCACATTGACAACATAACAATAACGAACAAGATAAGATATAAAAAATAAATCATTAGAAACGTTATTTACACTAAGCTGGTAGGATATGTACATTTGGAGCATCAGGTCACTCTAAAGAACTTCACTGAAATTGCAAAATAAAAACTAAGATAATGAACAAACATCAATGAAACAATAGATAATGACTTCGTCGAAACGTACATAAGTTTTAAGCATTAAAATTATGTGACTGAGTTAATTGGCTCCCTAAACGTAGACTTGGCGTGAGATTGTGCAACCTGTCAGTGTATGTATTAGGAGGCTTCCTGGGAGGTGTAATATTACACTCCCAATACTAACTCAAGTTACTACCAGTACTAGTATAAACATAACGTTCCTAACTTGTAATGACCTGGATTGGTCAATTTGGTGAAATATAAGAATTGCATTTAAACAAGTAATATAAACACTTTGGTCAACAAAAAACTAATTTAATTTAGTTATGTTCTAATAAATAATTAAAACTGCTATTATTATTATTACTATAAATTTATTATTTATTATTTTAATTATTATTCTTTAAAAACTATATTAACATCAAGTGTCACACTCTACAAGTTTAAAAAAAACTTATTTGAACCATAGTGGATAGATAAAAAGTATTTTATTATTAATAAAAAATTTGAACAAAGTAAATATATAGGAAGAGTGTAAACTAATAGGAGAAACTGAAAACAAACCTGTAAATGAAATTGTATATATGCGTGTCAGGTAATTTGTGAACATGAGCTAATCTGTGAGTTTGTCACATGACGCTAGATTTTAATTCTGATACTATAGAAAATTGCTTATTATTAGTACATTTTTCAAAGTACCAAAGAAATTCTCCCGTAAAACGTTGTTCTGTCAGAAGCTCCCGTAAGACGTTCTGTAAGAATCTCCTGTAAGACGTTGCTTAGTTAGAATCTCCTGTAAGACGTTGCTCTGTCAGAAACTCCTGTAAGATGCTCTATCAAAATTGCTCTTCACTATTTCTCCCATTTTAGTCTGCTTGTATTTTGACACGCTCGTAGTCTAAATAACCAATCTGCCTCCTGATTTCAAAACTACCTTAAATAATAAAATTTATCCTTCAACAATAGCAGAGTCCAATAGCCAATAGCGAGTCGTCATGAAGATTTCAGGCGTTCATGCAAACTGCATAATCGTTTCTCCGGCGGTTTGCATGCAAATTGCTTACTTGTAAAATAACAGGTGTTCTGTTATTTAATAAACGTTACAGTTAAATTTAACAGCGTTGCACCAATTGTTTTTAGCTTTATTATGCAGGGCGTTTCACCACCCTTTGTCTGCCCCCTACATCTCTTTCAGAATTTAATATCCTTTGCTAAAAATCAATCCAACAAATCAGTCTGTTTGAATAATTTTTAAATTAATCACCACCATTATTCACATCGATTCGATTTTGCTCCATTATTTTCTTTTTGTTTTTGTTTTTAAATCATCAACGTCTAATTCCGTTAATAAAGTCGAGTACTGTTCGTACAGTGGCCGTGGCTTTTGCTATACACTATTCTTGCAAATATCCATCTTCCCACCGCAAGGTCAGAGTCGGCTTTGCATCTTACTTGTTTCAGTAATAATTTAAAGACACCAGATCTAATTATTTCCGTTCTTGAAGAATTCCGAGTTATCCTGTCTGCGAGTGGTGAATTGCGAGTACTGCTCGGTGTCCTTTGAACATATGTTACATTCTTGTCAAATCTTTGGCACAGTCAGCGCTCTCCTACAGGCCGAAATCTAATCCAGTTCGGACTGCTTTTCGGGATGAAATAATTATCTTTCCGGATATATCTCATTCGCCTGACTTGTTCATCCTGCACCCCTCCTTGTCGCATCCTTCTCTTCTCCTTCTAGCCTTGCACTGATAAGGACATTTTGTTCCCAGTCAGCATTGTATGTTTTTCTGAGGAAGAATGGACGACTAAACACGTTTCCTGAGACTCTATTTATCATTATTTTTACTAAAAGAAACATTATAACAAGTACTACATGTTTTACTTTATGGACGTTTTTGTGTCTCTACTTTGGATAGGTAGTCTTACTTAAACAAATAATATAGACAATAATTTTATAAATAAATTTCTTCTCTGGTCAACAAATACAAATTTTATATTAGTTACTTTTTATTATATAATTAAAAATAATATAAATTAGGTAGCATAACCTGTTCGTTAAAACAGCTGTTCTACAACATGACCTAAAACATAAAATCAGCCGTTTTATGAAATAAATCAGCCGTTTCATAGGTCAAATGAGTGGTAATACCTTAATTGTATACCTTGCCCTTTTTGTTAAATGCAATTGCGTATAAAACTAAAATTAATTCATTATTAAATTTAATTATTTAATTAATTTTTGAAAAAACTATTAACAACAACTATCATACACTAAAAGTTTTAAAAAAGTATTTGAACCTAAGTTTATGAATAAAAAGTATTTTAATAACAATTGGAAAATAAGGAGAATGTGAATTAATAGAATAAATCGAAAAAATAGGTAGATAGGCTAAGAAAAAGTGAATACAAATGTTAATAATTTATTAAAACTCTTCTATGTACACATAACTCTTTTATTGTGCAGTACATTATTAGCAACTCTGTTTTCGCGATTTAAATTAGTGCCACTCGGAACTTCAACCCTCTCTTTCTACGACCCTTACATCGACCTATATTTTATACATGTTTCCCGCATCTTAAACAGGCGAATATGTATTACGATTTACCTACCATATGTATATTCATTCTTCACCTAGAATCACAGAATAGATACTTCAGAATGTAGCAATACGTATTGCACAAAAGCATTATAAACGTTTTTCTTCCTGGCGAAAAAGCAACTGTGGTTATGATCGCCAATCAAGCTTTACAAACGTACAGAGGCGTTTCAATAAACTGTTTAACTAGATGGACGACACCGCTTACGTCCTCAAGACTGACCACTAGACAGGCCAAATTAGTTGTACCAACAATAGGTGGCCACAGCGAGTCCAATCGTCTAGCTATTGGTTAGCCTACAAACTGTTTAACTAGATGGACGACAACGCTTACGTCCTCTAGACTGACCACTAGACAGGCCAAATTAGTTGTACCAACAATAGGTGACCACAGCGAGACTAATCGTCTAGCTATTGGTTAAACTACAAACTGTTTAACTAGATGGACGACACCGCTTCCGTCCTCTAGACTGACCACTAGTCAGGCCAAATTAGTTGTACCAACAATAGGTGGCCACAGCGAGTCCAATCGTCTAGCTATTGGTTAGCCTACAAACTATTTAACTAGATGGACGACACAGCTTACGTCCTCTAGACTAACCACTAGTCAGGCCAAATTAGTTGTACCAACAATAGGTGGCCACAGCGAGTCCAATCGTCTAGCTATTGGATAGCCTACAAACTGTTTAACTAGATGGACGACACCGCTTACGTCGTCTAGACTAACCATTAGTCAGGCCAAATTAGTTGTACCAACAATAGGTGGCCACAGCGAGACCAATCGTCTAGCTATTGGTTAACCTTCAACTGTTTAACTAGATGGACGACACCGCTTCCGTCCTCTAGACTGACCACTAGTCAAGCCAAATTAGTTGTACCAACAATAGGTGGCCACAGCGAGTCCAATCGTCTAGCTATTGGTTAGCCTACAAACTGTTTAACTAGATGGACGACACCGCTTACGTCCTCTAGACTGACCACTAGACAGGCCAAATTAGTTGTACCAACAATAGGTGGCCACAGCGAGTCCAATCGTCTAGCTATTGGTTAGCCTACAAACTGTTTAACTAGATGGACGACACCGCTTACGTCCTCTAGACTGACCACTAGACAGGCCAAATTAGTTGTACCAACAATAGGTGGCCACAGCGAGTCCAATCGTCTACCTATTGGTTAGCCTACAAACTGTTTAACTAGATGGACGACACAGCTTACGTCCTCTAGACTAACCACTAGTCAGGCCAAATTAGTTGTACCAACAATAGGTGGCCACAGCGAGTCCAATCGTCTAGCTATTGGATAGCCTACAAACTGTTTAACTAGATGGACGACACCGCTTACGTCGTCTAGACTAACCATTAGTCAGGCCAAATTAGTTGTACCAACAATAGGTGGCCACTGCGAGTCCAATCGTCTAGTTATTGGTTAGCCTACAAACTGTTTAACTAGATGGACGACACCGCTTACGTCGTCTAGACTAACCATTAGACAGGCCAAATTAGTTGTACCAACAATAGGTGGCCACTGCGAGTCCAATCGTCTGGCTATTGGTTAGCCTACAAACTGTTTAACTATATGGACGACACCGCTTACGTCCTCTAGACTGACCATTAATCATGCCAAATTAGTTGTACCAACAATAGGTGGCACTGCGAGTCCAATCGTCTGGCTACTGGTTAGCCTACAAACTGTTTAACTAGATGGACGATACCGCTTACGTCCTCTAGACTGACCACTAGTCAGGCCAAATTAGTTGTACTAACAATAGGTGGCCACAGCGAGTCCAATCGTCTAGCTATTGGATAGCCTACAAACTGTTTAACTAGATGGACGACACCGCTTACGTCCTCAAGACTGACCATTAGTCAGGCCAAATTAATTGTACCAACAATAGGTGGCCACAGCGAGTCCAATCGTCTGGCTATTGGTTAACCTACAAACCGTTTAACTAGATGGACGACACAGCTTCCGTCCTCAAGACTGACCATTAGTCAGGCCAAATTAGTTGTACTAACAATAGATGGCCACAGCGAGTCCAATCGTCTGGCTATTGGTTAGCCTACAAACTGTTTAACTAGATGGACGACACAGCTTCCGTCCTCAAGACTGACCATTAGTCAGGCCAAATTAATTGTACCAACAATAGGTGGCCACAGCGAGTCCAATCGTCTGGCTATTGGTTAACCTACAAACCGTTTAACTAGATGGACGACACAGCTTCCGTCCTCAAGACTGACCATTAGTCAGGCCAAATTAATTGTACTAACAATAGGTGGCCACAGCGAGTCCAATCGTCTGGCTATTGGTTAACCTACAAACCGTTTAACTAGATGGACGACACAGCTTCCGTCCTCTAGACTAACCATTAGACAGGCCAAATTAGTTGTACCAACAATAGGTGGCCACAGCGAGTCCAATCGTCTAGCTATTGGATAGCCTACAAACTGTTTAACTAGATGGACGACACCGCTTACGTCGTCTAGACTAACCATTAGTCAGGCCAAATTAGTTGTACCAACAATAGGTGGCCACTGCGAGTCCAATCGTCTAGTTATTGGTTAGCCTACAAACTGTTTAACTAGATGGACGACACCGCTTACGTCGTCTAGACTAACCATTAGACAGGCCAAATTAGTTGTACCAACAATAGGTGGCCACTGCGAGTCCAATCGTCTGGCTATTGGTTAGCCTACAAACTGTTTAACTATATGGACGACACCGCTTACGTCCTCTAGACTGACCATTAATCATGCCAAATTAGTTGTACCAACAATAGGTGGCACTGCGAGTCCAATCATCTGGCTACTGGTTAGCCTACAAACTGTTTAACTAGATGGACGATACCGCTTACGTCCTCTAGACTGACCACTAGTCAGGCCAAATTAGTTGTACTAACAATAGATGGCCACAGCGAGTCCAATCGTCTAGCTATTGGTTAACCTACAAACCGTTTAACTAGATGGACGACACAGCTTCCGTCCTCTAGACTAACCATTAGACAGGCCAAATTAATTGTACTAACAATAGGTGGCCACAGCGAGTCCAATCGTCTGGCTATTGGTTAACCTACAAACCGTTTAACTAGATGGACGACACAGCTTCCGTCCTCTAGACTAACCATTAGACAGGCCAAATTAGTTGTACCAACAATAGGTGGCCACAGCGAGTCCAATCGTATGGCTATTGGTTAGCCTACAAACTGTTTTTACTAGATGGACGATACCGTTTACGTCCTCTAAACTGACCATTAGTCAGGCCAAATTAGTTGTACCAACAATAGGTGGCCACAGCGAGTCCAACGTCTGGCTACTGGTTAGCCTACAAACTGTTGAACTAGATGGACGACACCGCTTACGTCCTCTAGACTGACCATTAGTCAGGCCAAGTTAGTTGTACCAACAATAGGTGGCCACAGCGAGTCCAATCGTCTGGCTACTGGTTAGCCTACAAACTGTTGAACTAGATGGACGACACCGCTTACGTCCTCTAGACTGACCATTAGTCAGGCCAAGTTAGTTGTACCAACAATAGGTGGCACTGCGAGTCCAATAGTCTGGCTACTGGTTAGTTTACAAACTGTATACCACAATAAATCAGGACTATTGGGCTAATATTACATCTTTGCTTACTCCGTTTATAGACCATATGTTTAGTATTTGTAAAGTTTATAGAAATAAAACTTTGCAATATATAAAATATAGATTTACAATAGCAATAAACATAATTATAAAAACGTTCTGATTCGTTGTGTAATTATTAAACTTTATGATTAGTTCTGGACTTCCCCAACCTGACAGAGTTACACTAATATTGAAATCGTCTAGTTACGCTAAGAACTCCTCGTCGATCGGTTCTTGCCGCGCACAGATTCGATTTTATGCTTAGCATTCGAGTGGCAACCCTTCTTCAGGCAACCATGCCTGAGCTCGTGGTGAGCAAACAGAATATAGTGGACGAAGTGTATTATCGCTCCTGAGGGATCAATTTACTCGAAGCTCGCGTAACGGTTGGAATTGCCTTATCCTCGTGCGGACGTACGAGTGCATGACGTCAGCACAGTTTATTACAGGTACCATTACGTCCGGCGCTAATGGCGGCCATTTCTCTTAGTTACAACACACTTTATTATATATGTTGAAGTGTTTTACTTTTGGGGAAAAAAGTTTAACTACTTCGTAAATGCTAAGCAAAGGAAATACTTATATCAAACGGTAGTATCAAGTCTCGTAAGGCAATGCCAATGACAGTTACGTGCACAATGGGGCACCGGGTAGAGTGATCCACTTCGTACAATGGGGCACCAGGTAGAGTGATCCACTTCGTACAATGGGGCACCAGGTAGAGTGATCCACTTGGTACAATGGAGCACCGGGCAGTGTTCCACTTCGTACAATGGGGCACCAGGTAGAGTGATCCACTTCGTGCAATGGGGCACCAGGTAGAGTGATCCACTTCGTACAATGAGGCACCAGGTAGAGTGATCCACTTCGTACAATGGGGCACCGGGAAAAGTATTCCACTTCGTACAATGGAACACCGGATAGAGTATTCCTCTTGGTACAATGGGATACCGGGTAGGGTGATCCACTTGGTACAATGGGGCACCGGGAAAAGTATTCCACTTCGTACAATGGGACACCGGATAGATTATTCCACTTGGTACAATGGGACACCGGGTAGGGTGATCCACTTGGTACAATGGGGCACCGGGAAAAGTATTCCACTTCGTACAATGGGGCACCGGATAGAGTATTCCACTTGGTACAATGGGACACCGGGTAGGGTGATCCACTTGGTACAATGGGGTACCGGATAGAGTATTCCACTTCGTACAATGGGACACCGGATAGAGTGATCCGCTTGGTACAATGGGACACCGGGTAGGGTGATCCATTTGGTACAATGGGACACCGGATAGAGTGATCCACTTCGTACAATGGGACACAGGATAGAGTAATCCACTTCGTACAATGGGGCACCGGATAGAGTGATCCACTTTGTACAATGGGACACCGGGTAGGGTGATCCACTTGGTACAATGGGGCACCGGGAAAAGTATTCCACTTCGTACAATGGGACACCGGATAGAGTATTCCACTTGGAACCTTCTCAGGTTTTGCACAATTTTGCAATAGTTCTCGGTAAGGAGATGTATAATAATAACGCCTTTTTTACGCCATCAGAAAGGTTTAGGATAAGACTGCTAGCACTACCCTACTCAGGGCACAAAGCATTCAAGGATGGTAGCGTGGCCAGCAGTATCGCTTCAACCTCCCACTAGTGCCCTACGTACTCACTCTACTGACTTCAATCTAGGGCTGACAAAAGCACTGACAACTCTTTATTCCTACCTAGACTCGAAGGCAGGTTCTTTTGGTTAATAGACAAGACCTCCACAGATCCGGTGTTCTCAATCTTCCATGCTCTGCTCTGTTTTTTATTACACTGATATTACATCACCCCTCCCATTTATATTTGCCCAATAATTACAATCTGAGTACACAACTCAAGCTGGTTAGGTCAATTAGCCTTCAGCACTGAGACGATAGCTCAGTAACAAGACTCTAAAGGCTAAACATTCTACTAAAACGATGGCATGGTTCAGTGGGCACAGGTCCTGCAGGTCTACCCGCTGCTACACCTATCTAGGATCGCACACTTTCAGTGCTGTTATACATGCCACTATGAAAACCTTCTACGACCACCCCCCCAGTTTGAGAGCCCGTGGACTAGACTACTTAGCCGCTCTATCTAAGGCTGCTATAAAATACCGTATGCGCAAAAACAAATAGTACTGAAACTGAATCAGCTGTAGTTGCTTTCTCAAACAGCTGCACTGACTTTAGGTTGTTGCCGCGTATTCCTGTTGATGTATTGCATTTGAACTTAGCTTATGCTGACATGGTGCTAACTACTGTAGAGAGAACGTTCATAGTAGAGCATTATTTTCGCTAATAGGACATCACAACCCTTATTCATCAATATAACGCAACACCTTCAAGAACTCTACGATTGTTGCCTCAAATTGAACGGAGATCATATAGAACATGTTAATACCCTATTCTAAGCGATTTAGCTTCCTTTGACTTTTGTGTGTATGTGTGTGTGTGTTTGTGTGTGTGTGTATGTGTGTGTGCGCATGCGTGTGTGTGTGAGTGTGTGTGTGCGCATGCGTGTGTGTGTGTGTGTGTGTGTGTGAGTGTGTGTGTGTGTGTGTGTGCGTGTGCGCGTGCGTGTGTGTGGGTGTGGGTGTGTGTGTGTGTGTGTGTGTGTGTCTGTGTGTGTGTGTGTGTGTGTGTGTATGTGTGTATAATTGTGTAAACAAAATTGCATTCACGGTGTTTATTATGACACTCTCTATTCTAATTAAACTAAACTACCAAAGCTGGGTTTTCTGTAATTTTATACGCAAGCACCCTTATTTGAATAAATCTTTGTACGACAGAGAGAGAGTCCCAAAGCGCCATCACAGAGTCCAGAAGTAGCTCGTGAAATTGGCGCTGGTGCTAAACGAGAGAGATTTGAAGGGTGGGTAATAAGTTCTGTAACTTTATGACGCGCGTTGAATGACAGGAGCGCCAACGCAGAAGAGGGAGTTTCCTTTTTATGTATTAAATGGAGAAAGCCGTGAAAGAATAAGTTACTTTTGTAAATACTTTTTTAAGTGATTTGTATGGAGTGGAAAGATAAAATGTGTTCAAATTTACATTTTGAATTGCCCCACCTACAATAGATAAGATAGACAAAATATACGTTACATAAATTTTGTCAAAAGCGACTACAGTCCTTACAAGCGTCACTGTTTTTGGATTGTAACGTGAATAATAAATTAATATAATTCTTAATGAATTTAGATGTTAAATATTGCAGTAATTCGCTACTATATCAGGTTTTTATATATGAATATCTGTCTCAGCCAGGACCTCTATTTTATAATTTACAATTTTTTTATTTTACATTTTAAAATTAATATCTCCTTTTGTATTCTGTATCTGATTCAATATGTAACATTACCTAAAATAATGTTACAGGATAATCTGTACCAAGTAGCGGTAGAAATCTCTTCCTTTTCCGGTTGGAAGGGTGCTTATTTCGGGTAGATACCTTGGTCATATAATGCCATCCTTATTTCCAGATCACTATGTCTTTTTGTCACTCCTACATAACTCCACGTGCCTTCCTTTTTCTTTATCTTACATGGAGGTGAACTAGTAGGCCCCTCCCTGGGAGAGAATAGACGTTGGCTGTGACACACTAAACACGTTATGACTTATGCCACTACCTTGATCCTTTCCATCTCCACAAACAATTACTACCCTTTGGAGGGGTAATGGCCATACTGGATGATTAAAAGTACAAACACAGAAATATACTCCAAATTGTTATAATGTTAACATTTTGCCTTTACAGATTTTCATGCTATTTAAGTCTAGAGCTTTGTTCCCTTGGCGATCTTCATGGCTTTCACGTTTCATTTTAATAAAGTGACGACTTGAGAACTTATAGTTGAAGAAAAATTATGAAAACCTGAGACTTGAAGTTTCCAATCACAACGATGAGGATCCCTCGGGACGATTCAAAACTTCAAGCCTAGGTAAGGAAGATACATCTACTTAAGCAAAACCTTGGGCAAGTCATTAGCTTTATATCTGCAGAAGTATTGTGCTCAAGAAATTTGGTAAACGCAATATACTTTACTTTATCTAATGCTAGACCTTGACACTCCCCGCTTAGCCTCCCAGTAGACACAATGCTGACTTCGCTCCACGTCTTCCAAAGCTGTGCAATTCTGAAGGTGAGGGCTGTCCATCTTGTGACGGTTGCTTAGGTTACAACCTAATATTACAACGGTAACATTACAACCTCAATTAACAACATTCTTTGATTCACCCAATCCCTTCTATTAGTTCACACTCTCCTTATATACATCTTGTACAAATATTCAATCGTTAATAAAATACTTTTTATTTAACCACTTCAAATATAATCAATTTTTCAAAACTTGTAGTAGTTGGCAATTGATGTTAATACAGTTTTAAAAAAATATTAATTCATAATTTAAATTTAATGAATTAGTTTTACACTTCTATCGGAGAAAAACTCTTCACAAAAGGTGCAAGGTGTGCAATATCGTTGGCTTAAAACAAGTGGCTAACATATGATTTCATAAAACAGTTGATTATATGTTATAGGTTATGTTGTAGAACAGGTGTTTAAACGCATTATTTATGTGACTTTATTTAGGTTAGGTGTCCCAACTATTTATTAAGTAGTAACTAAAATAGAATGTGTCTTTGTTAACCTAAGTAGGAATTGACTTTACCCATATTAACAAGTTACGGTCTGAGTTGATAATGGGACACATCTTCCGAAACGGCCGTCCTCGACAAATATAAGTAAGTGCTACTATAGACAAGTTTGTAAATATTTACAAGTGTTTTAGTGAAAACTAGTAGCTCACGTGAAGATGGAATCAACAAATACATTAACTATATTCTATTACAACCCATATTAACTACAATAACTATATTCTATTACAACCCATATTAACTACATTAACTATATTCTATTACAACCCATATTAACTACATTAACTATATTCTATTACAACACGTAATATATACATTAACTATATTCTATTACAACCCATATTAACTACATTAACTATATTCTATTACAACACGTAATAAATACATTAACTATATTCTATTACAACACGTAATATATACATTAACTATATTCTATTACAACCCATATTAACTACATTAACTATATTCTATTACAACACGTAATATATACATTAACTATATTCTACTACAACCCTTATTAACTACATTAACTATATTCTATTACAACACGTAATAAATACATTAACTATATTCTATTACAACCCATATTAACTACATTAACTATATTCTATTACAACACGTAATAAATACATTAACTATATTCTATTACAACACGTAATATATACATTAACTATATTCTATTACAACCCATATTAACTACATTAACTATATTCTATTACAACACGTAATAAATACATTAACTATATTCTATTACAACACGTAATAAATACATTAACTATATTCTATTACAACCCATATTAACTACATTAACTATATTCTATTACAACACGTAATAAATACATTAACTATATTCTATTACAACACGTAATATATACATTAACTATATTCTATTACAACCCATATTAACTACATTAACTATATTCTATTACAACACGTAATATATACATTAACTATATTCTACTACAACCCTTATTAACTACATTAACTATATTCTATTACAACACGTAATAAATACATTAACTATATTCTATTACAACCCATATTAACTACATTAACTATATTCTATTACAACCCATATTAACTACATTAACTATATTCTATTACAACACGTAATATATACATTAACTATATTCTATTACAACACGTAATAAATACATTAACTATATTCTATTACAACACGTAATAAATACATTAACTATATTCTATTACAACCCTTATTAACTACATTAACTATATTCTATTACAACACGTAATAAATACATTAACTACATTCTATTACAACCCATATTAACTACATTAACTATATTCTATTACAACACGTAATAAATACATTAACTATTTTCTATTACAACACGTAATGAATACATTAACTATATTCTATTACAACCCATATTAACTACATTAACTATATTCTATTACAACACGTAATAAATAAATTAACTATATTCTATTACAACCCATATTAACTACATTAACTATATTCTATTACAATATGTAATAAATACATTAACTATATTCTATTACAACCCATATTAACTACATTAACTATATTCTATTACAATATGTAATAAATACATTAACTATATTCTATTACAACCCATATTAACTACATTAACTATATTCTATTACAACCCATATTAACTACATTAACTATATTCTATTACAACACGTAATATATACATTAACTATATTCTATTACAACCCATATTAACTACATTAACTATATTCTATTACAACACGTAATAAATAAATTAACTATATTCTATTACAACCCATATTAACTACATTAACTATATTCTATTACAATATGTAATAAATACATTAACTATATTCTATTACAACCCATATTAACTACATTAACTATATTCTATTACAATATGTAATAAATACATTAACTATATTCTATTACAACCCATATTAACTACATTAACTATATTCTATTACAACACGTATTAAATACATTGACTATATTCTATTACAACCCATATTAACTACATTAACTATATTCTATTACAACACGTATTAAATACATTGACTATATTCTATTACAACCCATATTAACTACATTAACTATATTCTATTACAACACGTAATAAATAAATTAACTATATTCTATTACAACCCATATTAACTACATTAACTATATTCTATTACAACACGTAATAAATACATTAACTATATTCTATTACAACCCATATTTACTACATTAACTATATTCTATTACAATATGTAATAAATACATTAACTATATTCTATTACAACCCATAATAACTAGATTCTACACATGAAGTATTACCTCCTGTCGGTCAGCCTCAGTGACTGCCACCTTGTAAATTGTTTTTACAAGTGATATATATAGGGAAGTAATTTATTAAAATAGCAATGTATAATATCGAGTAAAAGCGATTGTTGTGCAAACACTAGTGCGCAAGATACACATCAAGGAGGCAGGCGTTAAGTGGTGACACGGTAAGGTGCAATCGAGTTAGCTTGGAAGCGACGCGGAATAACAAAGTTAACGCCCCTTTATTGCACCTTGCATGCCAAGCGACTATGCTTGCTTTAAACCTTAGGCTGCTACAGCTAATGGAGTTACGCAATCAGCTAGTCTCCGGAACCCGATCTAGTCGTTTGTATTTCATATTTTCTTATGATTATACTCAAGCTCTTTACAAACTGTTGGAAATTTCCTGCAACTTTCATATAGGGGGGGGGGAGGGGAGTTGAAACATTTTCGCAGTTATAGATGGATTAGCAGAGATAAGAAATTAAAGCTCTATATTAATATTATTTAAGAAGTAAAATCAAAAAGATTAATTTAGGCGCCAGAAACATTGTAATGCGTGTACGCCCAGATCTTAGTGCATCTTTTGTTAAATTCCTTCTAATAGCTCCCACTCTCCTGATGTATATCTTTTACAAATTTTTTCAATCCTTAATAGAATGGTTTTTTTTATTCATCCAATTAAGTTTAAATATATTTTTTTAAACCTATAGTGGATGACAATTGATGTTTATACAGTTTTCTCAAATATTTATTCAATAGTTAAATCTTAACATTTGTGGGTCTAGGTCAGAATCGAACTGAGAATCTTCATGTTCAAAAGCTAGTGTTTTGTTGGTACTGAAAAACTTTCCATAGCTAGAAATTAACTTCACAACGATCTATATGAAAACCTCCATTGTACAATATTAAACTGTTGCCATGGTTACTACACAATATCATAAATAATGTTCAAAAATTAAAAATGAATGAAAAGAGTAAAATAAACTAACAAACTGGATTAACGTTATCGAACCTTGCTTCACAAACGGACAATGCGAAAGGATAGTGAAAAGAAACTACAACACAATGAAAGCGACGAAAAAAGAAAGCATATAAATAGTAACAAATGAAAATAATAGAGCAACACCATACATAGAAAGGAATATGGAAATCGCAAAACAAAAATTAGTTTTCTATTTTGCCACTTATTATTTTTATTCTGACATATTTATATACATATTTGTATTATTTGTAATTATAAAATAAATAGAAAATAAATAAAATTTGTCTTTGTTGACTTAAGTAGAAATTGGTTACATTTTTTTTTATATTACCTGTTATGTAGTATTTTTATAAATGTGTGTTGTATATTTGTGCAAGTGTTGTTTTTAAATTCAGGGTTCGTTTGACGGGAGTAATTGGAAACAGTTTTAAAACATGGGCCATGGTGATTCCTCCAGATTCGATTCCACCGCGGCAGTAAAACCAGTTCAAGGTTACAGCAACCCCTCAGGCAGGATTGTTCTGTTGGTTCTTTGCCTATTCCCACGAGTAGCCTTGTCAACATGAAGCTGTGCAAACACATCCGCACTAACGCGCCATTCCAACGCGGAGAAGGTGTTATGCTCAGCAAAGCCGCGGAATACATAAACAAAATGCCTGTGTAACTTAGCGAGCTCTCAGATAAGGCGTTTTCCTTTAATTGCCTTGAGTGGGTCACAGGCGTAAGGTACGTGCCCGGCGCCACATCATAGCCAGCTCGTGACGAGGGAACTACGTGAGGGAGGATTTCGGGGGTTAATTCACTTCAGTTCAATGTCGCAAGGGTTCATTAACATGTGTGCTAAGCATAGATTATACGAGCCTATGAATGTGTGCTCTTTGTTTAAAGCTCTGGAGATAGCTCTTGTGCCGTCCATGTCTGGACAAGTATCCACTCGTAATGTTTAGCCCTACTCAAAAGCTTTGTATTTATAATGTTCCGTTCACGTGATATATATTCTAGCCTTTCATGTGTACATTTGGTTAAACTTATAAAATTACAACCAAATCTATCCTGACTGGATACTTCATAGGTATATAAAAATTAACATTCCGTAGCAATAACAAACAATAATTATCAATATAACATCAGGACATTTTTTTAATTCATTTTATATGCATTGTATTGGGGGTGGACAGTGTGCATTTTACCATCACTATTAGTGACACGCTTGGGGAAATTACAATTTTTAAATCTCTGATGACTTTCTGCGTCGCTCAGTATAATTTGTTTCGCTAAAATCGAACACGTTGGAACGGGAAATAAACACCAAATTTCAGCTCAATGTGTCCAGTACGTTTTACTTGATTAAGTAATACACACATATACAGACACCATTAGATTTAAATATCGAAATCTTGTTGCTGTTCATGACGAGCTGGTTGTTAATTCTTAAAAAACGTGTAAAAAAAATTAGATTTTTATATAAAGTATAGTTTAGTTCCCAATAAATATATCAAACCATAACCTTACTGATTATTGACTTGAAAACCAAGGGAAGGAAAAACTTCTGCTTGTAACATAACATATGTAAAGTAACCTAACCTAGAAAGATAATTAACAATCAATAACTATCAGCTGTTCAAATGTGTTTAAAAGTGACTGTTACAGGTGATTATCAGCTGATTAAGTCAAGTTAGGTATTAAATGGAGTATGGAAAATTGAGTGTTGCGGGGGGTTTCAAGCTTCGTGGGGCAGTGCTCTGACGGAATTTCTAAATAAAAATATGCCTGTGTATTAATCAGGGACTATGAGAATGTCCATGTAAAACTTCAGCTCAATGTGTAAATTAATAATTTTTACGTGGTTGAGGAACACACACACATAGACACCATTATATTAGTATTGATAATGTATGAATTGAAAGTCTTTCCAAAAGAAGTAATATAAAATAAAAAGTTTAAGTCAATTCCTACTAAGGTCGACAAAAAAATTATTTTATTTTAAAATTACAATAATTATATATGACAGAATCACAATATTAAGTGGCAAAACCGAAAGCGAATTTTTCCTTGCAGTTTTCCATTTTTCATTATACAACATATGGTGTTGGACTACGATTTTGTTTGTTACTATTTATTCTCTTTATTATTTTTTCCCTTTCTATTCTAAGAAGCTGATGGTGTCTGTAACTTCTCATTCTATCCACCTCTTGTATCGATTCACTATTTCAATGAACCTTTTTCTTATAATTTCATATATATATATATATATATATATATATATATATTAAAACAACATAGGTTATTCAAATACAAGAATATTTATTAATTTATATCCAAAGCTTTTCGTTGGTAAACAGTACCAACATCATCAGGAATGAAAATTACAATAATTATTGTATTATGATTATTGTAATTTTCATTCCTGATGATGTTGGTACAGTTTACTAACGAAAAGCTTTGGATATAAATTAATAAATATTCTTGTATTTGAATAACCTATGTTGTTTTAAATTATTAAACAAGAAAATGTATTATATATATATATATATATATATATATATATATATATATATATATATATATATATATATATATATCTTTAACTACGTTTCATCTCTGGGAAAGTTAGCTCAGTGCTGAAAGTGCAGGTTTTCTTAAACATGTAGATCCACAGATCGAATCCGACCGGAACATAAACTATTTTAAATTTAAATTATTGAACAAATATATTTGTCTAAAACTGTATTTACATTAATTGTCTTTCACTGTAGGTTTACAATAATTTATTTGAACTTGATTGGATGAATAAAAAAATATTTTATTAACAATTGAAAATTTGTACAAGATATATCCGGAGAGTGAGATTTATATATATTCCTATTAGAAGGAATTTAATAAAGACAAACTAGACAGGTTTTATAAATTATTGTTATTGCACCATAAAGTTTCAGTGATATTAAATAATTCTATAACATTTTTCGTGGTTTTAGTTAATAACGTAGATTCAAATGTAAATAAACTTTTTATCCTATCCACACCGTGTATATATATATATATATATATATATATATATATATATATATATATATATATATATACATATAGTGCTACATTGTAGAACACCACTCCTGGGTTAAATTAATATTGGAATTATAAAGAAGTTATACATACAAATATAATGCACAACTAAATAAATAATACAGTCTCATCTACCTTACCAGTTGTATTTGATTATATGAAAAGGTATTACCTAAAGGTAAATATGGAGGTTAAAGGTTCCAGTTACTATGGAAATAGGCTGTATAAATTTACTTACATATCCGAGACCCGGTAAGATCCAGGATATCTACACATAGGTATTCCTGAACAGAATTTCCATAGCTGGATATATTATAATGAATAATTAATTCTCGCTCACTCGCAGTTATTCCTTGACCAAATCTTATAATAAACTCCTGTTTATTTGAGCCTACGAGATAACCTTTTTATATGTGTATAGTGTTGTTCTCTTAGTATTGTTTCTGATTTTGTATTACATTCTCGATGAATTTATGACTCTCGCCGCTTTGTTGGATTAGTTTTTTAAGCTTTTTACTAAAATTTCATTGGGTTTTTGTTTAAAAGTTTTAAATTATTGTCGTGGGGGTACAGTATTTTATATGCGTTTATAAGCAATGTAATGTTTTCAGACTTGATGAGGGCAACAAATTAGTTGCCGAAACGTTGCACTAAATAAATAAACTTTTGCATCGATATTCTTATAATAACTAGCGTACTAACAGTTGGCAGCAATGCGCATGCATAAAGCTTACGTGTAGGAAGGTCTGCAGGTAAATCTGCGTAGGAAATGTTGCCTCACCTGTAACACAAACATAAATACTATTACAATGATGAAACTATAGTCACTATAGTATATAACTGCCCTATAAAATGTACTCATGAAAGAATAAATTCTCCTTGAATGATTTAAAAAGCGTATTGTTTTTCAATTCTTTCTGTTAGTTCACACACATTTTATACGATCACATTTTCACCATAGTTGTAGCATTTATTGAGACATAAAGTTATTATTCTTAAATACAAAGTAACCCATCTGATCATAGGAAATGTTCGTGTTACAAGTAAGGCAACATTTCCTATACATACTGACCTGCAGTCTTACCTACACGTAGTGGAAGAGATCTTTTCACAAAAGGGGCAAAGTATGCAATATATTTATTTCGTGTCATTTGATTTATAGTAAGTAATAGCATATGATTTTATGAAACAGCTGATTTTATGTTATAGGTTATGTGCTAGAACAGCCGTTTTAACGCATAGGTTGTTAAGTTATTTTTGATAATGGTAAGTATTTAGTAAAAAGTAACTAAAATAAAATTTATCTTTGTTGGCCAAGGTAGAAATTGACTTACATTTTTTGTTTATATTACTTGCTAAAGCATATATTGTCCGTGAGGCTAAGAAAAAACCTTAGAAGCACGCTATAAAATTGGTTTTGAAGTTATTAAATTACAAAGTCAACAATAAATATAGGCTATTTTATGAAAGGTTCTTTAAAAAGTCAAAATTAGGTTCTCTCGTTTATCCAAATAATAATACTTCCTATAATTTAAAATTTAGCCTGTGATTAGTAAAGGCATATAGTCACTATTTGGAAACAAGTTGTGATGAATGTATAGCGAAAATAGGACAAACCTTCTCTAGCGCTATAATTTCGTATTAACTTTATTAAAGTATCCGTTACAAAGCCGACATTGTCAGAGGTACACATAGCAAACTCTACATAATGTTAATAATGCGATGCAGTTAAAGGGTGTTTCTTTATTCAAACGAATGCTGAATCTACGTATATAGCATGTGTAAGTCTGGGGGTGGTGATAAAAAGGTTTCAAATGACTAGAAGTAGCAGAGAAATTTTGTCTTGTTGAGGCAAACCCTTGATCAATACACACACGCAGTGCATCTGTGTGATCGTATTGCCTACCTACGCCGTACAGTCTACTTTCAGACTGTTACAGCAGCTTATAACTAGTTCATTTCGTTTACTGAATGTGCTTTTTAAATTGTGAAAACATTAAACTATCAAGCATTAAAAGTATTTACAATGAAATAGTAAATTTCCCACCAAAAAATACATATCCCTTAAATAGGGAAGCAATTCAAGACATGGAGTTGGTAAATTTACTGAAAACACTATTAAAACATATTGAATTGTGTATAAGACAATTTTATGCCGCACATATGGCGCAGACTTGCCGCACCCTACTAAGACCTGGTATTACTACAATATGTAGCCTACACATGCTTCTATTATGAAACTCTGTAGTCACAGCATATTGTGCATTATAGCTATAGTGTGGTGTAGTGTAACATTAACTTTTTTTATTCTCAATACATTCCAGTCCAGTGTCCCGTACTGGTTTTGAATAGTGAGGTTAGTTTTAATTCAATATTTCTAAGGTTGGGGATATTACTGCAAAGTATTATTATTTTCCCTATGTATCTGTTAACTCTACAGAGCCAGATCCTATCTCGACCTATAAATACAAAATCAATTGCCACCTATATATTATCATTTTTAAAAGTCTCATTAATTTTTCATCCTTGTTGTACAACATACAGATTGAATAAATAATATTCGAGCTGGCTTGTGAGTGAAAGTTATAATTAAATAATAAAAATATATACAACTCACAAATATACAATAACCAATATATAGGTTATGTTTAATATATACATATTTTTTAGTTAATTTCATTTGTGTATTTTCACTGAAGATGACGACAAAGTAGTCGTCGAAACGCGTTTGAAATAAAAAATTGTATATTTGTGAGTTGTATATATTTTTATTATTTAATTATACAGATTGAAATTTAGGTATGATGTCTAAAGGGATGTACAAGTAAGCCCTAATGTATACCATGTACTACGTAATCGTGCACTCGGCCTTGAGAGATCGCAATAAGCGAGACGGGAGGGACGGAGGTAGAGAGACCTTCCTACAAACATGATGACTGTCAAAACACTAACTTGCATGATAAGTCAACATTAGATAAATTGGATGATAAATTAGCTTCGGTAAGAAAAAACGGTTCGGTCATGAAATATGTGTAGACATATCGGATGCAGAAGCTGTTGATGTGTCGAACATTCTCGAAATGTAACATGTGTTAAGAAGTGGTAGTACACGAGAAATCTCGGGCAATCTCTCAAGGCCAAGTGCACGGTCACGTGGTCCGCACTATATTAATTCAGCAGCATTTGTATAAATTCCGCATCCATGTAGCAACACGACTTGAAATCTAACGTATGGAAGCATCAGCAAACTATTAGTGCACGATTAATAGATTTTTTAATTAAGTTTTTATTCAGTGAATGTTTGTATTTTTGTGATATTGTTTTTAATAGTTTAAACAATTTCTGTTAAGTGAAATTGAATTTTAGCTACTGTTTTATGTGCTGCAGAGATGTTGTTGATTTTAATATTAAAAATCGTTATTACTTGAAAATACATTTTAAATTTGTTATACGTTTTCGAATAAATGGTGCAGATTTAAATATTATAAATAAAATACCTCTCTAATGCGTAGGGATTTAATATATATTGTGAAGATTAAAACTGTTTTGTTGATTAGTTTAATATGTAACCTCATTTGTTAGTTTGATACTTATTATGAGGATCTGTTGTTAATATAAACTGATATTTATTGGGCTTAAAAATTAATGTTAGCTGAAAACTAATGATGACTACCACTTTACCAAAATTAGTCTGAAATTGTAACTTCAATCTCTAGTCACTGACCATCCGACTACCTTAAAAGAAAATTGATCGATTTAAACTTGTTTTATTATTAAATCAAGTGACAAAAGTAACGAAAACATTGATATATATAATAGGCGTGACCTGGATTCTTAGGGAATCCTAACCTTATGTCTGAACTGGCGCTGACCTTCAGTGAACCGTCAGGATGTAATGGTATGGCGTCCGCACAGCTGAAGCAAGCATCATACCTTACTGCGGACAACTTCTCTCAACAAGATGGAGCACTTCCACATTGCCATCCGGCTGTGCGAAGGTTCCTAAATAACAACTTGCTTCAAAGCTGGACAAGGTGCGCAGGTAGTCCAGACCACGGTTTACAACCTTGGACTTCTAGGCCATCTGACATGACACCGTGTGACTTTCTCCTGAGGGAATACGCCAACGAACATATTTACGTTCCTCTTCTATCTCCTGATATTCTTTATCTCACAACTGCAGAGGGAGAAGCTGGACAGTGTGCGCAGGTAGTCCAGACCACGGTTTACAACCTTGGCCTTCTAGGCCATCTGACATGACTCCGTGTGACTTTCTCCTGTGGGAATACGCCAACGAACTTACTTACGTTCCTCCTCTATCTCCTGATATTTTTTATCTCACAACTGCAGAGGGAGAAGCTGGACAGTGTGCGCAGATAGTCCAGTCACGGTTTACAACCTTGGCCTTCTAGGCCATCTGACATGACCCCGTGTGACTTTCTCCTGTGGGAATACGCCAACGAACTTACTTACGTTCCTCCTCTATCTCCTGATATTTTTTATCTCACAACTGCAGAGGAAGAAGCTGGACAGTGTGTGCAGATAGTCCAGTCACGGTTTACAACCTTGGCTTTCTAGGGCATCTGACATGACACTATGTAACGTTCTCCTGTGGGAATACGCGAACAAATTTATATACGTTCCTCTCCGATCTCCTGATATTCTTTATCTCCCAACTGCAGAGGGAGAAACTGGACAGTGTGCGCAGGTAGTCCAGTCGCGGTTTACAACCTTGGCTTTCTAGGGCATCTGACATGACACTATGTAACATTCTCCTGTGTGAATACGCCAACAAACGTATATACGTTCCTCTCCGATCTCCTGATATTCTTTATCTCCCAACTGCAGAGGGAGAAACTGGACAGTGTGCGCAGGTAGTCCAGTCACGGTTTACAACCTTGGCTTTCTAGGCCATCTGACATGACCCCGTGTGACTTTCTCCTGTGGGAATACGCCAACGAACTTACTTACGTTCCTCCTCTATCTCCTGATATTTTTTATCTCACAACTGCAGAGGAAGAAGCTGGACAGTGTGCGCAGATAGTCCAGTCACGGTTTACAACCTTGGCTTTCTAGGGCATCTGACATGACACTATGTAACGTTCTCCTGTGGGAATACGCCAACAAACGTATATACGTTCCTCTCCGATCTCCTGATATTCTTTATCTCCCAACTGCAGAGGGAGAAACTGGACAGTGTGCGCAGGTAGTCCAGACCACGGTTTACAACTTTAGCCTTCTATGCCATCTGACATGTCCCCATGTGACTTTCTCCTGTGGGAATACGCCAACGAACTTATTTACATTCCTCCACTATCTCCTGATATTCTTTATCTCCCAAATGCAGAGACAGAACATAAACTGTTCACTGTTGCCAAGCGTTCTGATACAGACTAGATGTCGTTCGTGGAGCTAAAGGAGGTCAGTAGTCTAAACTTCTTACTTTTGTCAGTATTTAAACGCCCAAACCTTTTGTGCAAAGATGTTTTTCTAATGAATTTAGCGTTCTGGAATAGAGTTGTTCTTTTTCAAACACCTGTTTATTCGTTTAAGTTAGTCACCAGACTACTCTAACATATAACTTATTCAAAATGTTAGTTTTTAATTTTATTCTGGATAATATCTTACTATTGCTTATGGAAATCGCAATACTGTACTAATGCGTTAACTGTAAAATACTTTTATTAATTAATTCTGGCGACTAATATCAAATTCATAACTGGATAACATTTCTCTATTACAAACTGCTTAAAAATTTGTTTAGAAAACTCAATGCGATAATAAAAGTATGTCTAAAAATTTATTTGTCAAATTCTTCTATTTACCATTTTACCGAAGCAGTATAAAAGATATAATACTCGCGAAATTTAAAATCCAACAAAATACATGATTGTAAAATAAATTTAATATTCCCTTTAATTTACATACGTACAGTTAATAATAAAATACGAAAATCTATCATTATAAAAAATAAAAATAATAAAACAAAGTGCAACTCAAGTGTTAAAACCTGCGTACCGGTGGTAGTTTCGAGATAAATAGGCATCGCTTCACAATCTCCTTATACTCGCAATACCAACATTACATAAAACAGAAAGAAAATTTCCCTCTCACCACACCGTATTACAGGCAATATACATGCCAAACCACCACTCTCGAGTACTTCTCACACCTCGTGTTCACGTTATGAGCACGTAGCCACTCAAGCCAATCAGGAGACACCCTCACTCTCTCGACGTTACAGGGAGAAGCAAATATTACATCACATATTCCAGGGGGAACTCTCTCCGAACGGATTGGCACGAGTGTTGCACGTGTACACACGGGAAGGAGTAATACGCAGTTCGTTTCGGCAGCGTGACGGATTGGGCTGATGTGCTGACGGGAATGTACAGCTGATGTACTGACATTGTAGATGCACAAGAGTGAATGTAAAGTTCAGAAGCTGTAGAAAAATAAACTTTTACTAAATCCTAGCACACGTTTCGCTACCACAGCTTCTTCAGGTCGCAACTAATTTGATCTTGAAGATGCGTTTGTAACTTTTGATGATAATAATTGTGTGGACGCAATGATCATGAAGGTTTTTCAAACATTTATTAAATTCTTTCTATTAGCTCACACTCTCCTGACATATATCTCCTTTTCAATCGTTAATAAAACACGTTTTTACTCATCTAATCAAGTTCAAATAGATTTTTTAATCCTATAGTGGATGATAACTAATGTTAATACAGTTTTTTCAAATATTAAATCAATAATTAAATTATAAAATTTGTGGGGTCCAGACGTATTCGAACTGAGAATCTTCAAAGTCTAGCTCGCTTTGATACTGCTCCACCTTTAGAATACTTAGAAATCTATTTCTCAATGATGTTTATGATTCCCCCCCCTCTGGTTGTTGTCAAAACCTCCATCGTACAACATTAAATTGTTGTCATGGTTACCACACAATATCATAAATAGTGCTTTAGGGTTACTAAAATAAAAATTTTATTTGTTAACCTCTGTAGGAATTTAATTTAAAAATATTTTTTTTCCTTGAAGTTGTACACTTCTTCGTCTATATTGTGTACAAAATGGAACATCATTTGTAGTGTAAAAGTATTCATGTTAGTTTCGTAAAGTAAATGGTAACATTATATTAGCTTATACATTGTTATGCTCTTGCCTATTAAAATAAGGGTCCTGGATTTGATTCCCTTTAGGGTTAAAAGGTTTGTGTGCTTTTCAACCCTTACGCCTGTGAAAATGTTTACCTAAGGTCAAACCTATAGTGATAATACACAACTAAGCAAAGTGCTGGCCACAATACCTTCCGTGACACCGGTTGCCCACGTAAGGAGATTCTACAATGGTTTCTCCTGTAATTGCTATGTAAAATAATGTTTAAACAATTTTAAAGTCAATTCCTACTTAGTCCAACAAAAAAAAAAATTATTTTAGTAACGTTTCATTAAATAATTACAAGTAAAATAATAAATAAAATAACATAACCTAAAAGTTAAAACAGCTGTTCTAGCACACACCCTATAACCTAAGATCAGCTGTTTTATGTAACCATATGTTATCACTTATTTTATTTCCAAATAAAACTATATTGCATACCTTGCTCCTTTTGTGAAAGTTGTTCCCCCAGATATAACTAGAATTAATTATTTAAGTTTAAACAATGAATAAGTATTTGAAAAAACTATAGTAAAATCAAGTCTGTGTGGGTGTTTGTGTGTATAAATATATAATACTGTATATAAACATATAGAAATATATATATTTATATATATCTGCTGATACGTATTCCTTCACGGATGGAATAATATGATGTGTCGCTCTTCAACTGTTGTTGGGTTCACCTCGTCAATACTAGATGTGATTCTAGTGAAACGTCGGAACTGCGATTTTATGCACTGCAGAATGAACGAATGTACTCAAGATAATAGCTATTCATATATATATATATATATATATATATATATATATATATATATATATATATATATATATATATATTTTAAATATTATACATGGTAATATGTTTTCTTGTAGTATAGTAAATAAATAAAAATACATTTCAAAGACATACCTGTTTTTTCCGAAAATGCTGGTATTTATTTTATGGTCGAAAAACTTTGAATAAATATATATTAAAACCATTCTTGGTTTTGAAATATTATTAATTTAAAAAATTTGGTATATATATATATATATATATATATATATATATATATATATATATATTAATAGGAAATCTGTGAACTAATAGAAGGAATTGAAAAAGAGATATTATATAACAACAAATGCATTACGCATTGGACGTCTCTTCCCAAAAGACTTGAATTATTTATAGTCTATTTGTTCAGTAACGTCTAAAAAACTTTCTTAAAAACTTTTGGATACATTAAAATATAAACATTTGAGTACAGCAAAAATGAAAATGACTTTTTATTTATACGTAATAATTAATCTATAAACATGTTGCTTCGGCCTGACTGCCAATGAATGATAACCCGTAATAGTTTAGCTGACGCAGGTATGTTTCATATCTAGCAAAGTATAACTTGAATAAATCCAAAAGCCATTGAAGCATTAAACACAAAATGGCGGAAAATTATTTAAAGTGGAAGAGGGGCGCAACGGGCCGTGTAACTCAATGATATCGCGATGTAGCGCTGCGAGTAGATGGACCCGCGTCTGTCGCGGCCATTCGGAAATCACGACTGCTGTAATCAGATCAAAGCTTCGCGAGCATATGTCTTGGGCAGCGATAATGTGAAGAAAAATTATTTACATCCTGAAAACAAAGTTCATACTGGAGAAATGTTATCTTCTGTAAAACGTCTCATTTCTATGGAACTTTTTCAAACGTTTTATATTTAGTCCTAAAGAATGTTTTTTGAACAAAATCTAGTAATAATTCTGTGAACTAGCTGCTCCCTGAATTTAACAAACACACTACAAAGTCGAAATGTTTTCGAGGCGTAATAGCACTTTCTCTCATCAACCCACGGTCTAATTGTATTCTTCTAATGGCAACTAATACGTGTTTTAAAAATCGATGAAACCGTTACAAATTCCATTTCCTCTAGTTATTAATTGTATATTCTAACATCTTAAAGAAAATCCATTATACGTACATAACTCAGAAGGTACAATGCGGACAACGTGACCGTCCACTTGGCCTTGGGAGATCGCAGTAGGGAGGTAGAGGGTTAGTATAAATACTTTCCTACAAACACGATAAGGACGTTAAGAGACTGACTTGCAAGAGACGGTTTTCGTTAGATAAATACGATGATAAATTACCTTCGGTATGAAATAAAAAACAATTTTGAAAAATGTGTAGATATATCGGAAGCAGAACCTGTTGATGCATCGAACGTTCTCAATATGTGGCATGTTTTCAGAAGTGATAGTAGATTCAACGTCAAGTATACGGCTACGTGATCCGCACTATGACTTTATCCAATTACTTCTGTTAGTTCACACTTTCCTTATATACATCTTGTTCAAATTTTCAATCGCTAATAAAATAATTTTTATTCATCCACTCAAGTTCAAATACATTTTTTAAAACATGTAGTAAATGACACCTGATGTTAATGGAGTATTTCACATATTAATTAGGTAATTAAATTTATTTAATCAACTTTAGTTTAATATGAGAGAAAAGCTTTTAACACAAGGGGGAAGGTATGGAATATAGTTATTTCGTCCCATTTGGCTTAAAATAAGTGATAGCATATGTTTTCATAAAACAGCTGGTTTTATATTGTAGGTTATGTGGTAGTACAGCTGCATTAACGCATAGGTTAAGTTACTATATTTATATTAATTGTAATTATTTATTAAAAAGTAATACAAAATGAAATTTGTCTTTGTTTATTTTATTAGGAATTTACTTATTTATTAGATTAAACTGTACTCTATACACTACACCACAGTGTGAAATCTTAGCGACTTGGTAGATACGTTTAGGGCTATTAAACAGCTGTATTTACCGGGAACATATTGGGTTGGTATTTAACTTCTCCTTAGACTTACACTTCACGTTACAGCAAATGCACAATACGGAAATTAAAATAACCTATGAGTAAAAAATACAGCTGATGTATGACGTTATACGTTACTGCTTAACTTAATCAAACACACTTTAATTCTAAATATATTATTTTCATTAGTAGACAACTGAAACATGCCCTCTAAATAAAGATGAAAGCAACTCTTGCCATTAGACCTTATTGATCTTCGGAACGATTCGTTCGGCTTACGAAAGTCCGACTTATGAAGTATGACTTCAAATTCTACAGTTTTTCTCCCTTGGGGGCGATCTAGGCGCGGTAAAACATTTACGCTATAAAAAACAAGTAAAAAATAAATTAAGTAAATTGCTACTGTGGTCAAGAAAGAAATATTTTATTTTAGTTATATTTGTATTTTATAATTACAATTAATATAAATAGTCTATGTACATATGGCAGATTCCCATTATTAATTGACAAAATAGAAATTGAATTTCCTAGCAATTTTCCTTTCTATTTAGTATGTAGAGTTGGACTATTATTTTTCTTTTTACTATTTATTCACTTTCTTTTTTCGTTTCTAATGTATGGAGCTGATGGTGATGTATAATTTCCCATTCTATCAATTCTCTTGTAATGCTTCATTATTGCAAGGAACCTTTCTCTTATAATTTCACACATCTTTAAGTTATAGATTTCTATCTATGGTAAAGTTAGATCAGTGCGAAAGTGCTGGATTTCAAACATGTAGCTATTCAGTTTGAATTTTAACTACACTCGACATTTTTTACATTTAATTATTGAATAAATATTTGAAAAACTGTATTAACATCAATTTCCATTAAATGAAGGTAAAAAAATGTATTTGAACTTGGATGGATGAATAAAAACGTATTTTATTAGTGATTGAAAATTTGGAGTGAGCTAATAGAAGGAATTGGAAAATATAAATCTAAGTTGTTTTTAGGAAAGTAATTAGGAGTTGTAAGAGATGGAACTAGTGCTGGTCCAACGAAAATGTTAAATACTTCAAAATTCTGAAATTTAAGACGCCCAACTAAAATCTCTGTTGTCGGATTGATAGCTGAGGATTGTGTCACGTAAGCTACATATTTGTACTGACATCTAAATTTAACAAACCATTGGACCATGGTTCTGTAGTGACGTGCCCCATTCTTGAAAGTTTTTGGTTTGTCACTGCAGACGATGCCCACTTCAGTGAAGGAAACATTACTACCTCGTGTCCGGTCCACTTCCGCATTAAAGCCATCCAAAACCAACCCTTGGAAGACACATCGCGTCCCCCATTACACACTCGGTGACAGATATTGCACCATAAATTTATCTGACCTTCGCTTATTCTTACCAACCCTAGCGGCGAGCAGTATCCCACCGCGTTTGCCCTTATTCCTTTCCTTTAAGCGCCCCCTGATCGGCCGTTAATTAGGAATGATGAGAAAAGCAATACTCAGTCAATGGGTCTCAATTGTGCGATAGCTTTTCTAAATCGCTAAACATTTTCATTGTTACTTTAAACGAAAAAGTAACTCTATAATGCGCGCCCTTTGGGCCGGACTAAAGGAGAAAACGCTTTCTTCTAGTTTCATTTTCGAACCAAGTAATTATTATTAATACATTCACGGACTTTTTGCAGATTCATGGAAACAAAATCGCACAAGGGCAGGAGAGTTCAAACGGATATGTTTGATGAAAACAATTTTCCATCTGAAACAACTCTATGAGAAGGGCATGGTTTCGGAATCCGAAAGCAGGAACGTTACAGGAAAACTATAATCGAAGAAACAGACACACATCAGTGAGTAGAGCAGTGGAGGCTTATGGATATACCTCGATAAGGATAGGAAAATACAGATTAAGGAAATCCAGTTCAGCCTGTTACCAAATATGCATCCCAATAAATAAGGAGAGCCAGCGAAATGCTTCGCTGCCCTTGTCTCTTCCCATCAGAGTACAAGACTCGCCCTGATAGATCTACACACATTTATATTTTTATCTATATTTCTTAATAAAGCCTTCTAAATAAAAATGTGTAAAAATCAATTAATTTCCTCTAAAAGTTTTAAAGTTTTTTCCTTTCGGTATTTTTGCATGGTCACTATAGCATTGATGTATTTAAACACCATGGGTTTTATGTATTTGTAATTAAAGACAACCAGCCAGTGCCACTGATAACCAGCTAGTACCACTCACAACCAGTCAGTACCACTGACGACCAGCTAGTACCACTGTCAACCAGCCAGTACCACTGACCACCAGTCAGTATCACTAAAGACCAGCCAGTTACACTGACGACCATCTAGTACCACTGACAACCAGCCAGTACCACTGACCACCCGCCAGTATCACTAACGACCAGCCAGTTCCACTGGCGACCAGCCAGTACCACTGACAACCAGCCAGTACCACTGACAACCAGCCAATACTCCTGACGACCACCCAGTAACCTTGACGACCACCCAGTAGCCCTGACGATCACCTAGTAACAGGACGACCGACAAACAGCCAGTTCCACTGACGACCAGCCAGTACCACTGTCAACCAGCCAGTACCACTGTCAACCAGCCAGTATCACTAACGACCAGCCAATACCCCTGACGACCACCCAGTAGCCTTAACGACCACACAGTAGCCCTGACGATCACCCAGTAAGCCCTGGCCCCAGTAACAGGACGATCGACGAACAGCCAGTACCACTGACGACCAGCCAGTATCACTGACAACCAGCCAGTACCACTGACAACCAGCCAGTACTCCTGACGACCACCCAGTAACCTTGACGACCACCCAGTAGCCCTGACGATCACCTAGTAACAGGACGACCGACAAACAGCCAGTTCCCTGACGACCAGCCAGTACCACTGTCAACCAGCCAGTACCACTGTCAACCAGCCAGTATCACTAACGACCAGCCAATACCCCTGACGACCATCCAGTAGCCTTAACGACCACCCAGTAGCCCTGACGATCACCCAGTAAGCCCTGGCCCCAGTAACAGGACGATCGACGAACAGCCAGTACCACTGACGACCAGCCAGTACCACTGACGACCAGCCAGTACCACTGACAACCAGCCAGTACCACTGACAACCAGCCAGTACTCCTGACGACCACCCAGTAACCTTGACGACCACCCAGTAGCCCTGACGATCACCTAGTAACAGGACGACCGACGAACAGCCAGTTCCACTGACGACCAGCTAGTGCCACTGTCAACCAGCCAGTATCACTAACGACCAGTCAATACCCCTGACGACCACCCAGTAACCTTGACGACCACCCAGTAGCCCTGACGATCACCCAGTAAGCCCTGGCCCCAGTAACAGGACGATCGACGAACAGCCAGTACCACTGACGACCAGCCAGTACCACTGACGACCAGCCAATACCACTGACGACCAGTCATACCACTGACGACCAGCCAGAACCACTGACGAACAACTAGTAACATTGACTACCAGCCAGTACCACTGAAGACCAGCCAGTACCACTGATGGCCATTCATTATTACTGATGACCAGCCAGTACCACTGACGAACAATCAGTATTACTGACGACCTACCAGTACCACTGACGACCAGCCAGTACCCCTGAAGACCACCCAGTAACGCTGACGACCTCTCGTTAGCCCGGGCACTCAGTAACAGTACGACCGACTAACAGCCAGTACGACTGACGACACAGCCAGATCGACTATCGTAGCCACGTGTATCTGAAGCAGACTCATTCTTTATTGGTGCTTACCCTTTGCACGTTCTCGTAATAGTAAGGAAGGATAGGTAGAGTTAGATAGGACTTCGTATAGGCCATAAATACCCGCTAATACTACGAATATTGGTAATTATAATATCCCATGGATAGACCAAGTAGATCTACTCACTAATGGATTGGCTATCCGTTACACAGCCTTGTAAGGATACCATTAAGGGAATACTGTTTACCTGGAATTAGCTACTAATTAGGTGGGACTATGGGAAGGGTATGATTATCTCCTGATTCTGGGAGTAGGCGGGATTATGGCTCCACGTGGACCTTATCTAAAGTGGGTCTCCTTTCACCTGGGGTAAAAAGAGTTGACTACCAACTATAGGATTCCAAATCTATGAAGCGTAAGCTATGGAGCCTCCAGATTTATCAAAAATGGGTGAAATTAATATTTGAAAAAGAATTTTCCATTTTCCTATTTGCAGACTAAAACTTGTTTTCTAATCATGAAGATGTTTACGTTAGCCGAACCATGGTTGCACCGACTTTGTAACACAGATTAGCAACGAAGCAACCCTGGACAGCCGTGTGTTTTAGCGC
This sequence comes from Prosapia bicincta, assembly GCA_036971475.1. Taxonomy (NCBI): domain Eukaryota; kingdom Metazoa; phylum Arthropoda; class Insecta; order Hemiptera; family Cercopidae; genus Prosapia; species Prosapia bicincta. The sequence continues at coordinate 112,315,072 of JBAIZL010000003.1, read as the reverse complement.
TGTGTTTACTAGAGCTATGAAATCAACGCCTTTATGGAGAACGCGACATGTATTTTATGAGGTCTAAATATGGCCATCACAGAGCCCCGCTGTTCCTGACGGTGGGGGGTGGGAGACTGACATAAAGCACGAATCTGATTAACGCTCTATCGACACTCGCTTCTTTTATTGGGGCATCGAGTTCTCTACATTTGCTCTAAATCTGATTAAATCTCTGAAATTTGATGTCTTTGTTTTGACGGGACAGCGTGACGCCGCACTACGATTGCGTCTCGTCACGTACGGAAAAACTACCGATCGAGCTGTGTTAACTTGGTTACATGCTACAACTTTTACTGGTTACTATTGGTTACATTCTACAACTGTTACTGGTTACTATTGGTGTTACTATTCTATAAATGTCAACTTCCACTTTATCTAGCTCTAACTTATCGTCATGCCAATTACTCCAAGAATGGTGTCATACAATGGTAGAAGCTAAATGGTATCTATGTATATTTTATACCATTACAGATGGTTTATCTAGGAACACGCTTGAATTGAATAAAAAGGCTATTTACATTTAAATCCAAGTTATCAACTAAAAATGTCCAGTAATGATACAAATTATTTTAATATTAGTAAAACCTAGTGGTATTGAATTATTTATACTTGTGGTAAATAATAATATGTTTCAATCTCTTTATTTAAAAACTTTGGTTCTAGCACTTGAGGTAGTGCTGGGAAAAGTGAACACTTTTAGAGTCACGTCTGCAGACATTTGTATTTGAGAAAAACAATCTTGCGTAATGAGAAACTACCCAAACATTTTTTTGTAATATAAGAAACAAGAATACAACACTTTTATATTTAGCATTACAATTTTAACTACAAATAACAAATTAGAGCTAATAGATTTGTAAAATTTTCAACGAATGAAATGAAAATATAAAATTATAAACAATAAATTTAAATTAAACAATAGTACAGAGTTTTTACATTTAACGCCAGAATTTGAAACGGAAAAAACTAATTACAACTAATGGTTTAGCAAAACCTTGAACGAATGAAATGAAAATATACAGGAATAAGAGGAAATCGCCTTGGTTTTTTCTCTACTTCCTAGGTGTTTCCTCACCTTCTTCTCGTCTTTCTCTTTTCACAAGCACACAGGCAAATACAACCTTCTGGACTTCTCTGATTTGCGGTAACTATTTACCCTAAAATGTGTATGCCTTACTCTTTGGTGAGACGCAGTAACAGCCTGTTACTTTTACAACAGATGTACGTGTGTTACCGCAGAGAAAAAAGTATATAATTAAGTCTTACTTTCGTGAGACGCAGTAACAGCCTGTTACTTTTACAACAGATGTACCTGTGTTACCGCAGAGGACAAAGTATATTATTAAGTCTTACTTTCGTGAGACGCAGTAACAGCCTGTTACTTTTACAACAGATGTACCTGTGTTACCGCAGAGAACAAAGTATATTATTAAGTCTTACTTTCGTGAGACGCCGTAACAGCCTATTACTTTTACAACAGATGTACGTGTGTTACCGCAGAGAACAAAGTATATTATTTCGTCCCACTTTCGTGAGACGCAGCACCAGCCTATTACTTTTACAACAGATGTACGTGTGTTACCGCAGAGAACAAATTATATTATTTCGTCCCACTTTCGTGAGACGCAGCACCAGCCTATTACTTTTATAACAGATGTACGTGTGTTACCGCAGAGACAAAGTATATTATTAAGTCTTACTTTCGTGAGACGCAGTAACAGCCTATTACTTTTACAACAGATGTACGTGTGTTACCGCAGAGAACAAATTATATTATTTCGTCCCACTTTCGTGAGACGCAGCACCAGCCTATTACTTTTATAACAGATGTACGTGTGTTACCGCAGAGACAAAGTATATTATTAAGTCTTACTTTCGTGAGACGCAGTAACAGCCTGTTACTTTTACGACATATGTATGAGTGTTACCGCCGAGAACAAAGTATATTATTTCGTCCCACTTTCGTGATTCGCAGTATATCTTACCGGAAACCGTCTGTTACTTTTACAACAGATGTACGTATGTTACCGCAGAGGACAAATTATATTATTTCGTCCCACTTTCGTGAGACGCAGTAACAGCCTGTTACTTTTACAACAGATGTACGTGTGTTACCGCAGAGGACAAAGTATATTATTAAGTCTTACTTTCGTGAGACGCAGTAACAGCCTGTTACTTTTACAACAGATGTACCTGTGTTACCGCAGAGGACAAAGTATATTATTAAGTCTTACTTTCGTGAGACGCAGTAACAGCCTGTTACTTTTACAACAGATGTACCTGTGTTACCGCAGAGAACAAAGTATATTATTAAGTCTTACTTTCGTGAGACGCCGTAACAGCCTATTACTTTTACAACAGATGTACGTGTGTTACCGCAGAGAACAAAGTATATTATTAAGTCTTACTTTCGTGAGACGCAGTAACAGCCTATTACTTTTACAACAGATGTACGTGTGTTACCGCAGAGAACAAATTATATTATTTCGTCCCACTTTCATGAAACGCAGCACCAGCCTATTACTTTTATAACAGATGTACGTGTGTTACCGCAGAGACAAAGTATATTATTAAATCTTACTTTCGTGAGACGCAGTAACAGCCTGTTACTTTTACGACATATGTATGAGTGTTACCGCCGAGAACAAAGTATATTATTTCGTCCCACTTTCGTGATTCGCAGTATATCTTACCGGAAACAGTCTGTTACTTTTACAACAGATGTACGTATGTTACCGCAGAGGACAAATTGTATTATTTCGTCCCACTTTCGTGAGACGCAGTAACAGCCTGTTACTTTTACAACAGATGTACATATGTTACCGCAGAGAACAAAGTATATTATTACGTCTTACTTTCGTGAGACGCAGTAACAGCCTTTTACTTTTACAACAGATGTACGTGTGTTACCGCAGAGAACAAAGTATATTATTAAGTCTTTTTTCGTGAGATGCAGTAACAGCCTATTACTTTAACAACAGATGTACGTGTGTTACCGCAGAGAACAGAGTATATTATTAGGTCTTTTTTTCGTGAGATGCAGTAACAGCCTATTAATTTTACAACAGATGTACGTGTGTTACCGCAGAGGACAAAGTATATTATTAAGTCTTACTTTCGTGAGAAGCAGTAACAGCCTGTTACTTTTACAACAGATGTACCTGTGTTACCGCAGAGGACAAAGTATATTATTAAGTCTTACTTTCGTGAGACGCAGTAACAGCCTGTTACTTTTACAACAGATGTACCTGTGTTACCGCAGAGAACAAAGTATATTATTAAGTCTTACTTTCGTGAGACGCCGTAACAGCCTATTACTTTTAGAACAGATGTACGTGTGTTACCGCAGAGAACAAAGTATATTATTAAGTCTTACTTTCGTGAGACGCAGTAACAGCCTGTTACTTTTACGACATATGTATGAGTGTTACCGCCGAGAACAAAGTATATTATTTCGTCCCACTTTCGTGATTCGCAGTATATCTTACCGGAAACCGTCTGTTACTTTTACAACAGATGTACGTATGTTACCGCAGAGGACAAATTATATTATTTCGTCCCACTTTCGTGAGACGCAGTAACAGCCTGTTACTTTTACAACAGATGTACGTGTGTTACCGCAGAGGACAAAGTATATTATTAAGTCTTACTTTCGTGAGACGCAGTAACAGCCTGTTACTTTTACAACAGATGTACCTGTGTTACCGCAGAGGACAAAGTATATTATTAAGTCTTACTTTCGTGAGACGCAGTAACAGCCTGTTACTTTTACAACAGATGTACCTGTGTTACCGCAGAGAACAAAGTATATTATTAAGTCTTACTTTCGTGAGACGCCGTAACAGCCTATTACTTTTACAACAGATGTACGTGTGTTACCGCAGAGAACAAAGTATATTATTAAGTCTTACTTTCGTGAGACGCAGTAACAGCCTATTACTTTTACAACAGATGTACGTGTGTTACCGCAGAGAACAAATTATATTATTTCGTCCCACTTTCGTGAAACGCAGCACCAGCCTATTACTTTTATAACAGATGTACGTGTGTTACCGCAGAGACAAAGTATATTATTAAGTCTTACTTTCGTGAGACGCAGTAACAGCCTGTTACTTTTACGACATATGTATGAGTGTTACCGCCGAGAACAAAGTATATTATTTCGTCCCACTTTCGTGATTCGCAGTATATCTTACCGGAAACAGTCTGTTACTTTTACAACAGATGTACGTATGTTACCGCAGAGGACAAATTGTATTATTTCGTCCCACTTTCGTGAGACGCAGTAACAGCCTGTTACTTTTACAACAGATGTACGTGTGTTACCGCAGAGAACAAAGTATATTATTACGTCTTACTTTCGTGAGACGCAGTAACAGCCTTTTACTTTTACAACAGATGTACGTGTGTTACCGCAGAGAACAAAGTATATTATTAAGTCTTTTTTCGTGAGATGCAGTAACAGCCTATTACTTTAACAACAGATGTACGTATGTTACCGCAGAGGACAAATTATATTATTTCGTCCCACTTTCGTGAGACGCAGTAACAGCCTGTTACTTTTACAACAGATGTACGTGTGTTACCGCAGAGGACAAAGTATATTATTAAGTCTTACTTTCGTGAGACGCAGTAACAGCCTGTTACTTTTACAACAGATGTACCTGTGTTACCGCAGAGGACAAATTATATTATTTCGTCCCACTTTCGTGAGACGCAGTAACAGCCTGTTACTTTTACAACAGATGTACGTGTGTTACCGCAGAGAACAAAGTATATTATTACGTCTTACTTTCGTGAGACGCAGTAACAGCCTTTTACTTTTACAACAGATGTACGTGTGTTACCGCAGAGAACAAAGTATATTATTAAGTCTTACTTTCGTGAGACGCAGTAACAGCCTATTACTTTTACAACAGATGTACGTGTGTTACCGCAGAGAACAAATTATATTATTTCGTCCCACTTTCGTGAGACGCAGCACCAGCCTATTACTTTTATAACAGATGTACGTGTGTTACCGCAGAGACAAAGTATATTATTAAGTCTTACTTTCGTGAGACGCAGTAACAGCCTGTTACTTTTACGACATATGTATGAGTGTTACCGCCGAGAACAAAGTATATTATTTCGTCCCACTTTCGTGATTCGCAGTATATCTTACCGGAAACCGTCTGTTACTTTTACAACAGATGTACGTATGTTACCGCAGAGGACAAATTATATTATTTCGTCCCACTTTCGTGAGACGCAGTAACAGCCTGTTACTTTTACAACAGATGTACGTGTGTTACCGCAGAGGACAAAGTATATTATTAAGTCTTACTTTCGTGAGACGCAGTAACAGCCTGTTACTTTTACAACAGATGTACCTGTGTTACCGCAGAGGACAAAGTATATTATTAAGTCTTACTTTCGTGATACGCAGTAACAGCCTGTTACTTTTACAACAGATGTACCTGTGTTACCGCAGAGAACAAAGTATATTATTAAGTCTTACTTTCGTGAGACGCCGTAACAGCCTATTACTTTTACAACAGATGTACGTGTGTTACCGCAGAGAACAAAGTATATTATTAAGTCTTACTTTCGTGAGACGCAGTGACAGCCTATTACTTTTACAACAGATGTACGTGTGTTACCGCAGAGAACAAATTATATTATTTCGTCCCACTTTCGTGAGACGCAGCACCAGCCTATTACTTTTATAACAGATGTACGTGTGTTACCGCAGAGACAAAGTATATTATTAAGTCTTACTTTCGTGAGACGCAGTAACAGCCTGTTACTTTTACGACATATGTATGAGTGTTACCGCCGAGAACAAAGTATATTATTTCGTCCCACTTTCGTGATTCGCAGTATATCTTACCGGAAACAGTCTGTTACTTTTACAACAGATGTACGTATGTTACCGCAGAGGACAAATTGTATTATTTCGTCCCACTTTCGTGAGACGCAGTAACAGCCTGTTACTTTTACAACAGATGTACGTGTGTTACCGCAGAGAACAAAGTATATTATTACGTCTTACTTTCGTGAGACGCAGTAACAGCCTTTTACTTTTACAACAGATGTACGTGTGTGGTTCCGCAGAGAACAAAGTATATTATTAAGTCTTTTTTCGTGAGATGCAGTAACAGCCTATTACTTTAACAACAGATGTACGTGTGTTACCGCAGAGAACAAAGTATATTATTAAGTCTTTTTTTCGTGAGATGCAGTAACAGCCTATTACTTTTACAACAGATGTACGTGTGTTACCGCAGAGGACAAAGTATATTATTAAGTCTTACTTTCGTGAGACGCAGTAACAGCCTGTTACTTTTACAACAGATGTACCTGTGTTACCGCAGAGGACAAAGTATATTATTAAGTCTTACTTTCGTGAGACGCAGTAACAGCCTGTTACTTTTACAACAGATGTACCTGTGTTACCGCAGAGAACAAAGTATATTATTAAGTCTTACTTTCGTGAGACGCCGTAACAGCCTATTACTTTTACAACAGATGTACGTGTGTTACCGCAGAGAACAAAGTATATTATTAAGTCTTACTTTCGTGAGACGCAGTAACAGCCTATTACTTTTACAACAGATGTACGTGTGTTACCGCAGAGAACAAATTATATTATTTCGTCCCACTTTCGTGAGACGCAGCACCAGCCTATTACTTTTATAACAGATGTATGTGTGTTAACGCAGAGACAAAGTATGTTATTAAGTCTTACTTTCGTGAGACACAGTAACAGCCTGTTACTTTTACGACATATGTATGAGTGTTACCGCCGAGAACAAAGTATATTATTTCGTCCCACTTTCATGATTCGCAGTATATCTTACCGGAAACCGTCTGTTACTTTTACAACAGATGTACGTATGTTACCGCAGAGGACAAATTATATTATTTCGTCCCACTTTCGTGAGACGCAGTAACAGCCTGTTACTTTTACAACAGATGTACGTGTGTTACCGCAGAGGACAAAGTATATTATTAAGTCTTACTTTCGTGAGACGCAGTAACAGCCTGTTACTTTTACAACAGATGTACCTGTGTTACCGCAGAGGACAAAGTATATTATTAAGTCTTACTTTCGTGAGACGCAGTAACAGCCTGTTACTTTTACAACAGATGTACCTGTGTTACCGCAGAGAACAAAGTATATTATTAAGTCTTACTTTCGTGAGACGTCGTAACAGCCTATTACTTTTACAACAGATGTACGTGTGTTACCGCAGAGAACAAAGTATATTATTAAGTCTTACTTTCGTGAGACGCAGTAACAGCCTATTACTTTTACAACAGATGTACGTGTGTTACCGCAGAGAACAAATTATATTATTTCGTCCCACTTTCGTGAGACGCAGCACCAGCCTATTACTTTTATAACAGATGTACGTGTGTTACCGCAGAGACAAAGTATATTATTAAGTCTTACTTTCGTGAGACGCAGTAACAGCCTGTTACTTTTACGACATATGTATGAGTGTTACCGCCGAGAACAAAGTATATTATTTCGTCCCACTTTCGTGATTCGCAGTATATCTTACCGGAAACCGTCTGTTACTTTTACAACAGATGTACGTATGATACCGCAGAGGACAAATTATATTATTTCGTCCCACTTTCGTGAGACGCAGTAACAGCCTGTTACTTTTACAACAGATGTACGTGTGTTACCGCAGAGGACAAAGTATATTATTAAGTCTTACTTTCGTGAGACGCAGTAACAGCCTGTTACTTTTACAACAGATGTACCTGTGTTACCGCAGAGGACAAAGTATATTATTAAGTCTTACTTTCGTGAGACGCAGTAACAGCCTGTTACTTTTACAACAGATGTACCTGTGTTACCGCAGAGAACAAAGTATATTATTAAGTCTTACTTTCGTGAGACGCCGTAACAGCCTATTACTTTTACAACAGATGTACGTGTGTTACCGCAGAGAACAAAGTATATTATTAAGTCTTACTTTCGTGAGACGCAGTGACAGCCTATTACTTTTACAACAGATGTACGTGTGTTACCGCAGAGAACAAATTATATTATTTCGTCCCACTTTCGTGAGACGCAGCACCAGCCTATTACTTTTATAACAGATGTACGTGTGTTACCGCAGAGACAAAGTATATTATTAAGTCTTACATCCGTGAGACGCAGTAACAGCCTGTTACTTTTACGACATATGTATGAGTGTTACCGCCGAGAACAAAGTATATTATTTCGTCCCACTTTCGTGATTCGCAGTATATCTTACCGGAAACAGTCTGTTACTTTTACAACAGATGTACGTATGTTACCGCAGAGGACAAATTGTATTATTTCGTCCCACTTTCGTGAGACGCAGTAACAGCCTGTTACTTTTACAACAGATGTACATGTGTTACCGCAGAGAACAAAGTATATTATTACGTCTTACTTTCGTGAGACGCAGTAACAGCCTTTTACTTTTACAACAGATGTACGTGTGTTACCGCAGAGAACAAAGTATATTATTAAGTCTTTTTTTCGTGAGATGCAGTAACAGCCTATTACTTTTACAACAGATGTACGTGTGTTACCGCAGAGGACAAAGTATATTATTAAGTCTTACTTTCGTGAGACGCAGTAACAGCCTGTTACTTTTACAACAGATGTACCTGTGTTACCGCAGAGAACAAAGTATATTATTAAGTCTTACTTTCGTGAGACGCCGTAACAGCCTATTACTTTTACAACAGATGTACGTGTGTTACCGCAGAGAACAAAGTATATTATTAAGTCTTACTTTCGTGAGACGCAGTAACAGCCTATTACTTTTACAACAGATGTACGTGTGTTACCGCAGAGAACAAATTATATTATTTCGTCCCACTTTCGTGAGACGCAGCACCAGCCTATTACTTTTATAACAGATGTATGTGTGTTACCGCAGAGACAAAGTATATTATTAAGTCTTACTTTCGTGAGACGCAGTAACAGCCTGTTACTTTTACGACATATGTATGAGTGTTACCGCCGAGAACAAAGTATATTATTTCGTCCCACTTTCATGATTCGCAGTATATCTTACCGGAAACCGTCTGTTACGTTTACAACAGATGTACGTATGTTACCGCAGAGGACAAATTATATTATTTCGTCCCACTTTCGTGAGACGCAGTAACAGCCTGTTACTTTTACAACAGATGTACCTGAGTTAACGCAGAGGACAAAGTATATTATTAAGTCTTACTTTCGTGAGACGCAGTAACAGCCTGTTACTTTTACAACAGATGTACCTGTGTTACCGCAGAGAACAAAGTATATTATTAAGTCTTACTTTCGTGAGACGTCGTAACAGCCTATTACTTTTACAACAGATGTACGTGTGTTACCGCAGAGAACAAAGTATATTATTAAGTCTTACTTTCGTGAGACGCAGTAACAGCCTATTACTTTTACAACAGATGTACGTGTGTTACCGCAGAGAACAAATTATATTATTTCGTCCCACTTTCGTGAGACGCAGCACCAGCCTATTACTTTTATAACAGATGTACGTGTGTTACCGCAGAGACAAAGTATATTATTAAGTCTTACTTTCGTGAGACGCAGTAACAGCCTGTTACTTTTACGACATATGTATGAGTGTTACCGCCGAGAACAAAGTATATTATTTCGTCCCACTTTCGTGATTCGCAGTATATCTTACCGGAAACAGCCTGTTACTTTTACAACAGATGTACGTGTGTTACCGCAGAGAACAAAGTATATTATTACGTCTTACTTTCGTGATGCGCAGTAACAGCCTTTTACTTTTACAACAGATGTACGTGTGTTACCGCAGAGAACAAAGTATATTATTAGGTCTTTTTTCGTGAGATGCAGTAACAGCCTATTACTTTCACAACAGATGTACGTGTGTTACCGCAGAGAAAAAAGTATATTATTAAGTCTTTTTTTCGTGAGATGCAGTAACAGCCTATTACTTTTACAACAGATGTACGTGTGTTACCGCAGAGGACAAAGTATATTATTAAGTCTTACTTTCGTGAGACGCAGTAACAGCCTGTTACTTTTACAACAGATGTACCTGTGTTACCGCAGAGGACAAAGTATATTATTAAGTCTTACTTTCGTGAGACGCAGTAACAGCCTGTTACTTTTACAACAGATGTACCTGTGTTACCGCAGAGAACAAAGTATTTTATTAGGTCTTACTTTCGTGAGACGCCGTAACAGCCTATTACTTTTACAACAGATGTACGTGTGTTACCGCAGAGAACAAAGTATATTATTAAGTCTTACTTTCGTGAGACGCAGTAACAGCCTATTACTTTTACAACAAATGTACTTGTGTTACCGCAGAGAACAAATTATATTATTTCGTCCCACTTTCGTGAGACGCAGCACCAGCCTATTACTTTTATAACAGATGTACGTGTGTTACCGCAGAGACAAAGTATATTATTAAGTCTTACTTTCGTGAGACGCAGTAACAGCCTGTTACTTTTACAACATATGTATGAGTGTTACCGCCGAGAACAAAGTATATTATTTCGTCCCACTTTCGTGATTCGGAGTATATCTTACCGAAAACCGTCTGTTACTTTTACAACAGATGTACGTATGTTACCGCAGAGGACAAATTATATTATTTCGTCCCACTTTCGTGAGACGCAGTAACAGCCTGTTACTTTTACAACAGATGTACGTGTGTTACCGCAGAGGACAAAGTATATTATTAAGTCTTACTTTCGTGAGACGCAGTAACAGCCTGTTACTTTTACAACAGATGTACCTGTGTTACCGCAGAGGACAAATTATATTATTTCGTCCCACTTTCGTGAGACGCAGTAACAGCCTGTTACTTTTACAACAGATGTACGTGTGTTACCGCAGAGAACAAAGTATATTATTACGTCTTACTTTCGTGAGACGCAGTAACAGCCTTTTACTTTTACAACAGATGTACGTGTGTTACCGCAGAGAACAAAGTATATTATTAAGTCTTACTTTCGTGAGATGCAGTAACAGCCTATTTCTTTTACAACAGATGTACGTGTGTTACCGCAGAGACAAAGTATATTATTAAGTCTTACTTTCGTGAGACGCAGTATATCTTACCGGAAACAGAATGATACTTTTACAACAGTTGTACGTATGTTACCGCAGAGGACAAATTATATTATTTCGTCCCACTTTCGTGAGATGCAGTAACAGCCTATTTCTTTTGCAACAGATGTACGTGTGTTACCGCAGAGACAAAGTAAATTATTAAGTCTTACTTTCGTGAGACGCAGTATATCTTACCGGAAACAGTCTGTTACTTTTACAACAGATGTACTTATGTTACCACAGAGGACAAATTATATTATTTCGTCCCACTTTCGTGAGATGCAGTAACATCCTGTTACTTTTACAACAGATGTACGTGTGTTACCGCAGATAACAAAGTATATTATTTCGTCCCACTTTCGTGAGACGCAGTATATCTTACCGGAAACAGAATGATACTTTTACAACAGATGTACGTATGTTACCGCAGAGGACAAATTATATTATTTCGTCCCACTTTCGTGAGATGCAGTAACAGCCTATTTCTTTTACAACAGATGTACGTGTGTTACCGCAGAGACAAAGTATATTATTAAGTCTTACTTTCGTGAGACGCAGTATATCTTACCGGAAACAGTCTGTTACTTTTACAACAGATGTACTTATGTTACCACAGAGGACAAATTATATTATTTCGTCCCACTTTCGTGAGATGCAGTAACAGCCTGTTACTTTTAAAACAGATGTACGTCTGTTACCGTACAGGACCAAGTATATTATTTCGTCCGACTTTCATGAGACTTAGAAAATCTTACCGGAAACAGCCTGTTACTTTAACAACAGATGTACGTGTTTTTACCGCAGAGGACAAAGTATATTATTTCGTCCCACTTCCGTGACCGCTTGAATAATTGAAATCGTCTCGGAACTGTTGGATCAATAATAGTAACGCTTTACAACTGTTTGTTGACATACCATTATCACTCTGCCAGATTGTGTGTCCAGTATTAGTATGGTTTACATACTTTTGTTTACAGGATTATTTAAATTTTTATTGTAGTCTCAGTATAAATATTACTTTATTTATGAGTGAAAGACTTTTAACAACAAAAATTCTCTTCAATATTTTCTTTGGATATTTAAAGAATTCAACATAGACCGAATAGACCTTGTTATGAAACGAGTTATTGTAACATATTTCGACGTTTATCTTGAAACTGTGAAAAAAATAATAGTCGACAACTATCGACGCACTGGCTTCTATATCATATAATCGGTCTAGCAGAAAGAGCTATAGCTAGGTACCTTGTTAACCAAAAGTTTCCGATTCGAATCAAAGATATTTGTCGTCCATCTTTAACGCTCAGTCTTTAACACTCAGGTCTACTCGACCTATGAAAATGAGCGCTCCTTCATGCGTCCACCTAGTTCCGTATCACGCTTGGTTTAAATTTGGCTATGGCCACGACGAATGTCCGTCTACATCACATGAGCTACCCAGCTCCGAAGCTTACTACCCAGCTTCAAACGCCACTAGTAATGAGACACTACCCAGCTGCCAAGGCCACTAACCGCCCTCCAAAGCCACTATTCGTGAGCCCCTACCCAGCCCCCAAGGCCACTAACCAGCCTCCAAGACCACTATCCGTGAGCCCCTATCAAGCTATTAAGGCCACTACCGAGCTCCAAAGATCACTAGCGAGTCTCCAAAATGACTAATAAGCTCCAATGGTTACTACCCAGCTCCAAAGGCCACTACTAATGAGGCACTACCTAGCTTCTAAAGCCACTACCTAGCTCCCAAGGCCACTAACCAGCCACCAAGGTCACTACCCAGATCCCAAGGTTACTACACAGCTCCAAAAGCCACTAACCACCCTCCAAGGTCACTACCCAGCTCCAAAGGTCACTACCGAGCATCTAAGGCGATTACCCTGCTTCAAAGGCTAGTAACCCGCCTTCAAGGTCACTAACCAGCTTCCAAGGCTACTACCCAGCTCTCAAGGATACTAAGCAGCTCCTACAGCTCCTATTCAACCTCAAAGGCCACTACCCAGCTCCCAAGGATATTACCCGGCTCCTAAAGCCACTTACCAGCTGTTCCCACTACACAATTGTCTTCCTGTAAAATTAACTTATTGGAATTGTATGCTTACTGGATACGGCCGGTCTCTTTGTTCAGTTGGCAACTTGTAAACTACAGGATTTACCTAAAATATTTTTGCTCTAGATGCCCGGTCCAAAATACCGCTGAGTGAGACAAAGCAGTGGAGAATGTAACAGAGCTGATGTAGGTTAGCAACGCCTGATACGAAGTCTACTATTTCAGCAACTAAGTGTGGTAAAGCGGCGTTTACTCCAACAAGAGAATTAACAGCGTGATTCATGACCCATACCACGTGTCTGTTACATCCGGAGTGTATGGGGGCATTACCATAATACATCTGTTGTCAGGATCTTCTCTTTTACGTCAGGCTATTTGTATATTTGCCCGGCTGACGAGGTGATGCCCTAGTCGACCCAGTCGCATTTAGTAACCAAAGGAAGTCTTGTAAATAATCCTGAAGTAACGATGACCTTGGTGAAGTTATGTTACACACCGCCCAGGGTGTTGTCACTCGCAGATACCAGCTTCCCTGGCATCCGTTGCCTGGTACCTTCACGGTACTATCTATTCGACTTTTCCTGTGCTTGTTGAACTTGATTTAATTTTAAAAAGTCGGAAAAATCAGCTTTTTGAAAAACAGCTGTTCAAAAAGGAACACTGCTGCGTGCTGCTCCCGCGCGGCAACTATCAAAACTATTTCCCACTGCTTTCCCAGCTATTTCGCGTAATTACGAAGAATAAAAAGATACGGTTCACACAGCCCTACGACGTCCCAATTAACCCTTTCAATTCTATATAAAAAAACCAATCTGTCTTAATGATTCAGAACATAAAGTTTCGCATGCTATGCCACAATATGATGTCTTACTAAGCAGGTCTGCGCGCGCACCAACTACTTCCGTACGACAAATTACAAACACTGCCACTTACATCACATGTTGCTTTGTAATCTGTCAGATTCAGAAGGCGTTAGTTTCGGCAAGTAATTAGAGCGAACAATAGCGGGGTGGCATATAAAAGGCAGTGGCAGGCAATGAAACAAAGGGATGAGCTTTTCCTTTGTCCAGATGTCATCTGTCTTTTGTGAGCGTAGCTGGGAATATTTGAGGTTTCTGAATGCTAAAGGAAACCACCGCCAATGAGATGCCGTTCATTGCTTTGCATAATTTCTTAACTATAAATATTCTTGTATATAAAATTGTGTGTATGTGTGTGTGTGTGTGTGTGTGCGCGCGCGCGCGCGCGCGGTGTGTGTGTCTGTGAGTGTGAATGTGTTTGTGTGTGAGTTGTGTGTGTGTGTATGCGTGTGTGTGTGTGTACATCTGTGCGTGTGTGTGTATCTGTGAGCGCACAGATATGGGCTACAACTTATCATGTGACGTCCTACTCACAAAACCAGTAGCCCATATTGTGTTTCTCTTCTAACTTGTAACTAATCGATAACACTGTTATTTGGTCAAGTTGGGCGATAACCCAATCTTAAACTAAATCCCAAGTCAAATTCAGGAATCTAATTTCCTGAGCAATTCTCTGCGGTTTTGCCTCTCTGTATCGACTCTCCCCCAAAGTCTCCCGTCCTTCTATTTGTACTAATTACATACATCAGACGGGACTTCCAAGTATCGAGACAAAACCAATATGTTTCGAGAATTAGCTCGAAATATCTAGTCAAATATATTATGCATCAAAACGGCCCATTGTTTATAAATCTATGCATTTTAAAACTATGCAATAAAAATAAAATTATAACATCGGAGTTAATCTGAAGATATTGATTGTATATTAAGGGATTTCTTGATAATAAGAGCTGAAAGAATGGACAATTTTGGACCTCTAAACTACTACACATCTGGTTGCCGATTACTTTGTAACACAAAAAACTTTAATATTTTCATTCATTTTAATAGAAGATATTTCAAGTAGAAACCAACTAATACCTAATATCCTTTATGCCCGTAAATTACCAATAGGGTCGTATAAAGCAGCTGAGCTGACTTTGGAAACGGTCCAAACATGGTCCGTGTCAGCGGCACAATTATTAACCCCCCCCCCCCCTGCAGGCGCGAGAGGGAGAAAAGATTAACGCCACACTAGTCCTATATAATAAGCTTAATATTTTTTTCGTTTATGGAATTCTTATTTTACACTCTATTTATCCCACATAGTATTATTGGCAAAAATCTGACTACCACAAAAATAATAAAAAAATATCTAATAGAATAAGTTATCTAAGATTTACCTAAGGTTACCCTTATGTACATTTCGATGACCATCGCCATCAGTAATATTAAAAAATTAACATCTAGAACCCAATAACTTACAAACTGGATTGTGCCTGTACCCTCTGTGATGATGGCATGGCATCGAAACGTACATAAGGGTTTAATCTTAGGTAACTTATAATAATAGTTATTTTTTATTTAGTTTGTTTGTGGTGTTGGCTCTCTGCCAATATTTTTATTGTAATATATTGTGCCTATGACCGACTTATATATATATATATCGTACACTTTAGTGTTATTTAAAAAACGAATTAAATTATACAAGAAAGAATCTAATTCATTATTATACCTTCATGTTTCTGAACTCCAATATTTAATATATCTATTTATTTTATATTTAAAAGCTACAAATACAGCGTAGTAAATGGACTTGATTAATGAGTATAGTTGGTAGCTCATCCATTCAATCAGGCGACTCTGTTTACCAATTAGAAAATATTACATCTTCCCTTAAGCTTGCACTTCGAGCTGATCTGCAATGAACTGAATTAGGGTTAGCTACAGCTGTTGAATTCACTGTCACAATGCCATAGTGATATATAAGCACATTCATAGCGTATAGTTATATTCACTATCACTAGATATGTGCAGCAAACAACCGCTTCGAATCGTCGAACACTGTCTCAGTTAGACACTCTCTTATTCTCTTCTTACATCAGAAAACTTTACCTTACACAAGTAGTACCATCGACATGGAAGGCTATCATTGAATCGATGGAAGAAATACAGACAATACGAAAAACGTCACAGGTTTGGAACTACTGGACACGTCTAATTTAGAATTTAATAGTAGTAGTACAGCCATTCCTAGTCTCGGCAACAATATTCACGGCGCGTCTCGATGTGTTCCCATCTACAAGTACTTGTAGATACACTTGCAAGTACTTCACACGTCGAGAATAATGATTTCGAGCCTATTTGACGTTCAAATACAAAAGGTATATTGCCCTAAAAGAATATAAAACTTGTCGATTGGACTAGCTTATAGTTTTATAAATGGTTACCCATTATATATAAATATGTATATATTTATATATCTATATATATATATATATATATATATATATATATATATATATATATATACAACCAAAAAGATGGCCTACCTAGGGGTTCCCCCATAGCTAGCATCTTAGCAGAATATTCATACACCATATTGAACAAAACCACATTTTACACAACAATAAATACTCAGATTACATAATTTACTGGTACGGATACGTCGACGATATCATAACATTATATAAAGGCAACACACGCAGAGCACACATATTTCTAAAACAGCTTAATTCCATACACCCAAAACTAACATACACCATCGAAACAGAACAACAAAACGCTCTCAACTTCCTAGACCTTACAATTAACGAACCGACAAACACATAAATTCAACATATACCGAAAACCCATTAGTACCAATACGACCATTCGCAGCTCCTCAAACCACCCACACCAACATAAACTAGCTGCTTACAACACCATGATATATCGCCTGCTTAAAACACCCTTAGACAAAGAAGAACACTACCAGAAGTTAAACACCATAAACATATAGCACAAATTAACGGATACAACACAACAATGATTGACAAATTATACAACCGCCTAAAAAATAAACCTCATAAACTAAATACAAACACACAAACAGGACAATCCCATAAAATACTTATCAATACCATACAGATCATCCAAAACCCACAATCTAACCAACACACTACGAAAATACAACTACAAAACAGCTTACTCCACACACAACACTCTCAATAAACAATTTAAACCCAACAACAAAATCGACGACATTTACAACGCCACTGGGGTTTACAAACTAACTTGCAGTTCGTGCCCCAGTTTTTACATAGGCCAGACATTGAGGTCATTCTACACACGTTACCAAGAACATATAAAAGCACTAACAAACAATAACTACCAACCAAACTTTGCCGATCATCTCAACTCCACAAAACATGACTCCATAGACATAACATCTAACCTATCAATTCTTCATAAACAACACAGAAATAACCAACGCTACACAACCGAACAATACGAAATATACAGACACTTCAAATTACACCCTTCATACATACTCAATACACAATTACATTACAACTCACACGCACCTTTTGTTTGTCATCATAACTCCTAACAACTCATAAAGTACCCACTCGCCCCCATAATATCTCACCCCCACCCGAATACCCTAACCTGCGTAAACCTTGAGATCAGTTACGGTCTGAGTCGACAATAGGACACACCTCCCGAAACGGCCGTCCTCGACAAATATTATATATATATATAGGCCTATATATATATATATATATATATATATATATATATATATATATATATATATAAATATCGCAGTATGTTTTCTTGTGTATTAATAAAGAACAAAAGTCTAAATACAAATACAAGAATTGTAAATTCAATTATAATTCTTGTATTTGTATTTAGACTTTTGTTCTTTATATATATATATATATATATATATATATATATATATATATATATTTATATATATATATATATATATATATATATGGGCCTGTATATATTTTTTTTTCTTTTTTTTTCTAACTACTAACAAAATCTTAATCAGTCGGTCAGGCCGCATATCTGTCACACATTCAGACCGATATGTCTATCTTTCATTCTACCATGCAACAATTACTTTCTCCCGTGACAAATCGCTCCCGTCCCGTAACAGTGATTGTTCCATCCTCTTTCCCCCATAACTAACTCCAGACTTACGTTCTTCTGTTTCCGGTGAGAAACTCTCGATACGTTACCAAGGTAACAAGACACTTGGAAATAACAATAAACTTGATTATATTTATTACAACGGCCTCCTTTAAAACTTTTCAGAAAGAATGTAATACAGTAAGTGTTATATGATGTAACATAGCCGTAATGTTCCCTGCCGATATAACCTCCTCAGTCTAGGATCGAGTACTGAGGAATTGTGTGGTAACAAATAACTATATATTTTCGAAGTTTCTTGATGTAATCATCTTGAATTCACTCATTAAACTAATTTTAAACTACTTAACTAAGTGAATACCTAATTGCTTACTTGCTGACGTGTAAGTGACTTGCTTAACAGACAGGGAAAATATATTAAACGACCACACACACTTTGAAGCCAATAGCCTCTTCCAATACATCACACAAGACGCCGACACCTCACCCACTGTCATAAATCCAACCTGCCATACTGTTTGTAAACCGCCAAAGCCGCCAGTAGAGGGTTAGCTTCGTAAAAGGAACGAATGTTTTGAAACGCATCAACAAGTAAGCAATTACGTATCCACTTGGTTAAGTAGTTTAAAATTAGTATATCTTTTCGTTAAAGTAAATGGCTTTTATTGTGCAATGAAACCTCAAGTTAGGTTAACTTGATAGCATACACGTAGAAGCCAAGGTTCGGTCCGTATAGAGAAAAGGGTTTATTTCCGGTTATTATTATCGACAAATATGTTGACAATGTTTGTTAATAAACCTAGGAAAATATGGGATATTATAATTATGTAACTGGTAACAGGATTACGTGGATGAAATAATATTAGTTTTGTTTTTCATTTTCATTTTAGTTTTCTACTAATCCAGCTTTATGAGGATTTATATTGTTCAATTTAAAAATAAATATTAAATAATGGTTTCATTATATAACCTCTGTTCTTTTACAACACAATATAAAATCCTTTATCCCAATTAAATTAGACACTTGTATTATATATTTAGAGGTCTTGTTGAAATGTCGCATTAACTGTACAAAAATAACGCTGCCACTATAATATTCTGTCGTGGTTTAGTTTCCCCCGGTCACGGCCCTCGCGGCATTTATAATTTACGTCCCCCACGGCGCTTTGTTTCCCTTAGCTCCTGCCTGGCCTCCATAACTGAGTCATTCCTTACACTCTGAGTGTTCTACCTCTGCACTTTTCGTCTTGAACGACAATGACTTTCCTAGAACGTAAGATCTACACAAATATATTTCCATTTATTCTGCTGATTCTATGTTTCAATTCACTGTTTAACTAATTATATTTATGTAGGACTATTGTAAATAAAGTTAATTGATACACAATACAATCAATTGATTTTATAAACAGTCTCATTATAATAAAAAAGTAGTAGCCTATCATTATATAAACTCTGCTCCACCAATATTTACTCTTCTCCCTCCCTCTCTCTCCTTCTCTCTCCCTCTCTCTCTTCCTCTTTCTCTCTTTCTCTCCTTCTCTATTTCTTACTCTCCTTTTCCCACCCTCCCCCCTTGCATTTCCACTCTCAAACACTACCATAGTCCAGCAAAGTGGAAGTACTACGGGATTAGATGGTTAGGCTGCGAAATCGACCAGTTAGTCTTCTCTCTCTTCATCTCTCTCTTTCTTTCTCTCTCTCTCTCTCCCTCCTTCGTCCACTTCCACTCTCACAAATTTCCATACACGCCGTTATTGGTAATCGCTAATCTAAGAATGCTGTTACACTGGCATACACATGAAATATTTTTTCTTGTAACAGAAGTCTACTTTCATGTTTTTCAATACCTATTATTAGTTCACAGTCTCTTTACATATATCTTGTTCAAATTTTCAATCGTTATAAAATACTTTTCTCATCTACTCAAGGTCAGTTACATTAATTTAAACTTGTAGTGGGACGACACTTGAAGTCACCACAGTTTTTTCAAATATTAATTCATTTATTAAATTAAATTACTTATTTTAGTTTTATATGGGAAGAAAAACCTTTTATAAAAGGGGCAAGGCATGCAATATAGCTATTTCGTACCATTTTGCTGAATATAAATTACAACAAATGATTTTATGTTATAGGTTATACGGTAGAAGAGTTGTTTTAACGGTTAAGATATGTTGCTTTATTTATAATAATTGTAATTATTTTTTAATATTAATTAAATTTTTTGTTAATATTACTTGTTTTTTGCTGTAATATCTAAAAAGACAATTAAAATAACCTAGATTGACAGTTTTCTTTCTGGAAGATTCAAGTTATGAAATAAGAAACTTAAATGTGTTGGCAATTATGTTTGTTTTTTATAACAACTAATATTTATATTTAAATTATTATGAAAAAACATGTATTCATCAATGGGAAAACAGTTAATCAAATTAATAAATATAAAATCTGTCTTCTTTTTTCAAGAGGTCCTCTTTATGTAAATAAGCTCGGTCCTCTTTGTTTTCTCTTATGTGTTAATCCTTCTGTTTTAAAACCATCATTAATCCCAGCATTAGTCCTCCATTACCCAGCATTAGTCCTCCGTTACCCAGCATCAGTCCTCCATTACCCAGAATTAGTCCTCCGTTACCCAGCATCAGTCCTCCATTACCCAGAATTAGTCCTCCATTACTCAGTATTAGTCTTCCATTACCCAGCATTAGTCCTCCATTACCCAGCATTAGGCCTCCATTATCCAGCATTAGTCCTTCATTACTCACGATTATTCCTTCATTACCCAGCATTAGACCTCCATTGCTCGTGGCTCCCATCGGCCTTGGTATCTGACTCCATTGTGAATACTTACCAACATTACTTGAGTCATGGCCGACAGGAATAAGCTAAGGACATGCAACTAAGGATTATAGGCCGGTGTCTAATCCCTTTTCTATTGGCCTGCTATCTAGCGAGAACTTCGGGAAGTGTATATGCGTTACACCTCCTCACTCCAGTGTAGAAGGAAAAAAAATCCAGTGGGAATAAAGGCAGACGGAAGTATGGGGTAATAGGGTAAAATGTTCTTATCAGGCTGGGAAGCATGAATGACCTCTTCTCAGTTGGGGTTAGTAGAAGTACTCGTCCTTATAAGATGGGAACACAGTAAAAAAATACATCCTGCAGGGTGTTATCAGTTTTACAAGAATCAAATACAGGGAGTCGCCTCATAAAGAAAGTAAAGGGTATTAAAAGCTTTTATCAGATAGAAACTGACCAGAAGAGAAGATAATTGTAAATAGAAAGAACCACAGGAGACGTAAATAGAGACTTTGTGGGACGTACAGATAACCCATTCTGTCTGTGAGGTTTAACGTACAATAACATTCTAAAGCATTCTGCAATCGGAGGCGATCAATGCTGCTTACCATATTCTAATCTCGTTTCAATCTTTACTGTGTTGTGGAATCACTTTTTTGCCTACTTCGAGCTCTATTTTCTAAATGTTTTAAGGGTGAAGTTTTAATACATTTATAATATTAAAATCTAACTTCCCTAATTTCGTCATGCCAGATATATCTAAACTTTATGGAATAAATCTGCCGTGAAAATGTTGTAAACTGAAAAAAAACTTTATGCGTTATAAACCTTTATGGTTTATTGTCAAAGGAAATGAAAGGCCTTTGCTTAATAACATTGGGAAAGTGAAACGCCTTTAATGTTTCTCCAGCGCCTCTTAACAGAGCTGGTGTAAAGACAACGGTGCCGTGTCCCGTTTGGTGGTGGGATCGTTAGCTTTAATTAGGTTTAGCTAGGCCCGGATGCCATCACAGGACGGCAGAATGCAAAGAAGAGCCTCTGTAAAGCGTTGGCTCAGCGGAGCGCCATATTACCTCAAAAACACTCCCCGATTGAGGAAAAAATGTAAGATGATGAAACTACACGTAGACAAGTTTCCAATTAAATGAAATTGAAAAAAAATTGGATTTGCAATAAAATACGTGTTGCCAAGGAATATATATATATATATATATATATATATATATATATATATATATATATATATATATATAATATATACGCGTGAGCGCGTGCACACACACACACACGCGCGCGCGCACGCACACACACACACACACACACACACACCAATTTATTTATGATATGTAAATAACTTTTTCTTGTTATAGGCCTATATTTATCTATCGAAATCTTGTTGTTAATGATGCGCTGGTTGTTAATCACTTATTACACTTTGAAATTACTTGGACCATACATTCTGTCAATATAAGTTGTTAAATTATTCACTTACAGTCGGTGGAAGCGTTTCCTTCTTACGACTTCAACAGCCTCACGTTTCTGTCGCTTGTCTGGTCGCTAGTAATTTCAAAGTCTAATAAATGTTTACTTATTATTGGGTAAACATTTGACAAACGTATTTATAAAACTATATCTTCGACGCTTCCAACAACGTTACGTATTGATGCACTCCGGAGCTACGTAAATTTGCCAACAGTTAAAACAACTTTTAATATTTAGCTGTCGACAGTGTACGAAGTTTCTAATAAGATGATGCTACACTGATGAAAACCCTCGAGTATATACTTGTATAAATAATATTGACAATTAAGTGTTTGATCATTTCCCCAACTCAAAATTATTTTAACAGTATAATTCCATATTAAACACGAAACTTGTATGATTAATTTACGGTTAATTGTGAAGTATTTATTCGACTAACTACGAGATATGGGGCACTAAAATATCCCCTGACGTAGGGTATATCCGTATTGGTTGGTTTTAGCATGACGAGTGTAGTTCCATACCCCAAGGGTCTCCTGTGCACATAAAGCCTGTCACACAGTTATTAATTCGTACATCCATGTCGTGGCTTGTTAGATAAATCTGGAATACTAAGGTAGACAGTACGTCCCTGCAGTAGCCTTGCTCCAATCAAGCCACGAACGCATATGTCAGCCTTACACTTCCCGAGCACAAGGCTAGTTACATCAGGAGCGAGCGACTGGCGCGTAGCCACTTCTCCCCATGACAAATAGCTCCCGTCCCATCAGAGTGATGGTCCCATTCTCTTTGCCTCATTCCCAACTTTAGATTTCCGTGTTTCTCTCTCTGTTGAGAAAAACGTTACCATGGCAACAAGACATTTCGATATAACAATAGTAGAATTATAAATTGGAAATTTGCTTTTGGATAAGACTATGTTTATTTATTTGGAATAGTGAAAATTAAACAGTATTTATGAACGAAGAAATACAAATAAAAATTGTTTCAATGCTATATAAACGTATTGTTATCTCTACACCACGTCACAATGGTAGCAAGACAATTTAAAATAAAACCTACTGAAATATAACTAACAAATTTTGTAACTATAAAATTTCATTTTACGTATTATAATGATAGCCTCATTAAAATTGAACTTTTTGAATTTTGTAGTCCATTACGTTTGGTGAATCTTAATCACTTTACCAATAGCTTATGACTATCCGAACTTTAAATTTTGTAAATTTGTGAAAACTAACTGAGACAGAACGTTTTCGATCGCTATGTGCCGATCTTCGTCAGTGTCTCCTGCTTAGAGTTGTTGGGTCAAGCAGTGACGGTTTTAAAGGCAGGTTTTCGATAGTATCAAAGAGTATGTGTGATTTTTATTGGGTTTGTTCGTTTAATGTGTTTAAACTTTGTGTTTTTGTGTGTCAGTAAATTTCATATTGTTCTAGTGTGTTGAGATGTCCTTTTTTGTTGATGTGTAGGAATTTTAGATTATGGTAAATGTCTGTGTATTTTTGTCCTGTTTCTGTTATGTGACTGTAAAATGCTGGGTTGGTGTTCTGTTTGTGTTCCTCGACTCTTTGTTTAAAGCTGTGACCTGTTTGTCCAATGTAGAATTTGTTACATTCGTCGCAGTTCAGTTTGTATACGCCCGGTGCTTGTAATTTACCTTTGTTGTTGGTGTTGTGTTGTATTTTGTATTGTAACTTGTTATTAGTTTTTGTATGCTATTTGAATCCTGTTTTTTTTAATTTGGTGGCTATTATATCTGTTGTTTTTTTATGTATGGTGATGTGATGTATTTTTCCCCTGTCCATATTGTTAATTTTAGTATTTTTTTGTATTTAGTACCATAGTTTGTCTATTATTGTGGTATTGTATCTATTTGTGTATGCTAAATATTTAATGGTGTCTTATTCTTTCCTTATGTTTTCTGTGTCATTGGGACTTCTTTAAGTCTATGGAGCATGGCTCTGAAGGCAGCGTTGTTTGTGTTGGTTAGGGTGGTTTGAGGTGTTGTGGATAAGTTTGTCTGTCGTTGTGGGTTTCCTGTATGTTAAAGTGTTTAATTAAAATTGAACTGCTGTAATTAAGAAAATGTTGGAGTGTATTGTATTTAATGTGACAAAGCCATAATGCTACTAACACTAAAGCCACACGGAAAATAAAACTAACTCTGCTACTTAATTTGGCCTTAAGTAAATTTAATATAAATGAACTTCGAAATAGCGACCTTTTGGGTTCCAGGACAGAAAGTTTTCAGGAGAATTTCGGATCACAGATACGTAACACGTAAAGATTTGGTCACAAAGTATCTGGTACATCTGTGATTGGAATATATTAATCGGAATGTTAGTCAAGACGCATCACATGTTTCATTGTTTTGGCGCAGTCTTTCCGGCGTTGGCGAAAATTATACATATATATGCAAAATGGAACCCGTGATGAAATGATTAATCCAATGTAGCATTCAAATGTAGTCCGTTACCATGGTGTAACTAGAATTGTATAGTTTTCAAAAACATTTCAATAGAGAATACAATTAAAATTAAATTGAAATAAAATTAGAAACTTTAAAATTAAACTACAAATTAAGTTTTAAATTATATATCGAAATCTTGTTGCTGTTCACGACGAGCTGGTTGTAAATTACAAATTACACTTTTGCTATTACTTGCGACCAGACATTTGTTAACTAAAAGTTGTTAATTGTTAACTTACGACTTCTTCAGCCTCCTGAACGTTTCCTCCAAGTGTAAGTTAACAATTAACAATTTTTAGTTAACAAATGCCTGGTCGCAAGTAATAGCAAAAGTGTAATTTGTTTTAAATTATGTTTCAGCTGTTAGTTCAACAAAACTATTATTAAAATAAAATCCTCTGTAGAGTATGGTAGCCAATAGAACCGGCTGTTATACAGAATGTTTAATATTAACCTGTTCCGATTTCAATAACATATGTAAAAAAACGAAGAGGCATGCAATGAAAATGATTTTATTATTTTAAAATACATAGAATGCAGTTTTAATTTACTTATTTTTGAAAATGATATCTAGTAAATGCCTACCTCCATTGTCCACACACTGACGAAGCCTATCCTTTAAGTTATTCATTACTAGGCTAATCGTATTCGGCAGAATAGCGCTGGTTTCTTTAGTGATAGCAGCCTTCAGTTCATCGGTATTTCCAGGATGGCGCACGTACACGTCCTTCAGGTAACTCCATAGAAAACATCATATGGGGTTAAATCAAACGACTTCGGGAATCACCCAACTTCACCTCGGAAAGAAATGAGATGATTCAAACACTCTTGTGTCCAATTCATTGTCAGTTAGTTCTTGCACTGTCTACATTTTTTATGGGTGCACTTTAGGATATCTAAACAGTTTTCTGCAGTCACTACTGGCAGGTAATCCGACTTCGCGAACAGAACGCCGAAGAAATTGTTGTATAAGAAGAGGTGTTGCTGGAACCGTATTGTAGGCGCCTGGAACCGACAACACGTAGCTGCCAGCCCAAGAAGCAAAAAAGTGTAACACGTGGAGGAAGGGATATCTTGCAACTCTTGTGATGTGCTGGGAGTAATCACATAAGTTACACGGGGAAATTGCTGTATTAGACCAGGTGTTGCTGGAACCGTATTGTAGACGTCAGGAACCGACAACACGTAGCTGCCAGCCCAAGAAGCAAAAAAGTGTAACACGTGGAGGAAGGGATATCTTGCAACTCTTGTGATGTGCTGGGAGTAATCACATAAGTTACACGGGGAAATTGCTGTATTAGACCAGGTGTTGCTGGAACCGTATTGTAGGCGTCAGGAACCGACAACACGTAGCTGCCAGCCCAAGAAGCAAAAAAGTGTAACACGTGGAGGAAGGGATATCTTGCAACTCTTGTGATGTGCTGGGAGTAATCACATAAGTTACACGGGGAAATTGCTGTATTAGACCAGGTGTTGCTGGAACCGTATTGTAGGCGTCTGGAACCGACAACACGTAGCTGCCAGCCCAAGAAGCAAAAAAGTGTAACACGTGGAGGAAGGGATATCTTGCAACTCTTGTGATGTGCTGGGAGTAATCACATAAGTTACACGGGGAAATTGCTGTATTAGACCAGGTGTTGCTGGAACCGTATTGTAGGCGTCAGGAACCGACAACACGTAGCTGCCAGCCCAAGAAGCAAAAAAGTGTAACACGTGGAGGAAGGGATATCTTGCAACTCTTGTGATGTGCTGGGAGTAATCACATAAGTTACACGGGGAAATTGCTGTATTAGACCAGGTGTTGCTGGAACCGTATTGTAGGCGTCAGGAACCGACAACACGTAGCTGCCAGCCCAAGAAGCAAAAAAGTGTAACACGTGGAGGAAGGGATATCTTGCAACTATTGTGATGTGCTGGGAGTAATCACATAAGTTACACGGGGAAATTATTGTATTAGACCAGGTGTTGCTGGAACCGTATTGTAGGCGTCTGGAACCGACAACACGTAGCTGCCAGCCTATGAAGCAAAGAAGTTTAACGCGTAGAGGAAAGGATATCTTGAGACTCTTGTGATGTGCTGGGAGTAATCACATAAGTTACACGGGGAAATTATTGTATTAGACCAGGTGTTGCTGGAACCGTATTGTAAGCGTCTGGAACCGACAACACGTAGCTGCCAGCCCAAGAAGCAAAAAAGTGTAACACGTGGAGGAAGGGATATCTTGCAACTCTTGTGATGTGCTGGGAGTAATCACATAAGTTACACGGGGAAATTGCTGTATTAGACCAGGTGTTGCTGGAACCGTATTGTAGGCGTCAGGAACCGACAACACGTAGCTGCCAGCCCAAGAAGCAAAAAAGTGTAACACGTGGAGGAAGGGATATCTTGCAACTCTTGTGATGTGCTGGGAGTAATCACATAAGTTACACGGGGAAATTATTGTATTAGACCAGGTGTTGCTGGAACCGTATTGTAGGCGTCTGGAACCGACAACACGTAGCTGCCAGCCTATGAAGCAAAGAAGTTTAACGCGTAGAGGAAAGGATATCTTGCAACTCTTGTGATGTGCTGGGAGTAATCACGTAAGGTAAATGGGGAAATAAAGAGGATCGCGTCACGGACAAGATATGTGTTGTATGAATTAAGGGAAACTGGTATGAAGGTCGTAGGGTGAGACAATAAACGAGAAATAGAGAAAATTTGAAATTTTATTTTGAAGACGAAAGGTCAATCGGCAACTAATAAGAACGCAAAATTCGAAGGTAAGGAAATGTAAAAAACAAAAAAATTAGGTTTTCAATCTCGGGGGAGTGCCGACACAAGTGAAAACTTTTATAACCACATCTACAGAAATTTCCAGAGAAAACACCTAATTTTGCGTAATGAGAAATTACCTAAACATTTGTTATATTGTAAGAAACAATAATACAGAATTTTTTACACTTAACTTCAAAATTCGAACTAAAAATAACAAATTAGCACTAATAGATTTTATTATCATTAAATAAATAATTTATAGATATTGTAGCTAATATTGAAAGTCAAATCATTAATTTTAAAGATAATGATAAGAATTTTATCAGAAATGTGAGTAAAATTAAATTAGAAGAAAATTTAGAAGAAAGTGAAAGATTAAACGGAACCAATGAGGTTAGTTTTAGAAAAAGAGGTGGAAATAGTGAAAAAATTAAGGGAGAAACCCTGTTATTATTTGAAAGCAGATAAAGGAAATATTAATGTTATTTTAAATAAAGTAGATTTTGTTAACAGAGTAGAAGAATTGTTGAAGGAAGGTCCATACAAAAAGTTGAATAGGAATCCTTTAAACAAGTTTATACAAAGAACCAAAGAAGAGATTAAGAACTGAAAATTGATTTTATCAGATAATGAGAAATGGAAATTAACGAATTCCAACCCTACTTTACCAAGATTATATTGCCTACCAAAAATGCATAAACCTGGAAAAATGATGAGACCCATAGTATCAGGTACAAACTCGCCTAATAATCATGTATCTAAATAGTTGGTTGGACAATTTTCTAAGTTCGATTTCCTAAGGGAATTTATACGGTTGAAAATAGCATAGAATTTGTAAATAAGATTAAAGAAGTAAAACTGAACAATAAGGAAGTATTTGTTTCTTTTGATGTCTGCTCGCTTTTTCCAAGTATCCAAGTATTCATGAGACGATAAAATATCTTACAGAATTTTTAGAATGTAATAAAGTAGAGAAACAGAAAATAATAAATTTATTAAACTTACAGAATGTTGCATGAAACAAAATTATTTTCAATTTAATAATGAATATTATAGACAATTAGATGGCACAGCCATGGGGAATAGCCTATGTCCGTTTATTGCTAATTCATTTATGAATAGATTTTAATTTGAACTGAAAAGAGACCTTCCATATTTTCCACGTACTTGGATTATGTGGATGATATTTTCGCGGTGTTTAATACGAAAAAATGTCAAGTAGAAGAATTTATAGACCAATTAAATAGTAAGAACCCGGCAATTAAATTTACGTTTGAAATGGAAGAGAGTAACAAGTTAAATTTTTTTTGATATTTCTTGTATCAAAGAAGGTAACAAATTGGAGTTCGACATCTACAGAAAACCAACGAATAATAACAGATATTTACTAAATAGTTCTAACCATTACTTTCAACACAAACTATCAACCTTTAATTCGATGGTGAATAGACTTCTTAAAGTGCCGCTAACAAAAAAAAAGATTTTATAATGAATTAACAAATATTAAAGATATTGCTAGGTGGAACCATTTTGATAATAACGTTATTGACTACATATTACGGAAACAAAAAAGAAAACTGTTGGTGAAAGATGCCTCAAATTTATTACTGGAAGAAGGAAATAGAAGATACATTAGTTTACCGTATGACATGAATATGACAAGAGGATTGAACAGTATTTTTAACAAGTTTAATATTACAATCGCGTATAAAAGTTCAAATAATTTATGAACTTTGTTAAGGAATCCGAAAGATAAGATTCCTATGTTAGAAAAATAGGGTATATAACAAATAAATTGTGAAAATTGTGATCAAATTTATATAGGTCAGTCTAGGAGAAAAATCGTCACTAGATTTAAAGAACATATTTCCTTATAGTGTATACTCACTATAAGAGTAAGACTAACTCACTATAAGAGTAAGACTAACTCACTATAAGAGTAAGACTAACTCACTATAAGAGTAAGACTAACTCACTATAAGAGTAAGACTAACTCACTATAAGAGTAAGACTAACTCACTATAAGAGTAAGACTAACTCAGTATAAGAGTAAGACTAACTCAGTATAAGAGTAAGACTAACTCACTATAAGAGTAAGACTAACTAACTATAAGAGTAAGACTAACTCTCTATAAAAGTAAGACTAACTAACTATAAGAGTAAGACTAACTCTCTATAAGTGTAACACTAACTCACTATAAGAGTAAGACTAACTCACCATAAGAGTAACACTAACTCTCTATAAGAGTAAGACTATATCACTATAAGAGTAAGACTAACTCACTATAAGAGTAAGACTAACTAACTATAAGAGTAAGACTAACTAACTATAAGAGTAAGACTAATTCTCTATAAGTGTAACATTAACTCACTATAAGAGTAAGACTAACTCACTATAAGAGTAAAACTAACTTACTGTAAAAAGTTAGCCTCGTAGTAATTTCCTCTGAAGAAGACTGCTTTTCAATCGAAATCAGAATATAAATTAAATTTTTCTGTATAAGAGGTTTTATATATTTATAATTAAAAATTATACCACAGTTACTCCAAGTTATTATTATATAAATGACTTTAACTTACATTTACTGCGATATAAAAATGTACTTACATAAACGCCAGAATGCTATATATCTTCATAATATTCTTACCTGAAACAAACAAGAAGAGGTATATAGTACAATTATTTTTCCGAAGATTATGACGTAATATATTTTAAGGTAGGCCTATAGAATTTTTTATTATAACGTTTTTGTTTATATTACTTGTTGTTATATTTATATTGTTAATAATAATTGTTATATATTGTTTGTAATTATTGTTATCATTAGAATAATAATTGTTTTTAACGTGAGCACTCACTATAAATAATCAACATACTAGTGCATATATATGGAATCACTAGAGGTGGCTGGCGTAGTAGTTGATCAAATTCAAAGTAAAGTTTGTTTAAAATTTAGCGGCAAGTCATAAACTTAAAATTTCTGATAAATATATTTCATGCGCGACCTAGTATAACGTACTATTATAAGTAATTAAATTCTCAAACAAAATGCATTTGTGACCGTTTCCCATTAGATTCACGAAATCTATAACAGGGTTACTTAGGCAATAAGGCGTTAATCGAATCCCGCTGAATTCTTGATCGAATAATGCAATCCTATTATGCGCCCATTCTCTGCGGTATTCTCACACTATCGTCTATCCCAGTAGTGCAATTACATTGGGCGGGATACATATCCCAAATCCAAGACACGTTTCACAGGCTAAAGTCGTAATTAATTTATATCCTAAAAATGACGCTGTAAGTAACATAATTTCAAGAGTAATTAAAAACAGATGTGAATTCTCTTTGTGGTTTTACACTTTTGTAATATCTGAGTGTATGTGGTCAGTTTGTAGGAAACTAACAACTTTTGTAGAAAAATGTTTGGATATATAATTTGACTTTTAATATAGGCCTACAGGCCTACAATACGTCTATTATATTTA
Organism: Prosapia bicincta; assembly: GCA_036971475.1. Classification (NCBI taxonomy): domain Eukaryota; kingdom Metazoa; phylum Arthropoda; class Insecta; order Hemiptera; family Cercopidae; genus Prosapia; species Prosapia bicincta. Next base: position 112,283,920 of record JBAIZL010000003.1, on the reverse strand, counting down.
AACTTTGCGACTCCTACGATGCTATGGGCTTTTAGTTTTCAATCCTCGATGACGGAGGACACGACTAAAGTGTTGGCACCTTTCGATACGTAAGTGTACTGAGCATTTCATGGACGGAACATCTAACGGTGCTGAATTACTCTGAAGACTAGGAAAAGAGATGGAGCTGGTAAATACCGAAATATATAAAAACTCAAGTAACTGGGACGTACAATAGGAAGTATATTTGTATTGCATTTCCTGCTGTGCTATATATATATATAAACTTTACAACACTGTTTTCTTGTATTCAGTTACCACTTACTATAATGTACTTAAACAAGAATCTTACATTGTATATATGCGAGTCATCTTTCGAAGAATAATTACGGCATCTTCATTATCGAGCATCAACTGAAACTGGATAATGAATACACTGTAATTAGTCTTCGAAAAGTAACTCGCGTATATACCAAGTAAGATTCTAATTTAAGTACATTATAGTGTAAGATATATATATATATATATATATATATATATATATATATATATATATATATGTGTGTGTGTGTGTGTGTGTGTGTGTGTGTGTTTGTGGGTGTGTGTGTGTGTGTGTGTGTGTGTGTGTGTGTGTTTGTGGGTGTGTGTGTGTGTGTGTGTGTGTGTGTGTGTGTGTGTTTATAGGTATATATATATATATAACATCTTCAACTTCCTCTGAGTTTTTCCGAGACCCATTCCACTGCAAAATAGATTCTCCTTTCCTAGTGATACCTACCTTCCCTCTTCTACTACTAAATAGAGAAGAAATGTTCGCCCTTAGGGAACAAAGACGCGCAGGCTCAGAGTGTTAAACATATCCCCGTGGTAAGGGCAGTCAGAAGAACATTTCATTCAATTCCTTCTATTAGTCCACACTCTCCTTTATATAAATCTTGTTCAAAATTTCAATCGTTAATAAAATACTTTTTATTCATCCACTAAACTTCAAATACATTTCTTAAACTTGTAGTTGATGCCACTTGATGTTAATACAATTTTTTTCAAATATTAATTCCTTATTTAAATTAAATTAATTATTCCTAGTTTGAGAAGTACTGAGAAAGTATGAGAAAAACGTTTCACAAAAGGGGCAAACTATGCAATTTTGTTATTTCGTCCCATTTCGCTTAAAATAAGTGATAACGTATGATTTTAGCTGATGTGTAGCACAGCTGATTTTATGTTACAGGTCAAGTGGTAGAACACCTGCTTTAACGCATAGGCTATGTGACTTTATGTATATTCATTGTAATTATTCAATAAAATGTAACTCAAATAAAATATCTTTCTTGACCTAAAGTAGAAATTGACTAGAAATTAAATTTAGTTGCATTCTTTCTTCATGTCTGACCGGTGTTTACTTTATCTCTGTTTTATCCCTAGAATTCCATGATAAGTCGGCCAAACTATTAGCTAAGGGTTGTGTTCAGGATTTATATCACAAACTCATCCTTATAGCACTGTTGCCTTTATGCCCACGATTTGTCGCTCCTCCTTTCTACAGGAAGTATTTACTGTGGCTGCTTAACGAACGCCCTTGTGCAGCGCAAGTTACACCCGGGGTCACCAAGTTACAAATTAAATTCCCGCACTTCCTTGCCCTGCTGTGTATTCTGCAAACACAGACGGAACTGTAATCAAGCGGCCAGTCCGAAGTTTAAGCCCCAAAGTTCCCCTTTATCTACGAGTTGAGGGGAGGGCTCAGTGGCGTTTGGGGCAAATTGTTTCCTTTGAGTTTAAATGCAAAAATTACATTTTCATTCCCTTGTAAGTGTTTCGTTGAGTTAAAAGTAAATTTCTTTTTACTTTCTTAAAAGGAATTACTCGGTCGAAAATTGTGTTTAATAACCGGCAACCTTACTCTCTTCGATTACACTTTTCCTTTTGTAAGTTGCCCGAATCTCCCCCTAGGCTTTAATGTATTCCTCCCACTCTAACCCTGGCCTTCCGGACTAGTTGATTGTTGCGAAAGTTACACGATCAAGTATCATGTTACTTTAGAACAGTGATAAGAATTTAAAGTACAGCAACTCATGTTGCACTGGAGCCTATACAGGGGCTGAGTCTACATGTATGGTTCACGGTCTCCTAACGAAAACATCGCATGATTGTCTTATTTTGTAGTGTTACTTATGCCAGACCCTGTCTTTTTAACCGTTACCATGACGACGGAAATAACAAGTAAATTGTAAAAGCTATTTCGAAACATTTACGGAGAGTCATTTCTCTTTCCGTATTTACGTTTACGTACATTCATTAGATTACGAATACCAGTTTCCGTTCACCAGTTCTTGTTCTCCAGTTCCCGTTATCTAGTTCCACTTCACCAGTTCAATTTCACCAATTCCAGTTCACCAGTTTCATTTCAACAGTATCCGTACACTAGTTCCAGTTCAACAGTCCTTGTTCACCAGTTCCCGTTTATCAGTTCAAGTTCCTGTTCACCACCTCCCGTTCACCAATTCTAGTTAACCAGTTCCGTATCACCAGTTCCATTTCATCAGTATCCGTTCACCAGCTCTCGTTCACTAGTTCCCATTTATCAGTTCCAGTTCCTGATCACCAGTCCTTGTTTCACCAGTTCCAGTTGATCGGTCCCGTTTCATCATTTCCCGTTCACCAGTTCCATTTAACCATTTCCCATTCCTTCAGGACACTTTATTGAATATCGCTTTAGCCATTACATTTTCCTCACAACACCCTTGTTAGTATTTCTCCCTCGATGTCTAATTTAAACTAAAAACCTTCTCTGATGTAAATCTCTCCTTTTAAGAGCCACAAAACACTAGAGTGTAAATTACATTTGGCTCCTAATTCCAAACAAATTTGTGAGACACAGAATTTCATTTCGCCTTGAGGCTTAGAATCCCTCGCCGTATTAATTAAATTACGACAAACAGAACGCCCGGGAGAGACAATACCCCAGAGAACTGGACAGGGTTTGGTTTGCAATTGGCGATCTAGAGTCCACTGAGATTCGATTAGTGTTCATAACAGATATTATCGATTGTGTAAACTTAGTCGAAAGCCACCCTGACCCATACGTTATGGAGCTCCTCTTATGTTTATTAAATCTTGGCCAATGGTCTCTTTTAATCTGTTACTTATTTAGTCTATTTTGTGAAACGACTAATTCAGACATTATATATTCTATTTACAAGATTATGTCTTCATCACACTGAATAAATTGTTTATTCTAATATTTTAATCACTTTTACAGTATTTTATGACTATCCTATCTTTAATTTATTTTATAACTTTGTAAAACCTTACTGAGACAGATCGTTTTCGACCGCTCCTTGGCGATCTTCGTCAGTGTCTACATTTTCCACTTGGAGTTGTTTTTAGGTTAGGCGGTGACGGTTTTAAAGACAGGTTTTCGATAGTATCAAAGACTATGTGTGATTTGTATTATTTTTGTTCGTTTAATATGTTTGTATTTTGTGTTTTTGTGTGTTTGTAAATCTCATATCGTTCTAGTGTGGTAATATTATCTATTACCATGAGGAATGGAGGGTCTGTATGCAGTGCTGTTTCCTCTAAAGAACAACTGTTGCTTAAATTGCAACATTTTTAACGGGGGAAAAAACATTTGTTTTACATATGTCAAAATGGGGAGAATGTGCGAAGAACAATTTCAAATTGGTCGACACTATCAAACAATATATGACAAAAACACAGATGATCTGAATGAGCTTTCTCAACAGAATATAACAGTAGCCTCCTAGATATCTAAAACATAGTTAGCCCCACAAAATATACAAAAATTATTAATCACTTTTACTTTACTTTATGGCTATCTGAACTTTAAATTTGTAAAAACTTCCTGAGACAGAACGTTTTTCGATCGCTCCGTGGTGATCTTCTTCAGTGTCTTCTGCTTGGAGTTGTTAGGTTAAGCGGTGACGGTTTCAAAGGCTGGTTTTCGATAGTATCAAAGAGTGATTTGTATTGAGTTTGTTCGTTTAATATGTTTGTACTTTGTATTTTTTGGAATTTTGTAAAATCTCATATTCTTCTAGTGTATAGAAATGTGGTCCTTTTTTGTTGATGTGTAAGATTTCTATGGTAAATGCCTGTGCATTTGTGTCCTGTTTCTTTTAGGTGATTGTAAAATGCTGATTTGGTGTTCTGTCTGTGTTTCCCCTAACGTAATGGATTAAAATATTGAAGAGTCTAATATTTTATTTCTATTGATTGTAATCACGATGCCATTGTAATAAACACAATTTGATGCAAGATAAATATTTCTTATTTATATTTGATGAATGATATTCCAAAACGTCTTGTAGCCATTATTACATGGTGTAGGGATAACAATATGTTTATATTGCATTGAAAACATTGTTCAAACTAATTTTTCCATTATAAAAACAGTTTAGTTTTTACTATTTCATTGAAATAAATATAATTTTAACCAAACACGTATTTCTAATTTATATTTCTGCGATTGTTATAATTGTCTTGTTGCCATGGTAACGTATCGAGAGATTTCTCCCCAGAGAGAGAAACACGTAAATCTTAAGTTGGGAATGAGGCAAAGAGAATGGGACCATCACTCTGACGGGACGGGAGCTATTTGTCATGGGGAGAAGTGACTAAGCGCCAGTCGCTCGCTCCTGATGTAACTAGCCTTGCGTTCGGAAAGTGTAAGGCTGGCACGTCTGTTCGTCGTTTGATTGTTGCAAGGTTACAGCATGGAAATACGACTGTATGATATATCTAATAAGCCGCAACACGAATGTACTCACTGATAACTGTGTGGCAGGTTTATGTGCCTGTATAAAAAGAGAGGATATACTTAAGGCTTGTGTAGACACACACAATGCTTCTATATCCTTCAAACAGAGGGTTTATGGCCTTAAGAATCCATAAAGAAGCCATTAAATTCACCAGTGGCATTACCATTTTGTTTTTGTACCTTCTGTATTTTTGTTCAACTCCTTACTATTAGTTCACACTCTCCCCCTCTCTCTCTCTCTCCCTCTCTTTCTCTCTCTCTCTCTCTCTCTCTCTCTCTCTCTCTCTCTCTCTATATATATATATATATATATATATATATATATATATATATATATTAAATATGGTGATATGTTTCCTTGTAATATAGTTAATAAATTAAAAATATTTAAAAAAAGAATACTTTTAATGAATATATTTATTCAAAGCTTTTCGCCGATAAAAATAATTATTAGATAATTCTTTTCCTGAAGATGCTGGTACTATTTTATCGGCGAAAAGCTTTGAATAAATATATTCATTAAAAGTATTCTTGTTTTTGAAATATTTTAAATTTATTATATATATATATATATATATATATATATATATATATATATATATATATATGTGTGTGTGTGTGTGTGTGTGTGTGTGTCTGTGTGTGTGTGTATGTGTGTGTGTGTGTGTGTGTTTGTGTGTGCGTGTGTGTGTGTGTGTGTGTGTGTGCGCGCGCTCGCGCGCGTGTGTGTTTTTGTGTCTGACTTTTTCAAATTTGCTATTGGTAAAAAGTACTTTTTATTCATCCACTCAAGTTGAAATGGATTTTTTTAAATTTTGTAATGGATGACATTTGATGTTAATACAGTTTTTTTCAAATATTAATTCAATAATTTCATGTAATAAATTAATTTTAGGTTTATATAGGGATATACTTATCGCAAAAGGACCAAGGTATGCAATATAGTTATTTCCTCTCACTTGGCTAAAAAAAAGTGATACCATATCATTTCATAAAACAGCTGATTTTATGTTCATAGAACAGCTGTCTCAACACATATGTTATGTTACTTTATTTATAATAATTGTAATTATTTAATAAAAAGTATCTAAAATAAAATTTGTCCTCGTTCAGCTAAGAAGAAATTGCTTTTATTTTTTTATTACTGGTTTTATATATTTACTTACAGTAGTATATTTACTGATTTATTCCAAAAGAGTAAACTTATTTAGATCTGTATAGTAGTTTTCAATAGTTTTAACTCGTATTTTTCTGACGAGCTTGTGCCCTTCATTGAAAACTCAATTTTTTCAATTTTGTTTCTTCAGTCGTGTTTCCTTTTACTTCTTTTGCAAATGCTCCTTTTATATTGTAATTTTCTAAATGATGTTTTCTATATCAACCTTTTAAACTGTTTTCCGATCCCTTTGTGGCTTTTAATAGAAACAAAACTTTCTTTTACGTATTTAGCTTTTGTCTCTTTTGCACGATCTACTAACCATAATGCAATCATCAATTCCTTAGAACACATCCTACGTTTCCTAAGGTTGCAGTTTGGGGAGTGGGCTGATACTAAATCTCCTGGGTGTTATTGCGTCATACACCATTATTAGTGGAGAAAGTGGTTTGGCCTAATATTTTGAAGCGGTAATTTTCATTAGCTAATTTTTCAAACAAGGTAGTTTTCAATATTCGGTAACAAAAAGTCTACGAAGATTTTGTGGTTCCCGAAACCTCCTTTTTCGCTTACAATGGTTTCAGCAAGATGGCGCAACCAGCCACACTACCCTCGACAACATTGCTCTCCTTCAACCAGCCACACTGCCTTAGATAACATTGCTTTCCTTCAACCAGCCAAACCGCCTTAGATAACATTGCTTTCCTTCAACCAGCCAAACTGCCTGAGATAACATTGCTCTCCTTCAACCAGCCACACCGCCTTAGATAACATTGCATTCCTTCAACCAGCCACACCGCCTTATATAACATTGCTTTCCTTCAACCAACCAAACTGCCTTAGATAACATTGCTCTCCTTCAACCAGCCACACCGCCTTAGATAACATTGTTCTCCTTCAACCAATCACACTGCCTTAGATAACATTGCTTTCCTTCAACCAACCACACTGCCTTAGATAACATTGCTTTCCTTCAACCAACCACACTGCCTTAGATAACATTGCTTTCCTTCAACCAGCCACTCTGCCTTAGATAACATTGCTCTCCTTCAACCAGCCACACCGCCTTAGATAACATTGTTCTCCTTCAACCAATCACACTGCCTTAGATAACATTGCTTTCCTTCAACCAACCACACTGCCTTAGATAACATTGCTTTCCTTCAACCAACCACACCGCCTTAGATAACATTGCTTTCCTTCAACCAGCCACACCGCCTTAGATAACATTGTTCTCCTTCAACCAACCACACTGCCTTAGATAACATTGCTTCCCTTAAACCAGCCACACTGCCTTAGATAACATTGCTTTCCTTCAAACAACCACACTGCCTTAGATAACATTGCTTTCCTTCAACCATCCATACTGCCTTAGATAACATTGCTTTCCTTCAACCAACCACACTGCCTTAGATAACACACTGCCTTAGATAACATTGCTTTCCTTCAACTAACCACACTGCCTTAGATAACATTGCTCTCCTTCAACCAACTACAATGCCTTAGATAACATTGCTTTCCTTCAACCAACCACACTGCCTTAGATGACATTTATTTCCTTCAACCAACCACACTGCCTTAGATAACATTGCTTTCCTTCAACCAACCACACTGCCTTAGATAACATTGCTTTCCTTCAACCAATCACACTGCCTTAGATAACATTGCTTTCCTTCAACCAACCACACTGCCTTATATAACATTGCTTTCCTTCAACCAACCACACTGCCTTAGATAACATTGCTTTCCTTCAACCAACCACACTGCCTTAGATAACATTGCTCTCCTTCAACCAACCACACTGCCTTAGATAACATTGCTTTCCTTCAACCAATCACACTGCCTTAGATAACATTGCTTTCCTTCAACCAACCACACTGCCTTAGATAACATTGCTCTCCTTCAAACAGCCACACTGCCTTAGATAACACTGCTTTCCTTCAATCAGCCACACTGCCTTAGATAACATTGCTCTCCTTCAATCAGCCACACCGCCTTAGGTAACATTGATTTCCTTTAACCAGCCACACTGCCTTAGATAACATTGCTCTCCTTCAACCAACCACACTGCCTTAGATAAAATTGCTTTCCTTCAACCAGCCAAACTGCCATAGATAACATAGCTTTCCTTCAACCAGCCACACTGCCTTAGATAACATTGCTCTTCTTCAACCAGCCACACTGCATTAGATAACATTGCTTTCCTGCAACCAGCCACACCGCGTTAGATAACATTGCTTTCCTTCAACCAACCACACTGCCTTAGATAACATTGCTTTCCTTCAACCAGCCACACTGCCTTAGATAACATTGCTTTCCTTCAACCAGCCACAAAGCCATAGATAACATTGCTTTCCTTCAACCAGCCACACTGCCTTAGATAACATTGCTTTCCTTCAACCAGCCACACTGCCTTAGATAACATTGCTTTCCTTCAACCAGCCACACTGCCTTAGATAACATTGCTTTCCTTCAACCAGCCACACTGCCTTAGATAACATTGCTTTCCTTCAACCAGCCACACTGCCTTAGATAACATTGCTTTCCTTCAACCAGCCACACTGCCTTAGAAGACATTGATTTCCTACAAGAAAGTTTTGGCAACCGACTCATCTTCCTTAGAACATACTTTTCTTACCCAACCTTCTCCTCCGACCTTAAACCACCTGACGCCTACATATGGGGATTGATGAAGAAGATTTTCTGTGACCCACCAACCACCATCGTCCAAATACAATAAAAACCCATGTGTATAACGTGCATGAAACAACCCCTCTTCCCCAACATAAGTCAAACCTTCTATAATTATATTCTTCTAGGTTTTATGGGTTTCTTATGAGCAATTAACCAGATAACTGGAAGGTCGCCATGGAGCGGTCGAAAACGTTCTGTCTCAGTACGTGTTTACAAATTTACAAAATATAAAGTTCGGAAAGTCATAAACTAATGTTTAACTGATTAACTACAAAACGTAAGAATATAACTAGGTTTTCTGAAGGCTTCTGTGCTCAATACAGACAAAGGAACTGTGTGTTGACAACTGTGAAGCTACAGTGTAGTTTATCTTTTCTCCCCTTCGCGTTGGGATTAATAATTGTGCCAGAGACACCCGCCACGATTGGAACGCTTCCAAAGTCAGCTCGGCTGCTCTATACGACCCCCTATTTGTAATTTACTAGAAAGCAATACAAATATCACTGTCGATTGATTTCTGGAAGCTCTCTACCTGTTACATTGCTTACACGAAGAAGGAAAATGGAACCAGAGGAGAAACCGAGTGCTGAAAATAGGGGACGTTTCAGGGCTTTTCAAGTCATGTATATTATGTATTTATTATTTTTATTATAATTAATTTAGGACTTGTTATATACAATATTAGGCAGAAGGTATTTGTTGCTGTTTTTTGAATGAACATTGGCTGACGCGTTTCGCAATACTTTCATCTTCAAAAACAGTTACACGCTAAAGGTCACTAAATTTATAGGTCACTATATGACTGGCGGTTAATTCTTTGGGTATAGATAGCAACGTAAAGTAAAGTCATATAGTTGAGATTGGGCTTCTGGGGTGCATTGTCTCTGCTGTGTTTCTCGATTGGTATAGTAAAGGAGTCTAGGAAGTCACAGTGTAAATGCGGAGGTACAAGAAACTTAAGGAATTGGTCAATGATTATGTTAGAAATTAATAAACTTTTTTAACTGAAAACTCTTTCAGAGCAAATCATTTATTTTTTTATTAAACTTTATTTTCAAATCTAAAAAATGTCCGGAGTTCCTGGGATAGTATTAAAGAAAAGAATATTAAGGATTTTGAATATACTATTTTGTTTCTCCTTAGTTTCAGTTTTCAAGATAATTTTCAAAAATGTTAAACGTCTCTAAATAATTTATTCGTTTTCGCATTTTGTTGAATTTGCTTTAAGATTCCCGTTCCCAGTGGAGTTTGCGAGCGCGCGCTTTCCCGCGGGTACCTACACCCCTACACCGCGGCAAACCCCACACTAATTATAATACTATCCATATCACCTTTCCATCACCTTCATATTTTTTTTTGATGGTCAGAGCCCTACCTTTTAACCCAGTTAATCAGTTCTATGCCAAGTTCGCATATAATATGTATATATATAAAAGAAAGTGTGTGTGTGTGTGTGTTGTGTGTGTGTGTGTGTGTGTGTGTGTGTGTGTGTGTGTGTGTGTGTGTGTGTGTGTGTGTGTATGTGTGTGTGTGTGTGTGTGTGTGTGTGTGTGTGTGTGTGTGTGTGTGTGTGTGTGTGTGTGTGTGTGTGTGTGTGTGTGTGTGTGTGTGTGTGTGTGTGTGTGTGTGTGTGTGTGTGTGTGTGTGTGTGTGTGTGTGTGTGTGTGTGTGTGTGTGTGTGTGTGTGTGTGTGTGTGTGTGTGTGTGTGTGTGTGAGTGTGTGTGTGTGTGTGTGTGTGTGTGTGTGTGTTATAGGATTTAGGATTAGGAATATCGTGCATTGCAATTTTCGTTGTAGTTTTCAGGGGATCAGTTAGTATTGTAGACGGTCATCCCCTGGAAAGCCTGATACAGGATTATGTGTATACAGGGAGGAACATAACACTACCTGTTAGACGATATAGGGGATCAAGGTTTGAAATACTCTCCAACCGAGTTTTAAAATAACTCCACATTATTCCTCGCCGTAAGAAGGTTAAGAAAGGGGTAGAAAATACATAGGAGTAAAGCTGAAAGATAATTATCACCTGGTACTGAAATGGATTGGAAAATGATGGAAGCACGGAGGTAGACCTGCTGCCAGCTGAGGAGAAGAAGGGAACTAGCTGCCAGGTCTGCGCGCGCATAAGCGTACGTTCTCAAGTATAATATAAAGGGCACAATGTAAGTGAACTTAAGTAAAGGGCGTGACGTCTGATTACAGAGTGGAGCTTTACGTTCCCTTTAATGAAGCCCTGTAACTTTGATACAGTACTAAGGTTACCGTGCTGGGAGAAGTGGATTGGAATATACGTAAAAACCCTTTCTATCCGTCTAGAACAAAGCCCACGATACTCTGATCCACTCGTGTTTACTGTTTGCGATTACCACAGATGGCGTTTGTTAGAAGTTTTAGTTCTAACACAAAAACGAACCTTTGTTTGTTCAGTATGCATAACTACTGCAAAGCTGTTTCCTAATTCTATGATCCTAGATCCGTCTGAAGTATTTATCTACGTAGAGGGAACTCGTACGTCAGATAGTTACCGTGACCACGCGATCGGTAACCTTCCCTGCTCCCAGGACCTATCGCTAGTCCTTAAATCCCACAGGCGACAATATTCCATCCTTAACACAATAATATGTCATACTGACCGTCTGATTTCCCAATTCCTTTTATTAGTTCACACTCCCCTTATATGTAACATATTAATAATATATATAGTAGTATATATATATATATATATATATATATATATATATATATATATATATATATATATCAATATCTATAATAGATATATTATATCTTGTTCAAATTTTCAATCGTTAATAAAACACTTTTCATTCATCCGCTCAAGTTCAAATACATTTTTTAAAACTTGTAGTGGTTCACACTGGTAAACATAGGTATTTTCTAATAATTATTCTTTAGAAAATTTAATGAATTAATTTTAGTTTTATAAGGAAGAAAAACCTTTCACAAAAGGGGAAAGGTATGCAGTTATTCGTCCCATTTGGCTTAAAATAACTTTAAACATATGGTTTCATAAAATAGCAGGTTTTATGTTGCAGATTATGTGGTGGAACAGCTGTTTTAACGCATAAGTTATGTTAATTTATTTATATTAATTGTAATTATTTAATAAAAAGTAACTAAAATAAAATCTTTCTATATTTCCCTAAGTAGGAAATGACTTTTTGCTTATGTTAGGCTACCTGTTTTAACGCAGTTTTTTTTTCAACTTGTTACATTTTTAATAATTTTTTTTATAAACTTTATTTAATTTGAGAAATCTATGACAAAAACCGAATCTGTATGCCAAAGAAGTAAAACCTTCCGAATCGCATAGATTAGTTTTTTTACAAATACCTTAAAGCAGGCGTGGCCACAACACTGATAAAACGAACAAAGATATTTCACACGAAAATACTATTCCTCACAATAACGCAATCAATCCGTCGATGTACTCGGCAACGTCCACAGACGCATACGGTAATTCCAACCCCTTCGCGCGATCTAAATTTCTCCCGCGGGAGCGATAATAAACTTTCGGCCCTCCCTAGATTTCCTTTGCTCAGAATCGCTGAGATATGATTCTCTGTGTGAATGCAATTGCTGGCAACTAAATATTTAATCTGTGCGTGTTAAGTAGGCTAAGAAATGTGTTCGCTTTGCCAATCATAGCTTTGTTGCTACGGATACTTTAAGGCAATGGTTCCCGCGAGGTGGTCCGCGGGAAATATCTTAGGGGTCCGTGAGATGTCACTGAAATTAAAATATTTTTATTTAACAAGTTCACTGCGGCAGTATTCGTAATCTAGACTTCTTTGCGGCGCAAAGAGATGGCAGTGAGCATGTGCAGGTTCTACCGAGGTAAGGTTGCTCTCTCGAGGTAGCATACTGAACAGGTTTATTTGAGATTAAGGATAAGGCCAGAATCTTCCTTCTGGATACCATGTATGCAACTTCTTATTCCTAACGAGGTAAGGTTGCTCTCTCGAGGTAGCATACTGAACAGGTTTATTTAAGCTTAAGGATAAGGCCAGAATCTTCCTTCTTGATACCATGTATGCAACTTCTTATTCCTACCGAGGTAAGGTTGCTCTCTCGAGGTAGCATACTGAACAGGTTTATTTAAGCTTAAGGATGAGGCCAGAATCTTCCTTCTTGATACCATGTATGCAACTTCTTATTCCTATCGAGGTAAGGTTGCTCTATCGAGGTAGCATACTGAACAGGTTCATTTGAGCTTAAGGATAAGGCCAGAATCTTCCTTCTTGATACCATGTATGCAACTTCTTATTCCTAACGAGGTAAGGTTGCTCTCTCGAGGTAGCATACTGAACAGGTTTATTTAAGCTTAAGGATAAGGCCAGAATCTTCCTTCTGGATACCATGTATGCAACTTCTTATTCCTAACGAGGTAAGGTTGCTCTCTCGAGGTAGCATACTGAACAGGTTTATTTAAGCTTAAGGATAAGGCCAGAATCTTCCTTCTTGATACCATGTATGCAACTTCTTATTCCTAACGAAGTAAGGTTGCTCTATCGAGGTAGCTTACTGAACAGGTTCATATGAGCTTAAGGATAAGCCCAGATTCTTCGTTCTTGATACCAAGTATGCAGATTTTCTTAAGGACTTCTCTTAACTTTGAGCAACTGCTTACTTAGGTGTCGTGATGCACATTTGCATGATTTAAATCTAAGCTTACAAGTTAACAATATAGATGTTCAAAGTTGAAGACAAAGTTAGTGCCAAGGTTGAAAATGTCAGGTGTGGGCAAAAACGGATCAATAAAAGCTCTTTAACAAATTTTTCCACTTTCTAAGAGTTTTTGGAATGTTCTGATGAAGACTTAACAAACCAAATACACGAAAGTATAATTAAACAACTTCAAAGTTTAGCGACCACTTTTACGGAATACTTTCCCCAGCCACATCCTAATGAGAGTTGGATTAGAAATCCAGATTAGAAACACTGAAATAGAAAAGATCCAAAGTCTTTCAGAAGAGGGACAAGATCAACTTGTAGACCTAACCACCAGTGGCAAATTAAAAATGTTTTATAGGGAGAGAACAGTGTAGAATTTTGGTTGACAGTACGTAATGACTACAAAGTTCTAAAGGGATAAGGCAATGAAAGTAGCACTACCTTTTCCAATTACCAACCGATATGAATAGACATTCTCAAAATGTTGTTCATGAGAAATAAATATAGGAATCGGCTGGATATGCGGAATGATGTCATAGTAAAAGTTTCAAGTATGGAGCCTAACCTCTCTGGAAGCATGAACTCAAAGGAAAGACGTTACTCTTATCACTGAAATTATTGTCAAGTTCTGAGTTGCTGCAATCGCATGATTTTCCCTGTTTCTCGCAATTAAAACAGACTTGTGATACTCGTTTTTAATTCTGTAACTCCTAGTTTCAAACAGAATATTAACATAAATAGGTTTAATGAATTTTGCCTCGACCTAGAAACTTTAACATGTTGAAAATCTTACTTTTTGTATATTGAATAACTTTTTTTTAAACACTTGTTGAATGTACTTGTAATAAACTTGTGTAAATATCAAATGTAATTTTCACATGTAAGAACAGTTTCCACCTTATAGTAGGTGGGGTAGGCATAACATAAATTACTTACTAATATAACACACATTATTTTGCGTGTAATCTACAATTAAAGTTTTAGAATTTGAGAGGTCATTGTCGGTATAACGACCGATGAGGTGTCCTTGGAAATATTTTGTTGGAAACCACTGCTTTAAGGAATGCAATAGGTAAAGCTTTTTGCTTCCTAAAGTTTTGCGGGCATGTACCCGCTGAAGCTAAGGAATTTCCTGGAGTAGATAACGACCTTACGTAAGTATTAATATATTCAGGACTGTAGTTCCATAGCGAATATATTTTCACAAAAAAACCATAAGGTATAAATCCTTAATAAAATGTTATCAATTTTATTTTTTTAGTGAAACGATAAGTTTGCCTGACTCCATAACGTTGTAAAACGTGTTTAATAACTAGTCTCCCCATTATAAAAATAAAAAGATAAATCAAATAAAAATAATTCGCTGGTTGACTCGTGTGTCTTTGATAAAAGAAGTAACTACCTGGTCACCAAAAAGTGTAAACATTATTATTCTAAGAACTAATTCATAGTTAAGATTTTTATTTTCGTCCTTTTTTAGAATAAAGAAAATATCTTCTAAATTTCCTCAAGCCTAATCCAGGCGTAAACTAAGCAAAACAATTAAGCGTGAACTTGAGTGAAATTTATTTCACTCAACGAACGCCATTTCTATATTTTCAAGGGCGTATACCCATTTGCCCCTATAAAGCTACTTGCGCCCCAACCTCTCCGTCTTGGATTAAATAGCGTTACCCGTAAGTAATAAAATAACGCCAACTTTAAAGACATTGAATAAATTACACAAGTTAGCAGAAACAGTCTGCCTTGAATACATTACCAACTTCTACCAACTTTGTAAAACAAATAAACCCCGCGTTCGGTATTTTATAGTCATCACTGATTCCGTTTGGAAGTTTGCAAGAGTTGTGACTTGTAAGTAGAATATGATACGGACGCGGCGGGGTTTACGACTGGAGAAAAAATCTATACATTTTCAAATATTTCTATTTATAAGGAAGGGGAGTTAAAAACTTGGAAAATTATTTATGCGAAAAGAAACGTTCGTTAAAGAACAGAAACATTTGTACAAAATGGATGATACTAACTTTTAATAGCCGAAGGTTTTATTATTGAATCAACTCGTAATTATTAATTGCTTTCTTAAATTTAAAAACAAGTAGAATATCTTATAAAGTCAATCCCTACTAATGTCAATACAGAAAATTTAATTTTAGTTACATTTTATTAAATAAATACAATTATTATAAATAAAGTAGCAAAACCTATGTGTTAAAAGAGCTGATCTACCACATAACCTATAACATAAAATCAGCTGTTTTATGAAATCATATGTTTTCACTTATTTTAAGGCAAATGGGACGAAATAACTACATTGCATAATTACCCCTTCTAGTAAATGTTGTATCCCATATAAAACTAATATTAGTATAGAATATTTAATTAATTGATAAATAATTGAAAACTGCATTACAATCAAGTGTCATTCAGTACAAATTTTAAAAAAAATATGTGAAATTTGAATTTCAGTGGATGAATAAGTAGTATTTGATTAACGATTGAAAATTTGTACAAGTTATATACAATGATAGAGTGAACTAATTGTGAAAAAGAGTGGGAATTGGAAGTATAGTGCTCTGCTGGTAATATAAACATGAATTTCTATTACAATAAATCTTACAACTACTAATTCTACATGATGATATTGAATTACATGTTTTTAATACACTTTTTTAGGAGACAAGTATGTTTCAAGAACCGATTTCATTTACAGTTTTTTAAATCAAATTTGAATTCAGTAATTTTTTCAACATCTAATAACATTTTCTAATATCTACATCATTTAATTATTAATTACAATGCATATATTCTATTAAAGCCTCTGTTCTACAAATGAGGCAGGTTCTACTGAAGACCATTTTGTTTTTACCGTTACCTCTAATGTGAGATTTAGAAATTTGAAAATAACTTCGAAGGGGCAAAGTAGAAATTTATTAAATCTGAAGCTCATAACAGACTAAAAGTATAGAAAGGTCAAATTTTGTTTCAGACTTCTCACCTAGTTCAGAAGCTAACGTTAATTTAATGCGTAAGATGAAAGAGCTACACATTCCAAAAACATAAAATTTTGAGAACTATTTTGTTATATAGGAATAATAATTTTTTTCAAACAAATTTTTTATTACAATTCCTTCGAAGTGATAGTTTTACATTACATTCTGATAGTTTTATAGCATACAACAATGCGAGTCGGTTGAATAAGTTCCTTTTTCACGTCAAAATTTTAAAATGTAGAAAATAATAACAAAATATAGTCTATGATACGTATTAGGATAATATTATATACAATGTCATTAAGTATTGTCACAGGATTAAATTCTTTTTATTAGCTCACACACTCCTTATATATATATATATATATATATATATATATATATATATATATATATATATATATATATATATATATATATATGACGAGTTGTTATTATCTTGAGTGCATCCGTTCATTCTGCAGTGCTTAAAACCACAGTCCCGACGTTTCGCTAGCATCTCATCTAGCATTGACGAGGTGAACCCAACAACAGTTGAAGAGCAAGTGGTCTAGCGAAACGTCGAAACTGCGATTTTATGCACTGCAGAATGAACGGATGTACTCCGGATAGTAACTATTTATCATATTTTTCCAACCGTGATGGAATACGTATCAGCATATATATAATAAATTTAAAATATTTCAAAAACAAGAATACTTTTAATGAATATATTTATTCAAAGCTTTTCGCCGATAAAATAGTACCAGCATCTTCAGGAAAATAATTATCTAATAAAATCAAATATATAAATTTTAAATCTAATAAAAAATTATTTTATTAGATAATTATTTTCCTGAAGATGCTGGTACTATTTTATCGGCGAAAAGCTTTGAATAAATATATTCATTAAAAGTATTCTTGTTTTTGCAAATTGTATTGTAAACTATATTACAAGAGAACATATCACCATATTTAATATATATATATATATATATATATATATATATATATATATATAAGTATCAGCATATATATATATATATATATATATATATATATATATATATATATATATATATATAAATATAATTACATATATCTTGTTCATATTTTTAATATCATTAAAAAATTAGTTTTAATCAATCCACTCAAGTTTAAATACATTTTTTTAAACTTGTAGTGGATTACAGGCCACTAAGTTAAATGATTTAATGAATTAATATTAGATTTATATGGGAGTAAAAAGTTTCACAAAGGAGCAAGGTATGTAATAAAGTCCTATTTGGCTTAAAATAAGTGATAACATATGATTTCATAAAACAGCTGATTTTATGTTATAGGTTATGTGGTAGAACAGCTGTTTTAACGAAATGGTTAGGCTATTTTATTTATATTAATTGTAATTATTTAATAGAAAGTAACTACAAAAAAATGTTTCTTTGCTGTATAATTGTTTGTTTATATTACTTGTGTTATTAAGTTCTCTAGCAGAGTTGTCGTCCTTCATACGGGGTTGAGGTATATTTGTACTTGTACTTGGGGTGAATGTAATTTACTGAAATTAAATCCCAATCAATATATCAAATTATAGTTTATAGACTTATCGATTATTGTCTTGAAAAAGCAACAGAAGGAAAAACTTCTGCTTGTAACGTGACATTTTTAAAGTATAACTAACCTAGAAAGATGAATAACTACAAAAACAATTACTATGAGCTGTTTAAATGTGTTTAAAAGTGACTTTTACAGGTGATATCAGCTGATTAAGACAAGAATATAATGGAGTAATTGGGTATCGAGTTTCAAGGCCACTGGGGCGGTGGCTTGACAGAATTTCTAAATAACAAATACAGTATAAAAAAATGTTAATTAAATTCCTACTGAGATCATTACAATATTGAGTGATAACGATGGTAATAGCCTAAGGTGGTACAATTTGTATACATCTTTCAAAGAGGTTTACCGTTATTGGAAAGTTGGCGCAGTGCCAAAGCGTGCTAGACTGCGATAACGAAGATTCTCAGTTCGAATTCGGATAGCTCTCCACAATTTTATAATTTAATAATTGAATGATATTTGAAAAAACTTCATTGGGATCAATTGTCATCCACTAAAGGTTGAAAAAATGTATTTGAACTTGATTAGATGAGTAAAAACTTATTTTACTTTAACGATTAAAAACTTGTACACGACATAAATCAGGATTTTAATAAAAGGAATTTATAAATAGGTCTATATGTTAACCAGGGACCATAAGAATGTCCATGTAAAATTTCAGCTCAATGGTTCCAGTAGTTTTTACGCGCGTGCACGCGCACACACACACACTCTCTCTCACACACACACACACACACACACACACACACACACACACACACACACACACACGCACACACACACACACACACACACAAACACACACATACACAAACACACACACACGCACACACACATACACACACGCACACACACACGCACACACACACACGCACACACACGCACACGCGCGCACACACACAAGCGCGCGCACGCACGTACGCACCATTAGACTTTTATATAATATTATAAATTATCGTATGGTAATCCAAGTAGTCTAATACATATAATGTATGTCTTCCCCTAACCAAGGCGTTATATTCTGAGTAGCTCCTACATTCCTGCCACACTAAGCTGAGCATCAAGGCATGTAAAAGGTGCTGATGAAAAGTGCGATATATTTTCTGGAAATGATTCTACATGTCGTGAATTATAACCATGATAGAGGCTATAGTATTACTACGGTTGTAATATGTACCTGTTATATCAATGGGAGCTGTTCGAGGAAGCAAAATATTTGTCAACCTAATGACCTCTTTGATAACACGGCAGACGGAGGGACGAGAATGCAACATCTATTCAGAATCACTGTGCATAATACTTTTGCTTTACATTGCTAATGGCTACTCGCTCTCTAACGAATCGATCTGTCTGGCCTCCATTTTATACCAAACATTATGACGTCATGCTCAGCTACAGCCCTCCACTAAGTCTCGCATTTAGATGCACGGACAGGCATCTTGCTGCCTGCAAGAGATACGGGCGACGGGCGCTGGGTAAACAAGAACTAAGCCGCGATGAATATTAAACACATATTGACTGCTCTAAATTGTGTTTTAACATGTTAGAAGTAATTATAAGGGCGACAAACATAATGTTCCAAACATAACAGTTTCATGTCGTCTTTCAAACAAGACTTTGTAAAAAATACAGAAAATATAGCTATTCCTAAAAATGATTGGAAAATAATAGATGTAATTGAATTAGTATGATTCTTTATCAAACCTAATACTTAATTTCGAATGATGAACAATAACCGAATTGTTGTATTTCAAATAAGTTGTTTAGCTATATACATTATAATAAAAATCGTTACCTATTTGTGTATGCATGTAAGCAGGATAGTAAACAAGTAATATAAAAAAAATTTAAAGCCAATTCGTACTTATTTCAACAAAAAAACTTTCTTTTTTTCTTTTTATTAAATAATTACAATTAATATAAATAAAGTAACATAACCTATGCGTTAAAACAGCTTTTCAACCACATAACCTATAACATAAAATCAGCTGTTTTATGAAATTATGATGTCACTTATTTTAAGCCAAATGGGACGAAATAACTATATTGCATAACTTGCCCCGTTTGTGGAACGTTTTTCTCCCATATAAAACTAAAATTAATTTATTAATAAGTTTATTTAATGAGCTAATATTGAAAAAACTGTATTAACATCAAGTGTCATCCACTACAAGTTGAAAAACAGGTATTTGAACTTGTTATGAATAAAACGTATTTTATTATCGGCTGCAAATTTGAACAAGATATATATACAGTGTGAGCTAATAGAAAGAACTGAACAATTGTTGTTGTTTCTTGTTATATATATTTATATTCAAAACAACACAAGAAATGAAAAGGTATGTTTACAGTGAAGCTGTGTAAGTTTCACAAAAGCAGGTAACATAAAACGGGATGCGGCAAACAACATAAGACATAAAACCACCTCACGGATGCCGAGTTTGCCTTGTGACGTAAGCCATATAAAAGTCAATACGTCTGCGAAGTTCCCTTGACACAACAGTCGAGTTATGGGGCTACGTGACGGGAAGGTTAATGTGCCCAGGGTGCGCGGGGGTGCGTGGGGGTGCGCGTCGGTACGCCTTATCCTGGATGCAACCGAACACGGGAACCCCGCAAAGTAAACATATTGCAGTGTTTATGCAGACATTGGTGTTTTATTTTATGTTTAATATTACTAAATAGAAATAAGTAGGTACACTTTGGCAATACTTATTAAATACGCTCCTCCTTGGCAGTTTAGAGCTAATTGTAATGCGCTGAGTCACCCGTTCGATCACTAAAGATTTTATAAAATCCTATCAAACTTAACCCAAACTACACAAATTTAATAGTCGATCCTTTACTTACGTAAATAATTCCCCCTTTCAGTCCCCCTGCACAGTTTTAAAATATTCTCAAGGTTGTCCTTTTTGAAACTAGGCGTCTAGTGGGTCCAGGTCTTCCCTGCTAACCTAAAGGTCCCGATTTAGATTCCTTGTAGTGCCAAAGAATTTCTAGGTGTTTTTTTTCCAAAAATCTAACACTATCCGTGGTTTGAAGCTGAATCTCATCAAGATAAACGATTGGATCCTGGTGTTGCCTATGACGACTAAATGATACGCATTGGGTCTTCGAAGCAGAGAATTTGAAACCTGCAGTTTTTGACCATTCCTCTAATCTGTACATTGCTAACTGCAAAGATCTTTTCGCAGTTGCCATACTACGAGCAGGCACATATATACAAAAGTCATCCACAAAAAGGTAACAGAGTTCCGGAGATCGTATATTACTGGTGATACTATTTATTGCAACGGCAAAGAGCGTGACGCTCAGCACGCTGCCCTGCGGTACACCATTCACCTGTTAATAACTGTTTGAATATGTGCCTCCAAGACGAACGCGGAAAGATCTGTTTGAAAGAAAGTGCTTATGCAGGTTTATCCTGTGGAAATATTTATTTAATGCCAAACAATGGGGATTGGTCGATGGGGTTTGGAATACCCTATGACTCAGGCAAGTAGTTCTATTCTAGGAATGGTATAAACAAAGGCAATTATTATTAGGATTCACAAAGAAAATATAATTTAGATATTTTTTATACAAAAATATAAATAAAGTAGCAAGGCCTTTGCGTTAAAACAGCTGTTCTTACGTAAACTATTATAACTTCTACTATAACAAACTCCTAGTCTGGAGGTGGCAGGATTTTGGTTTCTCCTTACCCTTTCTATTAAAACCGCCCAGATGGTGTAGCGGGTACGTAATCATATTAAAGTAGCCCATTTCAACTAAGCGACGGATTTTTATCTGTACGCCCCTTTCAGTAACATAGGGGAATTTAAGAATAAAAACTATTTGGCTTTCCCCTACTTACAATCTGTCCAACACATTTAGAACCAAACCCATAGAGAAAATAAACTGAAAGCTTTTCCAAGTGTATACAATTGTGTTCACCAGGTGGAAATCGTATATTTTCCTTTATTATATTATCTTATATTGTTACTAAGTTCATTATGAATATATTCAGTATTATATATTATTTTCAATACTATAACAACATCATCTAAATATTGGCGTAGGTTGTGGGACAATTGGCTGGAATTTATTACCCAAATTTATTAAAAAATTCAGAGATATTTCAAAGTATATTTCTTTCCATGAAAACACGTGACAAACGTTTGCAAATGTTTACGTCACAGATAGGGTCAGTCCAAAAAGCGCACAGACTGGAAATAAGTTCCCCCCGGAAGCTTTAAGACTTGTCCATAATTTGAGCATTTCCATCTGATTTAATGATACCTTGGAAACGCCTGAAGTATACCAGATATACTGAGAGAATGCCATAAGATAAGGGTGTGTGTGTGTGTAGGAGCCTGTATTGGGGACAAATACATTGAAATAAATACGTACAGGTTATTACATTTGCGCACGAGTCCAAAGAGGGTTGCGTCGGCATTAGTGACAGTTTTCTTTAATAAATTTGCACGTCGCCCGTTTACACTGTACGTAATGAGCTAAACACTTGGGACTCACAAACCATTGGTTCAGGTTATATATTTTTAATTCAAAAATATCAGTATTAGTTATATATTTAATACATTTTTCTGCCTTTCCTAACATTACAACTTTTTCCTCTGTCAACGCGTTTAGGAATGACTTCATTTACAAACTTAAGTCGTACTCTCTTAAAAGCAACTTTTGAAAATGGAGTCATTCCGAAACGCGTCAACTAAGGAAAAAATTGTAATGCTAAGAAAGGCAGAAAAATGTACACAAATATTGTGAAAGTGAATATGAGTGTGTTAGGAATATTTAGTTTGTAAGCAATAATATGAGTTGAATTATAGGCCCCTAATCTATTAACAGGAGTTTATTTTGAGGTGAACAGTCGGCAGTGTGTTTTGCAGAAGAGTAAAGAAGACAAAAAGGCGTGAAAAAAGAATGCGATAAGGAGAATATTTCTCACGAGTTAGAAGGATGTCCGGTGGAACGTATTGAAACCATGTTCCCACTAATCCAACCTCAAACTCGTAACTCTCGTCCGAGTGACTAGTGTCAGGCCGGACACAAGAGGCTTGGTGCCACGAGCCGTGCCAAGAGACTTACGGCCTCACTGAAAGCCCTAGACAGTTGACCGGCCCGCTCGTGCCACGAAACAAACTCCAATTACACTCTGCGGTTCGACCTTCCGATTCCATCGCTTGATAACCTGTTTGCTTAGTTCGGTCCAGGTAGTGCAATCGGACCTTTATCCGCTCTCGATTGGTCTTGCCCATAGATATTAAATGTTTTTTTTCTGATTCCTAATATCTCAAAATACCTTAATTTTAAGTATTTTTAAATTTTTGTCGAAATAACTCCCTTGGTTACTGGACTATGCATTCCATTTTTATAACCTTATTGATGAAACTCTTAAAGCTGAATGGAATACTTTGTAGCTGTATACAGAATATATATATATATATATATATATATATATATATATATATATATTATAATCTGTTTTTTTTGTGTAATAAAGAATATACGAAAAATTACAAACACAAGAATAATTTATTGTATTATACAATTTAAAGCTTTTTGTTAGCAAAAAACAGTATATTTATGAAGCTTTAGAAATATATAAATACATTAAAAATAACTAGATAATAAATGAACAGATACACAATTTGATACTGTATTCAATGTACATAATGTTAAGGTAGCAAATTGTAATAGATTTAATAACACTGTTGATAAATCTATCTAGAACATGTAAGTATGATATTTATTATTATTCCTGATGATGTTGGTACTGTTTGCTAATGAAAAGCTATAATTTGTATAATACAATAAATTATTCATTGTATTTTCTCTGGATATTTCATATCTATTTTAGATACGGCCGAATGCTAGCTTCCCGAGGGAACCAGTGAGAGATAACACTAAGTAAATTGTAACTCATTACAGGTAAAAAATTTATTTCATGTTCATTTTTATATTTGTTATTAATTTATATATTCATTCGAACGCACTTTCCACGACCCGTAGAAGATTTTATGTCATTTAATTGTGCTAATTAAAATTAATATCGATAATTTCCCATTGTATTCAATCCTCCTATGGCAGTTACGTTACAATATATATATATATATATATATATATATATATATATATATATATATATATATATATATATAAGGTCATTGAAGTTATAGAAAAAATTATATAAAGTGCAATACTTATAAACATATGGTTGTTTGTAGTACATATGATTTAATTTTTGTAAAAATATTTTGTTAGATAATTTTTTTCCTGAAGATGCTGGTACTGTTTTATCGGCGAAAAGCTTTCAATAATATATGCATTAAAAGTTGTTGAAATATTTTTAGTTTATTAATTATATTACAAGAAAACATATCACCATATTTAATATATATATATGCCGTATCCAGTACATACATGATAACCTATATAGGTTTTTCACCTAGAAAAAAAATAAGTTATATTGAAAAAGTTGTGTTACAACTATTACAACACTGTTGTGTATCATCAGGGTCGACAGAAATCGATCGAATACAAAATTATTACACTTTTTATAATTCAAGTTAATAAAATAAAGTAACTGAACAACGAATCTGCAACTGTAATATCAGTGACGATAAATAACTGTTTTATATTAACATAACCCATTGTTTCTGTCGAGAGGAACAAAGAGGCTCTCTAGCGGAAAATATCAAAACTAGAAACAATATCGTCGTCTTTCCTTCAGTACATCTCCCTCTCATACAGTAAGCTTCTTGTTCTTCCCTCTCCCCCGCCGGCGCCGTGGTATAAATAAATTTAATATTACCTGACTTTGCTTCTGTGACTTCTATAAAATATTAATCCCAGGTTGCAGCCGTTCCAGCGTCTGTGTTCACGTGCCATGAAATGCTCGCATCAATATCCGGGATAGTTTATAGGTATCGCAAAGCGCTTTATATGAAATATGTTGCGTCACATTCTACCGTTATCATGCTGTTATGCAACAGCAAATAACTACATCTAATTCGCTCGAGGGAAATTTTATTTTGCGAGGAATCGACTTGAAACGTTACACACAAGACCATAGAGAAGGAAATTTCATTTCAAACATAGGCTTAACTTAATGCAGGGCGTGGCGTCTTCGCGAGAGACTTCTATGCCTGAACAGTTTTAAAGGCACCTTGAAGTTCATTAATTTTTTTTTAAACTAACTACAATTTACAATATAAACAGTGATTTTTTTACACCGCAATGCATTACATGTAATGAATCATTATTCAATGCCTTCTGTTAGTTCCTAATCTCCTTATATATATATATATATATATATATATATATATATATATATATATATATATATATATATATATATATACAATATGGTGGTATGTTTTCTTGTAACATAGTTATTCAAATAAAAATATTTCAAAAACAAGAATAGTTTTAATACATATATTATTCAAAGTTTTTCACCGATAAAACAGTACCAGATCAGCAGGGAAAACAATTATGTATCAATGATATTATAATAATTGCACATTAATATTTACAATATTATTATTGTAAATATAGTTACATTAATATTATAATTATAATTACAATAATTATATTATTATTATTATACATATTATTATTGTTTATACATAAGTGTTTCTGGAATAGAAAATATGAAATTAATAAAAGAATTAAACAAACTGTTAAAGATGAATGTATCTGGAACATTAGAAATTTATAAACATAAAGTTAAAGACAAATTGATTGATGTACAGATTCCAGTGAGATCAAGGCACCAAACTATTTAAAAAATCATTGATGTTATAGAAAAATTTACATAAAGTGCAATACTTATAAACATATGGTTGTTTATAGTATATATGATTTAATGTTTGTAAAAATATTTTGTTACATAATTATTTTTCCTGAAGATGCTGGTACTGTTTTATCGGTGAAAAGCTTTGAATGATATAGGTATTAAAAGTATTCGTGTTTTTGAAATATTTTAAATTTATTACAAATGTGTATATATATATATGTGTGTGTGTGTGTGTGTGTGTTCAGTGTTTGAATCTTCAATCAAATAATATTTATTCATCCACTCAAGGTCAAACCGTTTTTTTTACCTATAAAGTACGACAATTATTGTTAATAAAGGTTTTTTCAAATTATAATTTATCAATTTAACTTATTATTGAATTAATTCTAGTTGTATATGGGAGAAAAATGTTACACAAAAGAGGTAAAGTATGCAATATGTTTAATTCGTCCCATTTGGTTTAAAATAAATGATAACATATGATTTCATAAAACAGCTAATATTATGTTATAGGTTATGTGGTAGAACAGCTGTTTTAACTAGATTATGTTACTTTATATTAATTTTATTTATTTATTAAAAAGTAACTACAATATAAATTTATAGTAAATAAAAAAGTAGTAATTCCTTTAAAAACATTTTGTTACTACTTATGCAATAGAATTTAAAATATTATCTTCACTAATAAATACACAAACAACGCCAATTGTTCAAAAAAAAAAAAAAAATACTAACCTTAGACAAATAAGTGATCCATAAATAATTTCTAAATTAGATGAGATTTATTCTGTTTGGTATATTTTTTTCGCCTCGGATTAACTGTTATCGTCAGTGACGGTAATGAAACAATTGTACATATAGGTAGACTATAAAGTGGATTAGAAAGGGATAAGAAAGGGGTAAGAATAAGGTGGGAGTAAGGTCAACGTTACGTCAATATAAGAATGGAGTAAAACGTAACTGAGGACAAAATTAGAATAGAGTAAGAGCAAAGTTAGAAATGAATAAGAAAGAAACTGTTAAAAGTGGATAAGAAAGGGGTAAGAATAAGGTGGGAGTAAGGTCAACGTTACGTCAATATAAGAATGGAGTAAAACGTAACTGAGGACAAAATTAGAATAGAGTAAGAGCAAAGTTGGAAATGAATAAGAAAGAAACCGTTAAAAGTGGATAAGAAAGGAGTAAGAATAAGATGGGAGTATGGTCAATGTTACATCAATATAAGAATGGAGTAAAACGTAACTGAGATCAAAAGTAGGATAGAGGAAGAGCAAAGTTGGAACTGAATAAGAAAGAAACCGTTAAAAGTGGATAAGAAAGGGGTAAGAATAAGATGGGAGTATGGTCAATGTTACATCAATATAAGAATGGAGTAAAACGTAACTGAGACCAAAAGTAGGATAGAGTAAGAGCAAAGTTGGAAATGAATAAGAAAGAAACCGTTAAAAGTGGATAAGAAAGGGGTAAGAATAAGATGGGAGTATGGTCAATGTTACATCAATATAAGAATGGAGTAAAACGTAACTGAGATCAAAAGTAGGATAGAGTAAGAGCAAAGTTGGAAATGAATAAGAAAGAAACCGTTAAAAGTGGATAAGAAAGGGGTAAGAATAAGATGGGAGTATGGTCAATGTTACATCAATATAAGAATGGAGTAAAACGTAACTGAGATCAAAAGTAGGATAGAGGAAGAGCAAAGTTGGAACTGAATAAGAAAGAAACTTTTGAAAGTGGATAAGAAAGGGGTAACAATAAGGTGGGAGTAAGGTCAATGTTACATCAATATAAGAATGGAGTAAAACGTAACTGAGATCAAAATTAGGATAGAGGAAGAGCAAAGTTGGAACTGAATACGAAACAAACTGTTGAAAGTGGATTAGAAAGGGGTAAGAATAATGTAGGAGTAAGGTCAATGTTACATCAATATAAGAATGGAGTAAAACGTAACTGAGATCAAAAGTAGGATAGAGGAAGAGCAAAGTTGGAACTGAATAAGAAACAAAGTGTTGAAAGTGGATTAGAAAGGGGTAAGAATAATGTAGGAGTAAGGTCAATGTTACATCAATATAAGAATGGAGTAAAACGTAACTGAGATCAAAAGTAGGATAGAGGAAGAGCAAAGTTGGAACTGAATAAGAAACAAAGTGTTGAAAGTGGATTAGAAAGGGGTAAGAATAATGTAGGAGTAAGGTCAATGTTACATCAATATAAGAATGGAGTAAAACGTAACTGAGATCAAAAGTAGGATAGAGGAAGAGCAAAGTTGGAACTGAATAAGAAACAAAGTGTTGAAAGTGGATTAGAAAGGGGTAAGAATAATGTAGGAGTAAGGTCAATGTTACATCAATATAAGAATGGAGTAAAACGTAACTGAGATCAAAAGTAGGATAGAGGAAGAGCAAAGTTGGAACTGAATAAGAAACAAAGTGTTGAAAGTGGATTAGAAAGGGGTAAGAATAATGTAGGAGTAAGGTCAATGTTACATCAATATAAGAATGGAGTAAAACGTAACTGAGATCAAAAGTAGGATAGAGGAAGAGCAAAGTTGGAACTGAATAAGAAACAAAGTGTTGAAAGTGGATTAGAAAGGGGTAAGAATAATGTAGGAGTAAGGTCAATGTTACATCAATATAAGAATGGAGTAAAACGTAACTGAGATCAAAAGTAGGATAGAGGAAGAGCAAAGTTGGAACTGAATAAGAAACAAAGTGTTGAAAGTGGATTAGAAAGGGGTAAGAATAAGGTGGGAGTAAGGTCAATGTTACATCAATATAAGAATGGAGTAAAACGTAACTGAGATCAAAAGTAGGATAGAGGAAGAGCAAAGTTGGAACTGAATAAGAAACAAAGTGTTGAAAGTGGATTAGAAAGGGGTAAGAATAATGTAGGAGTAAGGTCAATGTTACATCAATATAAGAATGGAGTAAAACGTAACTGAGATCAAAAGTAGGATAGAGGAAGAGCAAAGTTGGAACTGAATAAGAAACAAAGTGTTGAAAGTGGATTAGAAAGGGGTAAGAATAAGGTGGGAGTAAGGTCAATGTTACATCAATATAAGAATGGAGTAAAACGTAACTGAGATCAAAAGTAGGATAGAGGAAGAGCAAAGTTGGAACTGAATAAGAAACAAAGTGTTGAAAGTGGATTAGAAAGGGGTAAGAATAATGTAGGAGTAAGGTCAATGTTACATCAATATAAGAATGGAGTAAAACGTAACTGAGATCAAAAGTAGGATAGAGGAAGAGCAAAGTTGGAACTGAATAAGAAACAAAGTGTTGAAAGTGGATTAGAAAGGGGTAAGAATAATGTAGGAGTAAGGTCAATGTTACATCAATATAAGAATGGAGTAAAACGTAACTGAGATCAAAAGTAGGATAGAGGAAGAGCAAAGTTGGAACTGAATAAGAAACAAAGTGTTGAAAGTGGATTAGAAAGGGGTAAGAATAATGTAGGAGTAAGGTCAATGTTACATCAATATAAGAATGGAGTAAAACGTAACTGAGATCAAAAGTAGGATAGAGGAAGAGCAAAGTTGGAACTGAATAAGAAACAAAGTGTTGAAAGTGGATTAGAAAGGGGTAAGAATAATGTAGGAGTAAGGTCAATGTTACATCAATATAAGAATGGAGTAAAACGTAACTGAGATCAAAAGTAGGATAGAGGAAGAGCAAAGTTGGAACTGAATAAGAAACAAAGTGTTGAAAGTGGATTAGAAAGGGGTAAGAATAATGTAGGAGTAAGGTCAATGTTACATCAATATAAGAATGGAGTAAAACGTAACTGAGATCAAAAGTAGGATAGAGGAAGAGCAAAGTTGGAACTGAATAAGAAACAAAGTGTTGAAAGTGGATTAGAAAGGGGTAAGAATAATGTAGGAGTAAGGTCAATGTTACATCAATATAAGAATGGAGTAAAACGTAACTGAGATCAAAAGTAGGATAGAGGAAGAGCAAAGTTGGAACTGAATAAGAAACAAAGTGTTGAAAGTGGATTAGAAAGGGGTAAGAATAATGTAGGAGTAAGGTCAATGTTACATCAATATAAGAATGGAGTAAAACGTAACTGAGATCAAAAGTAGGATAGAGGAAGAGCAAAGTTGGAACTGAATAAGAAACAAACTGTTGAAAGTGGATTAGAAAGGGGTAAGAATAATGTAGGAGTAAGGTCAATGTTACATCAATATAAGAATGGAGTAAAACGTAACTGAGATCAAAAGTAGGATAGAGGAAGAGCAAAGTTGGAACTGAATAAGAAACAAAGTGTTGAAAGTGGATTAGAAAGGGGTAAGAATAATGTAGGAGTAAGGTCAATGTTACATCAATATAAGAATGGAGTAAAACGTAACTGAGATCAAAAGTAGGATAGAGGAAGAGCAAAGTTGGAACTGAATAAGAAACAAAGTGTTGAAAGTGGATTAGAAAGGGGTAAGAATAATGTAGGAGTAAGGTCAATGTTACATCAATATAAGAATGGAGTAAAACGTAACTGAGATCAAAAGTAGGATAGAGGAAGAGCAAAGTTGGAACTGAATAAGAAACAAAGTGTTGAAAGTGGATTAGAAAGGGGTAAGAATAATGTAGGAGTAAGGTCAATGTTACATCAATATAAGAATGGAGTAAAACGTAACTGAGATCAAAAGTAGGATAGAGGAAGAGCAAAGTTGGAACTGAATAAGAAACAAAGTGTTGAAAGTGGATTAGAAAGGGGTAAGAATAATGTAGGAGTAAGGTCAATGTTACATCAATATAAGAATGGAGTAAAACGTAACTGAGATCAAAAGTAGGATAGAGGAAGAGCAAAGTTGGAACTGAATAAGAAACAAAGTGTTGAAAGTGGATTAGAAAGGGGTAAGAATAATGTAGGAGTAAGGTCAATGTTACATCAATATAAGAATGGAGTAAAACGTAACTGAGATCTAAAGTAGGATAGAGGAAGAGCAAAGTTGGAACTGAATAAGAAACAAACTGTTGAGAGTGGATTAGAAAGGGTAAGAATAAGGTGGGAATAAGGTCAATGTTACAACAGAATACAAATGGGTAACATGGGAGTAAAATCAACTTAAAGCTAAACAAGAACACAGGATAGAAAGGAGTAAAAATGTCATTATCATAGTAATAAGAAAAACTTAGTAAGAACAAAGATAGATAGGAGTAAAAATGTCATTATGAGAATAATAAAAAAAACTTAGTAAGAAAAAATATTGAAAGGAGTAAAAATATCATTGTGAGAGTAATAAGAAAAACGTATTAAGAACAAATGTAGAAAGGAGCAAAAATGTGATAAAAACAAATAAGAGCAGCGTTCGTAATGGAGTAATGACAAGTAATATTAATGTTAAAGCAGAGTAAGAACTGTCATAGAGTGAAAACCTGCTGAGAGATATAGCGATAGGTTGCTCTCGCCATCTATTACCTTTACGATTCTAAGATACGTCATCCCCGCACCACTAATTCTACAGCATAAGACACGCCTATTCAAGGCACTCTTGAGTATCTAGGCTACATATTGTCGGAGGCTCAGAGTTCTGGCTTACCTTAGTGTATATGCTCGTGCCTCCTCCCAATCAGTTTAGATTTCTCGTAGAAAACACCCCATCACTCAAAACACCTGTAAACAGAAAACACAAGTCAGAGGATGTGCTAATAATATCTGTCTGTCTCTATACTTTCCAAGTAATCTGATTATCCTATCTACTTACTTACAATTGGTATATATATACATCTACCTGCCCTATTGTATATTTATCTATCACTCTACCTGCCAAATAACCTAGTTATATATTTATATGATCTTCTATCTATATGTTTATCTAATAGTCAACCTATATATTTACCTACCCGGATATTTATTTATATATCTATCTACCTACCTAGTTATCTATCTATATATCCACTTATCTATGGGCTTACTTACCAAATATCTATCTATTTACCTACCTGGAATATATTTATCTAACTCTCTAGATATCTAATTAGTTATCTATTTATGTTGCTACCTACCTACCTATATATATATATATATATATATATAAATATATATACACACATATATATATATATATATATATATATATATATATATATATATATATATATATATATATATATATATATATAAATATATATACACAAATATATATATATATATATATATATATATATATATAAATATATATACACACATATATATATATATATATATATATATATATCGATGTGTATAACTGATCTATGTATCTATTCACCTACAAAGTCATCTATTTATCAATCTGCCTACCTTACTACCTACCTAGTTATCTATGTATTATTTTGTCTACGTATTAAGCCACCTATCTATTTTCCTACCTAGATGTATATTTTTCTATATATCTACCTACCTATTTATTGATTTCTATCTGTTTATTAGTTTATCTATGTGTTTACTTACAATATTCATCTATTTACCTACATGGTTATCTGTTTATCTATCTATCTACATACCTAACTAGTTATCTGTCTGTCTACGTACATAGCTACCTAGCTATTATTTATGTATATATATATATATATATATATATATATATATATATATATATATCCATTAACAGTGTGTTTACACCTACCAGTCTAACTATTTACCTCCCAGTTATCTATTTATCTATCTGTCTACCTACCAAGTTATCTATCTATGTTTACCAACCTGGGTTTCTATTTATCTACCTACCTACCTACCAAGTTATGTATTTATCTAACTACCGATTTACCTACCAAGTAATTGGATCTATGTATCCATTCATCTATCTCTTTACCTACCGATCTATCTATCTATATGCCTAACTATCATACAGACACCCACCACATATTCAAGGTAATCAAAGAGCTTAAAGTTGATATAAAGTAATTAAAGAAGAGAAACCCTCCAAAGGTGAAAGCAAATAGCGAAAGTACAGCGCCTGGCGTAGCTGCGAGGTTTCCCGTTGCTAACGCATACAAACTGCTTTAGCTGAACTCGGCACAGCTGATCCACGATTGTTGCAAGTAGGGAATAAAGATCGTTCTTTTGGTAAGATTTTTCGTCTGTGTTTTTAATACTTGATTTTTCTAAAGCACGGACTCGGTCTGGTATTGCATTGTAATTCTCATTGTGCTCGTAATTGTATTTGAATAATTCCTAACCTTAATTGAATATACAATTTGTAATCCAATCTATTAAAGCAAACCCTAAGAATCCGAGGTGAACAGGTCACGTCGCGGGGCTGGAACAGAAGAGATAATGTTATCACTTTAGGGACTTCGTAAGTAGGTCAACTAAACCTAATAACTTCATTAAAATGCAATTACACGACAGAAGAAGGATGCAATCTAAGTTAATTAAGTTAGTTATGTACACAACCTAACTAGAGCCAAGAAGTCAAAGGTTTCATTCAAGCTTCAATATTTGCTATATTTTTTTATTATTAGTATTTGCAATATAAATGGTAAACAAGTAATATAAACAAAAAAATTTAATTCAATTCATATTAGGTAAAAAAAATTAATTTTGGTAACTTGTAACACAAAAATCGTTGTAACGATTTAATTTAAGTAAATTCTTGAGGAATTTAGCTGTTGAATATTGGCGTTATCTGTTACATAATTAATAAAGTGACCTGCAAAGTCAAGAGCATTCCTAAATTGAACTTAAGAATGGTGCATTCAATAAAATTACCCATTGTTTCAAAATAAAATAAATCAAATTTTTAATGTACAAAATTTACATAAAAGAGAAAAAGAAAATACGATTAGAAACGTTTACACTGTTTTAGACCTGGTTTTTACCTTTGTTTAACATGTTAAGAACTTACACAAATATTCTCACTATTTTAGAATTTATGGCATTGACATGTGATATCCACAAAGATATTGCTTCTATATAAAATAAAATACATTGCAAATTAATTTATCTAACAGTTGAAAATTTGTTATTGCATCCCATGGATTAATCATAAATTCCTGTATTATTAAAATATGAAAACTTGTACTATTTTGCCATCCCGAGTTGAATTTTTAAAGTTAAATTTTGATTTCACAACACCTTACATAAAGTTATTAACTTATCTGAAACTGGAATTTATGTTGTACAGCGTGGTACTTTGATCAGGCTTTGCCATTATTCATTTTGGATACGTGTTGGCTAGGGAGCTCACCCGATGTTGACTAATCAGTGATGAAACGTTTTTAAAAATAATAAAGAAAACTTTTTGATACTTCTTTACATATTTGAAATAAATTAAATTATGTTAGAAACATTTTTGTTTTTAATACGGCCTATCTGACGGCGTCCTTTCGGTTCGAAGACCTAACCGAGAAGAAGAAAATGTTCAGAGTTTGTTTTGCGATTCGTGACCTTCTGCGCAATTTTCCTGCGCATTTCTAACTGTCAGCTGTTTTCATAAAACAAAAATGCTTGTGGAAATCATATCTCAACCAGTATTACTGTACATAGAATTATAATTTACAATTTTTTAAAATTTTTATCTTTAAACTAATATCTTGGTTTGTTTTCTGATGCTGCTGTAATATGTAAAATTTTTGCCTAAAATAATGTTACAAACTTTTCATTAAATAATTACAATTAATATAAATAAAATGACATAACTTATGCTTGAAAACAGCTGTTCTACTGCATAACCTATAACATAAAATCAGCTGTTTTCATAAAACAAAAATGCTTGTGGAAATCATATCTCAACGAGTATTACTGTACATAGAATTATAATTTACAATTTTTTTAAATTTTTATCTTTAAACTAATATCTTGGTTTGTTTTCTGATGCTGCTGTAATATGTAACATTTTTGCCTAAAATAATGTTACAAACTTTTCATTAAATAAATACAATTAATATAAATAAAATGACATAACTTATGCTTGAAAACAGCTGTTCTACTGCATAACCTATAACAGAAAATCAGCTGTTTTATGAAATCATATGTTATCACTTATTTTAAATCAAATGAAACAAAGTAAATATTTTGCATATTTTGCCCCTTTTGTTAAAAAGATTTTCCTCCCATATAAAACAATAATTATTTAATTAATGAATAAATGTATATTTACGTCAAGTGTCATCCACTACAAGTTGTAAAATAATGTATTTGAACTTGATTGGATATATAAGAAGTAATTTATTAAAGACTGAAAATTTGAACAAGATATATATATATATATATATATATATATATATATATATCATAATAAAGATGATTATTTTTTCTTGATTTGTTATAATTATTAAATAACTTCAAAAAGTTCATAATCAAGATATATTTTATTCAACATTTACAATTATGCTGAAGCTTTTCGCCGGTGTATAGTTCCAGCATTCTCAAAGACTACTAACATGGTTTGTAAAACTATTTAAACATTACTCTAATTGATTGCACTATGTACATAAACCACTGATAACTTATTTCTTTAATCTATTTGCTTTACATTAAATGAACTATCTGTTTGATAAAATCTTAAATTCTATCTAAAATATGAAAAATTGTGTTATGTTTAGATTTAATTTGGGACTGTTCTTTAATAAGTATGTTGTTTAATTTATGCTTGTAGATATATAGGTTTTCCAGAACATTCATTTTCAAACCTTTATTAATATGTTTGATTAAATTCATATTTTGTATGTCTGGAAAACTATGGTTATTTGCAATATGGCCACTCATTGTATTGCAAATAACCATAGTTTTCCAGACATACAAAATATGAATTTAATCAAACATATTAATAAAGGTTTGAAAATGAATGTTCTGGAAAACCTATATATCTACAAGCATAAATTAAACAACATACTTATTAAAGAACAGTCCCAAATTAAATCTAAACATAACACAATTTTTCATGTTTTAGATAGAATTTAAGATTTTATCAAACAGATAGTTCATTTAATGTAAAGCAAATAGATTAAAGAAATAAGTTATCAGTGGTTTATGTACATAGTGCAATCAATTAGAGTAATGTTTAAATAGTTTTACAAACCATGTTAGTAGTCTTTGAGAATGCTGGAACTATACACCGGCGAAAAGCTTCAGCATAATTGTAAATGTTGAATAAAATATATCTTGATTATGAACTTTTTGAAGTTATTTAATAATATATATATATATATATATATATATATATATATATCTTGTTTCTCGCCTTATATAGACTATATATAAGAAGAATGTGAACCAATATTAGAAATTGAAATAACACATACAAAGCAACCTCTAAATATAAACCCATTCTGTTTAGTTCTACACAGGTTGTAGATCTAAAGAGCTATGGCACTTATTTGAACTTTTCTGAGCATCGCTCCTTCTTCAGTACTTGAGAAGAGTGCATTGTTAAGGCAGGCCAAAGTTGGCTTCTAAAATGGCCGACTTCCGTCCGGGAACTGCAAGTGTGGTAGGGAAGAGTGAGGGACGTTCAAGATATGAAACTATGTTTTGACAACTTACGAGAAGCAGCGCAAAACTCCTCTCCTCAACTGTTATGACCTGGGCTTTATGCACCAAATATTCGCAAAAAGTAATCGTTTTTGCAACCTATGCTCCTGCTAGCCTGTACAAGTGTTGTGTATGACAAGCTTCTACCATGTTATTTCCGTTTAGATAATCTCTCCGTCAAAACTTAGAAAAAGACTAAACATAAAAATTTGATTGGTGAAGGTTATTAAAATACCTTCTTCGGGGAGAAATACTACCCTGCCCGGACGGTGCTTAAAGTATCAACAGGCCAATTATTAAAAAATTTGTTGAGCACTGAGGACTAATTGTTTAACTAAATAAATAAAACCAACTAACCACAATACAAAAATCTTTATTACAATTACTTTATGTACATTTCGATTACATGGTAATCATCTTCAGTAGTACTCTAAAGATAATTACCATGTAATCGAAATGTACACATAAAGTAATTGTAATAAAGATTTTTGTATTGTGGTTAGTTGGTTTTATTTATTTCGTTTAAAAAAAGGCTAATTATTGTTTGTACGTCTGTGAAAGGGTGTTTACGCATCGTCTCATCAACTTTAATACTCAAGATAATTGTTTCACATTGCAATA
Source organism: Prosapia bicincta (assembly GCA_036971475.1). Classification (NCBI taxonomy): domain Eukaryota; kingdom Metazoa; phylum Arthropoda; class Insecta; order Hemiptera; family Cercopidae; genus Prosapia; species Prosapia bicincta. Next base: position 112,247,152 of record JBAIZL010000003.1, on the reverse strand, counting down.
GGCTAGGTAACAGGAATTAAATGCATTTTTTGGAGTCCGTGATTGTTTGTAGTTTTTATTGTGTAATTAGGGTTGTAGTAGTCTCCCCTACGTACAAGGGTAAGCATCAGGTGCAGGCCTCGGCAGATGTGATGGGTATAAATCTTTATCTGGCTGGAGAATATCGCGAAGGAATATATAGGAAAGGTTTTACTAAATGGTCGCTTAAAACATTCTATGCTTTGGGGGGCGGCTAGAGAATTATACATTGGTTTTATTTTTAATGTTAGGGTGTTGCCTATATAAGAAGGGGTTTGGATAAACAGAAATGTTGTATAGAAATCATTGTGTTTGATTTTGAAAAATTCCAGAAGAAGTGGTAACCGAGAACCTCATTCAGGCCATTGTAGATATGTCTGCCACCGCCCCTAATTTTCAACAAGTGATTGCCCCTGAATTTGAGAATATATCTCAGAAGGGGACGCTAATTCGTAATTTTGATCTGACCATGGCGAATATGGTTGTTCTTCCCAATATTGAACAAAATGTTAGATTTTAATTTGAGGAAACAAATGGCGATATCCATGCTAGTGAAAAGAACAAAGCAATAATCTCTATGATTTTCATCATATTTGTAAAAAGGAAAATATAAATTAACTATTCTACCACTCGAAGTGAAATATTCTTTTAAGTCTTCATAGGAAATGATTTCACTAATGCCTTCAACATAAATATTTCCGTCCCTATTTCTACAAGCGGTTTCTGTGCCTATTGTTGTTCTTCAAACATAATAATGACGAATTTGTTGTACAACATAATTCGAATCATCGGGATTTGCGTAACAAACCCCTTCCCCCTTGACCGATTAGTCCCCTTGAATGACAGATGTGAGTATTGCGTAACAAACCCCTACCCCCTTGACCGATTAGTCCCCTTGGATGACAGATGCGAGTATTGCGTAACAAACCCCTACCCCCTTGACCGATTAGTCCCCTTGGATGACAGATGTGAGTATTGCGTAACAAACCCATACCACCATGACCGATTAGTCACCTTGAATGACAGATGTGAGTATTGCGTAACAAAATCCTACCCCCTTGACCGATTAGTCCAATTGGATGACAGATGTGAGTATTGCGTAACAAATCCCTTCCTCCTTGACCGATTAGTGCCCTTGGATTGCAGATGTGAGTATTGCGTAACAAACCCCTACCCCCTTGACCGATTAGTCCCCTTGGATGATAGATGTGAGTATTGCGTAACAAACCCTACCCCCTTGACCGATTAGTCCCCTTGGATGACAGATGTGAGTATTGCGTAACAAACCCCTACCCCCTTGACCGATTAGTCCCCTTGGATGACAGATGTGAGTATTGCGTAACAAAATCCTACCCCCTTGACCGATTATTCCAATTGGATGACAGATGTGAGCATTGCGTAACAAACCCCCTCCTCCTTGACCGATTAGTCCCCTTGGATGACAGATGTGAGTATTGCGTAACAAACCCCTACCCCCTTGACCGATTAGTCCCCTTGGATGACAGATGTGAGTATTGCGTAACAAACCCCTACCCCCTTGACCGATTAGTCCCCTTGGATGACAGATGTGAGTATTGCGTAACAAAATCCTACCCCCTTGACCGATTATTCCAATTGGATGACAGATGTGAGCATTGCGTAACAAACCCCCTCCTCCTTGACCGATTAGTCCCCTTGGATGACAGATGTGAGTATTGCGTAACAAACCCCTACCCCCTTGACCGATTAGTCCCCTTGGATGACAGATGTGAGTATTGCGTAACAAACCCATACCACCATGACCGATTAGTCACCTTGAATGACAGATGTGAGTATTGCGTAACAAAATCCTACCCCCTTGACCGATTAGTCCAATTGGATGACAGATGTGAGAATTGCGTAACAAACCCCTTCCTCCTTGACCGATTAGTGCCCTTGGTTTGCAGATGTGAGTATTGCGTAACAAACCCCTACCCCCTTGACCGATTAGTCCCCTTGGATGACAGATGTGAGTATTGAGTTACAAACCCCTAAACCCTTGACCGATTAGTCCCCTTGGATGACAGATGTGAGTATTGCGTAACAAACCCTACCCCCTTGACCGATTAGTCCCCTTGGATGACAGATGTGAGTATTGCGTAACAAACCCCTACCCCCTTGACCGATTAGTCCCCTTGGATGACAGATGTGAGTATTGCGTAACAAAATCCTACCCCCTTGACCGATTAGTCCCCTTGGATGACAGATGTGAGTATTGCGTAACAAACCCCTAAACCCTTGACCGATTAGTCCCCTTGGATGACAGATGTGAGTATTGCGTAACAAACCCTACCCCCTTGACCGATTAGTCCCCTTGGATGACAGATGTGAGTATTGCGTAACAAACCCCTACCCCCTTGACCGATTAGTCCCCTTGGATGACAGATGTGAGTATTGCGTTACAAACCCCTAAACCCTTGACCGGTTAGTCCCCTTGGATGACAGATGTGAGTATTGCGTAACAAACCCTACCCCCTTGACCGATTAGTCCCCTTGGATGACAGATGTGAGTATTGCGTAACAAACCCCTACCCCCTTGACCGATTAGTCCCCTTGGATGACAGATGTGAGTATTGCGTAACAAACCCCTAAACCCTTGACCGATTAGTCCCCTTGGATGACAGATGTGAGTATTGCGTAACAAACCCCTACCCCCTTGACCGATTAGTCCCATTTGATGACAGATGTGAGTATTGCGTAGCCAACCCCTACCCCCTTGACCGATTAGTCCCCTTGGATTGCAGATGTGAGTATTGCGTAACAAACCCCTACACCCTTGACCGATTAGTCCCCTTGGATGACAGATGTGAGTATTGCGTAATCTGTGGCGGAGGTTTTGTTAAGAGCTTTAGGTTTCCCGTAGGTAGCTGACAGCCAGTAAGAGGGCGCACACTACGAGGAGGTAAAATCCCAGAAAAAACGTTAGGAGGTATTTTGTTTTATACACTATGTTACTGGTCGAAAAACTAAGGTTTGGTTGGAGTCTGTCTCTACCCAGGGGTCAACAGTCTAGGCCTTACAGTATGGTCGCAAGATTCTTGCATAGTGGTAAAACGGGCCGTGGCACCAAGCCTCCCGTCTTGGGCATGACCCTAGTCACGGGTTTGAGGTTAGATTAGTAGGGGCAGAGGTTCCATGTGTCTAGATAGGATATTTCACATAAGAATCTATCTTTGTGTTCTATGACAAGAAGTTAAATCACAAAGAAGGCAGACACTCCTGTCTTTTTTTCGCCATTGTTCTTTCTTCGTACACTTTCCCACATAACACAATGCCAAATGTGTGTACCTATTGGAGGCGCGTAGTATCGAGTAAGCCTAGTCACGTAGACAGTGGCCTGGCGTAGAGAGAGACAGATTTACCGACACCTTTGATATGTTGAGCCCACAAGATACTATTAAACTTATCATCGCCTAATAATATTATTATGATACAAGCAATACAACTTGTTACCATAAAGGATTACGTTCTTGAGAAAAATTTCAGGGTCAACCCTCCTCCTACTGATGGTATGGAAAGAGGACAGTGTATTACCTCCTGGGCTTAAGGGGGATTAAACCTTAAATCCGTCCCTCCCGATAGAATCACAAGGACATGTGTATGGGACTATCTTATTGCTATAGATTTTACCATACGTTTAGAAACATAAATGGCTTTAATAAGAATAATCAACCCAGCCTTGACGGTTACATGTCGGTGGGCCTCACTGGAGTTTCAGAGAGGTAATACCAATATATTTAAGGAAACATCACAGATGCAGCAAGTACAAGACACAGATTAAGAATAAGAATTTAACTTGCTTTAGAGATTTGTCAGAGCTTCCTGACTTTTTATTACGATTATGTCATTAATGCAAGCCTTAAAGGACGCTACTACACAAAGGAATGAGAGAGCTACTAAAGGCAACCGAGATGATAGTGCTTACTAGAGATAGGGATGGTCGATATTTTCTGTCACGGTAACATGTCATTGTTATTCGTTTGTCGCTTGCGGTACCAGTGACAAAATACGGAAAATGCCAGTTCCAGTGACAATGGATCGATCGAAATTTGCCTCTGTTGTGATATGACAAAAAGTCGCAGTCACTTGATAAAAAGTCTGTCATTGGTCGATTTGTCGCTGTCACTAGTTCTAATAATTTACGTCGTCTATGGGTGGTCGATTTGTGTCAGGTTTCACGACAGTGACAGTGTTGTGTACAGTAGACACTATTTTGCACTCGGTAGTTTGTTCTTAATTTCGTAGGAGTTTATTTTTAAGTAAAATAATCCTTCCAAAAGAGAAAAATCATTTCTCCAGTGTGGTACACCTGTCTGATATTGGCACATACAAAGCAGTCTCAGTATCCCTTGTCACCGGTACTAAAGTCACCGGTAAAAGTCACTGATCCAAACCTGGCGGTGTCACTAAAATAACCGACCCGAGGGCACATGGGGAGAATGTATTTTATAGAAGTCTCCCAAAAAATCTGGAAATGTAAAACACCATAAAGAAGAGTGAGAGACAGACATAGAAGAGAGTGCAATAGATAAATAACCGCAGCCGTGCAGAAACGACAGACAGAATATAGAAGGAGGTGGAGATTGGGATCCAGGAAACAGCTGGAGTTGTAACAAAACCATGAAAAATGTAATTCCAAAACATACAACACTGCCCACATTGAGCCCCAAATGACGGCTACTTCAATATAAAGCCATCTGTCTCTACATTTCGCCGAATGTCTCAGCGTCTAATCGAACCATTCCGATTCAACACACCGGCTTTAATCCCACTTACAAATGTCCAAAATAAAATATAGCCCCTCTAATGCTGGCAACACGCTAAGCGCGTCAACAGATCCAGTGAGATTGGCTCGTAATATTTGTCTCAACAAGACAAACAGTTTTCCCATTGACGGCGACACTGGTGGCAAACGGCCAAAACAACGTGTGATGTCACGCGACATTGTACGAGTTTATCCTAAAGTTGTGCGGGAGGCAAAGTGCCAGCTCCCGCCGGGGAATGAAGAGTTAGTGAAACCTAAGTCAAAATCTGACGAGCGAATTTGCAGTTGGGAATTTCAAAGTGGGAAATATGTTCCGGTAGCTTGACGCGAATGTGTCTCGCGGAGGAAACCGAATTACTTGGGGGGGGGGGGGCTTTAGGTAAACACCACCCCGGAAACTTTTCTCTCCGTAGTTGGAAGTCCTACCGCAATATGAACAAAAGTAAAATATGTTTATAGAGGGTTCATTTGGGGCGTGTATGTTTCAAGGTAAAAAGCGAAATATGGATTTATCCCTTATGGGAAATATGACTTGAAATGAATATTTAGGATCGTAAAATACACATTGTGTGTATTTCTATGCATGTATGTTTGTGTTTGTGTATGTGTGTGTGTGTGTGTGTGTGTGTGTGTGTGTGTGTGTGTGTGTGTGTGTGTGGGCGTGTGTGTGTGTGTGTGCGTGCGTGTGCGTGCGTGCGTGTGTGTATGTGTGTGTGTGTGTGTGTGTGTGTGTGTGTGTGTGTGTGTGTGTGTGTGTGTGTGTGGGTGGGTGGGTGTGTGTGTGTAATACCTCAGATAACACGAACCCTATTAAAAATTGAGATTGAAACGTATAGCAAGCTAGTGAAATGAATAAAAACGTGGTCGGATATTTTAAAAAAAGGCACCTACTTATTGAAAATAATTGAAAATAACGAACAAATGAAAAAGACACCTATATTTCTTTTCCTATACTTCATAAATGTAGAGATACTCTTGGAGTGGTAAAATTGCAAACGTATTTTCCCATCGTTGCTCTAGAAGGCTGTCAAGAGTCTGGCTCAACGCATATACGTAAACGTATTTTCCTTAACCCGGACTATCATGGTTAATCCGTCATGGTATTTACTATCATGGTTAATCCGGAATTCGGATAATCGAACTGTGTTAATATGAAACTGTCAAGGCCCTGGAGGTTGGAAGAGCATAACAAAACGAAGGCATGACTGGAAAGGGCTTTCTTCTTAAAGGCGATTTAGCCTGCATCTGATTCATGGACATGTGTTTACACGTCACATCCTCCTTGAGGAGTGATAATGTCAGATGTGTATACCATGGGACATGAACTACCCCTGGAGCTCGAAGACTAACAGATCATGTGTCACAGGTTCAGGGTAGCGCCCCTGCTGATGTAGTATGCCAGAGCTTTAGGGTTAAACTCAGTTTCCGGCAATGAACTGATTCCAATACACTACTGGAGTTAATGTAATGTAACATCCTTTCATAGTTGTTCATGGTAGGCGACAGTTTCACAACGAGGAGGTAATATCTCGATTAACCCACTTCCCAAGGTCATCACTCAGCGTTTAACAGCTGATTGGTCGGTTCCCGTCTTTACCGTCCTACGCTCATTCTGCCAACTTAGCCTAACTAGGCTTTCGACTTTATTCAGTGTAACTTAAAGCTGATACATGAGCACAACTTTGGGCCTGAGTAAAGCAAACAAAATCAATAATTGTTCAACATTTCCCTCGGTTTTGAACTCATAGGTTACAATTTTTCTTTATGTAAGGAACGATTGTCTACTGTTTCAAGGCGCAACCCCCTAATGAGGATATGAGTTAATTCAATCTAGTTATTTCTGAGAGAACAAAAACAATTATCTTTACACAAACCATAAAACTATCTTCCCAAAGGGAATCTGTGGTTAAAGAAGTTAAATTGTCTAGCACAAGAATTTCTAAATACATAATACAAAGTTAATTGTTAGGCATAAAACATAAGCTTCAAGAGGGACATTTTTAAATGGCCTAATCAGCCTTTCAAGACATAAATCTTCTTTTTAAGAAGAGTTTATTTTAAATGATTATTGACGACAAATATGTTGACAATGTGTATCTATAGCTTTGTAAGATGGAAGATATCCGAAATGCGTCACCAAATAATACATTGACAATGCTATGTAAGCAGAAATATACCGCACTCTGACTTTACAGATATAATAAACCTAAATACAAGATATTATAAATGTATAACTGGTAACAGGATTACGTGAATGAAAAAATATTAGATTTTATTTTCATTTTAGTTTTAGTTTTCTACTAATCAAGCTTTATGAAGATTTATATTGTTCAACTAAAAAATAATTAATAAATAATGATTTCGTTGTATTTAGTTTGTTATTTTTACAATATAATATGAAATCATTTAACCCAATTAAATTAGTGACGTGTATTATATATTTAGAGGTTTTGTTGAAATGTCGCATTAACGCTGTACAAAAATAACGCGGCCACTATAATATTCTGTCGTGGTCTAGTTTCCCCCGACCACGGCCCTCGCGGCATTTATAATTTACGTCCCCCACGGCGCTTTGTTTCCCTTAGCCCCTGCCTGTCCTCCATAACTGAGTCATTCCTTACAATTGTGTTTGTACCTCTGCACACTTCGTCTTGAACGACAATGACTTTCCTCGAACGTAAAATCTACACAAATATATTTCCAATTATTTTTCTGATTCTATGTTTCAATTCACTGTTTAATTAATTCTATTTATGTATGACTATTGTAAATAAAAGTTAATTGATACAGAATACAATCAATTGATTTTATAAACACTCTCATTAAAATTAAAAGTAGTAGCCTATCTTAATATAAAGTCTGCACCACCAATATTTAGTTAAATGTAATTAGTTGTTTCCCCTCCCATATTTTCCCTCTACCTCCTTCTCTATTTCTCTCTCTCTCCCTCTCTCTATTTCTCTCTCTCCCTCTCTCTATTTCTCTCTCTCCCTCTCTCTTTCTCTCTCTCCATCTCTCTCTCTTTCTCTCTCTCCATCTCTCTCTCTTTCTCTTTCTCTCCCTCTCCCCTTGCACTTCCATTCTCAAACACTACCATACACCAGCAATGTGAAAGTACTACGAGATTAGATGGTTAGGCTGCAAAAACGATCAGGTAATCTTCTCTCTCTCTCTCCCTCTCTCTATTTCTCTCTCTCCCTCTCTCTATTTCTCTCTCTCCCTCTCTCTATTTCTCTCTCTCCCTCTCTCTTTCTCTCTCTCCATCTCTCTCTCTTTCTCTTTCTCTCTCTCTTTCTCTCCCTCCCCCCTTGCATTTCCACTCTCAAACACTACCATAGACCAGCAAAGTGGAAGTTCTACGGGATTAGATGGTTAGGCTGCGAAATCGATCAGTTAATCTTCTCTCTCTTCATCTCTCTCTATCTCTATCTCTCTCTTTCTCTCTCTCTCTCTCTCCCTCCTTCGTCCACTTCCACTCTCACAAATTTCCATAAACGATATTGGTAAACGCCAATCTAAGCATGCTGTTACACTGGCATATACATGAAATATTTATTTTGTTATTTTTACAATATAGTATAAAATCATTTATCCCAATTAAATTAATTACGTGTATTATATATTTAGAGGTTTTGTTGAAATGTCGCATTAACTGTACAAAAATAACCCGGCCACTATAATATTCTGTCGTGGTCTAGTTTCCCCCGGCCACGGCCCTCGCGGCATTTATAATTTACGTCCCCCACGGTGCTTTGTTTCCCTTAGCTCCTGCCTGGCCTCCAAAACTGAGTCATTCTTACAATTGTGTTCCTATCTCTGCACTCTTCGTCTTGCTGGCTTCGTGTAAGGTTAGTTCCTAGAGTAAACGCAAGAGTGCACACAAACACGTGTTGGCGACACTAAACTACCCTGGGTTTTTATTATTAATATACTTGAAGCTACATCCTACAACGGGAACTCAACAAGTACCCAATGTACAAGCCATCACAAGGTAACTATCTTCAGTTACCTGAAGATATATCGAACTATCTTCAGATATCCTGCAATTATTCATTACACAATGTTTCATGCATTTCAAAATATTTTTATAGATAAACATAAAACTAATAACTTATTCTTTTAAATCCACCAAATTGTTAATTAAAAATATTGCTTTAGAAAGTTATAGGTAAAAAGGTTATTAGATATTTTAATTTTATGTATTTTCCATTGAATTCCTTCTGTTAATTCACACTCTCCTGATATATGTCGTACTAATTTTCAGTCGTTGATAAAATACGTTTTTATTCATCCACTCAAGTTCAAATACATTTTGTTTAACCTATAGTGGATGATAATAGATCATAATACAACATTTTCATATATTTATTCGTTAATTTAATTTTAAAAAGTTGGGGTCTAGGTCAGATTCGAACTGTATGACTTCATGTTTGAACTTCAGCACTTGGCACTAATCAACTTCAAGTACATTTCTTTTTACCTACAGTAGATGACAACTGATGTTAATACAGTGTTTTTCAAATAATAATTCAATTATAAAAATTTAGGGGGTATAAGTCGAATTCGAACTGAGTATCTTTATGTTCGAAGTCTAGTTCTTTGGCACTGAGCCAACTTTCCCATAGCTAGATATATATTTCTCAAAAATGTATATGAATTTTTTTTTGCCCCTAAATGGTTGTCGTGGAAACATCAACGTACAACCTTAATTTGTTACCATGGTTACCACACAATATCATAAATAATGCTCTAGGATTAAAAATGAATGAAAATAATAAAATAAACAATCTGAATTACAAACTGTGTCGAACCTAGCTTCACAAACATAGAAAGCGAAAGGAAAGCGAAAAGAAACTACAACACAATGGACACGACGAAAAAGAAAGCGTATAAATAGTAACAAACAAAAATAACAGTCCAACGCCATACATAGAAAGGAAAAGGAAAAATTGCAAGAAAATTGTTACTTAATATTGTCATTCTGTCATATGTATATACATATTTATATTATTTGTAATTATAAAATAAAAATAATATAATATAAAATGAGTAGGAAATGACTGTTTTTAAAATATATTATTTGTTTTGAGTAAATTGATTAATTTCTTAAAAGTTGGAATGTTTAATAGTGTGGGATATGTATTTTTAGTTAAATCAGTTAGTGGTAAATTCTTTGTTTAATTCACTACCTCGCAAAATATGGTTAACTTGCAATTAGGTTACTGTTGTAATTACTTGATTAATACGCAGCTGTTGCTCTAAAAAACCATTAATACTATTACCACCTCATTAATACATTTAATTAAATATTTTATTTTACATTTTACGAATATTTTCAACAATGGAGAGCGAAAACGTTGAAATTTGTCCAATAAATAAAAGAAATTCTTCGCAATTTTGTGGAAGTGGGTGTGATAAAATACAATGAAAAACAGCGAGCTGAAAAATAAACACCCCCTTTACATGTAATAATTAGTAACATTATTATAAATGCTATATAAATAGCACTTCCTTATTCTTAAACGTCTACCATAACAAATAATAAACGCAACAAAATGTTTAAAGTCAATTCCTGCTTAGGTTAACAGAGAAAAATTATTTTAGTTACTTTTTATTTAATTTATTACGATTAATATAAACAGCGAAGCATGATTTATGCGTTTAAACCGCTGTTCTACCTGAACCCCTAAAATACAAAATCAGCTGTTTTATGAAATCATGTTATCACTTATTTTAGGACAAATGGGTTGAGATAACTAGTTTGCCTAATTTGCCCTTTTTGTGAAACGTTTTTCTTCCATATAAAAACTAGAATTAATTAATTATTAAATTTAATTAATCAATTATTATTTGAAAAACTGTATAAAATCAAGTGTCGTCCACTACAAGTTTTGGAAAAAATGTATTTGAACTTGAATGGATGAATAAAAATTATTTTATTAACGATTGAAAATTTGAACAAAATATATATAAGGAGAGCGTGAACTAACAGTAGTAAATGAAAGACAATTAAATAATGACCAAAACGTCTGTGTTAGACCACAATGGAACGAACAAGCCATGACGTCACATTCTGACCGTCTACATGTCACAATTTAATGTGGCGGTTTGTTTTCTTTGAGAGGAACGCTGAGTCTTGTAGCTAACTCATCAAAACAGGCACGTAGCTAGGATTTTGTTTGGGGTGGGTGGGGGGTTAAATTGAAAGGAGGGATGGGACTGCCCATGTCGTGGTATTTCAACAATGAATAAAACAAGAATAAAGACAAGAAAGTCAACGCTTAAACAGTTAAGGTAATTTTATAAAAAAACAAATTTAGTAAGTTTTGTGTAATTTATAGTGACAAATTTAGTAGTGAGAAACAATACTTATTTATTTATTTAAATATATTTAAATTGGTATAAAAACGTGCTAAAACTATTATATTCCGAAGAATACAAGATAAGAATAGAACCTCCGAAGAACTTTTATGCTTACCACTTTATTAAAGTTTGATATACACTGGTATAGGATTAAAGGATGTGATTACAGACAAGAACACAAACACAAACAAGTTGTAGAAATAAGTGTTAAAAACCTTTTAAAGAAAGTTTCTGGAGTTTAACAGCACAAGAATGAGAAACGTGCGTGAAAATAAACATTACAATCAAAGATTGCTTTTCAAGTTTAACTAGAGACGTTTTTTTAAACCATAGCCAACTAAATTTCTTAGAGGTACGTTAGGAGCGAAGATCTATGAGGCATGTTCTCAAACAATCTGCTGGTTATAGTCAAAGAAATATAAATACTTCCGTAATTAAGGTAAACCAAGCTTTTCGTTAAATACGGTTTTTCAATTCCTTCTATTAGTTCCATCTTCCCGTATAATAAATAAATAAATAAATATATATATATATATATATATATATATATATATATATCAAATATATTAAATATGCTGATATGTTTTCTTGTAATATAGTTAATAAATTAAAAATATTTCAAAAACAAGAATACTTTTAATGAATATATTTATTCAAAGCTTTACGCCGATAAAATAGTACCAGCATCTTCAGGAAAATAATTATCTAATCTAATCTAATCGATTAGATAATTATTTTCCCGAAGATTCTGGTACTATTTTATCAGCGAGAAGCTTTGAATAAATATATTCATTAAAAGTATTCTTGTTTTTGAAATATTTTTTATTTATTATATATATATATATATATATATATATATATATATATATATATCTGTATATATATATATATATATTTTAAAACAACATAGGTTATTCAAATACAAGAATATTTACTATTTTATATTAGCTGATGATGTTGGTACTGTTTACCGACGAAAAGCTTTGGATATAAAATAATAAATATTCTTGTATTTGACTAACCTATGTTGTTTTAAATTATTAAAGAAGAAAACGTATTATATATATATATATATATATATATATATATATATATATATATATATATATACACACGTCCCTGGATACGTGTCTGTTTTGATGAGTTAGCTACAAGACTCAGTGTTGCACTCAGAGGGATTAAACAACCACATGTGACGTCACGAGGTACTTAATTGTGATCTAACACAGACATTTTGGTCAAGAGTTAATTGTTTTTCAATCCCTTCTATTAGTTCAAACTCTCCTTTTATATGTATTCCTTTTTTTTCTTGTTCAAATTTTCAGTTGTTAATAAAATAATTTTATTCACCCACTCAAGTTCAAATACATTTTTTAACTCTTAGTGGATGATACTTGGTATTAATACAGTTTCTTCAAATATTAATTCATTAATTAAATTGAATAAACTCATTTTTTAGTTTCATATGGAAAAAAGAACTTTTCACAAAAGAGGCAATGTATGCAATATAGTAATTTCGTCCCATTTGGCTTAAATTAAGTAATAACATATGATTTTATAAAACAGTTGATTTTATGTTATAGGTTCTATGGTAGAACAGCTGTTTTAACGCATGTGTTATGTTACTTTACTGATATTAATTGTAAATATTTAATAAAGAGTAACTTTAGTAAAAGTTTTCTCTGTTGACCTAAGTAGAAATTGACTTTCTAAAAGTGTTGTTTATATTGATTGTTTCTATGAAACATTGTTCAAATGTAAAAATAATATAAATGTTTAACATTTATTTAAACGTATTGGATTTTACATACATGTGTATTTTTCTATAGCCTGCAACATACAAAGATTAGTTTGATCTTAGAGACAAGTAAGCCACAAGTAGTGAAAATGTTATTTTTAAATTTAAAAGTATTGAATTTTACATACATATGTATTTTTCTATAGCCTGCAACATACAAAGATTAGTTTGATTTTAGAGACAAGTAAGCCACAAGTAGTGAAAATGTTATTTTTAAATTTAAAAGTATTGAATTTTACATACATGTGTATTTTTCTATAGCCTGCAACATACAAAGATTAGTTTGATTTTAGAGACGAGTAAGCCACAAGTAGTGAAAATGTTATTTTTAAATTTAAAAGTATTGAATTTTACATACATGTGTATTTTTCTATAGCCTGCAACATACAAAGATTAGTTTGATTTTAGAGACAAGTAAGCCACAAGTAGTGAAAATGTTATTTTTAAATTTAAAAGTATTGAATTTTACATACATGTGTATTTTTCTATAGCCTGCAACATACAAAGATTAGTTTGATCTTAGAGACAAGTAAGCCACAAGTAGTGAAAATGTTATTTTTAAATTTAAAAGTATTGAATTTTACATACATGTGTATTTTTCTATAGCCTGCAACATACAAAGATTAGTTTGATTTTAGAGACAAGTAAGCCACAAGTAGTGAAAATGTTATTTTTAAATTTAAAAGTATTGAATTTTACATACATGTGTATTTTTCTATAGCCTGCAACATACAAAGATTAGTTTGATCTTAGAGACAAGTAAGCCACAAGTAGTGAAAATGTTATTTTTAAATTTAAAAGTATTGAATTTTACATACATGTGTATTTTTCTATAGCCTGCAACATACAAAGATTAGTTTGATTTTAGAGACAAGTAAGCCACAAGTAGTGAAAATGTTATTTTTAAATTTAAAAGTATTGAATTTTACATACATGTGTATTTTTCTATAGCCTGCAACATACAAAGATTAGTTTGATCTTAGAGACAAGTAAGCCACAAGTAGTGAAAATGTTATTTTTAAATTTAAAAGTATTGAATTTTACATACATGTGTATTTTTCTATAGCCTGCAACATACAAAGATTAGTTTGATTTTAGAGACAAGTAAGCCACAAGTAGTGAAAATGTTATTTTTAAATTTAAAAGTATTGAATTTTACATACATGTGTATTTTTCTATAGCCTGCAACATACAAAGATTAGTTTGATCTTAGAGACAAGTAAGCCACAAGTAGTGAAAATGTTATTTTTAAATTTAAAAGTATTGAATTTTACATACATATGTATTTTTCTATAGCCTGCAACATACAAAGATTAGTTTGATTTTAGAGACAAGTAAGCCACAAGTAGTGAAAATGTTATTTTTAAATTTAAAAGTATTGAATTTTACATACATGTGTATTTTTCTATAGCCTGCAACATACAAAGATTAGTTTGATTTTAGAGACAAGTAAGCCACAAGTAGTGAAAATGTTATTTTTAAATTTAAAAGTATTGAATTTTACATACATGTGTATTTTTCTATAGCCTGCAACATACAAAGATTAGTTTGATTTTAGAGACAAGTAAGCCACAAGTAGTGAAAATGTTATTTTTAAATTTAAAAGTATTGAATTTTACATACATGTGTATTTTTCTATAGCCTGCAACATACAAAGATTAGTTTGATTTTAGAGACAAGTAAGCCACAAGTAGTGAAAATGTTATTTTTAAATTTAAAAGTATTGAATTTTACATACATGTGTATTTTTCTATAGCCTGCAACATACAAAGATTAGTTTGATTTTAGAGACGAGTAAGCCACAAGTAGTGAAAATGTTATTTTTAAATTTAAAAGTATTGAATTTTACATACATGTGTATTTTTCTATAGCCTGCAACATACAAAGATTAGTTTGATTTTAGAGACAAGTAAGCCACAAGTAGTGAAAATGTTATTTTTAAATTTAAAAGTATTGAATTTTACATACATGTGTATTTTTCTATAGCCTGCAACATACAAAGATTAGTTTGATTTTAGAGACAAGTAAGCCACAAGTAGTGAAAATGTTATTTTTAAATTTAAAAGTATTGAATTTTACATACATGTGTATTTTTCTATAGCCTGCAACATACAAAGATTAGTTTGATTTTAGAGACAAGTAAGCCACAAGTAGTGAAAATGTTATTTTTAAATTTAAAAGTATTGAATTTTACATACATGTGTATTTTTCTATAGCCTGCAACATACAAAGATTAGTTTGATTTTAGAGACAAGTAAGCCACAAGTAGTGAAAATGTTATTTTTAAATTTAAAAGTATTGAATTTTACATACATGTGTATTTTTCTATAGCCTGCAACATACAAAGATTAGTTTGATTTTAGAGACAAGTAAGCCACAAGTAGTGAAAATGTTATTTTTAAATTTAAAAGTATTGAATTTTACATACATGTGTATTTTTCTATAGCCTGCAACATACAAAGATTAGTTTGATTTTAGAGACAAGTAAGCCACAAGTAGTGAAAATGTTATTTTTAAATTTAAAAGTATTGAATTTTACATACATGTGTATTTTTCTATAGCCTGCAACATACAAAGATTAGTTTGATTTTAGAGACAAGTAAGCCACAAGTAGTGAAAAT
>JBAIZL010000003.1:111811569-112229069 GCA_036971475.1 Prosapia bicincta | reverse complement strand
CACGCACATACACACACTCAAACAAACACACACACACACACACACACCACACACACACACACGCGCGCATGCACGCACGAACAGAGTGTTACAAGAACAGATTATTAATATACCACAGAGTTTGGAATATATATTGGGAAGACAGTGAAGATAATTTCAGTGAATAATATTAATATTTCACCCTGACTAATTATGTCTTTAAAAAATTCGAATGCATCATTCTAGAGCATTTTCAGATCAAATAGAAGGCACGCGGAGACATATTTATACAAATATCCAATACAATCTTTAGCTCTATAGAGAACATATCAGCCTACTTTATTTGAAAGCCGGAACAATAATATATGTCCTGTGGGAAAGAGCTGAAGCAGAGGGAAAAACAGAAACTCCGTATTTGATTTCTTAAATAATTTTTAAATTTTAAATTATTCCTGTTTAATCGCAAGTAAAATATAAAGAGAGTGAGCAAGCTACAAGTACGACTCTCTGGTAACTGCACTGTGTATTGGTTCCAAACACTCACCCGCAACGTAATAAGGAACGGTGACACGTAGGAGACAAAGCTCTCTCGGCAGGATCGGTGCACACTTGACGATTTGCTTCTAATTAAATACGTGACAACCCCAAGAACTCTTCACGACAATATATGTGTAATAGACTGTTGTCTCCGCAGGCAAGTTGTACCACCCTTTTATATAGATAACGTTCAAACACAATTTTGTTATTTAAAGATTTATGACGATTACCCAGAATTAATATCATCCCCACGAATAATAGAAATGAGTTTATGAATAAAAGTGGGACTATGGTAGAGAGATAAAAACTTCGGGTACAGGATGTAGAGAGCTGGAGTAGGGATGCTCTGTATTTGGGCCTACCTGATGCACCTCCTTGTAAGAACAAGGATATGGAAGTGCAGGTGGAACTAGATAGCACTAAGAGGCTTTTTAGATGTCCTATTGTAGGAATAGACGAAAGATATCCATAGTCCTTAACCTAGAGGAAGACACGTGTCTTCCACCAGGTAATACTCTTCTATTGAACAGAGTTTATACTATATATACATAAAAATACAGTATACATTCTATTTTTCTTGTTGGTATGATTGCCCTCATATTTGTAGTAGCTGACGCAATTTTCCGAGCCTTCATAAATTAGAGATATACCTGTACACACAAAATTGGCGTTTGGGTACACAGACGCCTGCAGCAATTTTACAAACGAGGAACATTATAAGTTTATAAACCCTCTGCGCCAACATAGGCTATAAATATGTACACTGTAACATTATATACTGCATGGTGTAGCAGTATTTATACATTTATGTCACGTTCGGTACCATATGTTCAGCCTTTTAAGAACTTTTCAAACCTATAAAGAAAATTTGTTAGTCTGTCAACAAATCTGTGGAATGCTAATAGATTAACTAGCTATCGAAAACTCTGTGGGCGATTGTGTAGATTGTGTGGCGGCATAGATGCCATGCACAGATAACACTGTGTAGTGAACTGATTAATCTTCTGAAGATGACAGGCGTTCCGAACTCTTCTCCTAATACAAATTTGTGGCAAATATTCGAAAAGGCACAGAGAAAATATTATTATATTCAATGGTGATAGTGGCTATAACGAAATGATTATTATAAAAATATAGTAATGTGTAAGCTGTATATGAATCTTAAAGAGTAGTGGGCGTGGTTCCGTTCCTTCGTCCAATATGTAGGACGTTCTGATTGGCCAGTATAGGTCATGGGAAGAGCAAAAGGGAATGACCCCAACAGTTTTTATGTACAGTAAAGTGATTGTTCTTCATTTAAGTTTTAGTCCTCTGGTGATAATAACTGCCTAACGAAACGTACGCAAATGGTTTCTTAATTGTGTTATTATGAAACTGTGGACCCATACTTACAATTATTTATATATATATATATTTGTATGTGTGTATGTATGTATGAGCCTTATGCAATACTAAACCACTCATCTCTTCGCCTTGAAACTATGAGAAATAGTAGAGAACATTCCTGGGAAGGTTTCTGATAACATAACAATTTTTTCCAAAATGTAATTTTCATGTGCCAAAATAGAATGAAATATGATTTTCTATTATATCCTAAGACAGCTAAGATAGAATTCATTTCATTTACTTATTCCAAATGTTAGTTGCTAGGCAACACTTAAAACTTTTTCCCAACACATTCCAAACAATATAAAAAAAATATTGTATATCCGAATGCACTTCAATAAATTACATTAAATCAAGAGCTTTTGTCATACTTTTCTCGATAGACTACAAGTTCTGGTATTATTATGTTCATAAAATACTAAACTAAGTTTAGCTTATGTTAACACGCCATTCATTGACGTTTAGGCGATACGAAGTTCGCCAGTTTAGCTAAGAATTAATAAATTATAATAATGATAAGATTCAGAAACATTACTATGTAAAAACACGCCTTCAGGTATAACATGAATACTTTCATGAAATTGCTATGAAAAAACATAACAAACTAAAAGATATCACGTCGAGGTGGAAGTGAAACCAGGCCCAGTGGGTCCCGACATTTGCGCTTCCGGTCGCACTTCCGGCCGTCTCGAAACGTAATGTCGCCAAATATGTCTCCCGTAATCCTTAAAGCACATCTTGTTTGCGAGACGTGGAGGACGGGACATCAGTTAATTTGAAAATATTGACTTCAAAGGCTCGGGAATATGCAAATCCTCTCGTCCCTCTTCAGCAGCGCCCGGGACGAATAATTAAGCCCTTTGACAACAAAGTCTCACATCTACGTCGTGCTTTTATATTGGACTGGAAATAAAAACATTTGCCAAACTTGTTCTCAATTTAAACATTTTTGATGGAACGCTAGAAAAAAATATAACGTTAAAATAAATTTAAAAATAAAATTATCTCTCTAACATCTAATCTACACTGAAATAATGAAATCTATTTTGATAATAATATTTATATTTAACCGAATACACAGGGAGATTTGAAACCGATGAAATTACATTTCATCCTATGGAGAATGGAGAATATTGTAGATATACGAGTACTTACTATCAAGGAAGGGACATAAAATCCCTTTACAGAATATATAGGAAGTGGACATCGCATCACGTGTGTGGGCTCGCCTGCCTGGTGTACACCTACTCTCCGTCGGTGCCATGAAGTAGTGTCTATCCGTTGCATTCCCTTGTTAGAAAGGGTAGATAAAATGAGGAAGGAAAAGGCGAAATGACCCCATGGTACCATAAGAGAAACTTATGGCTTCGTGTGGGGGCACGGCCGCTATCAGGGCCGAAGAGAGGTGCTTACTTGTTGCACCCGCTTAGCGTATCGCTTTTCTGTTCATCTACGAGGTATAGCGAGTGGATGCACCTCATACCTTTATATATATGCCTATATATATATATATATATATATATAGATATATATATATATATATATCAAAAGCAACTAAGGTTACTCAAATACAAGAATTATTTATCATCATGATGTATTATTCATTCCTGATGATGTTGGTATTGCTTACCAACGAAAAGTTTTGAATATAAATTAATAAATAATTCTTGTATTTGAATAACCTTAGTTGTTTTAGATTATTATACAAGAAAACCTATTTTATATTTATATATAGATCTATTACAGCTGCCTTCGCCTCTCCGTTCCCAATTTCTCCTACCATATATTAATGCCTCTTCTAGGTGCCTTGCAGTCATTGCTTCATCAAAATCTTCACGCCAACGTCTTCAAGGCCGTCCTCTCTTTCTTTTCTCTGGGCGAATCCACTCTAGTACCTTCCGGGGTCACCTGTCTTCTGCCATCCTTCTAACGTGTCCAAAACATGCTACTTGTCTTCTTTTTATCTTCTCTTTTATACGTTTATCCATTTCTAGACCTTTGTTCATTTTAGACCCTTTCAGGTCTCGATTTACCGTAGCCTCGTCGTAAATCGTCCATTTCCATCGGAAATAGTTTGTTATTATTAATTGTAGGTAGGTGTGTATTGGCATTTTATGGCACCTACAAGCCCCGATCCTTCCCCATTTAGTTTTGGTAACGTCCCATACCTGTGCATCGTATGGTGTAACGCTCTGAATAATACTTTTATAAATGTGTTCCTTTGTTTCTCTCGTGACTGCCTTTTGTCAGAGAAGAGGGCTTAAAGCTCGTGTCACTGTACTGTCTTTGTTTACTCTTTCCCTGATTTCATCTTCACTATCGCTTTTTTTATTAAAGGTCACCCCTAGATATTTGCACATTTGTACCCCGTTTTCTAAGCTAAGGTAGCAAAAGATATTTCCCTTCCAAGGCCATACGCTGTTACAAATCACTATATATCTTTAATTTATATTTTAAAATGTTAGAATAGTGTGAAGAATTTTTGTACTATAGTTTCAATGTTTCTCCACCAGAGCGTGCAGTTATATCTACTTTAAACAAATTTCACTCCTCTTAGGGATACATAGCGACGTCTCCAAAACAAGCAACCCTTGACGCATTCCAAGTTTAGAGTGCTCGTCGTCTATTGAAACTTTTGGTCCCTAATTAAACCGAAGGTCTGAAGCAAAACCAACCCTCGTTAAATCGGACTTAGCAGAAAGAAAGTCGCTAATTTGATTTGATTGGTTGGAATTGCCGAAGCAGCCAGAGCGCAAGTTGTCAGCGGTTCTGTACAAGTTTGGCAGTTAGGGGGAGGGTTTGTAACTTTATTAATTCGCTTTGTTCTTGCTTTGTTTTAGCGCTGACGTAATGGATTTTATAAAGAGCTAACCTGCTTAACGCCGTATAGTTCTTCGAGTACAAAGACGTGCTTTCAGACATGAATTTAACGTACCATTACCCACGGGGCTTGCAGTAGCCCCCACAGCCAGAGCAAAGAATCACGACCCAGAATCTACCTCATCTTTAGTACTACAGATTTGTCACACTTCTCACAGCCACAGATTGAAAATATAAACAATATAACTGTACTAACATCAAGTGTCATCCACTACACGTTTTAAACAAGTAATATAAACAAAACTTTTTTAAAGTAAGTTTCTACTTGTGTTAACAAAAAAAAAAAACAGTATTATAGTTATTTTTGTAATAAATAATTACAATTATTATAAATAAAGTAACATAACCTATGCGTTAAAACAACCTTTCTACAACATAGCCTATAACATAAAATGAGCTATTTCATGAAATTATATGTTATCACTTATTTAAAGCCAAATGGGAAGAAATACTAATATTGCATACATTGACCCTTTCGCAATACGTTTTCCTCTCATATAAAACTAAAATAATTTCCATAAAGTTAATGAACTAATTTTGTGAAAGGTTTTTCTCCTACATAAAACTAAAATTAATTCATTAAATTCAATTAATTAATTAATATTTGAAAAAACTATTAACACAAATTGTCATCCTCTACAACTTTAAAAAGATGTATTTGAATTTGAGTGATTGAATAAAAAAGTGTTTTATTAATGATTGAAAACTTGAAAAAGACATTTGTAGGGAGAGTGTAAACTAATAGAAGGAATTGAACACTACTATCGAATAATACAAGCAAAAAACATAAAATAAGGCTTAGAACAAGTGTTCACTAGTGTTACCTGGAAGCTCTAAGAAACCTTTTCTACTGTTAAGGCAACCGCCATTATGTTAACATCGCCAAGAACTGTAGGAGAGGTTTGAGAATATAGTAAGGATTAAGAAACGTGAAAACTCCTGGTAGAGGATACAGACGATGTATCATGGGTCGCCTGTGTAGGGACGTGTATCTGGAGTACACCCTCTTTGTCGGTGCCAAGAAATATTGTCTTTCCGTTGCACTCCATTGTTAGAAGAAGAATAAAGGAGAACTGATGGAATCGGCTAGGATTATGAAAAAGATATCAATATATTCCTTCCCCTTAGAACTTAGAATAGTACATAATTATGACAGCACGTATTTCGGGCGCTAACCTGAAACAAAGGGTAACAGACGGAGTAGGGAGATTCATAAATGCACCTCCGCTATGTGGCGACGAAAATGGGATCGCGCTGTGGAAGGAGACAATAGATGTACTCGACATATTCATGTAGGTCCTAGATTTCTTTCATCTATCCGTAAGGCGATCAAGTAGTATGATTATTAGCGCCCACTAAGGATAGGGCAGGACTGTGAATAACGAATGGGATTAAGGTAGGCGCATTAAGGCCATGGCAGAAGATCACAGCCTCGCGTATGCACCAGGAGTAAAGACTAATAGACGAGGTAGGAAGATTAGTCAATGCACCTTCGTTATGTGACAACGGAAATGTGACCGCGCTGTGGCAGAAGGCAATAGATGTGCTCGACATATTCATGTATTTCCTAGTTTACTTTCATCTATCTGTAAGGTGATCAAGTAGTATGATTATCAACTCCCACTAAGGATAGGGATGGACTGTGAATAACGAATGGGATTAAGATAGGCGCATTAGGGCCATGGCAGAAGATCACAGCCTCGCGTATGCACTAATAGACGAAGTAGGAAGATTAATCAATGCACCTTCGTTATGTGACAACGGAAATGTGACCGCGCTGTGGAAGGAGGCAATAGATGTGCTCGACATATTCATGTATTTCCTAGTTTACTTTCATCTATCTGTAAGGTGATCAAGTAGTATGATTATCAACTCCCACTAAGGATAGGGCAGGACTGTGAATAACGAATGGAAATAATGTAAGCGCATTAAGGCCATGGCAGAAGATCACAGCCTCGCGTATGCACTAATAGACGAAGTAGGAAGATTAATCAATGCACCTTCGTTATGTGACAACGGAAATGTGACCGCGCTGTGGAAGGAGGCAATAGATGTGCTCGACATATTCATGTATTTCCTAGTTTACTTTCATCTATCTGTAAGGTGATCAAGTAGTATGATTATCAACTCCCACTAAGGATAGGGCAGGACTGTGAATAACGAATGGAAATAATGTAAGCGCATTAAGGCCATGGCAGAAGATCACAGCCTCGCGTATGCACTAATAGACGAAGTAGGAAGATTAATCAATGCACCTTCGTTATGTGACAACGGAAATGTGACCGCGCTGTGGAAGGAGGCAATAGATGTGCTCGACATATTCATGTATTTCCTAGTTTACTTTCATCTATCTGTAAGGTGATCAAGTAGTATGATTATCAACTCCCACTAAGGATAGGGCAGGACTGTGAATAACGAATGGAAATAATGTAAGCGCATTAAGGCCATAGTAGAAGATCACAGCCTCGCGTATGCACTAATAGACGAAGTAGGAAGATTAATCAATGCACCTTCGTTATGTGACAACGGAAATGTGACCGCGCTGTGGCAGAAGGCAATAGATGTGCTCGACATATTCATGTATTTCCTAGTTTACTTTCATCTATCTGTAAGGTGATCAAGTAGTATGATTATCAACTCCCACTAAGGATAGGGATGGACTGTGAATAACGAATGGGATTAATGTAAGCGCATTAAGGCCATAGTAGAAGATCACAGCCTCGCGTATGCACTAATAGACGAAGTAGGAAGATTAATCAATGCACCTCCGCTATGTGGCGACGGAAATGTGACCGCGCTGTGGAAGGAGGCAATAGATGTGCTCGACATATTCATGTATTTCCTAGTTTACTTTCATCTATCTGTAAGGTGATCAAGTAGTATGATTATCAACTCCCACTAAGGATAGGGCAGGACTGTGAATAACGAATGGAAATAATGTAAGCGCATTAAGGCCATGGCAGAAGATCACAGCCTCGCGTATGCACTAATAGACGAAGTAGGAAGATTAATCAATGCACCTTCGTTATGTGGCGACGGAAATGTGACCGCGCTGTGGAAGGAGGCAATAGATGTGCTCGACATATTCATGTATTTCCTAGTTTACTTTCATCTATCTGTAAGGTGATCAAGTAGTATGATTATCAACTCCCACTAAGGATAGGGCAGGACTGTGAATAACGAATGGAAATAATGTAAGCGCATTAAGGCCATGGCAGAAGATCACAGCCTCGCGTATGCACTAATAGACGAAGTAGGAAGATTAATCAATGCACCTCCGCTATGTGGCGACGGAAATGTGACCGCGCTGTGGAAGGAGGCAATAGATGTGCTCGACATATTCATGTATTTCCTAGTTTACTTTCATCTATCTGTAAGGTGATCAAGTAGTATGATTATCAACTCCCACTAAGGATAGGGCAGGACTGTGAATAACGAATGGAAATAATGTAAGCGCATTAAGGCCATAGTAGAAGATCACAGCCTCGCGTATGCACTAATAGACGAAGTAGGAAGATTAATCAATGCACCTTCGTTATGTGACAACGGAAATGTGACCGCGCTGTGGAAGGAGGCAATAGATGTGCTCGACATATTCATGTATTTCCTAGTTTACTTTCATCTATCTGTAAGGTGATCAAGTAGTATGATTATCAACTCCCACTAAGGATAGGGCAGGACTGTGAATAACGAATGGAAATAATGTAAGCGCATTAAGGCCATGGCAGAAGATCACAGCCTCGCGTATGCACTAATAGACGAAGTAGGAAGATTAATCAATGCACCTCCGCTATGTGGCGACGGAAATGTGACCGCGCTGTGGAAGGAGGCAATAGATGTGCTCGACATATTCATGTATTTCCTAGTTTACTTTCATCTATCTGTAAGGTGATCAAGTAGTATGATTATCAACTCCCACTAAGGATAGGGCAGGACTGTGAATAACGAATGGAAATAATGTAAGCGCATTAAGGCCATGGCAGAAGATCACAGCCTCGCGTATGCACTAATAGACGAAGTAGGAAGATTAATCAATGCACCTTCGTTATGTGACAACGGAAATGTGACCGCGCTGTGGAAGGAGGCAATAGATGTGCTCGACATATTCATGTATTTCCTAGTTTACTTTCATCTATCTGTAAGGTGATCAAGTAGTATGATTATCAACTCCCACTAAGGATAGGGCAGGACTGTGAATAACGAATGGAAATAATGTAAGCGCATTAAGGCCATGGCAGAAGATCACAGCCTCGCGTATGCACTAATAGACGAAGTAGGAAGATTAATCAATGCACCTCCGCTATGTGGCGACGGAAATGTGACCGCGCTGTGGAAGGAGGCAATAGATGTGCTCGACATATTCATGTATTTCCTAGTTTACTTTCATCTATCTGTAAGGTGATCAAGTAGTATGATTATCAACTCCCACTAAGGATAGGGCAGGACTGTGAATAACGAATGGGATTAATGTAAGCGCATTAAGGCCATAGTAGAAGATCACAGCCTCGCGTATGCACTAATAGACGAAGTAGGAAGATTAATCAATGCACCTCCGCTATGTGGCGACGGAAATGTGACCGCGCTGTGGAAGGAGGCAATAGATGTGCTCGACATATTCATGTATTTCCTAGTTTACTTTCATCTATCTGTAAGGTGATCAAGTAGTATGATTATCAACTCCCACTAAGGATAGGGCAGGACTGTGAATAACGAATGGAAATAATGTAAGCGCATTAAGGCCATGGCAGAAGATCACAGCCTCGCGTATGCACTAATAGACGAAGTAGGAAGATTAATCAATGCACCTTCGTTATGTGGCGACGGAAATGTGACCGCGCTGTGGAAGGAGGCAATAGATGTGCTCGACATATTCATGTATTTCCTAGTTTACTTTCATCTATCTGTAAGGTGATCAAGTAGTATGATTATCAACTCCCACTAAGGATAGGGCAGGACTGTGAATAACGAATGGAAATAATGTAAGCGCATTAAGGCCATGGCAGAAGATCACAGCCTCGCGTATGCACTAATAGACGAAGTAGGAAGATTAATCAATGCACCTCCGCTATGTGGCGACGGAAATGTGACCGCGCTGTGGAAGGAGGCAATAGATGTGCTCGACATATTCATGTATTTCCTAGTTTACTTTCATCTATCTGTAAGGTGATCAAGTAGTATGATTATTAGCGCCCACTAAGGATAGGGATGGACTGTGAATAACGAATGGAAATAATGTAAGCGCATTAAGGCCATAGTAGAAGATCACAGCCTCGCGTATGCACTAATAGACGAAGTAGGAAGATTAATCAATGCACCTTCGTTATGTGACAACGGAAATGTGACCGCGCTGTGGCAGAAGGCAATAGATGTGCTCGACATATTCATGTATTTCCTAGTTTACTTTCATCTATCTGTAAGGTGATCAAGTAGTATGATTATCAACTCCCACTAAGGATAGGGCAGGACTGTGAATAACGAATGGAAATAATGTAAGCGCATTAAGGCCATGGCAGAAGATCACAGCCTCGCGTATGCACTAATAGACGAAGTAGGAAGATTAATCAATGCACCTCCGCTATGTGGCGACGGAAATGTGACCGCGCTGTGGAAGGAGGCAATAGATGTACTCGACATATTCATGTATTTCCTAGTTTACTTTCATCTATCTGTAAGGTGATCAAGTAGTATGATTATCAACTCCCACTAAGGATAGGGATGGACTGTGAATAACGAATGGGATTAATGTAAGCGCATTAAGGCCATAGTAGAAGATCACAGCCTCGCGTATGCACTAATAGACGAAGTAGGAAGATTAATCAATGCACCTCCGCTATGTGGCGACGGAAATGTGACCGCGCTGTGGAAGGAGGCAATAGATGTACTCGACATATTCATGTATTTCCTAGTTTACTTTCATCTATCTGTAAGGTGATCAAGTAGTATGATTATCAACTCCCACTAAGGATAGGGCAGGACTGTGAATAACGAATGGAAATAATGTAAGCGCATTAAGGCCATAGTAGAAGATCACAGCCTCGCGTATGCACTAATAGACGAAGTAGGAAGATTAATCAATGCACCTCCGCTATGTGGCGACGGAAATGTGACCGCGCTGTGGAAGGAGGCAATAGATGTACTCGACATATTCATGTATTTCCTAGTTTACTTTCATCTATCTGTAAGGTGATCAAGTAGTATGATTATCAACTCCCACTAAGGATAGGGCAGGACTGTGAATAACGAATGGAAATAATGTAAGCGCATTAAGGCCATGGCAGAAGATCACAGCCTCGCGTATGCACTAATAGACGAAGTAGGAAGATTAATCAATGCACCTTCGTTATGTGACAACGGAAATGTGACCGCGCTGTGGCAGAAGGCAATAGATGTGCTCGACATATTCATGTATTTCCTAGTTTACTTTCATCTATCTGTAAGGTGATCAAGTAGTATGATTATCAACTCCCACTAAGGATAGGGCAGGACTGTGAATAACGAATGGAAATAATGTAAGCGCATTAAGGCCATGGCAGAAGATCACAGCCTCGCGTATGCACTAATAGACGAAGTAGGAAGATTAATCAATGCACCTTCGTTATGTGACAACGGAAATGTGACCGCGCTGTGGCAGAAGGCAATAGATGTGCTCGACATATTCATGTATTTCCTAGTTTACTTTCATCTATCTGTAAGGTGATCAAGTAGTATGATTATCAACTCCCACTAAGGATAGGGCAGGACTGTGAATAACGAATGGAAATAATGTAAGCGCATTAAGGCCATGGCAGAAGATCACAGCCTCGCGTATGCACTAATAGACGAAGTAGGATGATTAATCAATGCACCTCCGCTATGTGGCGACGGAAATGGGATCGCGCTGTGGAAGGAGGCAATAGATGTACTCGACATATTCATGTATTTCCTAGTTTACTTTCATCTATCTGTAAGGTGATCAAGTAGTATGATTATCAACTCCCACTAAGGATAGGGCAGGACTGTGAATAACGAATGGAAATAATGTAAGCGCATTAAGGCCATGGCAGAAGATCACAGCCTCGCGTATGCACTAATAGACGAAGTAGGAAGATTAATCAATGCACCTTCGTTATGTGACAACGGAAATGTGACCGCGCTGTGGCAGAAGGCAATAGATGTACTCGACATATTCATGTATTTCCTAGTTTACTTTCATCTATCTGTAAGGTGATCAAGTAGTATGATTATCAACTCCCACTAAGGATAGGGCAGGACTGTGAATAACGAATGGAAATAATGTAAGCGCATTAAGGCCATAGTAGAAGATCACAGCCTCGCGTATGCACTAATAGACGAAGTAGGAAGATTAATCAATGCACCTTCGTTATGTGACAACGGAAATGTGACCGCGCTGTGGCAGAAGGCAATAGATGTGCTCGACATATTCATGTATTTCCTAGTTTACTTTCATCTATCTGTAAGGTGATCAAGTAGTATGATTATCAACTCCCACTAAGGATAGGGCAGGACTGTGAATAACGAATGGAAATAATGTAAGCGCATTAAGGCCATGGCAGAAGATCACAGCCTCGCGTATGCACTAATAGACGAAGTAGGAAGATTAATCAATGCACCTTCGTTATGTGACAACGGAAATGTGACCGCGCTGTGGCAGAAGGCAATAGATGTACTCGACATATTCATGTATTTCCTAGTTTACTTTCATCTATCTGTAAGGTGATCAAGTAGTATGATTATCAACTCCCACTAAGGATAGGGCAGGACTGTGAATAACGAATGGAAATAATGTAAGCGCATTAAGGCCATGGCAGAAGATCACAGCCTCGCGTATGCACTAATAGACGAAGTAGGAAGATTAATCAATGCACCTTCGTTATGTGACAACGGAAATGTGACCGCGCTGTGGCAGAAGGCAATAGATGTACTCGACATATTCATGTATTTCCTAGTTTACTTTCATCTATCTGTAAGGTGATCAAGTAGTATGATTATCAACTCCCACTAAGGATAGGGCAGGACTGTGAATAACGAATGGAAATAATGTAAGCGCATTAAGGCCATAGTAGAAGATCACAGCCTCGCGTATGCACTAATAGACGAAGTAGGAAGATTAATCAATGCACCTTCGTTATGTGACAACGGAAATGTGACCGCGCTGTGGCAGAAGGCAATAGATGTGCTCGACATATTCATGTATTTCCTAGTTTACTTTCATCTATCTGTAAGGTGATCAAGTAGTATGATTATCAACTCCCACTAAGGATAGGGCAGGACTGTGAATAACGAATGGAAATAATGTAAGCGCATTAAGGCCATGGCAGAAGATCACAGCCTCGCGTATGCACTAATAGACGAAGTAGGAAGATTAATCAATGCACCTCCGCTATGTGGCGACGGAAATGTGACCGCGCTGTGGAAGGAGGCAATAGATGTACTCGACATATTCATGTATTTCCTAGTTTACTTTCATCTATCTGTAAGGTGATCAAGTAGTATGATTATCAACTCCCACTAAGGATAGGGCAGGACTGTGAATAACGAATGGAAATAATGTAAGCGCATTAAGGCCATGGCAGAAGATCACAGCCTCGCGTATGCACTAATAGACGAAGTAGGAAGATTAATCAATGCACCTTCGTTATGTGACAACGGAAATGTGACCGCGCTGTGGCAGAAGGCAATAGATGTGCTCGACATATTCATGTATTTCCTAGTTTACTTTCATCTATCTGTAAGGTGATCAAGTAGTATGATTATCAACTCCCACTAAGGATAGGGCAGGACTGTGAATAACGAATGGAAATAATGTAAGCGCATTAAGGCCATGGCAGAAGATCACAGCCTCGCGTATACACTAATAGACGAAGTAGGAAGATTAATCAATGCACCTTCGTTATGTGACAACGGAAATGTGACCGCGCTGTGGCAGAAGGCAATAGATGTGCTCGACATATTCATGTATTTCCTAGTTTACTTTCATCTATCTGTAAGGTGATCAAGTAGTATGATTATCAACTCCCACTAAGGATAGGGCAGGACTGTGAATAACGAATGGAAATAATGTAAGCGCATTAAGGCCATGGCAGAAGATCACAGCCTCGCGTATGCACTAATAGACGAAGTAGGAAGATTAATCAATGCACCTTCGTTATGTGACAACGGAAATGTGACCGCGCTGTGGCAGAAGGCAATAGATGTGCTCGACATATTCATGTATTTCCTAGTTTACTTTCATCTATCTGTAAGGTGATCAAGTAGTATGATTATCAACTCCCACTAAGGATAGGGCAGGACTGTGAATAACGAATGGGATTAATGTAAGCGCATTAAGGCCATAGTAGAAGATCACAGCCTCGCGTATGCACTAATAGACGAAGTAGGAAGATTAATCAATGCACCTTCGTTATGTGACAACGGAAATGTGACCGCGCTGTGGCAGAAGGCAATAGATGTGCTCGACATATTCATGTATTTCCTAGTTTACTTTCATCTATCTGTAAGGTGATCAAGTAGTATGATTATCAACTCCCACTAAGGATAGGGCAGGACTGTGAATAACGAATGGAAATAATGTAAGCGCATTAAGGCCATAGTAGAAGATCACAGCCTCGCGTATGCACTAATAGACGAAGTAGGAAGATTAATCAATGCACCTTCGTTATGTGACAACGGAAATGTGACCGCGCTGTGGCAGAAGGCAATAGATGTGCTCGACATATTCATGTATTTCCTAGTTTACTTTCATCTATCTGTAAGGTGATCAAGTAGTATGATTATCAACTCCCACTAAGGATAGGGCAGGACTGTGAATAACGAATGGGATTAAGGTAGGCGCATTAAGGCCATGGCAGAAGATCACAGCCTCGCGTATGCACTAATAGACGAAGTAGGAAGATTAATCAATGCACCTCCGCTATGTGGCGACGGAAATGGGATCGCGCTGTGGAAGGAGGCAATAGATGTACTCGACATATTCATGTATTTCCTAGTTTACTTTCATCTATCTGTAAGGTGATCAAGTAGTATGATTATCAACTCCCACTAAGGATAGGGCAGGACTGTGAATAACGAATGGAAATAATGTAAGCGCATTAAGGCCATGGCAGAAGATCACAGCCTCGCGTATGCACTAATAGACGAAGTAGGAAGATTAATCAATGCACCTTCGTTATGTGACAACGGAAATGTGACCGCGCTGTGGCAGAAGGCAATATATGTGCTCGACATATTCATGTATTTCCTAGTTTACTTTCATCTATCTGTAAGGTGATCAAGTAGTATGATTATCAACTCCCACTAAGGATAGGGCAGGACTGTGAATAACGAATGGAAATAATGTAAGCGCATTAAGGCCATGGCAGAAGATCACAGCCTCGCGTATGCACTAATAGACGAAGTAGGAAGATTAATCAATGCACCTTCGTTATGTGACAACGGAAATGTGACCGCGCTGTGGCAGAAGGCAATAGATGTGCTCGACATATTCATGTATTTCCTAGTTTACTTTCATCTATCTGTAAGGTGATCAAGTAGTATGATTATCAACTCCCACTAAGGATAGGGCAGGACTGTGAATAACGAATGGAAATAATGTAAGCGCATTAAGGCCATAACAGAAGATCACAGCCTCGCCTATGCACTAATAGACGAAGTAGGAAGATTAATCAATGCACCTTCGTTATGTGACAACGGAAATGTGACCGCGCTGTGGCAGAAGGCAATAGATGTGCTCGACATATTCATGTATTTCCTAGTTTACTTTCATCTATCTGTAAGGTGATCAAGTAGTATGATTATCAACTCCCACTAAGGATAGGGCAGGACTGTGAATAACGAATGGAAACAATGTAAGCGCATTAAGGCCATAGTAGAAGATCACAGCCTCGCGTATGCACTAATAGACGAAGTAGGAAGATTAATCAATGCACCTTCGTTATGTGACAACGGAAATGTGACCGCGCTGTGGCAGAAGGCAATAGATGTGCTCGACATATTCATGTATTTCCTAGTTTACTTTCATCTATCTGTAAGGTGATCAAGTAGTATGATTATCAACTCCCACTAAGGATAGGGCAGGACTGTGAATAACGAATGGAAATAATGTAAGCGCATTAAGGCCATAGTAGAAGATCACAGCCTCGCGTATGCACTAATAGACGAAGTAGGAAGATTAATCAATGCACCTTCGTTATGTGACAACGGAAATGTGACCGCGCTGTGGCAGAAGGCAATAGATGTGCTCGACATATTCATGTATTTCCTAGTTTACTTTCATCTATCTGTAAGGTGATCAAGTAGTATGATTATCAACTCCCACTAAGGATAGGGATGGACTGTGAATAACGAATGGAAATAATGTAAGCGCATTAAGGCCATGGCAGAAGATCACAGCCTCGCGTATGCACTAATAGACGAAGTAGGAAGATTAATCAATGCACCTTCGTTATGTGACAACGGAAATGTGACCGCGCTGTGGCAGAAGGCAATAGATGTGCTCGACATATTCATGTATTTCCTAGTTTACTTTCATCTATCTGTAAGGTGATCAAGTAGTATGATTATCAACTCCCACTAAGGATAGGGATGGACTGTGAATAACGAATGGAAATAATGTAAGCGCATTAAGGCCATAGTAGAAGATCACAGCCTCGCGTATGCACTAATAGACGAAGTAGGAAGATTAATCAATGCACCTTCGTTATGTGACAACGGAAATGTGACCGCGCTGTGGCAGAAGGCAATAGATGTGCTCGACATATTCATGTATTTCCTAGTTTACTTTCATCTATCTGTAAGGTGATCAAGTAGTATGATTATCAACTCCCACTAAGGATAGGGATGGACTGTGAATAACGAATGGGATTAAGGTAGGCGCATTAAGGCCATGGTAGAAGATCACAGCCTCGCGTATGCACTAATAGACGAAGTAGGAAGATTAATCAATGCACCTTCGTTATGTGACAACGGAAATGTGACCGCGCTGTGGCAGAAGGCAATAGATGTGCTCGACATATTCATGTATTTCCTAGTTTACTTTCATCTATCTGTAAGGTGATCAAGTAGTATGATTATCAACTCCCACTAAGGATAGGGATGGACTGTGAATAACGAATGGAAATAATGTAAGCGCATTAAGGCCATAGTAGAAGATCACAGCCTCGCGTATGCACTAATAGACGAAGTAGGAAGATTAATCAATGCACCTTCGTTATGTGACAACGGAAATGTGACCGCGCTGTGGCAGAAGGCAATAGATGTGCTCGACATATTCATGTATTTCCTAGTTTACTTTCATCTATCTGTAAGGTGATCAAGTAGTATGATTATCAACTCCCACTAAGGATAGGGATGGACTGTGAATAACGAATGGAAATAATGTAAGCGCATTAAGGCCATAGTAGAAGATCACAGCCTCGCGTATGCACTAATAGACGAAGTAGGAAGATTAATCAATGCACCTTCGTTATGTGACAACGGAAATGTGACCGCGCTGTGGCAGAAGGCAATAGATGTGCTCGACATATTCATGTATTTCCTAGTTTACTTTCATCTATCTGTAAGGTGATCAAGTAGTATGATTATCAACTCCCACTAAGGATAGGGATGGACTGTGAATAACGAATGGAAATAATGTAAGCGCATTAAGGCCATAGTAGAAGATCACAGCCTCGCGTATGCACTAATAGACGAAGTAGGAAGATTAATCAATGCACCTTCGTTATGTGACAACGGAAATGTGACCGCGCTGTGGCAGAAGGCAATAGATGTGCTCGACATATTCATGTATTTCCTAGTTTACTTTCATCTATCTGTAAGGTGATCAAGTAGTATGATTATCAACTCCCACTAAGGATAGGGCAGGACTGTGAATAACGAATGGAAATAATGTAAGCGCATTAAGGCCATAGTAGAAGATCACAGCCTCGCGTATGCACTAATAGACGAAGTAGGAAGATTAATCAATGCACCTTCGTTATGTGACAACGGAAATGTGACCGCGCTGTGGCAGAAGGCAATAGATGTGCTCGACATATTCATGTATTTCCTAGTTTACTTTCATCTATCTGTAAGGTGATCAAGTAGTATGATTATCAACTCCCACTAAGGATAGGGATGGACTGTGAATAACGAATGGAAATAATGTAAGCGCATTAAGGCCATAGTAGAAGATCACAGCCTCGCGTATGCACTAATAGACGAAGTAGGAAGATTAATCAATGCACCTTCGTTATGTGACAACGGAAATGTGACCGCGCTGTGGCAGAAGGCAATAGATGTGCTCGACATATTCATGTATTTCCTAGTTTACTTTCATCTATCTGTAAGGTGATCAAGTAGTATGATTATCAACTCCCACTAAGGATAGGGCAGGACTGTGAATAACGAATGGAAATAATGTAAGCGCATTAAGGCCATAGTAGAAGATCACAGCCTCGCGTATGCACTAATAGACGAAGTAGGAAGATTAATCAATGCACCTTCGTTATGTGACAACGGAAATGTGACCGCGCTGTGGCAGAAGGCAATAGATGTGCTCGACATATTCATGTATTTCCTAGTTTACTTTCATCTATCTGTAAGGTGATCAAGTAGTATGATTATCAACTCCCACTAAGGATAGGGATGGACTGTGAATAACGAATGGGATTAAGGTAGGCGCATTAAGGCCATGGTAGAAGATCACAGCCTCGCGTATGCACTAATAGACGAAGTAGGAAGATTAATCAATGCACCTTCGTTATGTGACAACGGAAATGTGACCGCGCTGTGGCAGAAGGCAATAGATGTGCTCGACATATTCATGTATTTCCTAGTTTACTTTCATCTATCTGTAAGGTGATCAAGTAGTATGATTATCAACTCCCACTAAGGATAGGGATGGACTGTGAATAACGAATGGAAATAATGTAAGCGCATTAAGGCCATAGTAGAAGATCACAGCCTCGCGTATGCACTAATAGACGAAGTAGGAAGATTAATCAATGCACCTTCGTTATGTGACAACGGAAATGTGACCGCGCTGTGGCAGAAGGCAATAGATGTGCTCGACATATTCATGTATTTCCTAGTTTACTTTCATCTATCTGTAAGGTGATCAAGTAGTATGATTATCAACTCCCACTAAGGATAGGGATGGACTGTGAATAACGAATGGAAATAATGTAAGCGCATTAAGGCCATAGTAGAAGATCACAGCCTCGCGTATGCACTAATAGACGAAGTAGGAAGATTAATCAATGCACCTTCGTTATGTGACAACGGAAATGTGACCGCGCTGTGGCAGAAGGCAATAGATGTGCTCGACATATTCATGTATTTCCTAGTTTACTTTCATCTATCTGTAAGGTGATCAAGTAGTATGATTATTAGCGCCCACTAAGGATAGGGCAGGACTGTGAATAACGAATGGGGTTAAGATAGGCCCATTAAGGCCATGGCAGAAGATCACAGCCTCGCGTATGCACTAATAGACGAAGTAGGAAGATTAATCAATGCACCTTCGTTATGTGACAACGGAAATGTGACCGCGCTGTGGCAGAAGGCAATAGATGTGCTCGACATATTCATGTATTTCCTAGTTTACTTTCATCTATCTGTAAGGTGATCAAGTAGTATGATTATCAACTCCCACTAAGGATAGGGATGGACTGTGAATAACGAATGGAAATAATGTAAGCGCATTAAGGCCATAGTAGAAGATCACAGCCTCGCGTATGCACTAATAGACGAAGTAGGAAGATTAATCAATGCACCTTCGTTATGTGACAACGGAAATGTGACCGCGCTGTGGCAGAAGGCAATAGATGTGCTCGACATATTCATGTATTTCCTAGTTTACTTTCATCTATCTGTAAGGTGATCAAGTAGTATGATTATTAGCGCCCACTAAGGATAGGGCAGGACTGTGAATAACGAATGGAAATAATGTAAGCGCATTAAGGCCATAGTAGAAGATCACAGCCTCGCGTATGCACTAATAGACGAAGTAGGAAGATTAATCAATGCACCTTCGTTATGTGACAACGGAAATGTGACCGCGCTGTGGCAGAAGGCAATAGATGTGCTCGACATATTCATGTATTTCCTAGTTTACTTTCATCTATCTGTAAGGTGATCAAGTAGTATGATTATCAACTCCCACTAAGGATAGGGATGGACTGTGAATAACGAATGGAAATAATGTAAGCGCATTAAGGCCATGGCAGAAGATCACAGCCTCGCGTATGCACTAATAGACGAAGTAGGAAGATTAATCAATGCACCTTCGTTATGTGACAACGGAAATGTGACCGCGCTGTGGCAGAAGGCAATAGATGTGCTCGACATATTCATGTATTTCCTAGTTTACTTTCATCTATCTGTAAGGTGATCAAGTAGTATGATTATCAACTCCCACTAAGGATAGGGATGGACTGTGAATAACGAATGGAAATAATGTAAGCGCATTAAGGCCATAGTAGAAGATCACAGCCTCGCGTATGCACTAATAGACGAAGTAGGAAGATTAATCAATGCACCTTCGTTATGTGACAACGGAAATGTGACCGCGCTGTGGCAGAAGGCAATAGATTTGCTCGACATATTCATGTATTTCCTAGTTTACTTTCATCTATCTGTAAGGTGATCAAGTAGTATGATTATCAACTCCCACTAAGGATAGGGATGGACTGTGAATAACGAATGGGATTAATGTAAGCGCATTAAGGCCATAGTAGAAGATCACAGCCTCGCGTATGCACTAATAGACGAAGTAGGAAGATTAATCAATGCACCTTCGTTATGTGACAACGGAAATGTGACCGCGCTGTGGCAGAAGGCAATAGATGTGCTCGATATATTCATGTATTTCCTAGTTTACTTTCATCTATCTGTAAGGTGATCAAGTAGTATGATTATCAACTCCCACTAAGGATAGGGATGGACTGTGAATAACGAATGGAAATAATGTAAGCGCATTAAGGCCATAGTAGAAGATCACAGCCTCGCGTATGCACTAATAGACGAAGTAGGAAGATTAATCAATGCACCTTCGTTATGTGACAACGGAAATGTGACCGCGCTGTGGCAGAAGGCAATAGATGTGCTCGACATATTCATGTATTTCCTAGTTTACTTTCATCTATCTGTAAGGTGATCAAGTAGTATGATTATCAACTCCCACTAAGGATAGGGCAGGACTGTGAATAACGAATGGAAATAATGTAAGCGCATTAAGGCCATAGTAGAAGATCACAGCCTCGCGTATGCACTAATAGACGAAGTAGGAAGATTAATCAATGCACCTTCGTTATGTGACAACGGAAATGTGACCGCGCTGTGGCAGAAGGCAATAGATGTGCTCGACATATTCATGTATTTCCTAGTTTACTTTCATCTATCTGTAAGGTGATCAAGTAGTATGATTATCAACTCCCACTAAGGATAGGGCAGGACTGTGAATAACGAATGGAAATAATGTAAGCGCATTAAGGCCATAGTAGAAGATCACAGCCTCGCGTATGCACTAATAGACGAAGTAGGAAGATTAATCAATGCACCTTCGTTATGTGACAACGGAAATGTGACCGCGCTGTGGCAGAAGGCAATAGATGTGCTCGACATATTCATGTATTTCCTAGTTTACTTTCATCTATCTGTAAGGTGATCAAGTAGTATGATTATCAACTCCCACTAAGGATAGGGATGGACTGTGAATAACGAATGGGATTAAGGTAGGCGCATTAAGGCCATGGTAGAAGATCACAGCCTCGCGTATGCACTAATAGACGAAGTAGGAAGATTAATCAATGCACCTTCGTTATGTGACAACGGAAATGTGACCGCGCTGTGGCAGAAGGCAATAGATGTGCTCGACATATTCATGTATTTCCTAGTTTACTTTCATCTATCTGTAAGGTGATCAAGTAGTATGATTATCAACTCCCACTAAGGATAGGGCAGGACTGTGAATAACGAATGGAAATAATGTAAGCGCATTAAGGCCATAGTAGAAGATCACAGCCTCGCGTATGCACTAATAGACGAAGTAGGAAGATTAATCAATGCACCTTCGTTATGTGACAACGGAAATGTGACCGCGCTGTGGCAGAAGGCAATAGATGTGCTCGACATATTCATGTATTTCCTAGTTTACTTTCATCTATCTGTAAGGTGATCAAGTAGTATGATTATCAACTCCCACTAAGGATAGGGATGGACTGTGAATAACGAATGGAAATAATGTAAGCGCATTAAGGCCATAGTAGAAGATCACAGCCTCGCGTATGCACTAATAGACGAAGTAGGAAGATTAATCAATGCACCTTCGTTATGTGACAACGGAAATGTGACCGCGCTGTGGCAGAAGGCAATAGATGTGCTCGACATATTCATGTATTTCCTAGTTTACTTTCATCTATCTGTAAGGTGATCAAGTAGTATGATTATTAGCGCCCACTAAGGATAGAGCAGGACTGTGAATAACGAATGGGGTTAAGATAGGCCCATTAAGGCCATGGCAGAAGATCACAGCCTCGCGTATGCACTAATAGACGAAGTAGGAAGATTAATCAATGCACCTTCGTTATGTGACAACGGAAATGTGACCGCGCTGTGGCAGAAGGCAATAGATGTGCTCGACATATTCATGTATTTCCTAGTTTACTTTCATCTATCTGTAAGGTGATCAAGTAGTATGATTATCAACTCCCACTAAGGATAGGGATGGACTGTGAATAACGAATGGAAATAATGTAAGCGCATTAAGGCCATAGTAGAAGATCACAGCCTCGCGTATGCACTAATAGACGAAGTAGGAAGATTAATCAATGCACCTTCGTTATGTGACAACGGAAATGTGACCGCGCTGTGGCAGAAGGCAATAGATGTGCTCGACATATTCATGTATTTCCTAGTTTACTTTCATCTATCTGTAAGGTGATCAAGTAGTATGATTATTAGCGCCCACTAAGGATAGGGCAGGACTGTGAATAACGAATGGAAATAATGTAAGCGCATTAAGGCCATAGTAGAAGATCACAGCCTCGCGTATGCACTAATAGACGAAGTAGGAAGATTAATCAATGCACCTTCGTTATGTGACAACGGAAATGTGACCGCGCTGTGGCAGAAGGCAATAGATGTGCTCGACATATTCATGTATTTCCTAGTTTACTTTCATCTATCTGTAAGGTGATCAAGTAGTATGATTATCAACTCCCACTAAGGATAGGGATGGACTGTGAATAACGAATGGAAATAATGTAAGCGCATTAAGGCCATGGCAGAAGATCACAGCCTCGCGTATGCACTAATAGACGAAGTAGGAAGATTAATCAATGCACCTTCGTTATGTGACAACGGAAATGTGACCGCGCTGTGGCAGAAGGCAATAGATGTGCTCGACATATTCATGTATTTCCTAGTTTACTTTCATCTATCTGTAAGGTGATCAAGTAGTATGATTATCAACTCCCACTAAGGATAGGGATGGACTGTGAATAACGAATGGAAATAATGTAAGCGCATTAAGGCCATGGCAGAAGATCACAGCCTCGCGTATGCACTAATAGACGAAGTAGGAAGATTAATCAATGCACCTTCGTTATGTGACAACGGAAATGTGACCGCGCTGTGGCAGAAGGCAATAGATGTGCTCGACATATTCATGTATTTCCTAGTTTACTTTCATCTATCTGTAAGGTGATCAAGTAGTATGATTATCAACTCCCACTAAGGATAGGGATGGACTGTGAATAACGAATGGAAATAATGTAAGCGCATTAAGGCCATAGTAGAAGATCACAGCCTCGCGTATGCACTAATAGACGAAGTAGGAAGATTAATCAATGCACCTTCGTTATGTGACAACGGAAATGTGACCGCGCTGTGGCAGAAGGCAATAGATGTGCTCGACATATTCATGTATTTCCTAGTTTACTTTCATCTATCTGTAAGGTGATCAAGTAGTATGATTATTAGCGCCCACTAAGGATAGGGCAGGACTGTGAATAACGAATGGGATTAAGATAGGCCCATTAAGGCCATGGCAGAAGATCACAGCCTCGCGTATGCACTAATAGACGAAGTAGGAAGATTAATCAATGCACCTTCGTTATGTGACAACGGAAATGTGACCGCGCTGTGGCAGAAGGCAATAGATGTGCTCGACATATTCATGTATTTCCTAGTTTACTTTCATCTATCTGTAAGGTGATCAAGTAGTATGATTATCAACTCCCACTAAGGATAGGGCAGGACTGTGAATAACGAATGGAAATAATGTAAGCGCATTAAGGCCATAGTAGAAGATCACAGCCTCGCGTATGCACTAATAGACGAAGTAGGAAGATTAATCAATGCACCTTCGTTATGTGACAACGAAAATGTGACCGCGCTGTGGCAGAAGGCAATAGATTTGCTCGACATATTCATGTATTTCCTAGTTTACTTTCATCTATCTGTAAGGTGATCAAGTAGTATGATTATCAACTCCCACTAAGGATAGGGCAGGACTGTGAATAACGAATGGGATTAAGATAGGCGCATTAGGGCCATGGCAGAAGATCACAGCCTCGCGTATGCACTAATAGACGAAGTAGGAAGATTAATCAATGCACCTTCGTTATGTGACAACGGAAATGTGACCGCGCTGTGGCAGAAGGCAATAGATGTGCTCGACATATTCATGTATTTCCTAGTTTACTTTCATCTATCTGTAAGGTGATCAAGTAGTATGATTATCAACTCCCACTAAGGATAGGGA
The DNA here is from genome assembly GCA_036971475.1 of Prosapia bicincta. NCBI lineage: Eukaryota > Metazoa > Arthropoda > Insecta > Hemiptera > Cercopidae > Prosapia > Prosapia bicincta. Next base: position 112,204,546 of record JBAIZL010000003.1, on the reverse strand, counting down.
TGGACTGTGAATAACGAATGGAAATAATGTAAGCGCATTAAGGCCATAGTAGAAGATCACAGCCTCGCGTATGCACTAATAGACGAAGTAGGAAGATTAATCAATGCACCTTCGTTATGTGACAACGGAAATGTGACCGCGCTGTGGCAGAAGGCAATAGATTTGCTCGACATATTCATGTATTTCCTAGTTTACTTTCATCTATCTGTAAGGTGATCAAGTAGTATGATTATCAACTCCCACTAAGGATAGGGATGGACTGTGAATAACGAATGGGATTAATGTAAGCGCATTAAGGCCATAGTAGAAGATCACAGCCTCGCGTATGCACTAATAGACGAAGTAGGAAGATTAATCAATGCACCTTCGTTATGTGACAACGGAAATGTGACCGCGCTGTGGCAGAAGGCAATAGATGTGCTCGACATATTCATGTATTTCCTAGTTTACTTTCATCTATCTGTAAGGTGATCAAGTAGTATGATTATCAACTCCCACTAAGGATAGGGATGGACTGTGAATAACGAATGGAAATAATGTAAGCGCATTAAGGCCATAGTAGAAGATCACAGCCTCGCGTATGCACTAATAGACGAAGTAGGAAGATTAATCAATGCACCTTCGTTATGTGACAACGGAAATGTGACCGCGCTGTGGCAGAAGGCAATAGATGTGCTCGACATATTCATGTATTTCCTAGTTTACTTTCATCTATCTGTAAGGTGATCAAGTAGTATGATTATCAACTCCCACTAAGGATAGGGCAGGACTGTGAATAACGAATGGAAATAATGTAAGCGCATTAAGGCCATAGTAGAAGATCACAGCCTCGCGTATGCACTAATAGACGAAGTAGGAAGATTAATCAATGCACCTTCGTTATGTGACAACGGAAATGTGACCGCGCTGTGGCAGAAGGCAATAGATGTGCTCGACATATTCATGTATTTCCTAGTTTACTTTCATCTATCTGTAAGGTGATCAAGTAGTATGATTATCAACTCCCACTAAGGATAGGGCAGGACTGTGAATAACGAATGGAAATAATGTAAGCGCATTAAGGCCATAGTAGAAGATCACAGCCTCGCGTATGCACTAATAGACGAAGTAGGAAGATTAATCAATGCACCTTCGTTATGTGACAACGGAAATGTGACCGCGCTGTGGCAGAAGGCAATAGATGTGCTCGACATATTCATGTATTTCCTAGTTTACTTTCATCTATCTGTAAGGTGATCAAGTAGTATGATTATCAACTCCCACTAAGGATAGGGATGGACTGTGAATAACGAATGGAAATAATGTAAGCGCATTAAGGCCATAGTAGAAGATCACAGCCTCGCGTATGCACTAATAGACGAAGTAGGAAGATTAATCAATGCACCTTCGTTATGTGACAACGGAAATGTGACCGCGCTGTGGCAGAAGGCAATAGATGTGCTCGACATATTCATGTATTTCCTAGTTTACTTTCATCTATCTGTAAGGTGATCAAGTAGTATGATTATCAACTCCCACTAAGGATAGGGATGGACTGTGAATAACGAATGGAAATAATGTAAGCGCATTAAGGCCATAGTAGAAGATCACAGCCTCGCGTATGCACTAATAGACGAAGTAGGAAGATTAATCAATGCACCTTCGTTATGTGACAACGGAAATGTGACCGCGCTGTGGCAGAAGGCAATAGATTTGCTCGACATATTCATGTATTTCCTAGTTTACTTTCATCTATCTGTAAGGTGATCAAGTAGTATGATTATCAACTCCCACTAAGGATAGGGATGGACTGTGAATAACGAATGGGATTAATGTAAGCGCATTAAGGCCATAGTAGAAGATCACAGCCTCGCGTATGCACTAATAGACGAAGTAGGAAGATTAATCAATGCACCTTCGTTATGTGACAACGGAAATGTGACCGCGCTGTGGCAGAAGGCAATAGATGTGCTCGACATATTCATGTATTTCCTAGTTTACTTTCATCTATCTGTAAGGTGATCAAGTAGTATGATTATCAACTCCCACTAAGGATAGGGATGGACTGTGAATAACGAATGGAAATAATGTAAGCGCATTAAGGCCATAGTAGAAGATCACAGCCTCGCGTATGCACTAATAGACGAAGTAGGAAGATTAATCAATGCACCTTCGTTATGTGACAACGGAAATGTGACCGCGCTGTGGCAGAAGGCAATAGATGTGCTCGACATATTCATGTATTTCCTAGTTTACTTTCATCTATCTGTAAGGTGATCAAGTAGTATGATTAACAACTCCCACTAAGGATAGGGCAGGACTGTGAATAACGAATGGAAATAATGTAAGCGCATTAAGGCCATAGTAGAAGATCACAGCCTCGCGTATGCACTAATAGACGAAGTAGGAAGATTAATCAATGCACCTTCGTTATGTGACAACGGAAATGTGACCGCGCTGTGGCAGAAGGCAATAGATGTGCTCGACATATTCATGTATTTCCTAGTTTACTTTCATCTATCTGTAAGGTGATCAAGTAGTATGATTATCAACTCCCACTAAGGATAGGGATGGACTGTGAATAACGAATGGAAATAATGTAAGCGCATTAAGGCCATAGTAGAAGATCACAGCCTCGCGTATGCACTAATAGACGAAGTAGGAAGATTAATCAATGCACCTTCGTTATGTGACAACGGAAATGTGACCGCGCTGTGGCAGAAGGCAATAGATGTAATCGACATATTCATGTATTTCCTAGTTTACTTTCATCTATCTGTAAGGTGATCAAGTAGTATGATTATTAGCGCCCACTAAGGATAGGGATGGACTGTGAATAACGAATGGGATTAAGATAGGCGCATTAAGGCCATGGCAGAAGATCACAGCCTCGCGTATGCACTAATAGACGAAGTAGGAAGATTAATCAATGCACCTTCGTTATGTGACAACGGAAATGTGACCGCGCTGTGGCAGAAGGCAATAGATGTGCTCGACATATTCATGTATTTCCTAGTTTACTTTCATCTATCTGTAAGGTGATCAAGTAGTATGATTATCAACTCCCACTAAGGATAGGGATGGACTGTGAATAACGAATGGAAATAATGTAAGCGCATTAAGGCCATAGTAGAAGATCACAGCCTCGCGTATGCACTAATAGACGAAGTAGGAAGATTAATCAATGCACCTTCGTTATGTGACAACGGAAATGTGACCGTGCTGTGGCAGAAGGCAATAGATGTAATCGACATATTCATGTATTTCCTAGTTTACTTTCATCTATCTGTAAGGTGATCAAGTAGTATGATTATCAACTCCCACTAAGGATAGGGCAGGACTGTGAATAACGAATGGAAATAATGTAAGCGCATTAAGGCCATGGCAGAAGATCACAGCCTCGCGTATGCACTAATAGACGAAGTAGGAAGATTAATCAATGCACCTTCGTTATGTGACAACGGAAATGTGACCGCGCTGTGGCAGAAGGCAATAGATGTGCTCGACATATTCATGTATTTCCTAGTTTACTTTCATCTATCTGTAAGGTGATCAAGTAGTATGATTATTAGCGCCCACTAAGGATAGGGCAGGACTGTGAATAACGAATGGGATTAAGATAGGCGCATTAAGGCCATGGCAGAAGATCACAGCCTCGCGTATGCACTAATAGACGAAGTAGGAAGATTAATCAATGCACCTTCGTTATGTGACAACGGAAATGTGACCGCGCTGTGGCAGAAGGCAATAGATGTGCTCGACATATTCATGTATTTCCTAGTTTACTTTCATCTATCTGTAAGGTGATCAAGTAGTATGATTATTAGCGCCCACTAAGGATAGGGCAGGACTGTGAATAACGAATGGGATTAAGATAAGCGCATTAAGGCCATGGCAGAAGATCACAGCCTCGCGTATGCACTAATAGACGAAGTAGGAAGATTAATCAATGCACCTTCGTTATGTGACAACGGAAATGTGACCGTGCTGTGGCAGAAAGCAATAGATGTGCTCGACATATTCATGTATTTCCTAGTTTACTTTCATCTATCTGTAAGGTGATCAAGTAGTATGATTATTAGCGCCCACTAAGGATAGGGCAGGACTGTGAATAACGAATGGGATTAAGATAAGCGCATTAAGGCCATGGCAGAAGATCACAGCCTCGCGTACGCACTAATAGACGAAGTAGGAAGATTAATCAATGCACCTTCGTTATGTGACAACGGAAATGTGACCGCGCTGTGGCAGAAGGCAATAGATGTGCTCGACATATTCATGTATTTCCTAGTTTACTTTCATCTATCTGTAAGGTGATCAAGTAGTATGATTATTAGCGCCCATTAAGGATAGGGCAGGACTGTGAATAACGAATGGGATTAAGATAAGCGCATTAAGGCCATGGCAGAAGATCACAGCCTCGCGTACGCACTAATAGACGAAGTAGGAAGATTAATCAATGCACCTTCGTTATGTGACAACGGAAATGTGACCGCGCTGTGGCAGAAGGCAATAGATGTGCTCGACATATTCATGTATTTCCTAGTTTACTTTCATCTATCTGTAAGGTGATCAAGTAGTATGATTATTAGCGCCCACTAAGGATAGGGCAGGACTGTGAATAACGAATGGGATTAAGATAGGCGCATTAAGGCCATGGCAGAAGATCACAGCCTCGCGTATGCACTAATAGACGAAGTAGGAAGATTAATCAATGCACCTTCGTTATGTGACAACGGAAATGTGACCGCGCTGTGGCAGAAGGCAATAGATGTGCTCGACATATTCATGTATTTCCTAGTTTACTTTCATCTATCTGTAAGGTGATCAAGTAGTATGATTATTAGCGCCCACTAAGGATAGGGCAGGACTGTGAATAACGAATGGGATTAAGATAAGCGCATTAAGGCCATGGCAGAAGATCACAGCCTCGCGTATGCACTAATAGACGAAGTAGGAAGATTAATCAATGCACCTTCGTTATGTGACAACGGAAATGTGACCGTGCTGTGGCAGAAGGCAATAGATGTGCTCGACATATTCATGTATTTCCTAGTTTACTTTCATCTATCTGTAAGGTGATCAAGTAGTATGATTATCAACTCCCACTAAGGATAGGGATGGACTGTGAATAACGAATGGGATTAAGATAGGCGCATTAGGGCCATGGCAGAAGATCACAGCCTCGCGTATGCACTAATAGACGAAGTAGGAAGATTAATCAATGCACCTTCGTTATGTGACAACGGAAATGTGACCGCGCTGTGGCAGAAGGCAATAGATTTGCTCGACATATTCATGTATTTCCTAGTTTACTTTCATCTATCTGTAAGGTGATCAAGTAGTATGATTATTAGCGCCCACTAAGGATAGGGATGGACTGTGAATAACGAATGGGATTAAGGTAGGCGCATTAAGGCCATGGCAGAAGATCACAGCCTCGCGTATGCACTAATAGACGAAGTAGGAAGATTAATCAATGCACCTTCGTTATGTGACAACGGAAATGTGACCGCGCTGTGGCAGAAGGCAATAGATGTGCTCGACATATTCATGTATTTCCTAGTTTACTTTCATCTATCTGTAAGGTGATCAAGTAGTATGATTATCAACTCCCACTAAGGATAGGGATGGACTGTGAATAACGAATGGAAATAATGTAAGCGCATTAAGGCCATAGTAGAAGATCACAGCCTCGCGTATGCACTAATAGACGAAGTAGGAAGATTAATCAATGCACCTTCGTTATGTGACAACGGAAATGTGACCGCGCTGTGGCAGAAGGCAATAGATGTGCTCGACATATTCATGTATTTCCTAGTTTACTTTCATCTATCTGTAAGGTGATCAAGTAGTATGATTATCAACTCCCACTAAGGATAGGGCAGGACTGTGAATAACGAATGGAAATAATGTAAGCGCATTAAGGCCATAGTAGAAGATCACAGCCTCGCGTATGCACTAATAGACGAAGTAGGAAGATTAATCAATGCACCTTCGTTATGTGACAACGGAAATGTGACCGCGCTGTGGCAGAAGGCAATAGATGTAATCGACATATTCATGTATTTCCTAGTTTACTTTCATCTATCTGTAAGGTGATCAAGTAGTATGATTATTAGCGCCCACTAAGGATAGGGATGGACTGTGAATAACGAATGGGATTAAGATAGGCGCATTAGGGCCATGGCAGAAGATCACAGCCTCGCGTATGCACTAATAGACGAAGTAGGAAGATTAATCAATGCACCTTCGTTATGTGACAACGGAAATGTGACCGCGCTGTGGCAGAAGGCAATAGATTTGCTCGACATATTCATGTATTTCCTAGTTTACTTTCATCTATCTGTAAGGTGATCAAGTAGTATGATTATTAGCGCCCACTAAGGATAGGGATGGACTGTGAATAACGAATGGGATTAAGGTAGGCGCATTAAGGCCATGGCAGAAGATCACAGCCTCGCGTATGCACTAATAGACGAAGTAGGAAGATTAATCAATGCACCTTCGTTATGTGACAACGGAAATGTGACCGCGCTGTGGCAGAAGGCAATAGATGTGCTCGACATATTCATGTATTTCCTAGTTTACTTTCATCTATCTGTAAGGTGATCAAGTAGTATGATTATCAACTCCCACTAAGGATAGGGATGGACTGTGAATAACGAATGGAAATAATGTAAGCGCATTAAGGCCATAGTAGAAGATCACAGCCTCGCGTATGCACTAATAGACGAAGTAGGAAGATTAATCAATGCACCTTCGTTATGTGACAACGGAAATGTGACCGCGCTGTGGCAGAAGGCAATAGATGTGCTCGACATATTCATGTATTTCCTAGTTTACTTTCATCTATCTGTAAGGTGATCAAGTAGTATGATTATCAACTCCCACTAAGGATAGGGATGGACTGTGAATAACGAATGGAAATAATGTAAGCGCATTAAGGCCATAGTAGAAGATCACAGCCTCGCGTATGCACTAATAGACGAAGTAGGAAGATTAATCAATGCACCTTCGTTATGTGACAACGGAAATGTGACCGCGCTGTGGCAGAAGGCAATAGATGTAATCGACATATTCATGTATTTCCTAGTTTACTTTCATCTATCTGTAAGGTGATCAAGTAGTATGATTATCAACTCCCACTAAGGATAGGGATGGACTGTGAATAACGAATGGAAATAATGTAAGCGCATTAAGGCCATAGTAGAAGATCACAGCCTCGCGTATGCACTAATAGACGAAGTAGGAAGATTAATCAATGCACCTTCGTTATGTGACAACGGAAATGTGACCGCGCTGTGGCAGAAGGCAATAGATGTAATCGACATATTCATGTATTTCCTAGTTTACTTTCATCTATCTGTAAGGTGATCAAGTAGTATGATTATCAACTCCCACTAAGGATAGGGATGGACTGTGAATAACGAATGGAAATAATGTAAGCGCATTAAGGCCATAGTAGAAGATCACAGCCTCGCGTATGCACTAATAGACGAAGTAGGAAGATTAATCAATGCACCTTCGTTATGTGACAACGGAAATGTGACCGCGCTGTGGCAGAAGGCAATAGATGTGCTCGACATATTCATGTATTTCCTAGTTTACTTTCATCTATCTGTAAGGTGATCAAGTAGTATGATTATTAGCGCCCACTAAGGATAGGGATGGACTGTGAATAACGAATGGAAATAATGTAAGCGCATTAAGGCCATGGCAGAAGATCACAGCCTCGCGTATGCACTAATAGACGAAGTAGGAAGATTAATCAATGCACCTTCGTTATGTGACAACGGAAATGTGACCGCGCTGTGGCAGAAGGCAATAGATTTGCTCGACATATTCATGTATTTCCTAGTTTACTTTCATCTATCTGTAAGGTGATCAAGTAGTATGATTATTAGCGCCCACTAAGGATAGGGATGGACTGTGAATAACGAATGGGATTAATGTAAGCGCATTAAGGCCATAGTAGAAGATCACAGCCTCGCGTATGCACTAATAGACGAAGTAGGAAGATTAATCAATGCACCTTCGTTATGTGGCGACGGAAATGTGACCGCGCTGTGGCAGAAGGCAATAGATTTGCTCGACATATTCATGTATTTCCTAGTTTACTTTCAGCTATCTGTAAGGTGATCAAGTAGTATGATTATTAGCGCCCACTAAGGATAGGGATGGACTGTGAATAACGAATGGGATTAATGTAAGCGCATTAAGGCCATAGTAGAAGATCACAGCCTCGCGTATGCACTAATAGACGAAGTAGGAAGATTAATCAATGCACCTTCGTTATGTGACAACGGAAATGTGACCGCGCTGTGGCAGAAGGCAATAGATGTGCTCGACATATTCATGTATTTCCTAGTTTACTTTCATCTATCTGTAAGGTGATCAAGTAGTATGATTATCAACTCCCACTAAGGATAGGGATGGACTGTGAATAACGAATGGGATTAATGTAAGCGCATTAAGGCCATAGTAGAAGATCACAGCCTCGCGTATGCACTAATAGACGAAGTAGGAAGATTAATCAATGCACCTTCGTTATGTGACAACGGAAATGTGACCGCGCTGTGGCAGAAGGCAATAGATTTGCTCGACATATTCATGTATTTCCTAGTTTACTTTCAGCTATCTGTAAGGTGATCAAGTAGTATGATTATTAGCGCCCACTAAGGATAGGGATGGACTGTGAATAACGAATGGGATTAATGTAAGCGCATTAAGGCCATAGTAGAAGATCACAGCCTCGCGTATGCACCTGGAATAAACCTACGCCTTATCTTAGCTAACCCTATTTAATACTACCCCTTGTGAAAAGTAAGACTGACGAAAAGGCAACCGATCTCCTGGTAACAAGAACATGGGCAGGGTGGCTTTTTTAAAGTAGCCTTGCTTTAAATCGGTGTGGCAAAGTATGAATTTGTATAACACAGTAAATTAAACAAAAAAAGTAACATTCAAACAGGTAGTGTTTGTACTTGATTGGAGGAAATTATAGTTGCTTATCAAGGAGAAGAAGGTTTACAGTAGAGGGAAAAGAGAAGCGATGAAGGGTGATAAGTAGATGACGGGGTTACGTGGTAGTTTGAGATAAAATTGGCTATCAATGATATATTTTAAACAATATCTTGCTCTCAATCTATATCCTTGTTAGATATACAAAACTTCTTGCGAACAAGTTATCAGAAAATTGAAGACAAATCGAATGAAACGTACAGAAATAGGCACGAATAGATGTACAGTATTTATTATTCATTCTAGTTTAAACTCTGAAATACGTTCGTATGGGGAGTGTAACATTACACCTGCTAAGAGGGCGTTAACGACTCAGGAAGCCTCCTAATAGATACTATATATACACTGAGAGGTTGCACAATCTCACGCCAGGTCTACGTTTAGGGAACCATTTAACTCGTTACCTAATTATACAGGCTAAACCTCTATGTACGCTTTGACGTCCAAGTCGTCATCTATTGTTTCATCGATACTGGATCATCCTCTTAGTTTCTTTTTCCATTTGCAATGTAGTAATTTACTTCATCGTCGAAATGTTTGTATTTGGTGATGACTTATTTATTTCACATTTTGTGCTGTTGTCCTGCTTTGTAATGTTAATTAATTGTTATATTGCCTCCGTGCTCATTAAATTTTATTTCTAATCAAATTTATTTCTAAAATTTGTAATTATGATTAATTAAAAAAATAATAAAACATATAGTTAATTATGTTTTAAATATTATTAATATTTAAGAATTGACTATTATTACATATGTATAGAGGTATACCTATAGTTAATTGCTTTTCAACTCCTTCTATTAGTTCATACTCTCCTTTTATACATATATACGAGTATATTGTTCAAACTTTTAATCGTTAATAAAATACTTTTATTCATAAACTTAAGTTCAAATACATTTTTTTAAAACATGTAGTAGATAAAACTTGATGTTAGTACTGTTTTTCGAAATAATTATTCATTCATTAAATTAATTACATAATTTTCGTTTTATATGGAAAAAAACCCTTTCACAAAAAGGGCAAGTTATTTCGTCCCCTTTTTCTTAAAATAAGTAATGACATGATTTCATAAAACAGCTGATTTTATGTGGTAAAACAGCTGTTTTGAAGAATAGGTTTTATTACTTTATTTATATTAGTTGTAATTGTTTGATAAAAAAGAATTATATTTTTTTTGTCTAAGTAGGAATTGACTTTTAAAGTACTTGTTAATTAATAATAATTCAATACTAACGGGTTATGAGTATACAAGGTACCAATAGGTAGCACGATAAAACCTAAACGATGACGTCACACATGTTCGCTCGTTGAACATAGCATTAATGTTACGAAACTCTAAACGTCCTTCCTTCACAAAACGCGCCGCACGGCAACGACGATAAAGTCAGCATTGCCCTACCGACATTACTGTCTGAAAATATCGATTCTCCCTTTATTAAACACTACACATTCCGACCCCTGTGTGCGCGGAGGAGGGCGGGGGAGCGCTTTTCACCGCGGGCATCACACTCGCGGAAAAACGTTATTCCTGGTTTTACAACAGCTGTTCAAGAGTTTTGAATAATTCTGAATTATAACGTTTCGTTTTGGTCTGACAAAACTCAACTTATGGAAATATCTCGTAATTGGCGGCAATCGTTATATGCTAATCGATATACCGTTCTAAGCATCTCCATATGTGTAACAGATTTTTCAGATACAAAATCTTCTAGATTTACTCAGATACAAATCATAAACAACAAGAAATTAGATTTAAGCAGAAATGATTTACTTGTTTCAGTGACAACAGGAGTGATAAACTTTACATTTTATTATATATGTTTAGGTGCCGTAACAAAAGAATCAAACTGTCAACGTCACCATTATTGAATCAGCTGTGTCGATCAGCTGTGTCGACTTTTGATTGTTGCCGAGTATTCTTGTTGACGCATTTCATTTGAGGTGTTTTTTTGCTGACATGGTGCTAACTACTGCAGAGAGAACGTTCATCGTAGAGCATTATTTTCGCTCATAAGACATCACAACGCATCTTCACCAAACTGATGCAAAACCCTTCAAGAACGTTTCGATTGTTGCCTCAAATTGAACGGAGATCATATAGAACATGTTTATATCCGAGTCTAACCTATTCAGCCTCTTTTTACTTTTATGTGTTTGTAAAACTATGTAAAATAAAATCTTACAAGTGTTTCACTAGTGTTTACTTTGGAGCATACGGTATAGTCCTATATGTTTGGATGACATAACTACCAACCGTCGCAGTATCGTTCAAGCCACCTCATTCAACTCATCACAATCGACAGTAGCCTAAGTGTTTGACTGAGATTGTGGCTCCAAACCGACAAAGAGGAAGGCCTTCTCATCGCATGAAACAACCGTGGATTGGCACAGAGTGCCTCTAAAGACAGGCAGCCTCCTTTTCCTCTCAAACACCTCCATGGAGGGACGGTGTCTTTAATTAGCGTCGTTTTATTGTGTTCTAAGGTTTTCCACTCCTAATTCCACTACAAAAGAGTAGGTTATGTACTCATCGGAAGCCATGACACAAAGTATTGTTATCCAACTGACAACCGACTCAATTGGCTTTAGTATATGCGGCTATTCCGTAGTGACCAAACCAAATGCCACACTAGCTACCCGTGACTAAAGAACTCGCAGAATACACATTCTGAATAGTTTGAATCTACACAAGGAAATGCAGGCGTTCATTTGACTGAACCTAGAGCTTTGAGGGAGGTAAATAAAGCTGTAAAGCATATAACAGGGTGCTGAAGGATACAATGTGTAACATTATTTTAGGTAATGTTGCATATTAAAGCAGATTCAGAAAACAAAACGAGATATTAATTTTAAAATATAAAATTTTTTTTTAAATTGTAAATTATAAAATAAAATGTTCTGGCTGAGATAAGGTATTCACATAACCTGATTTTGCAAGATGCGCAGCTACGGTGCGCAGAAGTTGAAAAACTTGCGTAGTTGCCTCAAGTAGTTTTCTTTCCTTGGCGAAATGTAGGGAGATACAGACGTCTCAAGATCCGAAGAGCAAAGGGATGCTTTATTGTTTTAAAATCTTAATTATGTAAAAGTTTATTACAATTTTATTTTTTTTGAAGAAATGTTGCTACGGTAAGATAAAACACCGGGCGAATTTCCAAGTCCCAACCAACGCCAATCCAAAATGCAGAATGGCGAGATCTGAATCCAGAGCCATGTTTTCTACCTATTTTGTTACAATTCAGATAGGTTATAATTTTAGACATAAAGTGATGGAAAAAGCTAAATTTAAATTTCAAACTTTAACTGGTTACGGCATAATAATGCAAGTTTCTATTTTTTGAAATGTGGGAAGTGTAAATTCATTTGTGTGATGTAATAGCAAATTTTTTAATGTCGAATAGATAAATTAAAATGTATTTTGAATTAAGTAAAAGCAATTTCATGTGGATATCATGTGACATGCCATAGATTTTTTTAATAATATAAAGTTCTTATAAATATATGTATGTGTAAAACAAATTAATTGTAAAACATAAAGTAGCGTAAACGTTTCAGATGTAATTTTGCTTTGCATTTTATATATTTTTGTGCAGTAAAACTTGATTTATAAATTAATATTTGTTGGTTAAATTAATTATTGAATGCACCACTCTAAAATTCAATTAAATTCTTGACATTGTAGGTCAAATAACTAATTGTCTAACGAATTACTGCAATATATTTAACATCATAATTCATTAAGAATTATATCAATTTATCCACCACGTTACAAATAGGGACGCACAAACATACAATCTGGGCGCACAAAGATACAACACAATTGTTGAGTTTCCGCAAATTTTACTACTGTGGAAAAAATAGACAGAAAGTGACTCTTCTTGCAACAAACTTTCCCGGGAACGAGCCAGCTGCATCTCGACATAGCCTAACCTATCCTAGCCTGCTCGACTTGACCTAGCCTATTCTAGCCTGCTCGACTTGACCTAACCTATCCTAGCCTGCTCGACTTGACCTAACCTATCCTAGCCTGCTCGACTTGACCTAACCTATCCTAGCCTGCTCGACTTGACCTAACCTATCTTAGCCTGCTCGACTTGACCTAACCTATCCTAGCCTACTCGACTTGACCTAACCTATCCTATCCTGCTCGAACCTAACCTATCCTAGCCTGCTCGACTTGACCTAGCCTATCCTAGCCTACTCGACTTGACCTAACCTATCCTAGCCTACTCGACTTGACCTAACCTATCCTAGCCTGCTCGACTTGACCTAACCTATCCTAGCCTACTCGACTTGACCTAACCTATCCTATCCTGCTCGAACCTAACCTATCCTAGCCTGCTCGACTTGACCTAATCTATCCTAGCCTACTCGACTTGACCTAACCTATCCTAGCCTGCTCGACTTGACCTAACTTATCCTAGCCTGCTCGACTTGACCTAACCTATCCTAGCCTGCTCGACTTGACCTAACCTATTCTAGCCTGCTCGACTTAACCTAACCTATCCTAGCCTACTCGACTTGCCCTAACCTATCTTAGCCTGCTCGACTTGACCTAACCTATCTTAGCCTGCTCGACATAACCTAACCTATCCTAGCCTTCTCGACTTGACCTAACCTGTCCTAGCCTGCTCGACATAACCTAACCTATCCTAGCCTTCTCGACTTGACCTAAACTGTCTTAGCCTGCTCGACATAACCTTACCTATCCTAGCCTTCTCGACTTGACCTAACCTATCCTAGCCTGCTCGACTTGACCTAACCTATCCTAGCCTGCTCGACTTGACCTAATCTATCCTACCCTGCTGACGAATGTTATGGCAATCAGCATATACTCTATTAAAGATATATATTCTTCTATGCATCCTTATTCAGTATGATTCCCTAAAATTAAATGGTCAGGTTAAACGGCAACTAATAAAGCATATTATCGGTTACATAGTTCTGTGTTGTTACTAATTATTGAATAAAATGTGAAAGATCTGTTAATTTCAATGAAATTTCCTACTAATTAAAATTTACAATATCCTTGAGAACTGTTAATTGTGAAATTGTTTCTATTACAGTAAGAATTATTTTTTTTACGTAGTATTTAGCTTTTGCTAAGAGTAGCGTGGACGATTACATCTTACTAATACTCCTTTGAACGTGTAAATAATGTCTTCCAACAGCTGATCCTCCTTGCCTCGCTCCAGAAACTCCCCTTTGCTCACACTTCCTGTATCTCGTAACATATCCAAGTAATGACAGGCAGGAAATACAAATTACACTTGATGACGTCACAACTATAACAGCTGATTGGAAGAGTACAGGCGCAGTCAAGCGAACAAGTGTAGCCTAAGCATCAGCGCAACGATGCCGTTCCCTTGTAGGGAAACAAATGTAATACACAAGTCAGCGCCAGTAATAAGAGTTATTAAAATATGTTCTAAATCATACCTCTAACATGAAACTTTATTTTTCCGTCAGTATGTTTTCTAAATCAGCTATACACTCCACTAGTTTTATTGAATTTTTACAAGCGAGTCATAGCAAAAAGAATAAAATACATTAACAAAACTTTTTGAATTATTAGATACCGTGTGTGACAAAATAAACAGTACTGAAACAGTTATAAGATTTTATTTCACATCTTTCTCTGAATTATTTAACACTATGTCAGTAAAAACTAACCTCAAATGAAATACGTCAAGACGAATATGTGGCAATAATCAAAAGTCGGCACAGCTGATCGAGAAGGCAACTACAGCTGACTCAGTTTCAGTACTGTTTATTTTGGCACATAAGGTGTTTAATTACTCCAAAAGTTTTACATTAATTTTTGCAGAAATCTAGGATACCTAGTGGAGAAATATTTAAGTACGTTAGGCCACAGCTATGCTACTTTTAATCACATAACCGTCTTTGCGAATAAAATGTTTTAAAATTTAGGAGAGCAAACAGAATTATAATTTTTACACACATATGCTCTATAACGTTATGAATACTTCTCAGACGCTCACAGATTGGTAGAATAAATGTAACAAATCTTTGGTAGTAGTCTAACTGGTTCTTTCAAAACCTTGAATCTTTAATCTTTCACCTCGGGCGATGATAATTGCTATATGTTCAACCAAAATACTAAAAATATCTCTAGCAGTTGATGTTTCATAGCATGTAGCTTTAACACATTACTCATTAGTTTTGCAGTAAGGAAAGGTTAGAAACAAGGAGTCCCTTGTCGCTGAAGATAACATCCCCCCCCCACAATACGTGCATATGTTCTAAGTTTGACTGCGTCGTTCTTTAATTGCTTCATTTCCTAAGCGATAGCGTCTTCGCGAAAATCTGCCAGAACTTTACATCTGTGTTTACACCCTTAGTATTTCTGCACTCTGTGCCTTAATAGAAGACGAGCATATTAACTCTTTTTGCACATACGTTGACTCATTTTACAGCCTCACTGATTCCGTTTAACAGTTAGTTCTTGATCTACATTTCCATCCGAGTGGATTGCATTGCCATGGTTATTTCGTACTTCCACTTCTTCTTTGCAATAAAAAAAGATTATATTTCACAGATAGCGTTTCTCAGTCATCTTGGAGGGCACTCATTTCGTTTGAAACTTACTACCGAACGCCCGCCCTTGGCAGTTGATCCGACGTTGACAACATTTTGGAGCTCGGGAGATGTAAGGGTTTACAGGGACCAATGACCACGATGCTCTCTCCTGATTTGCCTTACGACTTGTCAAGATTAGTGACACCTTGATCCCTACAGGAATGTGACGGATCGGAGAATGCCTCCATCTGTTTTTCAGGTGGATGGTAGGAGGGAAATAAAATACCTCCCGCGGAACAACAGGCAGACGTCCAACCTATTCGGAGGCTCTGATCACCTTCCTCCATGAAAAGTTCAATACCTTATTATTGTTAGCCTTAATAAGGAAATATCCCTTCACACTACGCAACTCTCTCTAACCAACTATTCCAGAACTTGAGGTTGTCCGTCAAATCTAATGAAAACTCTGAGCGAATCCAGGCTAGATACGCATTGTTGTCTCTTGTTTATCCATATCTGGCACCGTTCAAGTCAATCATTGTCTTATAGGGTGAGAAGAGGGAGTTAATAAGAAAAAGTTTTAATTAATAAGGGAGGGTAGCTTGAAACACGTCCGTCAGGGCTCGGTGAGAAGTGAAGGGCCACTTGTTACAAGTACGTTGCCTGTATGACAGGTTTATATAGAGTGTGCGGCAATTTATTAATCAATGTAAAGGGCAAAGCGGTGGCTAGGATGATGGTCTATTCACTGCGCGGTGTGTGCGTCCGTACTATATAGGGCTTGTTACAATATAGGTTGTTAGATACGAACTCAGTCGAAATACGTTTTGTACTGTTATGAAGCCCCGACTTATAAACCGTTGGAGGAAATATTGCCCCACACTAGGTCTACAGTGAATATGGGCTGGGCCTTACTGAGAGCAACGATTTCTTTAAGGGTGATAATTTACGCTCATGTGTTTCGTCTTAAAACTAGTAATATAAACAAAATACTTTAAAGTAAATTCCTGCTTACGTTAACACGTAACCATTTTATTTTAGTTACTTTTTACTAAATTAATTCTATTAATATGAATAAATTAACATAACCTATGAGTTAAAACAGCTGTTCTACCACATAACCTACAACATAAAATCAGCTGTTTTATGAAATCATATGTTATCACTCATTTTTAACTAAACTGGACTAAATAAGTACATTGCATACCTTAACCCTTTTATGAAAAGTTTTTCTCCCATATAAAACTAAAACTAGCTCATTAAATTTAATTAACAAATTATAATTTGACTAAACTGTATTAACATCAAGTGTCATTCACTACAAGTTTCAGAAAATCTATTTGAACTCAAGTGGATGAATAAAAAATATTTTGTTAACGATCGAAAGTTTGAACAAGATATATACAGGGGGAGTGTGAAGTAATAGAAGAGATTGAAAGATAAATGATCTTTTCAAAGAATGATATAACACAGTATCTAGGCTCAATACTTTTCGAAAAATATGTAGCTTATTTTTTCCGCTTTTGTTATGTATTTACACTCGGCAGTACAAAATACTTACTTATTTACTAGCCAACGCCCAACCTTGGCAGTTGAGCCATTTGGCGACGCGCTGACCAGTAGAGATGGGCCTCCCTGAAGATGGGAATGCTGTAATCCTGGGCCCGGTCCAGGGCTGGGCAATCATTAAGGAGTTCCGCATCCATAAGTTCACCACCACACAACAGACACTCCGGGGTCGGTAGCACATGGATGCGGTGGAGGTGCGCAGCAAGGTAATCATGACCGGTCTTCAATCTGAAAGCTGCAACGCTAACAGATCGGGGCAAGTTTTGTTCAATTTGTCCACCCGTCACAAGACTTTATTTTTTAAATACAAGATAACAAGACTAGTTACAAGTATACAGGTACTAGGTACCAGTAGACTAGTACTAGAACAGGAATAAATACACAAAACTAGTATAAAATAACTTGTTTCTACGTTTCATCTACTTTAATTTCTAACACCTGATGAAACATATAGGTTTGTTTGATTTGTTCTATTTTTCACGAAAATTTCGAAACAACTAAGTCCCGGCTCGGATCAGACCGATTAGGTGTGGTTCTAGTGTACCGTACAATCACCGACTTATCTATGATAGTTGTTCCAGTACAGTAAAGCTGGCATTGCACCATGAGAGTCTACAAACTGCTTTTCAAATTTACAAATAAAACCCTAAATTAAAAACTTCTTCAACACTGTTCCTTACAAACAATAAATATGCTAATTTATTCTATAGTTTGTTGACAACTCTATATATACCGAGACAATATATTAAAGGGTCGTTACAAAAGTATTGGAAAGACCTGCTTTTAGCGTTGCCGGAACTGCAGCGCAGTGAATGACTCACGGACGATGTGGTTGCATGTCCCCGTTAATAAACTTGACCGGCCGTTAAATCTAGGTGTGGTTGCACAAATTGCAGATAATTAATGATTCTTATCTGGCGCAATTTCATTAAGTGTTAACACACATACGTCCCTCCACCGTAAATAAAGTAAATTAATTTGCTTACGCTCTTTAATAGATTTACGTACTCCTATAAGGTTACATAGCTATAGTAGAGTAAACTCTTTATATTTGGTACATCCAAGGTGAAGCAATAGATTCATACAAGCTACCATACTATACTTCAACACTAGCTTACGTTTCATAAAACAAACTCGTAATGGTTTCTGTATAGCTCTAAGGTATCAAATCCGTTTGACTTGTAACCCCGGGGATTGGTGAGATAGCATTGTAATACATGAGGGATTATGGTGGGATATTGGAGGGATCATCGCGTGTGTAGCGTTTCTCACGTGAGAGTAGGGCAGCTCTTATCCTACTCCCAGCAAACGAACTCTTTAAAGTCAACAGCCTATGAATTTTTTAGGCTTTTGACCTTACCTTACTAGAAAATCCTTGCCTTACTTTTTGGATCCAACTGAAATAGTCGACACTGCTTTATTTGTGGTGAGGGTGGCAGTAACAGACGAGATCACAAGAGATGACAGTAACAGCAATCATGACTACGATAACAACCAGCACTGTTGGGACAAGACGAAATGGGCGTGGCTTAAGGTTGCGAACAGCACAAGTAGGGGAGGTATGGGTCGCGGGAGAGTGTGGGTCGTGGAGTAGTTGTGGATCGGGATGAGCTGTGGGTCACGGCGGAAAGGTGGTTCTCGGTGGAGGTGTGGGTCGTGATGGAGTTGTTTGTTATGGTTGGGGTGTGGGTCGCGGTGGTAGGGTGGTTCTCGGTGGAGGTGTGGGTCGTGATGGAGTTGTTTGTTATGGTTGGGGTGTGGGTCGCGGTGGTAGGGTGGTTCTCGGTGGAGGTGTGGGTCGTGGTGGAGTTGTGGATCATGGTGGGGGTTTGGATCGCGGTGGAATGGTGGTTCTCGGTGGAGGTTTGGTTTGGGGTGGAGTTTTTAGTAATGGTGGAGGTGTGGGTTACCGTGGCGGTGTTGGTCGCAGTGAAGGTGTAGGTCGCGGTGGAGTTACGGGCCGGGATGGGGTGTGGGTCACGGTGAAAGGGTGTTACTCGGTGGATGTGTGGATCGGAGTAGAGTTGTGGATCATGGTGGGAGTGTGGGTCGCAGTGGAATGGTGGGTCTCGGTGTAGGTGTAGGTCGCATCGACATTCACATATATCAAACACACCGTAAAATACGAAGCTGATTATAACAGGCGAAGTGGAGGTGCATCGCAATGCGCTCTAGGAAGCTAACAACGCTGCTTTTTGAAAACATACCGATTAGATTTTACATGGATGCTTAATACGCGGTCTATCAGGTTGCTTCACTCTGATTGGTATTTTCAAGGTCATACCGTCCCTCTCCGCCAAAAATCGGATTACGATGAAAGTTGTGAGAAACGCAGCCGTTCAACTTACAGAAATATTATCAAGTGGATAAGTGAATGTCTCAGATGCCATCCTCAAATAGGAGCGGAATCATTCTAGGTTAGTTTTTATTTCGGCAAAAAAAAGGTGATGGTATTCCCCTAAACTACTTCTGTTCTTGTTTATTGGATGCACTGGAAGTCGCCAAGAGTCTTGGTAGACGTCATCCTACCACAGACATACCGCCACTCCCTAAACTACTTCTGTTCTTGTTTATTGGATGCACTGGAAGTCGCCAAGAGTCTTGGTAGACGTCATCCTGCCACAGACATACCGCCACTCCCTAAACTACTTCTGTTCTTGTTTATTGGATGCACTGGAAGTCGCCAAGAGTCTTGGTAGACGTCATCCTGCCACAGACATACCGCCACTCCTTAAACTACTTCTGTTCTTGTTTATTGGATGCACTGGAAGTCGCCAAGAGTCTTGGTAGACGTCATCCTGCCACAGACATACCGCCACTCCTTAAACTACTTCTGTTCTTGTTTATTGGATGCACTGGAAGTCGCCAAGAGTCTTGGTAGACGTCATCCTGCCACAGACATACCGCCACTCCTTAAACTACTTCTGTTCTTGTTTATTGGATGCACTGGAAGTCGCCAAGAGTCTTGGTAGACGTCATCCTGTCACAGACATACCGCCACTCCCTAAACTCGTATCACACATCACAAACAAAATATACACTTACAGCAGAGAATACATCATTACGGTAGTCTGAGCTTAGCTAAGCAGCGCAGTGGCATCCTCGTTATGTGCTGTTGGCATCCACCGCAACCCACTTGTGCTGCCCCCCCCCCCCATTAGTAGCCTTTCTTCATATATTCCCCTTCTAGTGTACTAATGCCAGAACGACTCGTTTCAAAGAGTTCATCACCTGAACGCTTTAGAAGCTTAGACTGTATAAACGCTCTTTGCTGATTCATAATTTCTTAATAAAAACTTATTTACATTTAAAAGAATTAAATGAGGAGTTTTCCTCCCTAAACAATAACTGTCTCAGACGGAAATTACCGAAGAAGACCGACCACGCCCGATGAATAAGCCTGTTTTATTGTCAGGAAGTGACTTCTTGCCAGTGTAACTGGGCACACCCATGCAATCGCAACGATTGCAAGTTGGCGACGAATTTCGTAAAATAAGCTCTATTTGACCAAACCACGAAATGATTGTAAAAGTCGCGGAAGTTAGTGAAACATTAAAATAGTTAGTGCATATACGGTTGAACCTCCTCTATTTGTACATTTTATTAGTATTGTTTTGTCGCGGTCGATCTCCTCAGGTATATTATTTTTAAACCTACATCGCTGCCGTATTATTATGAAAGGCATTAAATAAATACTTTACATGACCCCGCATCAGCTTTAATCACGGAAGCCATGGTGTCTCTTCTTTTCCAACAACAGGGAAATTTATGTTACTGCTCCCTTTGTGGTATTAATAACATTATCCTTGAATTTAATTATATCTCGTAAAGAGGCGAGCAAAAGATTAGATAGGTTTTGGTAGGGAATCAAAACTCCCCGGTCTGAGATATAAGAAAAGAGTAAGGGTTGAAGACTAGGTGAGGAGTCGTATACTTGAACGAGGTTATAGAGAGGCAACGCTAAGGTACAGAAAGAGGAAGGGTCGTGGGGTATAGATAACATTAAGGAATATGCCCCTACTGTGGGGGAAAGGTTTTTGTATACTGTACATTTTTATACAGCTAAAACACACAAACACTCACTCTCTTTCTCTCTCTCACACACACACGCCCATACAGACACACACACACACACACACACCCATACACAGACACACACACACGCGCGCGCGCGCACACACACACACACACACACACACACACACACACACACACACATATATATATATATATACACACTCACACGCACACGCTATATTTGTGTTGGGTAGAAACACATTAGCTGGTAGGAGTATATATAGCTGTAAGTGGGGAGAGAAAGAGGTAAGCTACCTGCTACCAAACAGATACGCGAGTCATCTTTTTGGCCCCCCCCCCTCCGAAATAGGAATATGGAAATGATAAAGTAGTATTAAGATAGAGATATCTCAGATATTGCTAGCAGATTAAATATCACCTAAATGTGGCGTCGTCGATTCCGTCGACAGTAGATTTCTATTCGGTTTATGAAGAGGGGTTCCTCAGCTATCTCAGTTGGTTCTGAGAGTTGGAAGGTCACCAAAATGGAGCGTCGTCGCTTTAGTTGACGGGGGATTTGGTCCCGGCTCAGGAAAAGGGGTACATCATCTGTTTCAGCTGGTGCTGAGAGGTGCAACAGGAAAGAGATCTCCTGAGAGGGGGGCCCCAACCTTCAAAATTTAAATAAGGGATCTTTACCTCAGCTCAGAGATAAAAACGACCAAAAACTGCCAAGTCTGTTCATAAAAGTTTTTATTTGTTGCGTAATTTAGGGGGTAAAATTTCTGACGAGATTAAAATTAAGAAAGGTTGCTGGAGACAGAAGTTAACTTTGAACTCTGGCTGAACAAAGCTCAGTGTAATATCATGAACATATTTAGAAGTGTTTATTTTACTTAATAACCCCAAGTAAGGATCATGTGAAAGCTGTAGAGTTTGATGTAGAGACGACCGCCGAAACATAATTGTGACAAACTATTCGCCTCGCACAACTCATTCCACTTAATCTACTTTGTGCAACAGTACCGCCAGTTAGCACTGTATCCATGTATACATTCATGTAGCAGTCGGGGATTAACAGATATGTTAAACGCCGATTTACCAATAAATCTGAGAATAATAACATCTGCCTAAGCGCAGTTGTATTTACCTACACTCTGCTTACATGTGTTCTAATGTAAAGCCAGTTGTGTGTTGTTTTAAAACTAAGTGTAATAATTCTGGGTTTTTGTAAACAATAGGCTGAGAATTTCACAATAGTAAGCCAAAACTACTCACTAACGCTACAACATGCACCAAAATACACAGTAACGGTAGTGAAACTGAATCTACTGTAGTAGAATGGCCTATATAGGGTCAGTCTTGGTCGTTTTATAGGAGACTTCAGGAGATTTTGTTGTGCCCAAAACCTGCCTTCTCGTTCACAACGGTTTCTGCAGGATTACTCAACCAGCCACACTGCCTTAGAAAACATTGCTTTCCTTCAAGAAACTTCTGTCAACCGCCTCATCTCCCTTACAACAAACTTTCTTTACCCAGCTCACTCCCCCGATCTTACACTACCTGACGATTACATCTGGGGAAAGATGAAGGAAAAATAGCCCCATGTGTATAACGAGTATGAAATAAACCCTCTCCACCAAAATGACGCAAAACCTTCAAGAACGGTACGAGTGTTGCCTCAAATTGAACGGACGTCATATAGAACATGTGTATACCCGATTATAACCGATTCAGTCTCTTAATACTTTGTTTGTAAAACTATGTAAATAAAATGAAATAAAGTAAAATCTTACAACTGTTTCAGTACTGTATATTTTGGCCCATACAGTATTTTTTACTTTACAGAGAGAAGAAAATTTTTCTTTTGGCAATCGGTTAGTTTACGCAGGAACCTTAATTTCTTTTTTGTTGTGACCAACCCTATACTAACCTGACCATTGTGGTTATATTTTATTACAGCTGTGACATAGTGATGGAATTCGTGAACAATTACTATAATAACAAAAATGTGTTTCAAGATTAAGGTTATGTTTGTTTGACGTAGTTTATATACTTTTTAACCACGTTTTATAATTTGTGGAATCCAAATTATAAATTTAGAGTTGTTTAAAATGTTTTCCTTGTTTAGGAAATAATTTTAAGTAAAACCTGTAAAAACGAACAAAATTGAAGGGGATCCAAACTATATCAAGTACCAACATATTAAATGGAAAACAAAGTTTTACTGATGCCCATATCTTATTGTAGAAGTACAATTCCATTTGTAACAA
Organism: Prosapia bicincta; assembly: GCA_036971475.1. Classification (NCBI taxonomy): domain Eukaryota; kingdom Metazoa; phylum Arthropoda; class Insecta; order Hemiptera; family Cercopidae; genus Prosapia; species Prosapia bicincta. Next base: position 112,181,141 of record JBAIZL010000003.1, on the reverse strand, counting down.
CGTAAAAGGTTGGAATTTATAAAACGAAAGGCACACACTTTTATAAATGCTTGGATGAAATTTAAATCATTAAAGAATAATAACGCAATACGAATAAGCTTACAAACATATCTGCCACTTGAAGCCATCTTTAGAGGTTTGTGTAATACTAAGGGTGAGCACATTACGTTTATGACGCAATCGCATGACCGAAACTATTGACTTAATGATATTTCCCAGACGCGTAACGCACTGGTCCAGTGCCTTGTTCAGTTCGTAAGTCACAACGCATATTCACTGATCCCAGAGAGCGAAGCAATGTAAGGCAAATACTGCCTTTTGATTGGTCGTGTATCTCCCCCACTCCAGCAACAACAACTGTCAAATTCGTAGAGCCTTTCGAAAAAATTATTTCGACCTCAGACATGCAAGCCTCAACATAAATTACATGGACCTCAAATACTAACAAACTCTGGAAATGAGGTAAACAAATTTTGTAATTTGTATAAAGTTGTCAAATTACGCCTGTTTACTAAATTTCGTTGAATTTGGTGCATTCTAAGGTAAAATACCCAAAAGCTCTGCACTTACCGGAAAGTAAATGTTTATATTAATATAGTTAAAAATTGGAGTGTTTAATTCACGCCAAAATATTACAATATTTGTATATAAACCATATATTCGAAGTATTCCTTCCTCCATTATTTTATTATGATAATTTGGTGGCAGGCAATCCATAATAATTTTGACAAGAAAAAAAAGTAGAAAACACAAAATAGGTCAGGATAATAATAAGTTTATAATACACGGCACACGATATAACATTAAACATAAAGCACAGAACACGTGTTGTTGTTATTGTAACTAATGGCAAAGTAAGTAGTAGAAATAATTTACAGATATTTATGTACAGAGGAGCCACACGACCTATCAAAAAGCAGTATTTGCCTTACATTGCTTCGCCTTCTAGGATCAGTTAATATGCAGTCACAACCAGAATAGAGTAATCTGTGGTCAATAACGATAGGTAGTTTGTCTGTTTTATAACCAATTGTTGAAATGCAAAGAGATTCTGAAGGTTATCAAAACACCTGAGTTCCAAAATATTAAACATTGAACTGACAAAACGTAAACAGAGATTTCAAGTTTTAACACATTTACTGCAGCATTTTGATCTAATTGAATTTTAGCCGAGTTAAATCATATTTTCTTTCGTTTATATAATCTGTCCTTATACAACATCTTATTTAGTCTATCTCCCACAAATCATATGCATTTTATATTTTAACCTAAAATTGGGTTATAAATATTAGATCTACTGTTCCAAGAATAGGTTAGGTAGACTCGTAGGTTTAATGTTAGAGATTAATAAGCAGGCACTGGAAGAACAAAAGACAATAATTTGTAGGCCTATCGATTAATTTGTTGGCAATGCAAGCCTATCGCTGTAAGATATCTTGTTAAAAATAAGGGAAACAAGTGAGCAAGCAAGCCAGAATAGTAATCAGCCCGCAATGCTTTAGCAAATAGATAAGGACCCTTGACCATCTGTAATAAGTCAACCTAATTCCAAGAGGGATGGAATGGACACGTTCCACACATTGAAGCTGTGTACATTCAGTGTAGATCTAGGCCTATTCATTTTCTTTGTATCGAACGCTTTACTTGTTATAAACTTCACTCATTATTGGGTATCATAGGTTTCTCTAGCATTTTTCCAAAACAGGGCTTCATTATTTAGAATAATTTTTTTTATCTTACACCTTATGATGTTCCATTGAGTAGGCCTACACAGAGAAAAAAATGGCGACCAATACGCCGACCGGATGCTTTCAAGAAACAATTCTATTTGCTCGTTTCTAGCTTCCTGTCCACTGGCAGGTTGTGTAACTAAACTTAACTTTTATATGTTCGTGCTAGGTTAGGGTGTTTTTGCATAAGGCAACCGTTGACTTAACACTGGTAAGGCCTAACACCGGAAATTGCGTGAGCTTTTTATGTGCAACGTCCCAATAACGCTCAGTACTTCTGTCACAAAGATTGTGGCGATTTTGCTTATATTAAAATATTTTTTCAAGGAACGCTGATTATATCAAATCATGTGAATTTAAAAAAATCTTCACAAGACCTCTATGTTACGCAGGTGGTAATTGTATACAGTATACAAATCTCCGATCTGTTTGAGGTCTACTAGCTGCAAGGAACTTAAAGTTACATTCTGAATAGTTATAAATGTAAAAAACATAAATAGTGTTTAAAAGTTGAACAAAAATACAAATTACATCTAAATTTACAAACGCATTCAATGTTTCTTTATGAAACGGAACACTATTATAGTATCCGGTAAGGAAAGTTTGGTTGGAGCAAAAATTAAGTTTTAAAATGAGCTAGATGTAATGAGCTCCATGTAAGATGTGTTTGTAAATGTAGGTTATGATTGTATTTTTTTCAAATTATAACCACTATTTCTGGTTTGCGTCATTTATAATAAGTTTTTCTTTGAAATGTATTTCGAAGTAACAAATCTAGATGGTGCCATATATTTTACCAATTACCCAAACTAAACTGTATAACACAAAACAATATTTTTTTTAAATTTTCGCTTGAATGTAGACACTAAATATCATTAATACAGCACTGGCAATACAGTGGTTTTATTATAGTAATTTTATTTAAATATTTAAATCAGTTTTTATAACTTGCCCAAATAGGCCTACAAATTATTGTGTTTTGTTTTTTCATTGCATATTAATTCTTAACATAAAACCTACAAGCCTATCTAAAATATTCTTGGAACAGTAATATTTATAGTCAATTTGAAGGTTAAAATATAGAACGTCTGTCATTTGTACCAGATACACTACATAAAATTTTCTATGAGTCCAGTTTAAAGGAAAGAAAATATTATTTAACTCTGCTAAAATTCAATTAACTTTGATCAAAACTTTGATATTTGTTTCTTTTATTGCTGATCATGCCAAATTTTCACGATTGTTTCTAATTATAATATTTGTTTATCTGGCTTGTGAGTTTTGTCATCAGTGCCTCCTTTAGTAAGCATTTACAAACTGAGTCTGTCAAATTTAAAAAAAAGAGAACTCAGTAAGTATTAAGAGTTACCTTGTAGAAAGTATTCCTCGCACACAAATGTTTGTGTGCATTTTCCAGTCCTTTATACACAAATTTCAAGCACTCTATTAAGTAGGCTTTACAATATGTTGTAGGTTAGGTTAGTTTAGGTTATAATAATAATAATTAAAATAATAATAACGACACTTATAATAATTTTACAATGTTCTTAACACAGTAGGCTATCCTTTGAAATCAAAGTGGTGATATTTGTAAAAATTGTGGCCTATTCATTTTTTATTCTTACATTGACATTTAGCCTCATTTTCTGTCTACTCACAATAAAGAGATTCGTGGGGATTAGTTCTGATAAAAATTATCTCACTAGTGAGGCTAGCAGATAAATGAACACAAAAGAATAATAAAATAAGGCGATAAACATTTCAGTATTACCCAATGGACAAACTATTTTTTCGTGTGTTTTTAAGAAGTACATTCTCAACAATAAAAGTCAATTAAATCTTACAAACCTTAAATATTGGTTAATACTTACATTAATTATCGCCACAAATATTAACTTAATTCTACAAATACATCCATTATCAAGTATTTGATAATGGAGGATTACCGCACTGTGTTATAATACATTTGTTATAACTATATTAAAATATAGCTAGAAAATATCCGGCTGGAATAGGTTGTAGGTTTTAAAAAAAGACAAAAATTAAGTTTCCTGTGTAAACAATCGATTGTTGAATTGAACTAGAGGCCTCCATTTCCCTTACGTTAAGAAGAACTCGATCAGCTTATGTTAGTAAATTTTGTTTTATTGGTAGCCAAACTTAACCTATACTGTAATATTACGGTCATAATGTAGTATAGGCTTAATAGGTCCATAATGCTCCTTTTTTATTAAAAATACTTTGAGGTTGTATAATTTTGTGTGCGTTTGTAAATTGAGATTATGTTTTCATATTTTAAAAACTGTTTATGGTTTACCACATTTAAAATGACTTTTTGTGTGTGATATATTTGGGATAGTTGTAACCTAGGATATATTATAGACATAATTCTTAACCCCCTACGACTTTCCAGATGTACAAATGTGAAAATACATTGTTGAATCTATAAATATATTTTAAACAAGTGGAAATGTATTACACTCGTAAATGTTACATTCCAAAAAATAGTTATTAAAAACTGAAACACACAAACATAATTTAAGGTTACAAACAGATGTAAAACTTTGTAGGCGGAACTTTATGTTTCTTTGTAAAAAAAATCACTATTTTATACTATAACAATAAGTTATTACATTATATAAGTGTAGCCTATAGTATTCAGTATTTAGGGAACAAACAAAATAACCGGTTTACAAAATGAAGCTGATTGCATATTAAAACATAACACACGTACACACACACACTTTACAAAACCCTATACGAAACACTATACTACAAAACCTATCCTAGCCGAATATTTTGTAGCTTTACAGTAGTGTAGTAGGCCTACGTAAAACTTGCCTACATTTTCTTAAGTAAATGACAGAGGAAATGGAGACTACCTTGTGCCCTTACTTGAGTTTAATTTAGAAAAGTTATAATTTTTTCCTATCCAAACACGCTATTTTATAGTTATTTGTAATGTAGCTACATTGTAAAAAAATTTCACTTCGCCATAACCCTATGTATGCTGAGTTGTGTTTGTATTAGTAGCTTATGTTTTTAATTTTCAAATTTTAACCTAGTAGTATATTTCTGGTCTACGACATTTAGACATATAACTTTTCTTTTATTCGAATGTGTTTTACGTTCATTTATTAATAGGCCTAATATATATATATATATATATATATATATATATATATATATATATATATATATATATAGGCCTACAGTATCTGAAAAAACCGGAGAAGGCTACAAAGACCTATGTATGGATACCTATTGTAGGCGATGCAAATACTTATTTTACATAAACTAATAATGTTCGACCTGTCTAAAATACTATAATAGGCTTTAATAATTATGACAAAAAAATTCAATGCAACACCGAAATATTTTAGTTTTTACTTAATAGTTTCGGGTTATTTTCCTTTAAGAAATTCTGTATGCTTATCTTAATTTTAAGAATACGTTTTTGTTTTCATAAAACTGACAGAAAGACATAGCATTAAATTGTCACGTTTCCATTAAATTACAAGCGAAAGACAAATTAAATCAACAATCGACATAGGGCTAATTGGTGTGATTCTATTCAACTACCGTGAATTGCTTACCTTTTCAATCACCAGCCCTCAAGCTCCGACAACTTACACAAATCAATACACTCACGCACTACCACTTACATTTTACCACGCAAACTGTAACACTAATAAACTAACATTACACTCAAATAATTGTTATAAAGTAATATGTTTTAAACAACAACAAACAACTCGGCGGTTACGGTCTTTCGAACTTTATATAAATCAGCGACTGTTTTCTCAGAAGCCTGACAGTAACTAATGCCAATACGGGAATCATTGCGCATGTCCGTCCGGGACAGGGGCGTCCACATTGCTCAAGGAATGGAGGGGAGGTTATCCAATATTATCAAAACGTTCATCAAAATTCGGACTTCTTTTGTATAGCTTCCGATAATGTTAATAAAAGCTTGAAGGAGGTTTAACTATTTTAAATACTTTTTCATGATATATTCAGAATGTATTATCTTCTCAGGTTTCGAAAGTTAATAAGTTCTTTTTATTACTTTTGTTTTGACCTGAAAATTGCTAAATTATACATGCTGTGAGAAACGATAAAGGCTATTAGGCTATTCAATACTTTAAAAATTAATTAGTTCTGAACTAAAAAATTTAATTGGGGTCTAATTAGATTAAAATTTTCCAATTCAATTCGATTTTAATTTTAAATTTTTTAGATGTTATAATTTTAATTTTAGCTATGAACTAACTAATTTATTTAAAATTTGGCTTTATCTCTAGTAAAAATAAATAGCATAATACCAAATATTACTCTATGTTTAAATCTACCCTAATCAATATGCTATAACCAACAATGAATTAGTTAATGAAATATGAGTATAAAAAAAGGTTATGTAACGAAAAATAATTCTAGCTCGAGTTGAAATTGATTAAAACTTATATTAGGTACAATTTGAAATAATTTTCTATAACGTTTTTTGTCTATTTTGTCCAGTTAAAACTATTATAGGGCCTACTAATGAGTAGGTTCGATAGGAATTTTGCGATATGCCCTAATGGAGTTTTGCTAACGTAAATTTCCTATCTGTGCAAACTTACATGTCATTCAAATTCAACTTGGATGTCATGGAATTCAAATTTGAACTACTCAAGTGACCACTTCACTGTTATTCTTTTAATTTTTTTCATTATTGGTAAGGAGTACAAACCTTATTTTTTTTACCTGGGTCTGGACCCCAGAATCATCCCAGACCTCGTGACAGACATCCTCTGGCTAGCTGCCTCCGTCTAACGAGCGCGAGCGGTTAGTACACCTAAAGCACGTGAAGGATTCAGGTTGTCCATGTACCAAGCTGATGAAGCTCTCTCCATGGAGAATCAGGAGATAGTGAAACTGTACGGTAAGTGGGGTTTCACACCAAAGCCGGACCGGGCGATAATCGCATGGTCACTAAGTATGCAGTGTTTATATGGGAGTTTTCAAATACAACGCCAGGCCGTGCCGAGCGATGTGCAGTCCTGTCTTCCCCCAATTCAAGCGTTTTCTGTCTTCATTCTGTCTATTTCAGTGTTCTAGCCTAGTGAGTTAAGAAACATTACGCATTAGGCTATATTGTTTCTTTATTGTATCAAGTTCTTTTTGTTCTTTATATTTTGTTAATTCAAATATAATATTATAATAAGTATTGACATTACTTACTGATGACTATTACTGTTACTATCACTATTGACTTAATATTATTGACATTACTTCTGAAATATGAATTAGTTCGATTCAAGAAAGACCTCCGCTGTGGGATAAATCTAACAAATGTGCCGCTCAAAAAAATGTAATTTAGTTTTTAACACTCTAATATCCACAATAATGCAGTTGTTAGCAATATTATTTTTCGTTTCTTGTAGCATAGAATTCAGATATTGTAGTAAAGAACAATGAAAACATTTGAGGGATAGCTTTCGGAGTGAATTAAAAATTCGTAGTTTCTCGTATAGAGTTACGAACTGTCCCCTAGTCACGTGATTTTTATTGATATTGTGTGTCCAGTATCGCCTTCTTTCTCCCACACATTCATCAAGTGAGGTACTATCCCATAACATCATCATCAAAGTAGATGACATTATTATTGCACTGCATTGCAACTGAGACTGACAGGAAGTTAGCACCTCTCACTACAAGGCTAGGAAACCTACTACGTGCGAATAGGCTTCAGTGCGAACGCATAGCAGATCTTGGTCAGCTTGGCATCGCACGCCCGGCCCGGCACGGCTTTGGTGTGTCCAGTATCACCTTCTTTCTCCCACACATTCATCAAGTGAGGTACTATCCCGTAACATCATCATCATCAAAGTTGATGACATTATTATTGCACTGCATTGCAACTGAGACTGACAGGAAGCTAGCACCTCTCACTACAAGGCTAGGAAACCTACTACGTGCGAATAGGCTTCAGTGCGAACGCATAGCAGATCTTGGTCAGCTTGGCATCGCACGCCCGGCCCGGCACGGCTTTGGTGTGTCCAGTATCACCTTCTTTCTCCCACACATTCATCAAGTGAGGTACTATCCCGTAACATCATCATCATCAAAGTTGATGACATTATTATTGCACTGCATTGCAACTGAGACTGACAGGAAGCTAGCACCTCTCACTACAAGGCTAGGAAACCTACTACGTGCGAATAGGCTTCAGTGCGAACGCATAGCAGATCTTGGCCAGCTTGGGATCGCACGCCCGGCCCGTCACGGCTTTGGTGTGCCCAGTATCGCCTTCTTTCTCCCACACATTGATCAAGTGAGGTACTATCCCGTAACATCATCATCATCAAAGTTGATGACATTATTATTGCACTGCATTGCAACTGAGACTGACAGGAAGCTAGCACCTCTCACTACAAGGCTAGGAAACCTACTACGTGCGAATAGGCTTCAGTGCGAACGCATAGCAGATCTTGGTCAGCTTGGGATCGCACGCCCGGCCCGTCACGGCTTTGGTGTGCCCAGTATCGCCTTCTTTCTCCCACACATTGATCAAGTGAGGTACTATCCCGTAACATCATCATCATCAAAGTTGATGACATTATTATTGCTCTGCATTGCAACTGAGACTGACAGGAAGTTAGCACCTCTCACTACAAGGCTAGGAAACCTACTAAGTGCGAATAGGCTTCAGTGCGAACACATAGCAGATCTTGGTCAGCTTGGGATCGCACGTCCGGCCCGGCACGGCTTTGGTGTGTCCAGTATCACCTTCTTTCTCCCACACATTCATCAAGTGAGGTACTATCCCGTAACATCATCCTCATCAAAGTTGATGACATTATTATTGCACTGCATTGCAACTGAGACTGACAGGAAGTTAGCACCTCTCACTACAAGGCTAGGAAACCTACTAAGTGCGAATAGGCTTCAGTGCGAACGCATAGCAGATCTTGGTCAGCTTGGGATCGCACGTCCGGCCCGGCACGGCTTTGGTGTGTCCAGTATCACCTTCTTTCTCCCACACATTCATCAAGTGAGGTACTATCCCGTAACATCATCCTCATCAAAGTTGATGACATTATTATTGCACTGCATTGCAACTGAGACTGACAGGAAGTTAGCACCTCTCACTACAAGGCTAGGAAACCTACTAAGTGCGAATAGGCTTCAGTGCGAACGCATAGCAGATCTTGGTCAGCTTGGCATCGCACGCCCGGCCCGGCACGGCTTTGGTGTGTCCAGTATCACCTTCTTTCTCCCACACATTCATCAAGTGAGGTACTATCCCGTAACATCATCATCATCAAAGTTGATGACATTATTATTGCACTGCATTGCAACTGAGACTGACAGGAAGCTAGCACCTCTCACTACAAGGCTAGGAAACCTACTACGTGCGAATAGGCTTCAGTGCGAACGCATAGCAGATCTTGGTCAGCTTGGCATCGCACGCCCGGCCCGGCACGGCTTTGGTGTGTCCAGTATCACCTTCTTTCTCCCACACATTCATCAAGTGAGGTACTATCCCGTAACATCATCATCATCAAAGTTGATGACATTATTATTGCACTGCATTGCAACTGAGACTGACAGGAAGCTAGCACCTCTCACTACAAGGCTAGGAAACCTACTACGTGCGAATAGGCTTCAGTGCGAACGCATAGCAGATCTTGGTCAGCTTGGGATCGCACGCCCGGCCCGTCACGGCTTTGGTGTGCCCAGTATCGCCTTCTTTCTCCCACACATTGATCAAGTGAGGTACTATCCCGTAACATCATCATCATCAAAGTTGATGACATTATTATTGCACTGCATTGCAACTGAGACTGACAGGAAGCTAGCACCTCTCACTACAAGGCTAGGAAACCTACTACGTGCGAATAGGCTTCAGTGCGAACGCATAGCAGATCTTGGTCAGCTTGGCATCGCACGCCCGGCCCGGCACGGCTTTGGTGTGTCCAGTATCACCTTCTTTCTCCCACACATTCGTCAAGTGAGGAACTATCCCGTAACATCATCATCATCAAAGTTGATGACATTATTATTGCTCTGCATTGCAACTGAGACTGACAGGAAGTTAGCACCTCTCACACAAGGCTAGGAAACCTACTCGTGGGAATCGGCTTCAGTGCGAACGCATAGCAGATCTTGTTCAGCTTGGCATCGCATCTCATCCCCTCACCCGGCCCGGCTCGGTTAGGATTTGGTCTGTACGTCGCTCAAGTGTCCCTGACATGAAATATTTCGCGATAGCTCTTGCAGGAACCCTGGGGGCAAGGTTAACCTTGTAATATAGGATAAGGAGAGATATTACCTTACAAATACCTTGTTTGTAAGGCTATGGTGTGGGTGACACGCATTTCTTATTCTGCCTGAAACTAAAATGACCATGCGAGATCTAGTTAGTAGTTCCGTTGGGGCTAAGCTGCATCCCTCGGTATGTGCCCCCTTCATCCACCGGTGTAGTGTTCATGGAACGAACAGGAGAGACAGCTGCCCTCTGTGCTTATGATGTATTTAGTCGTGTCTACTCAGTGTGGATATTAGTGTTGATGTAGTGTCTGCATGGACCTGTTTGTAGAACCTTGTTGCTAAGACCTGGCACAGAGGACGAGCCGGTCGATCGATAATCCCTCATTACATTACAAAAACTCCAATGATTATTCTGCTATTCCATAATAATGAATGTTAGTTATATGCGTTTAACTGAATTTAGGTTTTAATTACACTGTAAACAATATTTAATTTTAGAAATTTTTATTTTTATAATTAGATTTAAAAACAAATTATTAAACGAGTTTAAAGTAACCTATATACTTTATTTACACAAACTCGATTCTTCTATTTTCCAAAGCGAACTTTCAGATCACAGAATCACAAAAGTATTTCCAGCTATGGTTTTTCCAAGAGTTCTTTTTCAGTAGATTGTGACTGAATGACAGAATGCTCATCCGATGTCCGAATGACATAGTTGCCGAGTGTTGCAAATAACCTTACCTAAGCGGAATACTTCGTGGAAAAATTTTCTATAATTTCTCGATATTTTTCCTCTAGATGCTACTAGACTTGGCCGATCCCGACCTGCCGAGAAAACGCGGAAAGAGCCGAGCGTTAATCGATGCGACCTCTCACGTTTAACACTTGGGGAATATTCCGTGGTGGTAGTGGGCGCGGGATTGTCGAATTATGATCGATTTTGTTAAACTTATGAGTTATTTTCTTAAGAAATAAATAATATTCAAGTTGAAATATTTTTGTTAGCCATCGGCGCATTTATAGAGGATCGCACGCTTCAACACTGTTACAAACTGAAAACATTTCATTTGGTAGTTCATTAGTCCCTTTGATAGAAAGTTAAAGAAATTTATTTTCTAGAAAATAGCCTGTGATATCGTAAAGTGAAACGTCCTTTAAGACAAAATCTGAACGTTAATAGTTTTAAAGTCAAACATAAACAATAGGATCTCTAATATAGATTTACCCTAATCATATCTTACATGTTTTACTTTCGAATAATACCATACAAAGTAACCATCTGCAATCACCTTATCAGCCGAGAGTGATTGACATTCTCGCAAACACAAACTCTTTTTATAGGCTACCTTACATATCAAACTAAAACCACTGACTTAATGATATTTTTCAGCAAACATGTTTCCCAGTGGTTAAGTGCTTTGTTCTACATTAGGACTCAAATATTGAAGTCATTTTGTGTAGGCTACTATATTATTATTATTTTCAACAATTCATATTTCCCTTTTATATAATTTATATACCGCACTAAAACCTTTAACCTAATGATATTTCTCAACAAACACTTTTCACACTGTGGCTTTAGTGACAGTGACATTAAAAAAAAACTCAAGACTAACAAAGTAATTTTGTATAAAAGTTTTATATTCATATTGAATCGAAAGAATGAATACTTTATCTTGACCTTTTACACAGTACAATATATCTTTGTAGGGTTCAAACTGCACTTTTTGACCTCTGCCACAATTTAGCCCCTGTCCCTACCCAAACACCCCCAATTTTGGAAGTACCTAACTTTAAAATGTTAAATATATGAATAAACTCAAGTCGAGTTGCATTTTACTTTAATGGTCATTGTAAAAGAAAATGGATTCTGAAAACAGCATTCCTCAATCTCAAGCCAGTACTAAATAACAACAGATTCAAATTTAAATTATCTGTGTTTAAAAGAATTTAAAAACATGTCTTAACACAAAGTATTGGAATGGAAATAAATTATTTTGTATATAAGAAGGATTAGATTAGCAGTAAAGCCAATCTACAAACAAGGTCTTCAGTCTTATCAGCTATTGTTTGTTTATAGGTAAGATAAAGTGAACTAGTTTTTGCTAGTGTAGACTAAGGTAATACAGTTATTTTGTATTGACTTGGCTGTAGCACAGTTGTCATTAATTAGCCATGCATTTAACATATTAAAACTAAAAACACTTGTAAATACTTTACAACTTTGCTACAGTAGCACTTACTTATATTTGTTGAGCATGGCCATTTCGGGAGATGTTTCTGTCCAATTGTCAACTCAAATTGTAACAATGTTAAGTTATGGTCTGAGTTGACAATGGGACACATCTCTTGAAACGGCCGTTGTCAACAAATATAAGTATTGAATTTTTGAATTGTGTAGTCCATTACGTTCGGTGAATCTTAATTAATCACTTAAATAATAGTTTATGACTATCCGAACTTTAAATTTTGTAAATTTGTTAAAACTTACTGAGACAGAACGTTTTCAACATGTGTGTGTATTTATGTCCTGTTTACAATCACATAAAAGTAAAAGGACACAAATACACACACATTTACCATAACTTAGAAATCCTACACATCAACAAAAAAGGACCACATCTCAACACACTAGAACAATATGAAATTTACAGACACACAAAAACACAAAGTAACAAACATAACCCAATACAAATCACACATACTCTTTGATACTATCGAAAACCTGCCTTTAAAACCATCACCACTTGACGCGACATCTCCAAGCAGAAGACACTGATGAAGATCGCCATATAGCGATCGAATATGTTCTGTCTCAGTAAGTTTTAACAAATTTACAAAATTTAAAGTTCGGATAGTCATAAACTATTGTTTAAGTGATTAAATAAATATAAGTAAATGCTACTGTAGGCAAGTTGTAAAATATTTACAAGTGTTTTAGTCAAAACTAGTAGCTCATGTGAAGATGGAATCAGCTAATATAAAACTAAAAGCATTCACACTTGTGTTGATCGGGGCTGTTTATTATCACACAGAATAAAACATTGCCATGGTTATAATTGGGTAACACCAAAGCCAGGAATGGTAAGAAAATCTTGCAGATACCACTGTGAGTTAAGTTGTATTTGAACTACAAACTCACAGTGGCAGATTTCCACTGAGTTATAGATTTCTGTTTGTAGAATCTGTTCACACAGCAGCATTCAGGTACTAGTCATTGTTCTAACACATGTTCGACATGCCATTGTATTATTTCCCACTGTTACTGGTTATTGCAGGCCACCTGTCTGAGTGTCAATTTGCAATTAGTACCGAGCATTGTGGACAGGTTTAACATTGACTTTTTCAGTAGCTTAGTACTTGTACCCTTACATGACTCTGGACCTGTAACTATTTTGCTATTTTGAATATGCAGCAAACTACAGAGATTTGGGTAGTAAATTAGGTTCGATTGCCTTACCTTGGAGTCAATGTAGGGAGTATAGACTGTCTTAAAGCTGTATAGTTTTGCATAAAATCTTTTTGTAGTTCCAGCAAAAAGTACATCAAAAAGTATTATAGTCATTCGAACGTAAGAGAAAAGATTTTCCTCATTTTCTTGCAAATCCTCAAACTGCGGAAAATTCCACAGTTTTTTTTTCAAACAGTAGTGTAAGAACCAAATACAGCCATCTTTTTTCTGCTTCTTTTTATGGATGTTGCTTCTTCTTTTTGTTCTTAATACAAGTATACATAAAACTGTGAATATTGCAGATCCCATCAAATGATTATAAGTCTGCAGCCATGTTTGTTCACATGCATTCGCAGGGACACCCATAATGTGCTGTTTGCGTTCCTGTTTGACCAATGCCTTATGTAAGATCAGTGTTGGCAGCTCATTCGTAAGACCTGAGTTTCAAGGAACCATCAATGACATCTATGATAGCGATGTTGCGAGAACACTCTCACTTAAACCTAACCTTACACAATGAGCCTATCACTCAGTGGCAACACAGATTGGTGATGTGTAACCGAGCCTAAGCCATCTTAGGGTAATGTTATAATCAATGATTCTTGTCTAATAAGTACAATACTAATTGTCAATACAAACGGTAGCAAAGGTAACCCCAGTTTTTGAGAAAAAAGCAAAGTAGTCAGTGTTTAGTCTGCAACAAGCTACGTGTGTTCTGTATATTCAAGCTTTCGCTCTACTCAGATATACCTTTGGAACTCTCTTATATTTATTGAATATTTTAAAGAGACTTACTTATGGTTTGAAGGTCTAAACAAAAGTCAATGATATTACTAATCTTTATACGTATTTTTAAAAAACAATTGTTTATAAAAGTTACTAGTTGTAATCATGTTGGATCTACTGGTTGAATTAACTCGAGTAGAGGCTTTGCTTGGTAAAAGGAACGATGGTTTCTAAACGTGTCAGCAAGTAAGCTCTTAAGTATTCGCTTATTTAAGGAATTATTTAATTATTGTTTATTTTAGTTAGACAACAGAAAATTTTCAGAAAAGATACTCAGAAAAATGAATCTTAATTAAGTTTGAAAAATTTGTTGTTTTTCATAATGATATGGTTGTTAATCACTTATTACAATATAAAATTACTTGCGACCAGTTGCTACATTCCAAAAGCTAAATTTAACTAAAACAAAAGAGCGTCCTTAGCTTTTCTCATAATGTTTATAAATGACATAAGAGGTATAATAATTTTCCTTTGGTGTACAGGCTTGACTCCACTGTGGAGCCAAATGTATCTTCTCTAGGAACCTAATGGATTGCATTAGTTACAAAGGTTTTCTGAACGTCACATTAATTCAATGGGCATTCATTTGATCTATCATTCATGTGGACACACACACACACACACCAGCATCCACCCAGAATTTCGTTAAGGAGAGGGGTCAAGGACATCAACAGGGGGGACATCATTTCGGTTGTAATATTCCCTCAAACCAGTCAATGCATACTTTGTTTTACTTCATCGCACGAACTCAATAACTTTGTATTTTTAAAGAATATTCCTGAAGCTTTTATTATTGATGCATTTAGGTATTATTGATATTTAAATTTGCTAATTAACTAATGCTCCTAATACTTCAGGCACAAATGTAACTAAAATAAGGTATTACTGACACTTTTTTATTGGTAAATCTTGGTAGTTAAATTTAAATACAGTGCAAGTTTGGTGCATTACATACACACACACACACACACACCAAGTAAATATAAGTAAAGTGGCTGGATGGCCTAATGAGTAGAGGACTTAACATTAACTTAAAGATCCTGGCTTCAATTCCAGTGCTTCCAAAGAATTTGAGTATTTCTGCTCCCAGGTCATCCTAGCTAGAGTTTAATGCTTAGTGCCAACTACAATATCACTTGCTCAAAGCAAAACTTACTTTGTCTCTCATAAGCAGTTGCAATAGTGTAAAAGTAATCATTGTTCTAAATATCCGTGGGACTCCATAAACATATTATTGGCAAAGAAAACTGCCCTAACAAGGTAAGTACCATTTATCAATATCTTTAATTTCAGTGAATATATTGGATTCAATGATTGCAATCTTTACACTATTTCTTAAACATCTTTATAGAATTTATAAAAGAAGAATACTTTGAAAAACAAATAATATAAATTTATTAAAGTAATTCCTATGTAAGTTAACAAAGAAAAATGTTATTTTAGTTACTTTTTATTATATAATTACAATTGTTGTAAATATGTATACACATAAGGCAGAATCACAATATTAAGTGACAAAATAAAAATCGAATTTCCTTGCAATATTGCATTTTCCTATCTATACAATATATGGCGTGTTGGACTATTATTTTTATTTGTTACTTTTTATCTCCTTTCTGTTTATTTTTAAATTTTTAATTTAAGAAGCTGTTGGTGTTCTATAATTTCTCATTCTATCCATCTCTTTTAATGCTTGACTATCGCAAGGAATTTTTCCCTTATAATTTCAAATACATCTTTGAGTAATAGATTTCTAGCTATGGGAAAGCTGGCTCAGTGCCAAAGTGCTGTATTTCAAACATGTAGTTAATTCAGTTTGAATTCGACCGATAAATAGACTTTTTAAACTTTAATTAGTGATTAAATATTTGAAAAAACTGTATTACATCAATTAAAAAAAAAAAATGTATTTGAATTTTATTGGATGAATAAAAACGTATTTTATTAGCGATCAAAAATGTGTACAGTATATATATATATATATATATATATATATTCTTGATATTTTACGTTATCCATTGTTTTTCCGTTGCACTGACTTTATGAAGTTAATATTTTACTATTGTAAGTAATTTTATCCACCATTAAGTGCAATAATTTTACCTTGAATGATGAGGCACCTTTCGGTCACTTGACCATTGTCTAATCACTTTGAGTGATTCGACAATGGTCAAGTGACCGAAAGGTGCCTCATCACTCAAGGTAAAATTATTGCACTTAATGGTGGATAAAATTACTTACAATAGTAATATATTAACTTCATAAAGTCAGTGCAACGGAAAAACAATGGATAATGTAAAATATCAAGAATTTAATACCTACCAAGGTAAACAACTGTACCGTAAATATCTTAACCTAAAAATCAAACTCCAGAATTGCATCAACAAAATACAGTTTAATAAAAAATGCTTAACACTTAATATAACACCAAAATACGCTAAATTACACATAAAAAATAAACAAAACACTATTATCAATAAAGCAACAAAAATAGCAGAATCCCACATAATTAAACAAAAAATTAAATCTGCCTACCATAAAAAAAGCCAAATCAATTTACAACTATACACAACCAATTTGGAAATAATGAAAACAGTGATTCGACAATGGTCAAGTGACCGAAAGGTGCCTCATCACTCAAGGTAAAATTATTGCACTTAATGGTGGATAAAATTACTTACAATAGTAATATATTAACTTCATATATATATATATATATATTTGTAGATTATACAACACTGTTTTCTTGTATACACTTATCACTTTCACTTATGTACTTAAACAAGAATCTTACTTGGTATTTATGCGAGTACTTTCAAAAACTGGTTAGTGTCTCCATCTTGACATGGGATCATCACTATCAAGTATAGTATCAGAAATTTACCTCCAAAAACTTGACGAATTAATCACACAAACCATAAAAACACACGACCCCAACGGACATTGGATACGATATGTCGATGATGGATTATACATGTCACAAAATAAAGCAATAAATAATAACATCATTCTAAATGAAATCAATAACTTACACCCTAACATACAATGCACCATGGAGGAAGAAATAAACAATAAAATAAACTATCTAGACATAACATTGAATATTCTATTTATAGGAAACCCACACAAACCATTAATACAATACCAAACCACTCCAACCATCCCCCACAACATAAAATGGCTGCTTACAACTCACTTTTATACAGGATGCTAAAATTGCCTCTAAATAATGAAAAAAAACCAAAGAAAAACAAATAATATATCAAATAGCTAAAAAAATGGATACAATAAAAAAAACTATAGATAAATTAGAATTTAAAATATTAAATAAATTAAAACAACCTAAAATCGAACCACAAACAACAAAATGGGCTACATTCACTTACACAGGACACAACATAAAAGGAATAACTAAAACACTAAAAAATAATAATATTAACATAACCTACAAAAACACAGGAAACATAATCAACAAAATAAACCAACCAGAAGAAATATGTCCCACACTTAATAACGGAATATACAAAATCGAATGCCCAGACTGTAATAAAATATACATAGGCCAAACAAAAAAGAAATTAAAAGACAGATATCAAGAACACCTCAATGCATACATCAAACCTGAAATTTTTAACTCAAACTTAGCTACACACGTAATCAAAAACAAACACACATTCCCCACATTAAAAAATGTACACCTAGTAAAAAAGGTCCAAAAAGGCCTCAAAATGACAATCTGGGAACAACTAGAAATTTATAAAAATAAAAGTAACATCATTAACGAACAGATACAAATAAAATCAAAAAACGATAAATTATTCAATCTAATAGACAATATTAACCCCAAAACGAACGTTAAAAACTCACACAGTGCAGTGAATCTAAAAATAGAAGTTAACGGTACACCAAGGTCAACGGCAAATTCCACGCAGCTTGCAGTCCAAAACACTGTTCAGTATGCCCGAGGATGGAGACACTAACCAGTCTTTGAAAGTACTCGCATAAATACCAAGTAAGATTCTTGTTTAAGTACATAAGTGAAAGTGATATATATATAAAGAAAGTGTGAGCTAATAGAAGGAATTGAATAAGAGTACATTTTCGAGTTCTTCCAGGAAGGAGGTGATACATAGAGCAAAATATTTTATAAAGTCGTTAAAGTTTCAGGAATAAAGCCATTAAAAATTGTAATTACCATTCTCAAAAGTTACTATTTCATAATAATTTAAACTGATTGACTCAACCAGCTGAAATTAAAATATCATTAACAAAATGTATGTCATCAGTTTATATTCTGGAAAGTTGCAAATAAAAATGAGATTAGCAATGGATTCAGAACAGATCTTTTTCTGGAGCTGTAATCTTTACGCCAAAATGCTTAAATTCTATTCAGTAAAAAACGATTTTAGCATTACAAATGTTATAATGCAGTGCAGAAACAATGAAGCTAACGTCCTTGTGGCTGCAACAACTAATGCTGAGATACTAATTATCAAATAGTTAACAGACTAGATTTAGTCATCACAGAAAGAGAATAATCAGGTAAAGATGGCTAATGTCGGGTTAATAGGTTTAAATAGGTGAAATTAATTTTTGTAGTGTTGTCCATAAGTATTTTAAAATGTTGGAATAAAACTTTTAATGCTGTACATACACATTTGTTTGAATGATTAAAGTGTCGCAGTGCAGTTTGTAATAGATTACAATAGAAACATAAGTTAATAAAATGTAAAAGTATGTAAACATCTTTTGCAGTATTTTTAATACATTTTTGTTTATATGCAAAAATATATTTTGAAATGAAATCTTGACACCTCCAATTTTTTTTTATCGTAGTGAATCTGCAATTGGAACAGTATTTGGTACCAATAGTCCTAATTATCAACAGTCTATTTTATGTGATATTGCATGAATGCATAGTATTGTTATACCCAATCATATATTATTTTTTCAAATAAATATTAGAAAAAAACAATGGCCTTTAGAGAGAAACCATCTACAAAACAATAATCAGGTTGTAAATACTAAATATAAGATTCAGCCATTATCGTTCTTGCAATAAGCAAAAAAGCAAATTTTGTCATCCTGTGGAACCAATGAGTAATATGTTTGAAACTGTATTTGCCAGAGTTTTAAGTAAGAACAAAGAAATATTAGGTTCCCATTAGTTTTGCCATTTGCTCCCAGCTGGTACTTAAGCTTTACTAAGCAATACTATTAGAAAACAAACTATATATTTAATAAGACTCTCATATTATGAGGGTCTCTAGAAGGTGAGGTGTGTAATCTTCAGCTTACTTTCTATTGAACTGTTACTTGAATTTTATATCCATACTATTATATAAAATTCTAATGGTATCTGTGTGTGTCTTACTACATTATGTAAAAACTGCTGAACCAACAGAGCTGAAATTTGACATGAACATTCTTAGGTTTTCTAGTTAACAGATAGGCTTATTTATATATAGAAAATCCATCAGAGCTCCGCTCCACTGGTCTTGGTAACTACCTCAACCCTATATTATCTACACTCCATTATACACTTGGCTTAATCAGCTGATAGTAAATCTGTTTGTAATCACCTGTAAAAGTTGCTTTTAAATGCAATTAAACAAGTGATAGTAAATGTTTGTTTTTACTCATCTTTCAAGGTTAGTTATACTTTACAAATGTCATGTTACAAGCAGAAGCTTTTCCTTCTCTTCGTTTTTCAAGGCAATAATCGGTCACATTATAATTTGTTATATATATTGGGATTTAATTTCAGTAAATTTAATTCAATTGAAATAAAAATTAAATCATTACAAATATACGTCAACCCCATACAAAAGACGGGTACTCTGCGTGTAGATCTACAAAACAAAAGTTCTCCTCATTGATCAATCCACTACACATTAATATAGCACAGTTTTGACACTACACAATGTGCGATTAACATCTCTCAACTTTATCTCTAGAAATCTCAAGTTTATATTAAAAAACCAAATCAAATTTGTAATCAGTTAAAGTTTACATTACATTAAAACAAAATCTCCTTTGCAGATCAATGAGTTATGCTTTAAAGCTGGGATCAGATTTCACTTGAGAATTCGTTGTATGCTAATGTTTACTATTTTTCTTTATAATAATTTTAAATTTTGTGCGTTTATAATGTACTTTTAGAATTATTTCTGCAGTAAAACTGTTTAACAATCAGTTTAAAATTTTGACCCAATAGGTTAGAAGCTTTATTCAATAAATATTGATTGAAAAAGAAGCATGCCGATCCAATCAGTCTGAGCAGAGCTATAAAATTTGTAGGTGAATATTGTATTGATTGAATTACATTAGCAGTTAAAATACAAGAAAGAAAGAGACAAACCTTAAAAAGTGAATATAAAAAATAAACTGATTCAAAGTTATAAAAATAGCCTGACAACATTTGAAGTTGCATGATATAAAGCATTTTTACAATAGTCATATATTTTTAAATATTCATAGCACCAGTTTTTACCAAACTGACCACATTTGCAAATTGCATGAAACAAGGCCTTTTTCGAACAATCATAATTTTCAAATATTCATCACAAACATTATCTTATAGCAAATGAAAGGAAAGAGATTATATTTTCAATTGCACACTTTCGTTTTTAACCATTTTTTGAGTAATTAGCCCTAAAAAAACGATTTGTAATCGACTTTGAGCTGGATACTGGAAGCTTGTATCTAGTAGTTCGCCATGAATCCACTTGGTGGCAGCACCTGACAGTGTCTTAGCAATAATTTACTTACACAAAAATGCAAATAACTCAAGAACTAGATACAATTTTTAAAATCTATTAGCACCATGTTGTTCTACAGGTAATTCTGCAACAAATCATGTATACAATAGAAAATCTTATTTTTTATTGGAATTTAGGTAAAATTTAAGGTTACCTTATTTTCTCAGGTCAATTACTCTAAAACTATTGAAGATATTTTGAAAACAAAATCAGTTGATCAAAATATAGACTTTCTTCTTTCATTTCGTAAAAGAAACATCTTATAGGGTTGAATATTGACAGAGATATGACTGTTTTAAAAAAGGCTTGCATCGTGTAAATCTGGAAACATAAAATCAGGCTGTATTTTTATCACTTTAAATGCGTATAATTCCTAAACCACTTGAGATATCTAGCTCAAATTTTCACAAGTTGTTTCTTTAATAATTATCCATCTTCAGATGTGTATGTAACTTAATTATCTTCAGATACGGGTATTTTGAAAATAAAATCTACTTTTCTTTTTTAAAGGTGTTATATAGCTATAAAGATGAAAAATCGCTAAAGAAAATGTTTTGAAAATCTATGGCCGATATCTTTAACGATTTAGCAGTTAAACGCTTTTTAGAACAGTCATATATTTTCAAATTCATCACAAGTACTTTCCTATAGCAAATGGAAGAAATAAGTCTATATTTTCATTTGCACACTTCAGTTTTTAACCATTTTGTAGAGTTTTTGAGTAATTAACCCCCAAAAAATTGATTAATAATCGACTTTGAGCTGGATACTGCAAGTTTGTATCTAGTAGTTCGCCATGAATCTGCTAGGTGGCAGCACCTTACGGTGTCTCATTGCAATAGTTTACTTATATTTGTTGATTCCATCTTCACGTGAGCTACTAGTTTTCACTAAAACACTTGTAAATATTTTACAAACTTGCCTATAGTAACACTTACCTATATTTGTTGAGAACGGCCGTTTCGGGAGATCTGTCTCATTGTCAGACCGTAACTGATTTCAAGGTTTTTGTAGGTTACGGAGGGGATGGGATATTATGGTGGTGTAGGAGTATTTTGTGTGTATTAAAAGTTATGATGTCAAAAAGTGTGTGTGAGTTATAATGTAATTGTGTGTTGAGTATGTGTGTAGGGTGTAGTTTGAAGTGTTTATATATATCGTATTGTTTGGTTGTGTAACGTTGGTTATTTCTGTGTTGTTTATGAAGGATTTGTAGGTTGGATGCTATGTCTATGTAGTTATGTTTTCTGGACTTGAGATGATCGGTGAAGTTTGATTGGTAATTATTGTTTGTTTGTGTGTTTATATGTTCTTGGTAGCGTGTGTAAAAGGACATCCCTCTCTGGCCTATGTAAAAACTGGGGCACCAACTGCAAGTTAGTTTGTAATCTCCAGCAGCATTGTAAATCACATTGATTTTGTTATTGGGTTTAAATTGTTTATTGAGAGTGTTGTGGGCTATTTTGTAAGTTGTATTTTCATAGTGTATTGGTTAGATTGTGGGTTTTGGATGATCTGTATGGTATTGTTAAGAATTTTATGGGGTTGTGTTGTGTGTTTGTATTTGGGTTATTGGGTTTGTTTTTTAGGCGGTTGTATAATTTGTCAATCATTGTTGTGTTGTATCCATTAGTTTGTGCTATATGTTTTATGGTATTTAACTCTTGGCAGTGTTCTTCTTTGTCTAAGGGTGTTTTAAGCAGGCGATATATCATGGTGTAAGTGGCTAGTTTATGTTGGTGTGCGTGGTTTGAAGAGATGTGATTGGTATTGGTGGGTCTTTGGTATATGTTGAATTTATGTGTTTGTTTGTCTGTACGTTTAGTTGTAAGGTCCAGGATGTTAAGAGATTGATTTTGTTCTGTTTCGATGGTGTATATTAGTTTTGGGTGTTTGGAATGTTTTAAAAATATGTATGCTCAGTGTGTGTTACCTTTTCATAATGTTACAAATGATACCTTGACGATATTAAACATTATACAAAAGCAACATATCAAACTAAACAATTACATTAATACCGTTCCCCAAAACCTCACATTTACCCTCGAATTAGAAGAAACAATGAAATAAACTTTCTAGACCTTACTATCACCAAACACAACACCAAAAATAATTTCAAAATATACAGAAAACCAAGAACTACTGATATTGTTATACATAATACATCTAATCACCCCACACAACAAAAAAACAAAACACTGCATTTAATCAAATGTTACACCACCTAATCAATATACTTATTCTACAGTAAGACTATGACGAAGAACTCAATACAATAAAATACATCGCTGAACAAAACGGTTACCAACATACACTTATACACAACATACTCTTGAAAGTTAAACACAAACATCATCAAACAGCCACGCAGACGAACCACACAAAAACAACAAATACATATCCCTCTCCTACCACAACAAAAACATACACAAAATAGCTTCCATATTCAAAAAACTTTATTACCAAATATCTTATAAACCAAAAAACACTTTAGGACAGCACATACAACCCTTTCAAAAACAAACAGTTCAATACAAACTATCCGGTATTTACAAAGTAACATGTAATGATTGTCCCAGTTATTATATCGGCCTAACCGGTAAGTCATTCTATACACGCTTCGAAGAATTCATTGCCCAAAGAAACCAAACAAAACCAAAATCAAGCTACGCAACACACCTAAAAAACATGCAACACACACACAGACATACCTACTAATTTAAACATTCTACACATATTAAAACGAAGTAAAAAACTAACAACTTTAGAAAATTACGAGATATACAAACACTATGCAACAGATAAAGACCACTTATTAAATGATAACCCATTTTGAAGCCAACACCCTTATCCATTACACAACCTAAATAACATACCCTCATAAATCCATCCCGATAACCTTTGAACCTAACACGATGCCACCAGTAGAGGGTTTGCTTCAAAAAAGGAACGTTTGTTTTGAAATGCGTCAGCAAGTAAGCATTTACGTTTTCACTTAGTAGAGTATCTTTTAATTAGACTCTGTATATTGATTGAAATTATCTGAAAAAGCAGAAAAGCGTTGCCCTTCACACTGCTGACCAAACTAAACACTGTCAATTACTGATTTTTATTTTTATGCCTGATAGACTGTAGGTTGTCTTTCTTGAGAATTGAGAACAGAAAACTAACAATAAATCAATACATAATTGAATCGATTGAAATCAAACATTGAATCGATTTTCCAAATGAAAAACATTCTTTATTCAAGATGTGGGTTGTTTTGGTGAGATACTGACAAACAAACATTGGATGGAGCTATATTCTAATAAGACCTCAATGTACCTAAGTAGGGTCTTATTAGGTACCCTTTCAACTATATTTTATAAAATGAATATATTTGAAAAAAATAACAACTATTCATTAAATTGTTATTGGAAGTATTGACAAAAGTTTAAAGTTTCTACTTCAAATATTAATGAAAATTTACTGACAATTTTAACGATGACTTTTTTAATTATTAAAATTTCAACTGATATTCTCAAGGTTAAGTTAGACAAAAGTCAGACATAATAAGGTAAACAATGCTGACTAGGAAAAAGTACCCATTCATAAGGACATAAACTATTTATAAGACAGCATTAGCTGAATAATTCACACACACACACACACACACACACACATATATATATATATATATATATATATATATATATATATATATATATATATATATATATATATATATATATATATATATATATATATATGAAGTTGGATAACGTAAAATATATATATGTATATATATATATATATATATATATATATATATATATATATATATATATATATATATATATATCACTTTCACTTATGTACTTAAACAAGAATCTTACTTGCTTGTTTAAGTACATAAGTGAAAGTGATAAGTGTATACAAGAAAACAGTGTTGCATAACTACAAATATATATATATATATATATATATATATATATATATATATATATATATATATATATATATATTTAGGTTAGTTTTGGTTGGTAAAGATTATTTAGATTTTTTGGACTAGGAGACTGACAGACTTACCTTGGTAAGAGTCCACACTGTAGTGTTGAAATACCAGACCCTGATGCAGAGAAACCACACAAACTTCCTCATGGCTCCTTCCCATGCAATAGACCTAGATGCAAGACGTGCCCAATACACCCCTCAGCAAATAGTTTCAACAGCCAAACAACAAAAATGGTCTTCAAAATACAGGGTCATCATAATTGTACATCGAAAAATGTCATATACCAGCTACAATGTAAACTCTGCTCAGCACAGTACATAGGCCTGACCACGGATGGTTTGAATATCAGAATGAATGGCCACAGACATGATGTTAAAATTATGAATATGGATAGACCAACAGCTCAACATGCTGCGAGTCACAACATCACAACTTTTGATGACTGCTATACCACAAAAATAATTAAATCACTCCCCCCTGATTGCAATCCCTCAGAACTGAGAAGGTGGGAACTATCATACCAGTGGTATACCAAATCCAGAGAATCCCCTAACCTCAACATCAGATAAACCCATTCATTTTTTGTGTTTCCCCCCCCCCCCTAATAGCCTTATCTCTTTTCCCCTGACAGACTTATATAAACTATAATCACTCATATGCTCATGGAAACAATATATATATATATATCTTTAATCTATGCATCTGTGACATCTGATTTCTACTCTACACAATCTGTGATTACAACTTGTATTTATTTCATTCTCTCATATTTCTTTTTGTGTTTTCTCTTCGATTGACAAAGACCACTGTGTGGTTGAAATATATCATTGTTTAAGTGCTTTTATGTGTTTCTATTTCAAGACTACAGTGTGGACTCTTACCAAGGTAAGTCTGTCAGTCTCCTAGTCCAAAAAATCTAAATAATCTTTACCAACCAAAACTAACCTAAAAATATATATATATAGATATTTTACGTTGGCCATTGTTTTTCCGTTGCACTGACTTTATGAAGTTAATATATTACTATTGTAAGTAATTTTATCCACCATTAAGTGCAATGATTTTACCTTGTGTGATGAGGCACCTTTCGGTCATTTGACCATTGTCGAATCACTGATTCTTAAATTCCAGAATCAGTGATTCGACAATGGTCAAATGACTGAAAGGTGCCTCATTACACAAGGTAAAATCATTGCATTTAATGGTGGATAAAATTACTTACAATAGTAATATATTAACTTCATATATATATATATATATATATATATATATATATATATATATATATTTATTTATTTATTAAGTAAAAAAAATGTATCATAACACTAAAAATAAAATGCAAAATATTTTTACAAACAATAGTTGTACAATTATATGGAGAGATAAAAAAAAAAAAAAATACTACAAGTCGTATCACATGGAAAATTTTAATAGGTCTGAGGTTTACCTTCTGGGTTTATTGAATATTCATTGTTTTTTGTTAGCTTCTCTTATAGTTAGTCTCATGTTTTGTTTTAATGTTTTACTATGCAATTCTTTGTGTGATATTTGTTTCAATTACTTATAAGAAACAGCAAATCTAGTCTCTTGTACAGAAAAATTGTCTTCATTAACTAATATTTAAAAAGGTTTATAAAGATGACTTCAGTAATTACATTTAACACTTTGCTCTCCAAAAACACTCATATGGCATGGCACTTAAAAGAAGGACAGGAACCGGCTTAGATTTTTGACGCTTATACTTCGATAGCTCATTTGTTCTATCAAGGCTTTATATAATTAATATTTTGCAATAATATTTTACTAGTAAAAATAGATTAAGTTATTGGTTTAATCTGTACAGTTGAACAAATCAGAATATTAAATAAAAATTATAAGTTTTTATTTATATTTCTGTTGGGTGTAGATAAACATTTCTGGGAATATATAATAAATAAAAGAGAAACTTAATTACTGACAAATATTGCTAAGCTTTAAACAAATCAAACTAAACAATTAAATAATATTTCAGCAAACAAGTACTTAAAACATATTATTTGTTTATGAAAACAAAGACTTGAAGTACGAGTTGTTCAATTACAAGCTTTTGCCAGAACCCCCCCCCTTTAGGAAAAAATAAAGTTTTGTACAAAATTACTTCAAACCCCACAGAATTTTGCACCATAATTTATAAATACCAAGATATAACCGATTTAGGAGTGGAATGCCAGAAAAGTAAAGGTGGGTTATATTGGGCTTCTGAGTGGATATGCCAAAGCCGGACATTCTCCAGATTCGGAGTATGGCACCAAGGGTGACGCTCTGTTGGTTGGAGCTGATATACAAATTGGTATTTTTGATTTATAACCAGGAGTGGATTGCAAAAAGGGTTAAGATTGATTTTTATATTTCAAAATACAAGAATGTTACTTAAAAACTAACTTTGATACAGCCAACAATTCAATAAAAGTAGTAACAAAAGATTTATAAAGTTTATACTGCTAAGAGTATCACCAACAAACAATTAAAGTGATTTTCTAGCTGACATAAGTTTCCAGAAAATTTTGCCTTTGGTACAAATATGTATAATTTCATGAAGAGCAATTTGCACAATTTTGAGTGTCACTCTTTGAAATAATTTAATAAAAATGAGTTATATACTTTAAACAAATGGGTCCCAGCCGAAGTAAGTCTTCCCAAGGATGTGCTCATCTGTCGCTTGATCCAAAAGGCATTGAACCTGCAACAGTATAACAATACTTAGTAAACATATGTTTCTAAAGCTCCATAAGAATATAGTTTTTGTAAATACTAGACATTTATTGATCATATTTGTTTTTGGAGTACAATTTAAGACAACGTATAAATATTATAAAATATAGAAAATCAAGTACCATAAAAATACATTCTATAACCCTTAATTTAATTTTTTTACTGATAACTCTATCTTAATATTAAATTGTCCATAAATTTGAAAATCTGCATTTGTAAATGATACAAAGAGGAATGCTAATACAGTAGGCTTTCTATAATCTAGCCTTTCTGCTATCTGACCCCTCCAGTAATCTGGCGTTTTTTACTTCACTAGCAATGCGTGATTTTCATAGTTTTTAGTTTTGTGTGTTCCTAAATAAAAATTAATTTAAAAGAAAACTATCCAGTTTTTATTGACTTTGTTTACATTATTTTGTTGAGAATAAAATTCTCTATGAATTGTATTTAACATTTTCCTTTGTTTATAGGCAATTCAAAGAGCAATTTAAAATAGTTCAACCAAAAAAAAAGTGTGCATTCAACCTCAATTTTTAATTTACCCCAATTTCCCCCTAAACTAATGAAGATAGAGTTCTCGGACAGGTTTTGTACAATTTGTCAGCTCATTTTACATAAAACTTATCTAATTAACAAATTCAATTAACGCACTAAAAATTTCAAGAGGGAGTTGAATTTCAGATTAAATGTTTGACCCTGTATAGCTCCACATAGAAGCATTTCCCGACCCATGTTTATATGAACTCTTTTCATTATTTTGATGAGAGGAATAATCTGCAGTATGGCAGATTCCTCCTGAAACACTCTGTATATATATATATATATATATATATATATATATATATATATATATATATATATAGATTTTTTGGACTAGGAGACTGACAGACTTACCTTGGTAAGAGTCCACACTGTAGTCTTGAAATAGAAACACATAAAAGCACTTAAACAATGATATATTCCAACCACACAGTGGTCTTTGTCAATCGAAGAGAAAACACAAAAAGAAATATGAGAGAATGAAATAAAATAAATGTAAGTTGCAATCACAGATTGTATAGAGTAGAAATCAGATGTCACAGATGCACAGATTAAAGATATATATATATATTCTTGATATTTAACATTATCCATGTTTTTCCGTTGCACTGACTTTATGAAGTTAATATATTACTATGTGAGTAATTTTATCCACCATTAAGTGCAATAATTTTACCTTGAGTGATGAGGCACCTTTCGGTCGTTGACCATTGTCGAATCACTGATTTTTCTCTGCTGTGGATGCTCGGTACGTGAAGCCGGTGTTTGTTGACGTTACGTGCACTTTTTCTTGATCTGTGTGTATGATATTTCTATATAGTATGTCTTCTGTATATGTTGTTTGTAGATTCATTAAGTTGTTGTGTATGTTTTTATAAATGTGGTATTTTTCTAGTGAGTTTAGTTCTATTGGGTTGTTATTTATTTCCAGTTGGTTAGGTTATTTTCGTAATTTGTTATTTCGTGTTTATGGGATATTAGGTGTGCTGCAACATTTGATACTTTAGAATTTTTGTTTTTGAATGCTCTATAATGTTCTTCAAATCTTATTTTAAATGTTCTGGTTGTTTTTCCTATGTAAAAAGCGTTACAGTTGTTGCATGTGATTTTGTTAATTCCTGATAGGTTATGTTTTTCTGAATTTGTTATGTGGTTTGTGTTATTAAGATATTTTATTATTTTGTTGTTTGGTTTGTAAGTTGGAGTGTAGTATTCTTTGTTGTATATATTTGTTATTTTTTCTATTTTGTTATTGGTGTATTTATATTTTAGGTAGATTTTTTTATTTTTATTATTTTCGTGTTCCGGTTGTAGTGTTGTATTGAGGTTAGGTTTTTTTGTGAGTTTATTGTATATATTTTTTATAATGTGTTTGTTGTATCCATTTTCTATTGCTATTTTTGTAATGTTATCTAATTCTTCATTTAATTTTTGTTTGTTATCCTGTGTGTATTTTATTGCTTTATTTATCATGTTACTGTAAGTGTTAATTTTGTGTGTCCAGGGGTGGTTAGATTTGTAGTGTATTGTGGTGTTGTTGGAAGTAGGTTTCCTGTATACTGTAGTTTCTATTTTATTATCATTTATATTTAAAGTGATGTCGAGGAAGTTGATTGTTCTATTTGTTTCTGTTTCAACGGTGAATTGTATGTTTTCGTTGTATGTATTTAGTTTGTTTAATATTATGACGTGTTCGTTGTGAATGGTAGGTTGGTATATTACAAGTATATCGTCTACATATCTTGTCCACTGGAAATAAATAACAACCCAATAGAACTAAACTCACTAGAAAAATACCACATTTATAAAAACATACACAACAACTTAATGAATCTACAAACAACATATACAGAAGACATACTATATAGAAATATCATACACACAGATCAAGAAAAAGTGCGCGTAACGTCAACAAACACCGGCTTCACGTACCGAGCATCCACAGCAGAGAAAAATCAGTGATTCGACAATGGTCAACGACCGAAAGGTGCCTCATCACTCAAGGTAAAATTATTGCACTTAATGGTGGATAAAATTACTCACATAGTAATATATTAACTTCATATATATATATTGTTTCCATGAGCATATAAGTGATTATAGTTTATATAAGTCTGTCAGGGGAAAAGAGATAAGGCTATTTGGGAATAAAAAAATAAAAAAAATAAAAAAAAAATGAATGGATTTATCTGATGTTGAGGTTAGGGGATTCTCTGGACTTGGTATA
The DNA here is from genome assembly GCA_036971475.1 of Prosapia bicincta. NCBI lineage: Eukaryota > Metazoa > Arthropoda > Insecta > Hemiptera > Cercopidae > Prosapia > Prosapia bicincta. Next base: position 112,150,642 of record JBAIZL010000003.1, on the reverse strand, counting down.
CCACTGGTATGATAGTTCCCACCTTCTCAGTTCTGAGGGATTGCAATCAGGGGGGAGTGATTTAATTATTTTTGTGGTATAGCAGTCATCAAAAGTTGTGATGTTGTGACTCGCAGCATGTTGAGCTGTTGGTCTATCCATATTCATAATTTTAACATCATGTCTGTGGCCATTCATTCTGGTATTCAGACCATCCGTGGTCAGGCCTATGTACTGTGCTGAGCAAAGTTTACATTGTAGCTGGTATATGACATTTTTCGATGTACAATTATGATGACTCTGTATTTTGAAGACCATTTTTGTTGTTTGGCTGTTGAAACTATTTGGTGAGGGGTGTATTGGACACGTCTTGCATCTAGGTCTATTGCATGGGAAGGAGCCATGAGGAAGTTTGTGTGGTTTCTCTGCATCAGGGTCTGGTAGTTTAGGATGTACTAGGATGTTTTTCAAGTTGGGAGGTTGCTTGTACCAAATTTGCGGTGGATCGGTGAAAAGATTTTTGGTGTGGACGGAAGCTTGAAGAATTTTGAAGCCATCTCTCAATATCTTGTTGAGTTTATGTAGACCAGGATGGTAGTCTGTTATTAAAGACAGTTTATTTTGTTCTGTTTGTGGTTTATGGTGAACCGAGGATTGTGCTGAATGAATTTGGTTTTCAATGAGTTTTTTTGGGTATCCTCTTCTCTGGAAGGCTGTTGATATCTTTCTATTAAAATCTTTCAATTCCCTATCATTCGAACAGATTCTCTTACCCCTGATTGCTTGACTGTATGGAATGGATCGTTTTATGTTTATTGGGTGGTTGCTGTCAAAATGGAGATATTGTAGGTGGTTTGTCGGTTTGATGTGAATTCCTGTGTTGATATTTCCATTCTGGAGTGTTACCTCTAAATCCAAAAAGGTGATGGCTGATGTATATTTCTCCCAGGTAAATTGAAGTGTGGAGAATTGTGTCAGGCTGTCTAAAAATGCCTCAAGTGTTGAAGCACCCTGTGTCCAAATTAGGAAGATGTCATCTATATATCTATACCAACATAATGGCTGGTGTATTTGTGTCTTTAGAAAACTTTCTTCCAACAATCCCATGTACAGATTTGCGTACGATGGTGCCATTCTGGTGCCCATTGCTGTTCCCTTTATTTGAAGGTAGTTCCTTCCCTCAAACTGAAAGTTGTTCTTCTCGAGGATAAACCTGGTCAGGTTCACAAGAAAAGGTGTAGTGGGAGAAGGCTTGCCTGGGCGTTTGTTTAGAAAATTCTCTATTGCGGATAGGCCGTGTGCATGAGGGATGTTGGTATAGAGAGAGGTGACATCTATGGTGACCAAAATAGTTACCGGTGGTAGAGGTACAGATATTTGTGAGAGTCGATCTATGAAATGATTGGTGTCCTGGGTATGTGATGGAAGGTTCTTTACTAAGGGTTGAAGGTGTGAGTCGAGGAAAGCTGAAATTCTTTCCGTTACTGAATTGCAGCCAGCAATTATTGGTCTACCAGGTGGAGGGATTATGTTTTTGTGGATCTTTGGTAATATATAGAATTGAGGAGTAGAGGGGTTTTCATTATATAATAATTTTAGAGATGTTTCCGAAATATTTTGTTCAGGAGCTGTATATTTGAGTAGGTCCGAGAGTAGATTGTTGAAACCTGTAGTGGGGTTATCTGTAAGTATTTTGTATGTTGTGATGTCTGACAGTTGCTTATTTGCTTCTTTGATGTCGTTTAATCATGGCTCCTTCCCATGCAATAGACCTAGATGCAAGACGTGTCCAATACACCCCTCAGCAAATAGTTTCAACAGCCAAACAACAAAAATGGTCTTCAAAATACAGGGTCATCATAATTGTACATCGAAAAATGTCATATACCAGCTACAATGTAAACTTTGCTCAGCACAGTACATAGGCCTGACCACGGATGGTCTGAATATCAGAATGAATGGCCACAGACATGATGTTAAAATTATGAATATGGATAGACCAACAGCTCAACATGCTGTGAGTCACAACATCACAACTTTTGATGACTGCTATACCACAAAAATAATTAAATCACTCCCCCCTGATTGCAATCCCTCAGAACTGAGAAGGTGGGAACTATCATACCAGTGGTATACCAAGTCCAGAGAATCCCCTAACCTCAACATCAGATAAATCCATTCATTTTTTTTTTTTTTTTTTTTTTTTTTTTTTTTTTTTTTTTTATTCCCAAATAGCCTTATCTCTTTTCCCCTGACAGACTTATATAAACTATAATCACTCATATGCTCATGGAAACAATATATATATATATATATATATATATATATATATATATCTTTAATCTGTGCATCTGTGACATCTGATTTCTACTCTACTCAATCTGTGATTGCAACTTACATTTATTTTATTTCATTCTCTCATATTTCTTTTTGTGTTTTCTCTTCGATTGACAAAGACCACTGTGTGGTTGAAATATATCATTGTTTAAGTGCTTTTATGTGTTTCTATTTCAAGACTACAGTGTGGACTCTTACCAAGGTAAGTCTGTCAGTCTCCTAGTCCAAAAAATCTAAATAATCTTTACCAACCAAAACTAACCTATAAATAAATATATATATATATATATATATATATATATATATATATATATATATATATATATATATATATATATATGCTGATACGTATTCCTTCAAGGATGGAAAAATATGATGAATAGTTACTATCTGGAGTACATCCGTTCATTCTGCAGTCCATAAATTCGCAGTTCCGATGTTTTGCTAGAATCTCATCCAGCATTGACGAGGTGAACCCAACAACAGTAGAAGAGCGAGACATTGGTCTTCTACTGTTGTTGGGTTCACCTCATCAATGCCGAATGAGATTCTAGCGAAACGTCGGAACTGTGAATTTATGGACTGCAGAATGAACAGATGTACTCCAGATAATAACTATTCATATATATATATATATATATGAATATTAATGAAACATATATTATATATTTACATATATAATATTTATTATATATGAAATAATAAATATTCTTGTATTTGAATAACCTGTGTTGTTTTAAAATATATATATATATATATATATATATATATATATATATATATATATATATATAAATTTACAGATTAAACACTCCTTTCAACGATTAAACACTCCACTCAATAAAAGTGTTGTTCCCATTAGTTGAGAATAAAAAGGCTCTAATTTTTAAAAAAATCATACGACATTGGAACTGCAATGAACCAGATCCTTAGGCAACAATAGGGTTTACGATGTCGAGCTTACAAATTATTATTTCTTAAAGTTATAAAATTAATCCAAACATGGAAATATATCTATAGATATGTTAATGGCGTAAGTTACTGCAACTATGTCTTGAAAGAATCCAGTATTTAGTGATGCTTACGTACCTTAGGTTTGATTATTTATGTTTCATAAAGTATAAATATTGCTGGATTTCTGCTCATTGAGTGTATGGACGCCTGATGATACGATTTCCTAATAATATGGATTCAGGGTGGGTTACAACAAAAACGTTTAATATGCTTTGCCACTAACAACTCCTATTTTCATGGAAAACGTTTACAAATATAGACTTTTTACAATATAAAATCATATTTGAATGAACAACTGGATTACTTTCTTTAGGAGAAACTAATTATACAAAAAAAGTAAAGAGCATGCAAACTGTTCTCAAACAACAAGCAAGCTAACACAAGCGTTTCTAGTTAACAAAGTTACCTGTTCTCTAGCTGTCAGCCCTTGTTGAGCCATGCTACTGCGTAAACTGTCCTCATCTCCTTTAACCAACTGTACCAGTTGCTGTAAACAGGGATGTTTCCGTTGTGACATCTCCAATTCTGCTAGCATTATATAACTTGGATGGTCTCCTTGAAGCTTTCTGCCAGCTAGTTTAATCTTCTCTCGAGGGTACCAATGCTCTTCAACTGCAAATAAATAAATACATAATGCTGAACATAAAAAAATGAATATATAATTAAACTAGTGTTACAGAAAATACTTTATCATATTGATAGGTAATGATCTCCTTAATCAAATAAACTGGACACGATTTTATTATAATCTTATTTTTACCAGTAATTTTAAGGTGCAAACTATTAGCTTCTGAGAAAGACGTAGAATAGGGAAACAAGGTTATAAACAGGGTGGCCACTCGGTTTTAAATTCCTGTACACTTCCCGATTTTCCCAGTTCAAATTAATAAAATTCCCACAACTTTTTCAACTTAGGCACAGTAACAATAACGGATGGTCAATATTAACTCGCCAGTAGAATTTAAAATGGCTAGAAGTTAAAAGACAAGTGACTGGGCCACCCCAAAACATGACTCCCTCCAGAAGCCACCCCATTGTCACAGTGAATGCCAATGACACAGCCATCCTTATGGGCTAACCACCGTCCTTGGAAGTAGGTTAAGTTATATTTTACACACATTTATAAAGTAAGTTATGCACAGTGTTCTGGTGCAGACAACCATCAGGTCCCTCAGTGAGGTTATTGCTATGCTGATCGCTGGAAGACATCATTAGTACATGTGTCCTCATCATTAAACAAAGATGAATAAATAAGCTTGATTTTCAATAATTTATTCTAAAACTAAATCAATCACAGAATATTTCTTTGAGTTCTAGACAAAATTCTTGGGATAAAAATTTATTTTGTGCATATTTTTAAATTAATATTTAACTGGAGGTGAAATGGTTATACAGTAGAGCCTCGAAAACTCTAATCTCGATATCGAGCTTCCATTAAATTCGAGCCTATTTGATCTATTAAAAGAAAATGATGAGTTGGGGTTTCAAGAAATATTTATATCAATACGGTATCCAAAGAAAATGAGTCGGGCTCCCAAAATATCTTTATATCAATACGATATGCAAAAGAAATGAGTCGGGCTTCCAAGAATTGTTTACATAAAGATCTATAAACTTATTTAGTGCACTTTTAATTTTGTATTAGGGTTCATTAAAGGTCTTATTTTTTTTTAATACATAGGAACTTACTTCTGTGTAATCCGAGTGGGTCTCAGTCGAATTATCGAGACTCTAGTGTATTATAATTGGGAATATTTATATTCAAACAATTTACACAATCTCTAAGTGCACTTAACGCCTGTTGGGAATAATGTTTTTTATTATTATGCCTAGCAAGTTTACCCTTAATGGCTTATTTTATTCCTGTCCCACTGTAAGCTTTTACTAATGTTCACTATAACTTACCTAACCCTTCTATGCCTTCCTCTGGCTTGTATCTGTGGGTACTGGTCAGCCAGTTTATTGAAGGTTCTTGGATAAAAACATACATTGTATTTAGTAACACTTGGTTGTTGGTCCTCAGTGAATGTAAGGTATGTACCATTGTTTCCTGCAAAGTACCTGTAGAATAAAAGTTCAAATTTTATTAGAAAAAGCCATAAACAGTTTGTGTTATTTTAATTATAAATTATATAAATTAAAGTAAAACAAGAATAAGCTGTTAATGCAGATAAGTTTCTTAATATAAGATACAATTAAAAAAGTATGCCTTTGTTTTAACCGAGATACTTATCAAAGATACTTCCTATTCACAATATACACTGATACCTCTTATTTTGGAACTCTCTAATAATAACAGCTCTTTAATTCAAGATGTTTTTATATATCTCATATCATTTCTATAAGTAGTAATATAAACAAAAAAATCCTCTCCTATGTGGATATTCTCTACTGTAGATATAGACTTGCATTTACTGTCCCCTGAGAAAAAAGTACCTATTCATTATGAACACCATACAATAGTGTTGTTAGAAGTACTGTAATGATTTTTTTCTTGAAAAATAATTATGTACTTGATGATAGGAACACTTCTAACGTATCCTAAGACTTGAAACTAAGTGGTAGCTGTTGGAAACATTTCTCACAAATGAACTTTAATTTGTGACAGCTATATTTAAACTGAATCTAATGAGCCCTACTAGAAATTTCTTTATTTGTGTCAATACCGTACCAAAAGAAGTTTAGAACTGTGTAAATACGTTTAGCATTGACTAAGAGACCCATTGTTTTGTAAATTAACAGAGGATGGGTAGGCAAAAGTCATAAATTATTCAAATTAATTTTGTGTATACATTATAGCTCCTAGAAAAGATTTTGTATTTGCAAGAAAATTAAAGTAATTTAATTTACAAAGCATTTTAAAATACCAGAAAGTGAGTTGAGAAACAGTGCCAAGAAAATAGTTACACAATAAATTGGATCAAACACAGACATGTAGGTCACAAATAGTTTTGCCACTCAGACAATTTAGCTTCTTGTTTTTGTACTGATGCTACTGGTAAACAAAGTTTGTACCTGAAGAACTTTGTATAATAAATTTTAAGATGAAAATAAAAACCAAAAAAATTCTCCTAATTTTGGATAACAGAGTTGCCCATCCAGATATTGCAATGAAAAACAAGAAAATTAATTTTTTAGAACATGCAATACAGGCATACAGCTGCCAGTTCGTTATCAATCAAAATTTTAAAATTAAATATCGTAATTTCTTGCTAAACCCTTTGAAGGCAATGTTTATGAAGACAATGTTTCATTGGCAAAATGTGTTGATATTCACAGATATCAAAAGGATGGACTAACGTTTTGCAAAGTACAATTAGAAATGGGAATAAGCCGTTTCGCCGCAAGCCCGTTTCGCCACAAGTCCGTTTCGCCGCTAGCCCGTTTCACCGCAAGCCAATTTTTTGCTAAATGTTTCTTCCTAAAAAATGGCGTACCGTAGAAGATCAAAAAAAAATTTTCAACCCAAAATACTTATAATTTTTCCATGCTTAGTTATAGTTTAGCTTAGCAGTATTACCTGATTCTTATTTCTGTTTTGTATATAAGATGTTTGTCACACATTTCATAAAAACATTAACCTTTGAATAAATTAATTCTCCGAATTTAATTATCAAGTACTAATCCGGTGGTTACTTTCGACTGTAGAATCTCATTATTCTATTACTATTCACAACAAAATACCAAGTACTTGAATAACGGTAAATGACCAACAGCGGGTGATTAAGGCTCATTTTCGGATAACTGCTTTCTTTTGATAAATTGTTTGTTCCCGAATGAAATTTCCCAGAATTTATCCAGATAATGATGAATAATGGACTAAGGACTAAACGTGTAGAAAATTTTGAAAAGATACCATTAATAATTTACCTGGAAGATATTAGGTTTATGCAACTGGTTTATCAATAACTAGGGGTAATTATTTGTTTCTGGTGACCTCAAAATTTTAGTAAGAAAGTGGGGATTATAGTTTACCTATAGGCTATAAAGGGATGTATATATAAATAAAATTCATAACTAATTTACAAACCCTAAAGTGAATACGCATTAGCTTAGTGGTATTAGTAAACAATGGAACGAGTAGTTCTTGAATCTGGGCGTGGTCAGCAGAAGTTTGCTGATGATGGGTTTCTATACATATTTGATAGAATGTCCAATGACGGATTAGTGAAGTTTTGGCGATGTGAAAGAAGAAACGAGTGTAAAGCCAGAATTCATGATGACAATGGCAACGTCATAAAACATATTAATATTCATGCGCACAGTGCCAATCCAGAAAAAATTGAAGCAGTAGAGCAGATTGTTAATATGAAGAGGAGAGCTGAAAAAACAATGGCATCAACATCGCAAGTAATAAATAACTGTATCCAGAATATCAGTGAAGCATGCCAAGGAGCTCTTCCTACTACTTCATCTTTGCGAAAAGTAATAAGAAGAAAAAGAAATGATGTATCATCTGCTCTGGCAAGTCCTAAGGCATTGGAAACCTTAGAAATTCCAGAAGAATACAGGAGGTACAGCATCAGAGAAGGCGAAATCGAAAATTTCCTTTTACACGATAGCGGACCAAATGAAGAAAGGATTTTAATTTTTGGACGACAAAGTAACTTGGCCGTTTTTACAGCCTGTAGGGCATTTTTTGTGGACGGTACTTTCAAAATCTCTCCAAATCTGTTTTCCCAGCTATACACTATTTCCAGATTGAAACATGATAGAGTTCTTCCTATTGTTTACACCCTTCTTCCCAATAAGAAGAAAAAACAACATATGATAGACTTTTCCCACAATTTCGAATACTGATGCCCGATCTACAACCACGCAGTGTAAATTATGACTTCGAGTTGGCAGCATTTCAAAGTTTATCTGAAAACTTTCCTAATACACGCATCCGTGGCTGTTTTTTTCCATTTAGCTCAGAACCTTAAATAACATTTATCATCAGCAGGACTTTTAAATTCCTACAATAATGACGCTACTTTTGTGCTTCACGCCCGAATGATTACGTGTTTGGCTTTTGTTCCTATGGACGACTTGGAGCAAGCTCTTGAGGAACTAGGAAAAACAATGCCAGTAGAACTACAACCCATTCTTCATTGGTTCGAGGATAACTATATTGGAAGAAGGAATCGCCGTCGAAATGGACGTCGCCAACCCACTTTTCCCCATAGAATGTGGAACGTTTACGAGACAACACTTCAAGGTGAAGACAGGACTAATAATCACGCTGAAGCGCCTCATAGACGATTACAAGTACTTGGGATGACAAGCCCCACGATTTGGAAATTTATCCAAGTCTGCGAAAAGTGCAACATGGAAGAGATCTCTACCATGAACATCTTATTGCAGGAAGAAATCAACCGCAAAAATTAAAAAAGTATAGGGATGCAGATGAGAGCATTCGATGGATTGTTGAAACATACAACAATAGAAATATGGTGAAGTTTCTTCGTGGATTAGGTCACAATTTTGAGATGATATGAAACAAGATATTATTATCAAAAATATGGAATGAAAGATATAATAAAAAACCAAAATAAATATTTAAAAACAAAAAAAATAAAAAAACAAAAATTTTTTAAAAAAACAAAATATTTAAAACTTTGAAACACGCCAGCAAATTGCTGCCAGTCCTAAGCCTTGGAAAAAGTATGAGGGAAAGTTTTTTTCCGTATTTTTCTTTTGACATAGAAAATTATTAGAAGTGAAAATTCAATATCAATCCGTACATGTATTAATTATAACTATCAAACCTTCCTGTATGTGTGAGGATTACATAAGAAGTCGTCTCTTCAATTAATAAGCAAGTTTCTCGCGGCGAAACGGGCATGCGGCGAAACGCCCGCGGCGAACCGACTGCGGGGAAACGTCCTAGATCCATTAGAAATTGCTTGATATGGTCCTGAAGGAGATAAAACTTTAGCTTTTGTGCTATGAAAATAAAAGAACGCCATTTGCACTATAGATGAATATTCAAAACAAGCTTAAAATGCTCATCGGGTGACATTGTAAATAACAGAACTGAGTTGAATGATTCATCAAAAACAGCAAAAACATTCTTAACTTATCATTGGCTTTAGCAATGATAAAGGGGAACAATTCTGTGGTTCCAAAGGAGACTAAAGCGAAGGGGGTTCACTTTATCACAGTCTATCAAACATACTCTCAATTCTATAGTTGGAATTTTTAGAAGAATGTAGGATTGCCAATAAAGCTTAACAACTCTTTTCTTGGAAGAATGACCAAAGCTGCTGTGGAGGCTTCGTTAAATCTAGCTGTATATATCACTTTCATTACATGTACTTAAACAAGAACCTTACTTGGTATTTATTCAAGTTAACTTTCGAAGATGAATGGTATCTTCATTGTCGAGCACCAACTGAAACCGACTACAACACCTAGTTTCAGTTGATGTTCGACAATGAAGATACCATTCATTTTCGAAAATTAACTACCTTAAATACCAAGTAAGATTCTTGTTTAAGTACAAATAGTAAAAGTTATATATATATATAGGAATTTTTTGGACTTGATAGGAGACTGACAGACTTACCTAAAGGCAAACGTCCAAAACTGCAATCTCTTGGAGACTGACAGATTTACCTTGGTAAGAGTCCACTCTGTAGTCTTGAAATAGAAACACATAAAAGCACTTAAACCATGATATATTTCAACCACACAGTGGTCTTTGTCAATCGAAGAGAAAACACAAAAATAAAAAAAAAAAAATAAAATATATATATATATATATATATATATATATATATATATATAAAATGAAAAGCATCTCTTCTTCAGGCAGTAATAATGGGTTCATTATATGGTGACATTATCGACATGCTCTAGGATAATATCTTTGTTGATTTCAATTAACATAAATTAAGCCATTTGTCAATGGAAAAAATCTCTTGCTATGGTGCTCGGTTGTTGTCATAAATAATTTTAATTTATTGGCAAATGTTAATGGTTAAATTTAATCAGTAGTTGAAGTGAATTATCTGATAAAGCTCACTAATCATACATCCAGGGTTAGGACCATATAACCAGTATCCTACTCTATATGTACCCATTGAAAGTTTTAATACTCTATATCTATCATTTAAGTAATAAATAATGAGCTTTTAATAACAAACAAATACTTGCCTTTTAAATATAACGGAGCAGCTAAATTCACAATCTGAGGAGTCATTCTAAACGGCATCAACTCAGGAATCGGCAAGCCCACAGCTGTATCAAATGCATGGCCAAAGTCAATACCAACAAAACGTCCTGTTTTAGTTGACATCAGGATGTTGTCTAAGTGACGATCTCCAATACCCAGCAACCAATTACAAATACACAACACAGCATGACTAGTTAACATCTGAGAACGGAGGTATACATACGCTTCGGAATTGGAGGCCATTTTGTGAACAGCTTTCCTAAAAAATTCCACATCGTAAGAAAAAAAAACAGAACTTGCAAAATCTTTTATACGGAATGAAGATGAAATTACTCCAAAAAGTGTTTTTCATTAAAAATATAAAAAACTTGATACAACAGAAAAATAAAATAAATAACAACTCAATGCTTGAATAAAAGTTTTTGTACTTCTATTAACTAGTTTACTCATACCATAGTTTTCTAGTAACAACTAAGAACTCATGTGTTGACTATGCAAAAGAAGGGGATTTAGGAATTCATGAAAACGTAAGTTATGAAAATTAATATATTTCTATTGACATATAATAATGATTGTTACAAATAACTGTGTAAATATTTCTCTGTTATAAAATTCTTTAGTTTAAATAAAGGTTAGCCTAAATAGTAGTTATTTTTATTGAGGTATCCAAAATGTTATATCTGTTGGATTGATTTGAATTTTTTATTCCATAGAATTTTTTTACTTAAGGGGTAACATTTACACTCCAAGAATATTTTTTTTTCAAATGCAACAGATTATGAAATCTCTGATAATATTAAAATAGGTTGGCAGTTCAACAACATAATTTCAATAATACTTCACTATTATCCAACTTAGGCTCTTCATATTTTCCTTTAGTTTCCTATATATATTGATAAGATATATTGATATTTTGATAAGACTAGAGACTGACTGACAGACGTTGGTAATTGTCTAGTCTATAATCTCCAAATAGACACACATGAACACTAAAACAATTAATCATTTTTACTTAATTTATGACTATCCAAACCTTAATTTATTTTGTAAATGAGTATAAACTTACTGAGACAGAACGTTTTTGATCACTCTGTGGCGATCTTCATCAGCGTCTAAATATTCCGTTTGGAATTGTTGTTGTTAGGTTAAGCGGTGACGGTTTTAAAGGCAGGTTTTCAATAGTGATAAAGAGTATGTGTGATTTGTATTGAGATTGTTCGTTTAATATGTTTGTATTTTGTGGTTTTGGGTGTTTGTAAATTTCATATTATTTTACTGTGTTGAGATGTGGTTCTTTTTTGTTGATGTGTAAGAATTCTAGGTTATGGTTAATGTCTATGTATTTGTGCCCTGTTTCTTTTAGGTGTTTGGCGAATGTTGAGTTGGTGTTATGTTAGGGTGGTTTTATATGTTCGATTCTTTGTTGGAAGCTTCGACCTGTTTGCCCAATGTAGAATTTGTTGCAGTTTGTACAGTTTAATTTGTATATGCATCGTGCTTGTAGTTTATCTTTGTTGTTGGTATAGGTTTTAAATGACATCTGATATACAAAAGTCATAGTTGTAGAGTGTAAAAGGTTTGTGGATTTTCATATATCATTTGTATAAACTGATAGATATTAATAATTATAACTTGGAAAAGAAGAAAAAAACTAGGAAACATTAGGGCTTGTTCTCTAGGTGTAAATAATTGAAAAAGTTCAATAAAAATAGGTCTGTATAAGCTTCGTTAATGAGTTACATTTGGTAAAAGATTTCTGTTTCTTTGTTAGAATGAAACCATTCTAAACTTTGCAGGACTTTAATTGAGTTATAAAATTTAGTGGATTTTATGAAAAATGAACTGATAAATGGAATAATACAGGTCCCAGTCTTGTATCTAAAGTAATTTTAATATTATCTGATGAAATACGCAAACCTCGGTATACAAAACCTGTTAGGTTTAGGTTCCAGTATTTTAAATTTGTTAAATGTTTAACAAATACATGTAATGTTTAAACAAAACTTGGAAAGAATTTAATTATAAAGAGATTGATATAAAATAATTCAATAACAGACTAACACAAATTTTAAAAATGTTAATTTTTTAAATGAATGCTCTGTACTTGGTTTCATGACAAACCACTGCAATACACGTTTAGCCATTTACTTGTGCCTACGTTACATTAAATGTGCTGAATTCCTTATGTTCTTTATCTTACATATCACATACTTTTGACCAGAAAACTTAAGTGTAGCTGAACATACAATTGACACAAGCCATAACTTAAATAATGTTAATTTTGTTATATTTTATATAGGAAATTTTGGACTAGATAGGAGACTGACAGACTTACCTAATGGCAATAGTCCAAAACTGCAATCTCTTGGAAATAAATAAATAGACACATATAAAAAAATATGGCCTTTTCTTTTTCTCTTATTTGATTGACAAAGATCATTTTTGATTGAAATATTTCAATAGTTTGATATGTGATAGTTTTATATGTGTTTATTTATTTATTTCCAAGAGATTGCAGTTTTGGACTATTGCCATTAGGTAAGTCTATCAGTCTACTATCTAGTCCAAGAATTCCTAAATAAACTTTAAGCTCTACTAGAACTAACCTATATATATATATATATATATATATATATATATATATGAAGTTAATATATTACTATGTAAGTAATTTTCAAGAATATATATATTCTATATTCTTAAAATATCAAGAATATATATATATATATATATATATATATATATATATATATATATATATATATATATATATGTAGTTCTAGTAGAGCTTAATGTTTATTTAGAAATTTTTGGACTAGATAGGAGACTGACAGACTTACCTAATGGCAATAGTCCAAAACTGCAATCTCTTGGAAATACACACATATAAAAACTTAAAACATTATTGAAATATTTCTATCAAAAATGATCTTCATTAGTCAAGAAAGAGAAAAACAAAGTCTTTTTGTATATAAATTCTAAAGCAAATTTTTAAAAACACTGAAACAATACAGTAATACAGTACTGTACGTTTTTTAATTTGTGAATTACTGTAGAGGTTAGCCTATAATATTTTAAAAGGAAGATAATTCGTTGTTTGTTTTGATGAGCGGTGGGACTGTACAAGAGTTAGCCTCTCTTTTGAAATTCCCCCCACCCCAACACACGTTTTGTTTTTAAAACACATCACTTTTCCGGGTTAAGCTTACAAAAACAGTCCCGTTTCATCGGCATTGAAGACATCTTCATGTGCATATGAATTGACTATTCCTGGCAATTTGTTTTCTCATTCACTCACTGTATTTCTATCTACCGAAGCACTTTCCCCCGAAATTGTTTTGATGCCTTGAAATAGTCTATCCCGTGTTCACTCGCAACTTCTAAGGCCTTTGTTTGGATCATGGGCCAGGAAGTTGAAATATTTTGTGCTCTAACCTCTTGAAACCAATCAAAAACTACCTTATCTACTGTAATACCCGATCCATGCCTAGTACAGTTTCATTGTTTTGATGCCTTGAAATAGTCTATCCCGTGTTCACTCGCAACTTCTAAGGCCTTTGTTTGGATCATGGGCCAGGAAGTTGAAATATTTTGTGCTCTAACCTCTTGAAACCAATCAAAAACTACCTTATCTACTGTAATACCCGATCCATGCCTAGTACAGTTTTTTTCGCACACTTTAGTTTCCGTTTTCATTGAATTGTTCTAAAATCATATCTTTGTTTCTTATTATTTTTTCTGTGCTCGTTTTACCTATCTTAAAATGCTCTGCAATTTTCCGAACTCCACGACTACTTTTTCATGTAGGCTCATACATTTGCAAGGAGCCATGTATAAAATTCTAATTGTATACGTAGTTATTTCAGCTACACAGTATATTTGTGCGCATATCAGAGGTGCAAAAAACAAAAAAAGGCACCATTGGCTGTCTGTTGTCCATCTAATAGAGTATCCGTTCAAAGGAGGGAAAAGTCCTATGTATGTATTAATTAAATTTTCGGTTCCCAGAAAAATGGTCGTTCAAGAGAAGGAGGTGTCCGTACATTGGAGGTGTCCGTTCAGGGAGGTCATCAACCTTTTTTTCATTTGGGAAATATTCAGCAATATTAACTAGAATAAGTTATATATGCCTACATAATATTCTCTTATAATGAATATAGTTAACAGCTTGGTCATATGGTGAAGCCTTTTGAAATTTCTGTTTTAATGAAATAGGCTACACAAAACCTTCAACCTTCAATTAAAAGTAGGAGTTCTCGAAAGCATGACAAAAATATCAGTTAGAAGTAATGATTTATTTACTATTACAAATGTGAACTTCAGTTTTCTGTATAACTTTGCTTATACGAGTAGCTATAACAGTTTGCATAACTGGAGAAATCGGAACTACTTTTTCTTTGTGTATTGTTTTTACATCTATGAAGAAGTGGCAGCCAGAGATGGGGAGGGAGAGAGAGAGTGACAAGCCCACCCAAGTGAGCGTGAGACAAGCAGTGTCAAACAAATGGACCAGAAATGCTGTCGATTATTGTTGCGTCGTAAAATAATAATCATATTTTCGATATCTCAAATTGTTATGTGCTGTAAGGTTTTAATTTATTCAAAGCAACTAATACATAAATAAGAAATAGTGCATAAGTAATTATTTTTCCAATAAATTAACCGGACCTATATTTTAACAGTTAAAAAAACAGTAATCGGAAATGGCACTTTAATTAAAGGGGAATCAAGTGTCCGCAATTTCTCAATACCATTAGAATCGACGATTCCTGGAATCAAGAATCAGAATCTGCCCATCCCTAATAGAAACTAAAGTAAAACTAATTACATCCTCACCTCAAAAGGTCACTGGGTAACAAGTTCTTTACTCTCTTGAAGTTTTGAATTGTTTCAAGTTTCTTGTACACTTTAAAAGCCGTGGAGAATACCTGAACCAAACTGCCTTTGTTGGGACCACAGATAAACTGTCTGTACTCTTTCCTGGCTTCTTTACTGAAACAGAGTAATTAATCACTGTAGGAATATTAAAATATTATGTCTAAAGAATAGATGTCTACTTTATCTTGTGGCAGCTTATCGTACAACTGCAAGAAAATGGATCAAATAATCCTGTATTTCTATAGGATGAGTTCTTATTCTAGCTTAAAAAATTGAGATACTCTATTGATATCACGAATAAGTAAATTATTAATTAAAAACAGTTTTAAATAAGAAGATGAAACTGATCCGTGTTTGTTGAAGGCCACAACCACTGGCAATCAAGTACAAAGTGGAAGCTTGATGCCATGACGTACAGAGCATTCTGAATATGGAACATGTTTTCAGAAGTGGTAGTAAACGAGAAATCTTGTGAGACCTGTCAAAGCCAAGTGAATGGTTACATGGTCCAGAATATACCATGAAGAGGTATATTAGAAATAAATTAACTTTAATTATCATTTATTCTTTACAAAATCTTTTTCTTGTTACAATTTATTTATTTATGTAGGAAAATAGTAAGCTAAAATACTTTCTCTGTATTTTCATGATTATTATACTCACAAGGTTTTAACCTTATGTTTTATGTTAATCTTTTAAAATACTTTTACTTAATTTTGAGGGTAAGTTAATTATTTGAGGGTAACTGGTCCAATATAACAATTTATAATATATATTATTCATTTATTGTTTTGGAAAAAGAGCACTACTTACTGATAGTTATCATAGAACCCATTTATGTCTTGTCTGTCATCACAGCATGCTTTGACCAAATGCAAAATGCATCTGGTGAGAAATATCAAGAAGTAGTGGTTTTTTTCAAGTGCATTTATAGGTAAATATTATTCAGAAACCTCAATATGAACGACCCAACAAGTGAACATTTATAATAGTTTAGAGATTGAATTAAACTAATTTGAAGTAACAATGAACATAAATACAATTTGTGTGGAATGAGGTTGATTATAAGCTTTAAATTTGGGCTTTGAGATGTCTTCAATGCATAAATTAGAAAATAGGTTTGCCTAAAAAGAAATTAAATAATGCAATAACACACTATCATTATTATATACAAAAAATGGCTAATATATAAGAAAAAATAGTTAAAAAAGTAACAACACTTAAAAGGTAATATTTCACTTAAGTTTCAACTAAAGTTTTATAAATAATTAAACGTAAAATTTTTAAACTGATTTTAGATTATAACCCTTTGATTAACAACATGTGCCTGCTCTGGGAGCCAGGATAGGATCTAAAAAAATATTTTGGTGAGGGCTGGCGTGAGGGGAGGAAAAGGGTTCCCCTCCGTCTGGAAAATATTTAGGAGATATGGTAGTTATAGTGTAAACTCTAAGGGTCTTCTATCTGAGGGAAATACTTAGGAGATATGGTAGTTATAGTGTAAACTCTAAGGGTCTTCTATCTGAGGGAAATACTTAGGAGATATGGTAGTTATAGTGTAAACTCTAAGGGTCTTCTATCTGAGGAAAATACTTATATTCCTGCTATGAGATAATACACACAAATTATTTAGCCCCATTCACCATATATTTACAAAGTAAACCACCTATTTATTACATTGTGGGTGGGCATATTTATTAATGATTATAGTACAGTATTATAGTGAATAATATGGGTTTATAAATATATTCTACTAATTATTAAGTAGATTTAAATCGAAACGAACATAGACATCAGAAAAGACATTTTAGTTTACATTTATAGTGTTATTTTATAGTTTAAAAATTTTCACTTTTCCATATTTTGGGAGGTGCTTGAGCATCAAGGTTCCCCTTAAATCCGCCATGCTGAGAGCAACACATTCTTTGAAAAATGTTTACACTTTTTCTTTTTTCTAATTTTTTAAAAATTTTCTCTAATTTTTTAAAATTATAGTAATATTCGTTAATATTTTTTTTATTTACTTATTTTCTTAACTTATTTGTTAACTCAACTTTACCTTAAGCTTACTGACAATTTCTTTGCTAAAATTTATCTATTTTTTTTGTAAAATACGAGGGCTATTCAGAAAGTAAAGAACGTTTCTGTCTGACGCAGCTAGGCACGCACCGATCTCGTACATTATGGTGCGTGCGCACTCGGCAACTCAGTCGGCATCCAGCAGTGACAACGGGAACATTTCCGCATTGCCCGTTTTTTTTCCAATTTCAACTGAAGATGTGCGCTGCGAGTGAAAATCCCGCCAGTTGTGAGGTGTGGTCAGTGATACGGTTATTGTTGGCAAAAAACTTAAAACCGATAGATATTTATCGCCAAGTGTGTGAAGTTTACGGAAACAACGTAATGAATGAAAGTTCTGTGAGAAAATGGTGCATTCAGTTTAAAAATGGCGTTCATGACGAAGCGAAAAGCGGACGCCCAAGCATTGTGAGTGATGAACTGGTCGCTAAAGTTGATGAAAAGGTTCGAGAAAACCGCCAATTCACGATAACAGAGCTTTCACGAACTTTGTTGTTTGAAATTGTTACACAAAGGTTAGGCTACCACAAATTTTGTGCAGATGGGTGTCGAAAATGCTCACTGACCACCATAAAAGTCAGCGAATGGAGGCAAGTTTGAGATTTCTGGATGCCTACGACAGACATGGTGATTCATTACTGGATCGCATCGTAACTGCTGATTTGACATGGGTAAAACACGTTAATTGCAAAACATAAATTACAGTCCATGGAGTGGGGGCACACAAGCTCCCCCAAAAAACCAAGAAAATGTTTGCAAACATTTTCAGCAAGGAAGATTATGGTTTTTTGGTACAGGCAAGGTGTGCTTCTTATTGACTTCCTTCAACGTGGTACAACAATAAACTCTGAGTGGTACTGTGAAACTTTGCGCAATCTTAGGAGAGCAGTTCCAAACATGCACCGAGGGAAATTGACGTCAAAAATTTTGTTGGTGCATGACAATGCCCGACCTTACACTGCAAACCGCACAAAAGAACTAACTCCTTGAGTCATTCAAATGGGAGGTTTTTCCTCATCCTGCCTATAGTCCTGACCTTGCACCAAGCGATTTTCACTTGTTTCCAAGAAGACATGGCTAGCAACACAGCGCTTTCACAACGACGCGGAGCTCAAGGCGCGCGTGACTGAGTGGCTGACATCGCAGGCGGCAGACTTCTATGATGAAGGAAATTCAAAGCTTGTCCACCACTACGATAAATGTCTCAATTTGTTTGGTGACTACGTAGAAAAGTAGTATTTTAGTTACTCTTTCAGATGTATATAATAAAATTTTTTTATTGTACTTATTATTTTTTTTATTCAAAAACATTCCTTACTTTCTGAATAGCTCTCGTACTCATTCACTGTATAATAGTGGACAAACTTTGAAACGATCTGTAAATACGTGGGAAAACCCACAGACTTTGGACATAAAATAATGGTGACAGTGTACTCTGTGTAGTATTTATTGTGCAAATACAGGTGCAAATATTTAACCTAGAATACAGCACAACACACAAGAAAACAAATCGTAAATGTATTGCAATGCTAATCTAAAAGAGAAATGACAGAGCTTACATATACGGGAATGCTAATGATGCTGAGATCGTTGTGCGATCTCACATAATGGTACGTGAATGCTAATCAAAGGGTTAATAATTGGCAATTTTTCCCTCTATAAGAGATACACTTGGTTTGATTTCACTTCAAGAGTATAAATCAATTTTATTTTTTTTACTAGGTGACTATTACTAGATGCCTAAATTCTCTATTTTTGTTTTTCTGTCACAAATAAAAAAAATTAACTCATAATTACCTAAATAGGTTAAACTTTTATGGAATTAGAAGAATGATGTGGCCAATACAGAGTCTAAAACTCAAGTAAAGGTTCTACAATCAGATATACAACTATGTAGTTTATTGTTACTATTTTAATACAGAATAAAATTCCTAATTTCATGATTCTTGGTAAATATAAAGATATGATGAGCTAAAGTGTGTTATTTTTTGTGTTTAACATTATATAACAGCTTTATTCTCATGAATAGAACCTAGTACACGATAAGGCCAAATATATTTTTGAGATTGAAGATTTAGTATTCCTGGCATGGAAAAGGAAATTATGAAAGTTATAGGCATAAAAACGTTTTAAATGAAATATATTAGTTTACAGAAATTAATATAAAACAATTGAAAGCATTTACTTATTTACGTAATCAATTATAAAAGTTACAAATACAATGTAGCTTAAGAGTTTTAAACAAATTGTAAAACCTGAAAATAAATTGTCACATTATAAATGAAAACACATGTTTGTTATACTTACTACTTCTCAATCTCAGACTTAACTATAACATCTCTCAGAGAAACTGTATCACTGACCCAAGCAATCAGACCAGAGCGGGTATTCAGAGGAACAACCTAAAAGTAATTTACTTTAGTAAGATTATATTGATAAATCAAAATTTTTAAATATTGAAATTATAATTTGAATAACTAAACAGTTTTATGGAGCATGTGGACCTTACTTTGAGCCATAAACTGAAAAAAATTCACTAATTTATTCCATCAACTTTCTTATTACACTTTGATATTACTTGCGACCAGACCTTTTGTTAAGTAAAGGTTGTTAAATTGTTAACTTACACTTGGAGGAAACGTTTTCATCTTACAACTTCTTCAGCCTCGTATTTTCTCTGCTAGGATTGCTGCAGTTGTGTTTCTTTGGTACCAATTTTTGAAAGTTAGAAGTGATGTGATCGAAGAGTATGTGTGATCTGTGTCATATTTGTTCATTTAGAATGTAATTTTTATGTGTGTTGCTATGTCTGTATATTTCATATTGTTCTAGTGTGTTTAATTTATGGCCTTTGTTGCATGTGCGGAGGATGCTCATGTTATTTTCCATACTATTGCATATGTGTTTTTAGTGTCCATGAGGTGATTTGTAAAGGTGGATTCAATAGTAGTGTGCAGTGAGCTTTTGTGTTCTTTATATCTTTCGGCGAAAGATATGCCTGTTTGTCCAATATAGAACCTATTACAGTTGTTGTATTGTAGTTTGTATATTTCTGGGTTATTGTATGTATTGGTATTGTTATTAATTCTGTGCCATTTTGAATTGGTGTGCTATTTTATTTGTGAGTTTGTTTATGTATGTGAGAGTGATGAATTCGTTTGTGTACGTGTTTTTGTTGTTGTTACTGTTCTTGTTGAGTATTTTTCTATGTAGTTTGCCATATAATTGTCATATTCGTTTTTGTGAGCAAAATATTTGATTGTGTTTAGTTCCTCTGTGTAGTTAGTTCTGGACTAGTTCAAGATATATTGTTTAGTCTGTGTAGTCAATGTTTGAATGCTGCGTATTTATGTTGTATTGGGTGGTTTGATGTGTTGTGTATCAGTGTGTCTGTCATAGTTGGCTTGCGGTATATGTTGAATTCATGTTTGTTTTGATTTTTTGTTATGGTGATGTAAAATTTAAATGTAAATGAAGGTCAACAATATAACAACCTTTAATTAACAAAAGGTCTGGTCGCAAGTAATATCAAAGTATAAGTAATTAACAACTAGCTTGTCATGAACAGCAACAAGTTTTCGATATTCCATCAACTTTCAACGGAATGAAGACAATTTTTTAATACTATCAACTCGAACAGCTGTTATATTTGTTAAATAATTATAAACCAGACTTTGAGTAGAGGCTTTGCTTCATAAAAGGAACGATTGTTTCAAAACACGTCAGCAAGTAAGCTTTTATGTATTCACTTAGTTAAGTATTATTTTATTATAGTAATTATAATTACTAAGTCAAAGAAGTTTATTTAATTAGTACATTTCGGGTTCTCCTTAACAACCCTATTGTGCTATGAAAAGCTAAGTCTTTACATTTAACCCTTTGACTAGTAGCATGTGCCTGCCCTGATATGGCCCATGGGAGCAACATATTTTTTAACAATATTTATAATTTTTCTAATTTTTTTCTCTAACTTTTTAAATTACAGTAATATTTGTTCATATTTTTTTTATTTACTTATTTTTGCCCATGTTAACCAAATTTTACCTTACGTTTAACGACAAGTTCTTTGTTAAAATTTATCTATTAATCTTTTTTCTGTAAAATACATATTTATTGTGAAATACCACACAAACTTTGAAACGATCTGTAAACACGTGGGAAAGCCATAGTCTTTAGACACAAAACAATGGTGACAATGTACTCTGTGTAGTATTTATTGTCCAGATGGTTGCAAATAGTTAACCTAGAATACAGCAAAATACACAGAAAAACAAGTCGTAAATTTACGACAATGCTACATATGTATTTGTATAGAATGTACATTAACACGAATGCTACCGCAGGCCGTTGCACTATCTCACTGCTAGTGAAAGCTAATCAAAAAGTTAATGTTTAAATGAGTAATACAACTAAAACATAAAATAAACTATAATATACCTCAAAGAAAGTTTTAGGTGCGTTGATGTATTGCCTTTTTACATTACTCATTTGAACACTAAAAGTTAGGATTTTGTTTTTCATAGCACAACAGGCTTGATAATACTAACAAACTAGTTGCCAAAACGTTGCACTAATTAAGTAAACTTCTTTGACAGGTTTATCATTATTTAATACTTATTTCAAGTGTTCAAATAAATATGAATTGTTATATTTGTTATTCCTGCCTCATATATCGTTTCCAGTCATTTGACTCACTTCTTCGTGCAGGTGTCCAGCTCAACTGTAGCTGTGTAGATGTCCACGATATATATATGATGCTATGGCCCACAGGTTCTTCTTAACTAGAATATATTGCCACTTTGTCACAATTGGTCTGAGGATGTCTTTTGTAGGTAATGGGTAAGGACAGTTCAGCAGGATGTGCTCAATTGTTTCGCTATCCACACCACAGAGCGCACACAACGGAGACTCTGTGAGATTAAAACGAAATAGGTACTCCTGTATCACCAGATGGCCTGTTCTTGCTCTGGCAGCAAAAGATGCTGTTGATCGTGCTACTTCCCTATATTTATCCTCGACTGGTGGTTCTGGTTCAAGCTGGTAAAGGTGTCGACCAGTAGACTCTTTTCCCCAATTTCCACACCAAAGTTTTCGGAAAACTTTCCTGCTTACACTTTTGCAATGTAGCAGGAAGTGTTTGCCTTCATCTGTAGGTCCCATGGTTGAGGATATTTTTGCAATTTCTTCAGCCTTTTTGTTTATGGGTACTCTGCAATGGGCAGGTACCGATTGAAGAGTTAATACCTTTGCGCAGTCCACTAGTTCTAGGATGGTTTTTCTTATTTCTGATATTCGAAACGAGTAAATATTCCAGAGTAAACAATTCCAGTCATTTGAAAATAAATTTAATTAAAAACATATATACAGTAGAGTCTCGTAATTCCGAGTCCTAACCTTCTATTAAATTCGAGCCTATATTATCTATTTTAAAGAATCTGCCTTCCAAGAAATGTTTATAGAAATATGGTATGCAAAGGAAATGAGCTGGGCTTCCAAGAAATGTTCATATATAGTTCTATATACTTATTTAAACCACTGTTAATTATAGTATTAGGGTTCATTAAAACTCCTATTTTTTCCAATGTACAGGAACGTATTTCCGTAGTGTGTCTAGGTTTCATCTACCTCAAAAGTTCGAGACTCTACTTTAAGGCAAGTATTTAAAATCTCATTCTCAACTGTACCTTGGTAAACTGTATTGGTTTATTAATGTAAACAATAAATTAAAAAGCCCTGTAGAAGTTTAGTTTATGTGCCCTGTACATGAAGTTTATGTACCTGTTCAATTTTACAGGATGTTACTCTTTCACACAGGAAGTATAAACATTCATTGTTGGTGTAAGATTGCTTGTAATTAACAACTGTAACTAATTTGGTGAACAAATAAATGCTACCTGTATCACTTGAAGACTGGTAAAGGTATCCTTATTGTATAATATTCACTAATAAAAATTGTAGTTGAATTTCTTGGAATCTAACCACCTTCACCACAGTTATCAGTCAAAAATTAAACTTGTCCACCAAAAAGCAAGTGTCTTGCTTTATAATAGAAGAATGATTAATCCGGAATCGCTCGCGCTATTGAAACTTCCATGATTATTCTCAACGTTAGGGAAAATCTTTCAATTGTAATAGTTGTTATTATATGTTTTAAATTATAAATTTCAATTGTATTGATTAAATTGAGCTTTAAACTTCTTCATTGATATAAAAGCAATCTATTAAAGATATTTATGGAATGTTTATTTTTAAAATTACAGATAGAAAAACTAGAGTATTAACAGTTACGCAATTACTCGTGTCGTTAGGTAACTCACTTGATCGCTCGTACATGTTGACGCTCCCTAACATGGGTGACGACTTACCCTTCTCTCACCCCTGGTTATCCTCTCAATTATGATATCTACTTAAAATCAGGATAGTAACTGGCCAACATCCTCGAGAAAGCATATTTAGAAGCTCAGTCGTATATAACGAAAAGATAAAATAATTCCTTCAGAGCAACTAAAAATGTTATATTCAATCTAATAGCACGAGCATTCCCAGGTTAAACAAAATATTTAGAAGTAAATAAAATAAAAGTGTGAACTATATATGAAAAATCTTGTACATTAAATTATAACAATTTTTTTAAAAGAATGTATAAGTTTATCTTTAAATGGTAGCAAAATAAGGTACTTTGGCAATATTCCTACAGGAAATATAACACATTAAAGGTTGGAAATGTATATAAGAAAACCTTTAGATTACACTTTTGCATGTCTTACAACCAAATTTATCCTAACTGGATACTTCATCGGTATATTTTAATATAGATATTATGTTGAATAAAATAGTGCAACAATTCCTAAACAATTATATATGAGCATTAAAAAAAAAAATTAACACACAAAAAAAATAAAGTCAATCCCTACTTAAGTCAACAACAAAATTTTCTTTTAGTTTCTTTGTATTTTATAATTACAACTTATATAAATATATCAGAATAATAACATTAAGTTGCAAAATAGAAAGCGAATTTTCTTTCAATTTTCCACTTTTCTTTCGATGTATGGTGTGGGACTTATTTTTGTTTGTTACTATTCATATGCTTTTTTTGTCACTTACATTGTGTTGTAGTTTCTTTTCGCTTTCCTTTTCCCATTGTCTATTTGTAAATCAAGGTTCGATACCATTAATCTAGTTTGTTTCTTCATTTAATTTTTTTCATTCATTTTTAATCCTTGACTATTATTTATGATATTGTGTGGTATGGAGGTTGCAACTTCAACCAGATGGGAACAAATAACAAATCATATACATCTTTGAGAAATACTTTTAGCTATGAGAAATTTGGGTCAAGGGTCAATACCAAAAGTGCTAGACTTTGAACATGAAGCCACACAGTTCAAATCCGGCTAGGCCCAACAAATTTTTATAATATAATTATTGAATAAATATATGAAAACAACTGTGTTAACATCAATTTTCATCCACTACAGGTTGAATAAAATGTATTTGAACGTGATCGGACGAATAAAAATGTATTTTATTAACGGTTGAAAATTTGTACAAGATGTATACATAAGGAGAGTGTGAGCAACAGAAGGAATTTAATAAGGTTATGCCCTACACTCCCAATAGGTAGGCTGTATAGTACCAAAGTTCCCAAAATAAATTAACTTAATAATTTGGCAGATATTATAATTTTTAAATTATTACTTTTGAATATTTGTTCAGCAATACTTTCCTATGATTCATGACTTTGAAAATATATTATTCAATGAACTCTTAAAGAATAAGTTATTCCAGAATAGGTGGCTTACGGTATAAGTATCCACAAAGAGTCCTCTGGTCGCGGTATCAGGATCCGTTGCCAATAACTGATTCATAACATCAAACAGCTGTTGTACCCTTTGATCCTGCCTCAAGTCTTCACCAAATTTGACTAAATAGTGTCTCTCCTTAGCATCATTTCCTATGATGGTTATACGGATCGGGCGTCTCAAGGAATCCATTATTTGAATCTGTCAATTATAGCACATTTAACTATTAGTGATGATAAAAGTTGAAACGAACTGTTAATTTGACAACAATCCTATAAAGTGCGTTTTTCTAAAATACTAAACAGTATCAGGTAACAGAGTGTACATATGAAAAGGTGTAAATGGATAACAGGTTACAAATGGACTAAGCTCAAACTGCTTATAAAACTGACTTAGATGGTCTTGGTATACGAGGTCTGTTCAAAAAATACGCGAACTGAGGTCATAAAAAAAAATGTACTTTATTTGGAAGTTACACGTCTGGGTGTCCTTCAAAGTACTCTCCTCCCCAACGCACACACTTATCCCAACGGTGTTTCCACTTGTTAAAACAGTCCTGGTACGCTTCTTTTGTGATGGCTTTCAGCTCCTTCGTCGCATTTGCCTTAGTCTCCGAAATCGTTTCAAATCTTCTTCCTTTGAGGGGTTTTTTGAGTTTTGGGAATAAGAAAAAGTCACAAGGAGCAAGGTCAGGTGAGTAAGGGGGGGGGGGGTGGTAAAGAACAGTGATCAAGTGTTTGGCCAAAAACTCACGAGTTCTGAGTGATGAGTGAGCTGGAGCGTTGTCGTAATGGAAAAACCAGTTATCACTTCTCCACAGTTCTGGCCTTTTGCGTCAGACGGCGTCCCTCAGACGTTTCAATACTTCAATGTAGGTAATCTGGTTGACTGTAGAGCCTTCAGGGAGGTACTCATAGTGAACAACACCCTTAGCATTAAAAAAAAAACTGTCAGCATCACCTTGATATTCGACCGAACTTGGCAAGCTTTTTTGGGTCTTGGGGACGTTTGGCTAACCCATTGGGATGATTGGACCTTCGTTTCAATGTTGTAACCATACACCCATGATTCATCACCGGTTATAATTCTTGACAAAAAGTTCTCATCTTCATTTGAACGATCAAGCAGTTCCTGACAAACCCGGACGCGATTGGCTTTTTGGTTGTCGGTCATCAGGCGTGGCACAAATTTCGCAGCGATGCGGTGCATCTTCAATTTTTCGGTCAAAATCTCGTAACAAGATCCAACTGATATCCCACACTCTTCGGAAAGGTCTCTAATGGTCAGACGTCGATTTTCGCGGACCAGGGTGTTGATTTTGTCAACGTATCGATCGTCAGTTGACGTTGAAGGACATCCAGGACGCTCATCGTCATCAATCGACTGTCGGCCACCCTTGAAACGTTCATGCCACTTGAAACATGCAGTACGCTTCATGGCAACATCGCCGTAGGCCTTGTTAAGCATGGCAAATGTTTCTGTTGCAGATTTCCCTAGTTTTACACAAAATTTCACAGCAATTCGTTGCTCCTTCAGGCTGTCCATTTTACAATCCGACAAACGAAAAAACACTCTTTACTAAACTGCATGTAACTCATCAACAAATGAGGATATCTGCGACTGAAATACCGCGTTTTAATCAGCTGATTTATACGAACCTAGCGACACCAAGCGGATTCTCCAGAAACTAACTTGAGCCGTGAAATTCAAACAGTCCGCGTATTTTTTGAACAGACCTCGTATATTGAACTTTAAGAAATAATGACATAAATTACTTACCATCTACCTCACTGCGGCAGAGTGAGATGCACCCTCACACCATAAAGAAGTGTGGGGCCCCTGTTTCTGGTTCCAGCAAACCCCTCCCCATTTCCTATTTATGCTTATTTATTTGTACAACTACAGTATTTTATTATTGAATTAGATGTGGAGGGGAGAGGGTTAGTTTTTTCTTAGAGCTAATAATATTGTATAATTTTCTGTAATGCTCACATTGTTTATTTTTATCTCAGTTTCCACACACTTAAATCACTTTTAAGAAATTATTGCCACACTAACAGTAATATGTTACAGCTTTGTTGGAAAGTTTTTCAGAGTATAAATACGCCATAAAATTAAATTTCATATGTACAATTATAAACTATAAATTTGTAATGTTAGGTTTTTGTAATTGTTTAAATATTAATAATGTTCTATAATTTACCAGTTGTGTTTGAGCCAACTGTTTACCAACAGTAACAAATGTGGTAAAGTCAAACAGCATTTTTAATAAAATTCACTTTTCACATGATTTATAAGTTTATTTATGCATTCATGGGCATGGCCCCAAACTGGTGTGGTGCAGGAATGTTTGCTAAACTATCGTAATTCTAAAAAAATGTTTATAAAATATTTTACTGTAAAGTAAAACTCTTTGCAGATCAAGTCAAAATATTTTACTGGTATTTTCTCATTATGGTAAGGAGACAGATATAAGGAAGAAGGCTGTAATAATTTGGCTCTGTGATAAAGAAATAAAAACATTTCTAGAAAGAAAATTTGGCTCTGTGGATTTTAACTAGTAGAACAAACTTAAAATTTGAAGGTACTAATCAACTTTTGCTGTCAAGTGTGAACCTACAAAAAACATTAGAGCTAGGCCTTGGTATTAGAGTTTATTTTATACTTAACATAAAGCCTAAATATCCCAATCCTATAGGTTACAAATAAATTACTAAAAAAAAACATAAACAGGTGTAAAAAATATAAACAAGATAAAGTAAAAAATATTTTATAAAATTAAACATTCGAAAGCAAAGCTAGCTTCGACAAAAAGGCAAATTGAAAAAGATGGAAAGGAGAGTAGTAAATTATCATGATGTTTAAAGAACAGTGTCCATATTATTTTTCACATAGCTCTATTTAAAATATCATTAAATGAATTCTATATTTATTAAAACCCTACCTGACTCTTAAAGCCTGCAATCATCACATGTTGTTCAGGTATTGGCCTAGAATGGCCTGTGTACTGACCAGGAATTTCAATGTCCCCATGTCTGTCTTGATTAAACGAGTCCAAGAATGGGCTGTATGTTTTCAATAACAGATTCTTAGACCTTGTATCTTCCTTTTCTTCTTCTTGTTGTACATCTCTTAGTATTTGATTCAATTCAGATATTGCCCTGGTTTTGTTACTCTTCAAAGTCGCTACGAAAGTAAACATTTGTTTGAAAATTATTTTCAGTTTAAGAGTTATTAAACATTAACCCTAATGACACTAGATCACTTATACATCGTCAAAATGTCGACGCTGCATCTAACTTCTGTATCTGACGAATGAGCGGTTCGTGTCCATCTTTTCAATAACTTCATACCTACAACAGCCCATCGGATGCTCAGTTTTACCGCTAAATTTCGAATGGGTCTTAATGAAACAGAGCTAGCATCGTCATTTTAATGATACATAAGTGATCGTGTGACATATTTTAAAGATTGTGTTCGCTATACATATTTTTGTAAAAATTCTTCAATTTTATTAAAAACCTGTTCTACAACTCATCTGTTTGTTATATTCTGTGTTTTTTATAAAGAAAATGTGTTAAACATTGTTTTAAAAAGACTTTTTTAAACATTTGTGTTTCACTATTCTATTAAAACGTAGTCATTGTAATTATTATTTTTCTTTCTAACAGTAGGATTCGTAGCTACTATAATATTTGTTTCAAGCACTAAAGAAGTATGGGATATTACAATGTTTAAAACATTAATAAAAAAACATTATTTTGGCCAATAAAAAAATGAAATTGGAGAAGTCAAATTTACGATACATAAGTAATCATGTGACAAAATTTAGACACAAGGAATCTAGGGTTAAGAAAAGTGTTTTAATCTTGAATTTTGTAGTCCATTACTTTCGGTGAAACTTAATTATTCACTTTTATATTAATTTATGACTATCTGAACTTTAAATTTCATAAATATAAAAACTTACTGAGACAAATTGTGTTTGATCACTATGTGGCGATCTTCCTCAGTGTTTTCTGCTTGGAGTTGTTAGATTAAGTGGTGATGGTTTTAAAAACAAGTTTTCGACAGTATCAAAGAGTATGTGTGAAGATCGCCACATAGTGATCGAAAACGTTCTGTCTCAGTAGGTTTTTATAAATTTACAAAATTAAAAGTTCGGACAGTCATAAACTAATGTAAAAGTTATTAATTAAAAAAGTATTTTGTTTGTTTAACACAAATTCACTTATTAAAGGCACCTAATCTACTTTTACTAAAACACATTTATTTGCTTTTTGTGGTTTGAAAATATAGTGATTTAAACTTGTTAAATCAATGGCCTATTGTCGATTGTGTAAATTATAACTTTGTTTATTTGTATTAAACAAATGTGTTATATTTTTTCATTTTAAAAAGAATGCAAGACATTAAATTTAACATGTATAAAAAAAAATTTTTTTAAGTCAATTCCTACTCAAATCAATAATGAAAAATTTGACTTTAATTTCTTTTTGTTTTATAATTACAATTAATATAAATATGGATATACATATGTCAGAACAACAATATTAAGTGGCAAAATAGAAAGCGAATTTATTTGCAGTTTTCAATTTTCCTTTCTATGTATAGGATGGACTATTATTATTGTTTGTTACTATTTATACGCTTTATTTTATTTGTAGCTTGCATTGTGTTGTAGTTTTTTTTCAATTTTCTTTCGCATGGTCAATTTGTGAAGCAGGTTCGATACCATTAAACCAGGAGGTTTGTTTATTTTATTCTTTTTATTTGTTTAATCCTAGACCATTATTTATGATATTATGTGGTAACGCTGAGAACAATTAAAGGTTGTGCAATGGAGATTTCGATGACAACCAGATGAGGATATAAGTAAAATTCATATAAATCTTTGAGAAGTAAATTTCTAGCTATGAAAAGTGTGTACAGTGCCAAAATGTTGTACTTTGAAAATGAAGATACTCAGTTTAAATTCAACCTAGACCCCAAATTTGTATAATTTAATTATTGAATAAATATTTGAAAAACTGTATTAACATCAATTGTCATCAAATATAGGTTTAAAAAATTGTATTTGAACTTGATTGGATGAATAAAACATATTTTATTAAGGATATTTTATATCAGGAGAATGTGAGCTAATAGAAGGAATTTAAAAAGAGGTATATACATATGAAAATTAATTTTTACATAGTAATCCTGCACAAGCAGGAAATTGTCTATTACATAGGTAATGCAAGGGTAAAAAATACAAAAAAAAATTATTTAGCAGGCTGAAGATTTTCTTGTACTTATAGCATGTATCAGAAGTACCTTATTTATAATTACAATTAATACGTAAGTCGTTTGTATAAAATAATGAAGTGTTTGGACCCACTGTATTCTAAGGACGAAATATGTTCATCATGACACATTAATGGTGAATATACAGACATCATTAGCTTATAATAACTGTTGTTGTCAGCCTGCTTTATGAAATTTTTTTGTTTGATATGTCATGTACAAGGCTAGATGTCTGTGTTGTCTAAGGAATATTTAAATCCTTTCAAAACTTCGAGCACAGAAAAGGATAGATAGGTATAGCCTACATTTTGTCCTTGGATCAGCCATTCTAGACATGATAGACCTATCAGTTTTTATGATAAGTAGACTTACTTGCTAAGTATAGTTGTTACATAGCATCGGTCAGTATATGTTTATTGTGTATTTACTGTGTGAACATGGAAAAGCTATGGTGAAATTCTAAATTAAAAAACTACTTAGTGTAAATACATAAATAAAAATTTTGTATAATTAGTATATTTTTGTGTACATCTGAAGTGAACAATAATGGAAACCTAGAATCTAACACAAATTTCAAACCTTATGAAACATTTTATTTATTTTTAATAATTATGATTATAAATAACTAGCTGACCCGGGGAACGTCGTATCGCCTAAAAGTCAATGAATCTTTTAAAAAAGTTTAACATTAGCTAAACTTAATTTAGTATTTTATTAACATAATAATAGCTGAACTTATAGTAGTCGATGCAGAAAAGTGACAATAAAAGTTCTTGATTGGATGTTATTTATTGAAGTGCACTCAAATATACAATATTTTTTGTATATTGTTTGAAATGTGTTGGAAAATAATATTTTGGATTGTTGAGTGTTGCCTAGCAACCAAAATCTGGAATGAATTCAATGAAATGTCTTAAGATAAGATAAGATATGATAGAAAATCATATTTTATGCTATTTGATACTTAAAAATTACATGCTGGAAAAAATTATAATGCCAGAAACCTTCCCAGGAATGTACTCAACAATTTCCCAAAGTTTCATGGCAATCGGATAAGTGGTTTAGTAATGCTTAAGGCTCATACATACATACAGTAGATACATACATACAAACATTCATTTTTAGATATATAGATAGTCAATTAACAAATAATCAACTATCTAAGGCACAAAATAATGAATAAACAACTGCACCTGTATAACATAGGTAATATTTAGTGTCTGATAAGTGAGAATATTTTTGTAGTGAGACACAACTCAACTGATGTGAAGTGTTAATACGCAACTGCTAGAGTGCTTGGATCATGAATAATTTAATTTGCAATGAGCTAATCAAGGGCTCTTACACGTTTCAAATTTAGTAGAAGCTATTTGAGTGTTATGTGTGTATTTATGTACTTACTCACAACTTGTTCAATACGCTCCTCATACTTATTGTTCTTTTGAAACAAAGATCCCTTCACTTTATTTATGTCCTGAGCTGTCAAAAAAGACTCTTTCTTGAGCATTTCGTAAGTGAAAGATTCATCAGCATTGCTCTCAATATCTTGCTTCAAACGCCTCAGATGGTAACTTAGGATAGAGATGGGCCGAAAGTGTAGACATGTTAATGCATCAACTAAAGCTATCATTGTAGGACTTTGGATTAGTAATGACTTCAGCCTGAAATAAAAGTTATATTTCTCACAAGTCATCAATAAAGTTTGTTGTACTTGGCTGATTTGCATTGAAAAATCAGTTCATATTAAGTTAAACTAAACCCCTGTCATCACATACCTCAAAGAGCCAAAGGGTTTTCCTGAGGACAAGAGGATAGCACGAGATCTATGAAAACTGAACTTTTAGCTCCATAAACAGAATTATATACATTATAAACTGAAATTTTGATAAAACTAAGTGAATGCAATAGTTGTAATTTTACTTAATGTGATGCACAAGGTAGTTCGCAGCAGCAATTATTACTTTGAATTTGAAAGTTCGTTTCACATTATTTAAGTACATTTTAACCCTTTGATTAGCATTTATGTAGCAGTACGTAAGAAAGCGCAAGAGCCAGTGGGAGCATTCTTGTTACACGTTCTACCATTTCTCTCATATTAGCATTGCCATTCGTTTACGATTTGTTTTCCTGTGTATTGTGCTATATTCTATGTTAAATATTTGCAACTATCTGAACAGTAAATACTACACAGAGTACATAGTCACCATTCTTTTGTGTCCAAAGTCTATGGGTTTTCCCACGAATTTACAGATTGTTTCGAAGTTTGTGCGGTATTTTACAATGAATAGGTATTTTACAAAAACAAAAAAAAAATAACAGACAATTTTTAGCAAAGAAGTTGTCAGTAAACAGAAAGTAAGGTTTGGTTGAGAAATTAAGTAAACAAAAAAAATAGTACTATTACTATAATTTTAAAAAAATAGAGAAAATTAAAAAAAGACTAGAAAAAAGGAAAAGTGTAAAAATCTTAAAAAAATATGTTGCTTCCAGGGGCCATATCAGGGCAGACACATGTTGCTAACTAAAGGGTTAAATTTGTCTCTAAGTTGACAATTTATTTGTTTTATTGATCTCAAGCAAATTTTAAATTTATGTAAAAAATATCATGCCAATCTCCCTTTTTTTTCAATGTGCTAATAGAAGTTTCTACATCAAACGTCTTTGTTTCATAAAATGACTTGTCCTATCTACAGTTATTTAATCTCATAATACACAAACTACAACCTTATCACACAATAAAAATATTGGATACATCCCCAATATCACAAAAATAACTAATAATAAAAGTTAATACACAAACTACATCCTTATCACACAATAAAAATATTGGATACATCCCTAATATTACAAAAATAGCTAATAATAAAAGTTAATACACAAACTACATCCTTATCACACAATAAAAATATTGGATACATCCCCAATATCACAAAAATAACTAATAATAAAAGTTAATACACAAATTACATCCTTATCACACAATAAAAATATTGGATACATCCCCAATACCACAAAAATAACTAATAATAAAAGTTAATACACAAACTACATCCTTATCACACAATAAAAATATTGGAAACATCCCCAATACCACAAAAATAACTAATAATAAAAGTTAATACACAAACTACATCCTTATCACACAATAAAAATATTGGAAACATCCCCAATACCACAAAAATAACTAATAATAAAAGTTAATACACAAACTACATCCTTACCACACAATAAAAATATTGGAAACATCCCCAATACCACAAAAATAACTAATAATAAAAGTTAATACACAAACTACATCCTTATCACACAATAAAAATATTGGAAACATCCCCAATACCACAAAAATAACTAATAATAAAAGTTACCTAGCTTAAGACCTCAGGTAACTTGATTATTTGTTATTTTTGTGGTATTGGGATTTTTTCAATATTTTTATTGTAATATACTGTAGCACTGTGCTCTTGATATTGTATAACACCCTCATTTGTTAAGAGTGTTTGTTTCTTCAAAACTAAAGGTGGAATGTCATTATATTTACAAATTAGAGCTTATCTAATGAGATTCATGTAAAGGAAAACAACTATGGCTCAAAAAATTAAAATTTATTACACTTAGAGCAATTTAATTCTTTTATTTCCTCTATAGATTTTCTTTCGCCCAGTGAGTTTAAGGTCAGCTAGTCATGGGAATTTATTAGTAGCAGATATAAACACCAGCCCAGCTGGTCAATGATTTCATCATTGCTTGATTAATTTGTTTGCTTCGAGAGAGTTTATTTTTTGATATGTGACACACAAGACTAGAGCTTTCTAAGGGATATTTATCAACTCATGATACTTACAGCCTAAATGGAGAAAGATATTTGTGGCTCAGTGACCTTCTGCTATGCATCTAAATATAACAGAATGCTTCAGCACTTTATGTCCTCCCAGTTTATACTGGAGGGATAAACTCAGTATATGTGTTACTCGGTAATTAAATATGTGTCAGTAGCTGTAATTAGTGCATTCTTGTGTACATACCTACGAAATGAACAATAATAATGGGAGCCTAGAATCTAAAGCAAACTTCAAACCATAAGTAACTTTTAATTTGTGTTTACTAATTGTGATTATTCATAATAATCTATTAACAAATAATAAACTAAGGTACAAAATAATGAATAACAAAACTGCACCCTTATAAAAACTATAATAATTAATGTCAACATTTTGTTGATATTTTACGTTTATCCATTTTTTAGTACAGAATTAATAGTATCAATTCTAATGAAGTTTATACCTAATACAGGGAGTGGGTAATTTCAGTATAGTACTTGTAAGACTACTAACCTGGCAATAATGTGTTGTTGAGGTTTGTTTGAACCATTTTGGTACATTTCACAACTGAGCTGGAACGGAATTTGAAGTGCAGCAGGATAGGCTCTAGCTATTCTTTCTAACAGAGGACCAAGTACGTCACCTGTTGTTGAATCTAAGCTCGATAGCAGTTGTGGCAACCACTGAAGCAACATCCATTCAGGGACTCTGTCACTCTAGGTTAAAAAAAAAAAAAATTATATATAAAACACTGAATTATGTACGTTTTCATTTAGAAAAAGAAATTGGAAAAAACATTATTTATATAATAAAAATATAAACAATTTTTATAACATTATTGTAAAAAAATTTTTTGAAAAAATGTTACAAAAATTCTCAAAAACCTTCATAAGAGTTGTTCTAAAAATAATTATAAATAAAAAATTAAAATGTTGACATACAATGGCATGCGTAAAGATATTCCTCCTTATTTTACACTTGGAACAGAAAGGTACTGCTACTGTTCTACAATTTTGTTAAAATTTTTAAAAGTAATTTTGATTATATGTGACTATATTTATGTATAATGTTGATTTTTATTTATAGCATCTAATAATTTGGTAATCTAGAAATTAAAGGCAATAATTCAGGAATATTTAACAACAAAAAAGAAATGTTTAAAGTACTTCTGTAAGAATCACAAGTTTAGGAGATTGTGAATATAATCTTTTAAACTATGACATCTGACTTAACTATAACATAGTACAATAATCATTTTTATTTTTGTTTTTGAACAAGGAGTAGACTCATGCCTTCATACTAGATGATATTTTACAGTAAGATTTATCAAGTACTACCTGCTTCACACTTTTCAAAAGGAAGACATAAAAGTCTTTTTAAATAAGGTTCAGAAACAGGTTTTGAAATAAAATTTGCCATCATCATTTTGAACTATGGAAAAGACATGACAGACAGATGCGGATTTTGCCACTTTTTCAACTTCCAGATGGAGTAAAATAACTGTCAATGGGAACATCAATCAAAATTGGATCATACTTATTATAAAAGTATGATTATAAAAAGTAGTTACAGTGTTAGTTGAGTTTATTTTGATAAAATTATAATAAAAGTAATAAAAAAGCACTTTGTTTGCAAAATTTAAAAAAAAACTCTTTGTGAGAACATTAACTGAGTTTATAAGCCATATTATTTGAA
Source organism: Prosapia bicincta (assembly GCA_036971475.1). Classification (NCBI taxonomy): domain Eukaryota; kingdom Metazoa; phylum Arthropoda; class Insecta; order Hemiptera; family Cercopidae; genus Prosapia; species Prosapia bicincta. Next base: position 112,114,592 of record JBAIZL010000003.1, on the reverse strand, counting down.
ACACGTCTGTACCTTTAATATTAAGTACCCATAAACTAAAGACTAGTGTATATATATATCGCAATATATATTCTTGTGTATTAATAAAGAACTAAGTCAAAATACAAATACAAGAATTATAATTGAATTTACAATTCTATATATATATATAGAATTCTATATATATATATATATATGAAGTTGATATATTACTATTGTAAATACTTTTATCCACCACTAAGTGCAATAATTTTACCTTGTTGTGATGAGGCACCTTCCGCTCACTTGACTATTGTCGAATCACCGATTAATTTTTCTCTATTTTTCTGGTGTGAATGTTCGGTCCGAGATGTCGGTATTTGTTGCCATATATATTTCTTCTTGAGCCGTTTGTATAATGTTTTTGAATATTACGTCGTCTGTATATGTTGTCTGTAGGTTCATTAAATTGTTGTGTATGTTTTTATAAATGTGATATTTTTCTAGTGAGTTTAATTCTATTGGGTTATTATTTATTTCAAGTATTGTTAGGTTATTTCTGTAATTTATTATTTCATGTTTATGTGATATTAGGTGTGCTGCAACATTGTATGTTTTTGTATTTCTATTTTTGAATGCTATGTAATGTTCTTCAAATCTTATTTTAAATGATCTGGTTGTTTTCTTTATGTAAATTGCATTGTATACATTACATGTAATTTTGTAAATTCCTGATAGGTTATGTTTTTCTATATTTGTTTTGTAGTTTGTCTTATTAAGGTATTTTATTATTTTGTTTTTTGGTTAGTATGTTAGAGTGTAGTATTCTTTGTTGTTTATAATTGTTAATTTTTCTATATTGTTATTGTGTATTTATATTTTAGGTAGATTTTTTTAAAATTATTTTTGTGTTCAGGTTGTAGTGTTGTGTTGAGGTTAGGTTTTTTTGTAAATTTATTGTATATGTTTTTTATAAGGCGTTTGTTGTATCCATTTTCTAACATATCTACCTTATAAAAGGTATCTATTGGATAGAGATAATTAATTCAGTGATTCGACAATTGCCAACAGACCGAAAGGTGCCTCATAACATAAGGTAAAAATAATTGCACTTGGAATAATTGTTTACAATTAACAATAATAGCTTTATAATGTCAGTGCAAAAAAAAATAATAGACAATGTGAAATATCACGATATATATATATATATGAAGTTAATATATTACTAATGTAAGTAAATAGTTTTTCTTCAGAAGAAAAAGTAATCAGTGATTCGACAATGATCAAGTGACCGAAAGGCGCCTCATCACTCAAGGTAAAATCATTGCACTTAATGGTGGATAAAATTACTTACAATAGTAATATATTAACTTCATAAAGTCAGTGCAACGGAAAAACAATGGATAACATAAAATATCACGAAATATATATATATATATACACACATAAAGTTATTTTAGAAGATATAAATTATGGAAGAAATGCATTATAGTAATATTTCTGAGTTTTTCCTTCTTTTAATGATTTTTTTAGAATCAAGCCTTTGGCTTTTTTAAATAAATTCCTTTTAAAAGTTTACACTCTCCTGAGATACAACTTGTACAACTTTTCAATCGTTAATAAAATAGGTTTTTATTTATCTAATCCTATTCAAAGACATTTTTTAACCTATAGTGAATGACAATTGATGCCAATACCGTTTTTTTTTTCAAATATTTATTCAATTATAAAATTATAAAAATTTGGGGAGTCTAGGTTGGAATTGAACTGAGTATCTTCATGTTCGAAGTCTAGGGCTTTGGCACTGAGCTAAATTTCCTATAAGCAGAATTTTACTTCTCAAAAATGTATATCAATTTTTCTTTTGCCCCTATCTGGTTGTCATTGAAACCTCCATTGCACAACCTTTAATTGTTGCCATGGTTACAACACAATATCAAAAATAGTGCTCTATGATTAAAAATTAATGAAAAGAATAAAATAAACAAACAACCAGGTTTAATGGTATGGAACCTTGCTTCGCAATTAGACAATCCGAAAGGAAAGCGAAAAGAAACTACAACAGAATGCAAAAAAACGAGTGTATAAATATTAACAAACAAAAATAATAGTCCAACACCATACATAGAAAGAAAATGTAAAATTGCATCTAGTACTGTTATTCTGATATATGTATATACATATTTATATTAATTGTATAAAATATAAAGAACCTTAAATAAAATTTGTCTTTGTTGATTTAAGTAGGAATTGACTTAAAATAAAAATTTTATATTACTGGTTTCATTGTGTATTTTTGCAAAGTCCAATCCAAAATTATTTAAAGAAATTTTTTTAGCACAGTTTAATTTACTAGAAGCAATTTTGTCTAACCTCCTACTCTTTAATTTATTTTGTTTTTTTTTTTAGTTACCAAATGGAAGATAGCTAAAATGATTTCTATGTATCAAGGTGTTACAATAAAAATATTGAAAAGAACCCCAATACCACAAAAATAATCAGAAATAACAAATAAAACAAGTTACTTAAGATTAAACCCTTATGTACATTTCGATGACCATGTCATCATCATCAGAGGGTCTTGTTACAAAATACAATCTAGCACACAATTATTTGTTATTTCTGATTATTTTTGTGGTATTGGGGTTCTTTTCAATATTTTTATTGTAATATATTGTAGCACTGTGCTCTTGATATTGTGTATTATCAAGGTGTTGTAAAATACACATCCAAATTATGGTTTATAATACTGTTATGCATTCAATACATGGTGGCAAGCCATTTTGAACGTATGCAGGCGGGAGTCTTCCACGGATTAAGTTCAATAAACAGCGTGTCTTCTTCAGACCATCTAGCTGTTTCTAGATTACAGACTACAATAACACTTACTTTTTCTCTGAAGAGCTGTGCATTTGTTGTAGAAAGTGTATTAAGTTGAAGAAGTTTAGGAAATAATTGTTGAGCTTCACGCGATCCAAACTCCATTGCTTTCAATAAAGCTTCAATCACTACAGATTCATTTATGTCTTCCCCTGTTGAAAGAACAATGTTGTTTACATAGAGTAAAATACAAATACTAATTAACAAGGTAGACATGTCATAGGTAATCCATTAAAGGTTACTGTACAGAGTGAAGATTTAAAAAAAAACTAGAGAAGAAAAGTGTACTAATAAATTAGAAACCCACTAGAACAAGTAAGTCAATAGAGGTGCATAATGAGAGGAATAAGGGAACACAAGGTGAAAGAAATGGCTCTTATACGTTTAATGATAACTATTAATTAGCCTTAGTTTTTTACTAGACACTTTACCTGAGCAGTCAATATTTTATCGCCTCTAAAACATATTTTATAGTGACCAGGGGACAAACTTTAAAGTTCCCCAACATTGTTACTTTATCTTTTGTTAAATGCAACAATACAAGAACCAATGCCTAAATATACTGAAATTTTAGCCTTTCATTTTTAAGTACAATACATTTATTAAAGTCCTTTTCATAAAATGAAAAATGTTTTCCATAAAATTGATGGGTGGAATGAAGTTACATGTTACAACAAATAATTTCTAAAGTTGCTTGTTGTAATCATCTTGAATTCACTGATTAAAATGTAATTAAATAATTCACAACTAATTGAATACTTATGAGCTTACTTGCTGAGTCATTTCGAAACACTTGTAGACAACATACTCATGAAAATTAAATGTAAACAACATCATCAAACAGTCCTAACAAACCACACAAAAAACCACAAATACATATCCCTCACATACCACAACAAACACACACACAAAAAACTGCTTCCACATTCAGAAAACTAAATTACCTAATATCATACAAAACAACAAACACTTTTAGACAATACATACAACCCTTTCAACAACAAACGGACAAATACAATATATCCTGCATATACAAAATAGCATGTAACAAGTGTCCCGGCTATTATATCAGCCAAATCGGTAGATCATTAAACATACGCTTCAGTTAACACATCAACGACATAAACAACCTAACCCCAAAATCCAGCTACAGACAAATTTACCAAAACTCACAACACACATACACAGACATACATAGTAATTTAAATATTCTCATATTAAACCAAAGTAAAAAACTAACAACTATAGAAAAATATGAAATATACAAAAACTACGTAACAGATAAAGAAAATATATTAACTGACCACACACACACACTTTGAAGCCAACACCATTACACAGTAAACAACCAACTTAACCTACCCCTCTACACTCATAAATCTCATACTAATAACCTTTATACCTTACTTGATGCTACCAGTAGAGCCTTGGCTTCTGTTTTAAAAGGAACGATAGTTTCGAAACGGGTCAGCAAGTAAGCTCTTAAATATTTACTTAGTTATGTCTTAATTAATTATATATAATTTCCATAGCTGTAATTCCTCTTTCATACATATTTTTCATATACAATTATGTTTTATGAATCTATAAATTCTCTAAAATATGTATGTATGAAATTTCTCATTCGCTCAACTTCCAGCCACAATTGCTTATACATTCTGTCAAGTAGCATTCCCCTTAAAAATTATGCTAAAGTACTGTAAACAGTGTAGATATTTGATTACTACAGTGGTGATTATTTTTTGCTTGCTTACAAATAATAGCAAAAACATTTAGACATATACAATATTACACATTTTACATGTTGTTACATTTTGTTCCTAAAACCGAATATATAGGCATAAATATTACTTAATATTCTATATTACTTAGTATATTCTATATATACTTAATATGGTTTCTCCTTTTACAACTAATACAGGAACTAAAAAAAAAAAACACCTTTACATTGTAGAAGCTAGACTGGGCATGACAATCAACAGCTGGTGTAATGAATTTATTAGGACCTCAACTTATTTTCCAATATAAGCTTCTTTTCTTCGAATAAAAATAACTGATGAATTCAAAATAATTCTAATTTTTTTAAAAAAAAGTAATTTCTTTTAAAAAAAGTAATTTTTTTCAAGAGGTTGATAAATAAATTTGGGATTATAATACTGACTGGAAAAATTTGGTGACTGTAACAACAAATGGATCACCAAAAATGAATTTAAAAAGTATTCTTTGAAGCTCTCTTGTAGCTATTTATTTATTTCTCGTTTTGATATTTTCAAAAATTGTTTCAGATTAGTGGTAGTTTTTGGCTACTGGAATTCGGATTACTGGGATTGGACTGTACTGAGTTACAGTCTGAGTTAAGAATAGGTTCAACTCCTGAAATGGTTGCCCTCATAAAAAAATTATATCAGTCCTGCAATAGAAAAGTGTGTCATATTAATAAATGTTCAAGTGTTTAGTGTAGACTATTTACATTTATCTGTACATACTGGCATTATTAACCCTTAGCACGAGGGACATATATAGGGCAAGTAACAGATTACGTGCTATTAGATAAAAAAAACTTATTTGCGAAATGTTCAAAGTTCTATTTAATTCTAAGTTCCTAAAGATGTACTTGAACAAAAAAAAATTATAATTTTTTTTTTACACTAGGTAATTCAAGATATCAATAAATCCATTTAAAATAAAATTAAAGTAACTAAAATTATTATTCACCAAATCATAAACAATAAATTATTCTTACAGTACAAACAAAGGTCACTCACGTAAACAGTAAACAACTATAGCATTCACAATGCCAACACAAAATACGATAATTGGCAGACGCTGCATCCTGCCGAGAATACCCGTCATACGCGCATACATAGACCACATAATGGCGCCTGGTGGCTAAAACAACGAATGTTGTTCGGTAGCACGTGGCCAAGAACAATTAACGTAGCAGAGGAGTTTATTTACACCAAACAAACATTGTCACGCATTGTAATAGACTTTAAACAAACAAAAAGGACTTCCATAAACAAAATATTGTAAATTCGTGATTTCTCATCATATGCGCTAGCAAAGATTTCAGCCTTACAAGAAATCATGGTATACGCGCACAAACTGTTAAATGAAGAGATAGTGTTTGTAGACACTCCGATAGCTAATAATTATAAATAGAAATGTAAATACTTTGTTTTCTTGTTATTGTAATTTTTTATAATTACTTGGAATTTAAATTTTACTTGTTGAAATTACTTGTTAATGAGATAAATAGAAAATGTTATAGTTTCTTTTTTTGTGTTTGTATTTACTGACAATACTGATATTACCTTAAGTATATTGCTTACTTATCTAAAGATTAAGCACAATTAAATATCCTGCATTTATTACGATTTAGTTAAATTTGAACATAATAACATATAAACTGTTAAATCTATTCTAAGATCTCACTGTAGTATAGAGCTGTGGTGATGAAATCTTTCATATACAAGTATTGATAGCATCTGTTGAATATATTCCTATAGCAATACAAATGTCTTTTTCCAGACCGACTACTTAAAACATACAGGGTCTTCTTTATGTATTTTATATGTTTTTATGAAATTTGTAGATGTTAATTTTGAATAAATTATTTCATGTTTTGAGCATTTTTATAAAGAAATAGTCTTTGCAACATGTCTCTAAAGATATTCTGCTAGTTTATTTGTTAAAATATCTGTTGTGCGGTTTTATATCTATTATTGTAGTAGGTTTTGTTTTTGAAAAATGTAAATTCTTGAAGAAGCAGTAACAAAAATATTACATTTCACTCTGACCTATAAGGCCTTTCTGCATCATTAGCAATAATTTACAACTTCTAGCATTGGGAGGAGAAAGGGGGGTAAATTTAATATAACAACCCAACATTGTCTCTGAAAATTTCTAATTTTGTAAATTGTGTTCAGTGGGATTTTTCTCATGGATAGCAAATTTCTACGACTTAGGTAAAATTATATTGTAGAACGATATGATAAATGTTTAAACAAAACTGGAAACTATGTAGAAAAAAGATACAAGGAACTATATAAAAATACTTGATCCGTGATGTTTAAATTTTTACATGAAAATAAGACCTTACCTCTGAATAGCCATTACAATTTATTTGATAGTTTCTTTTACGGAGATATTAGCATATCAGATGTTTTATAAATACTTTACCAACATTTTGGAAACTCACACTAATCATAAGAACTATTAAAGAAAGAAGAATTTTTAAAACTAGTAATTAACTTTTTCTTAAAATTCTAGACTAAAACACTGTAGTATGCTTTAAAAATAATTTTTAAATTCAAAACCTAGTATATTTCCTAAGTACAATAAATGTCTGGTCATAGAAAACGAGAACATAAAAAAACATCCGTACAATATCGGTCAGTGCAATTACTACAATAAAGGGGTATTTAAGTCAGAAAGATCCGTTCAAAAGCTTCAAACTTAGTGTACCTCTCACCTTGGAACGAGTACTTGGCTAATTCACAATAGGTTCCTGCTAGATCTGAATAACTTGATCCATCAGTGGTTATTTCTTCAGCAATATCCACTGCTTTCTGTAGACTGCAAAGTATTTTCTGATGAAGATGTGACTTTACTTCTGCAGGACTAAAATTACAAGTAACGGTGAATATTAAAAACTAGATGTGCATTTTAAAATTAATCAAATAATTATGTATTTTTCTTATTGTATTATAATTTACATTAAGTGAATTTCAATACAGAAAAATATACTCATCTATCTGAAGAAATATTTGTGTTTATTAATTATTTGTAAAAAGATAACGTTTTACTATTTTATAATATATAGAATATTATATAACATCTGTAACATATATTATATAGGGCAAGCAAAGAAAGATATAAGGAACATTTAAAATTAATTTTGTTGGCTGAATATATAAAAATCTACAAATTTACACAGAGCACAGTAACGTGAATATAATAAATAAATAACAATAACCCTTGCTGCAAATATTTAAACACAGTAGATGTAAATTTCGCTAACACTGTTAGCATCATCAGAGGTTACAAATATATTGTATATTGTAACCTACATATTTGTAGCAAGGGTTAATGTTGTTTATTTATTATATACAAATCTAATTTAGCCACATGATTACATAGATTGCAATGAAAATTTTCCTGAATTGCCTCAAATGAGTTTAATAAAAAAAATTAAATGAAGGAATGAATATATACGAAAATATGGAGAAATATAAACATTCAAAGGAACTAATACGAGAACAAATTCTGGTTAAATTTAAACTTAACATAATATTTTGTGTATTGGATGAAATAATGAAGATATAAATACCTAGCTTGTTAATATAATTATAGTGGCATTGGTAAGTGCATTCGTACTATCAAGTAGGTCAGCAATATTCACTCTGTTTTATCTGACAATATCCTAGCAACATTCTGTAGCAAAACAAAAAATAGGAAACTTGATTATAGGAGACAACTGTGAAAAGGTGACTTTAGAAAAAGGTGATAAATTCTTGGGAAGAAGTGGAAGTTTGTATTCTTGATAAACATGAAATAATTAAATAAAATTTAAGAGAATTAAATAGGGAATGGAGAGTGAATTATTTTTCTTGATAAGGTTAATTTAAAGGTAATTGGAAATTTTGAAAAGTGTTAATGAAAAAAATGCAAGTTAGGGACCACAGACCAACTTTGAAAGTGACCCACCAGAAAGTGGGTGATCAAAAAGTCCCAGGATAGCTACGCAAATTCAGTGCACCACAGCAAAACAATTTTTCAATTTGCTTGATGTAATCATCTTGAATTCTGATTAACTAATTTTAAAAATAATTAACTAAGTGAATACATAATTGCTTACTCTCTCTGCTACTCTAATACCACCAGTAGAGGGTTAGCTTCGTAAAAGGAACGATTGTTTTGAAATGCATCAGCAAGTAAGGAATTACGTATTCACTTAGGTAAGTATTTTTTAAATTAATTTTTCAATGTTTTAAATAACTAAAATGTAATTATTTGTTGTAAAAAAACACTTATTACAACAAATTTTGTTTTATTTACTATCCAGATTACAGTAATGTCATTCGACTAAGAACGTAAGTAACAAATTTACATTAGTAAGATTAAGCTTGAGTTCAGATAGGTTAAGTGTTGTCTACTGAGAGTTTATTTTCTTTCAACTTTGGTCACTATGATACACAGGTTTTGTAGGGGCTTTTTCATAAAACTTATCTACGCCCACATTAAAACACAATTTTGCCAAATATTAGTTATTAATAATATATTAAATGAATATTCCTATAATAAATAAAAATATGTGAAAATATATGACAATATAGCAAGAATAAGCTGGACAAATATGAGGACAGATTATAACAAGCTGGCCAAATAAGAACAAAGACAAGGATTTATCAGTCATTTATAAAAGTCAGTTTTCAATCACCAATAATTCAACTATAACCAAAACAAAAAATAAACTGAACTAATACTAGGTGTGTACTGAACGTGTTCAGGTAGTCAAAGACTCTCCACATCTCAAATAATGTAAAAAAACTCATGGTTCACATGTGCAGGGCAGCATACTCTCTATTGGAGTCATGGGGATCTATGCAACTCTCTACACCCACTCAAAATTCTGGGAGGTTAATATAGTCAATACTAGAACTGTGAAAATGAAACTAATTAGAGAGGAAGCTCTGTAAAGAATACATTCTACATTCTGTAGAAGTCTCTACAGAGACTCTTTAAACAATCATCTGCTTATTCAATAATATATTACTCTGCTTTAAACTACTTTCACTAAGTACTTTCTCCTTGAAAAATAAATGAGCCTTTCAGGATTTTATTTATTGTTTCAATTTATGTGAAAACTGTCTTCAGAAAATAGAATAAGAAAGGTGTGAATTTTTGTCACAATTATGCTAATATGATATACTTATCTAAACGTTGGCTTACCTAAAAATTCCCTTGAGTCCAATGAAATTTTGAAACCCATAATCTGGTCTGAAATTTGTCAGTACCGAAGGTTCATTTTCAACAGCTGTTTTCAAAAAACTGCATAAAACGGCTACGTGGTTATATAATTTCATCTTTAGTGACGGGGATAATGTGTCCACTACGTTCAGAACATCTCCTGGCAAAGGAAATAAAAAATTGGTCAGATCCCAGTCACAATACTAACAGAGTAAGAGCTATTAAAACTATTAAAATATTTCTTATAAAATATAATAAGTAAATGAATTATACAAAAGTCAAAACTTTTCAACTTGGTTTGACAGCTATAATTCATATTTTTTTTAAATTCTCATTTATTGGAATCAGTTGGTCCTCAATTGATTCTAATTTGCATATTTAGTTAAATATTACCCTAATTTTTTTGCTGCAAACTATCATAAATATTCTAGATTTATGAAAAAAGTAAGATAGTAATAAAATAATATATTTTAGTACAATATCCTAGTATGCTCAAAACAATATGATTCAAGTTGAAATTTTGTTCAATAACAAACAAATTGAAAATATAATTAAGTTTTGTTTTTTAAAATTAACATACAGTGAAGGATGACGACAATAACCATTTAAATGAAATATACTTACTCAGTTCATTAGTTGCATCAATTGTCATCTTAAAAATTGCAATATTATCTTGCTCCAATCTAGCCTGCAAAAACTTCACTTTGCTATACAGCAGCTGGAAATTTTCCTCTACTTCAGAACCTGTTGCCTATACAAAAACTTAAGGTTTTATTTTATGAATAACAATATCTGTTGACTCAATGCATAATCAAGATTCAATGATTATAACTGGTTAGTCAAAACAAACCTTCAAGAATTGGCATTAGACATATGAGTTTGCAATTGTATCCTGTATCACAATAGCCATTAAGTCTAGTCAGTAGTAAGGTTTGAGAGAAAATTACATTTATACATATTTACCATACAAAGGAGTATACAGTACATAAACTTGCCCATAATAATATAGTAAAACCTCTCATATCCAGAACAGGATAAAAAGAACAGCATAAAATAAAAATAATGTAGGCATCTTTATTCTGCAAGGCGCCTTGCCGTCTGACCAGTTGGCTGTTTATTCTTTCTTGAATCAGCCAGTTGTGTTGAAGGCTTCGTATCGTTCAGTTCACTAGTGTTATACAGTTGTGTTACCAAAATTAATCAGTTGTGTTTGAGTGTTCGTATCATTCTGTTTACATATGTTTTACAAGATTTCGTGTAATTAGGTAATTTATTTAGTTATTTTACCTGGAATTTGTAATCTACAATATACAGTATGGTGGAAAAATCTGTGTAATCATTCATTAGATTGCAACTAGTGATATTATAAACCTAGTGAGCACACAGCCAGCGCTTACCAGAGGTAATGAAAGAAAACAAACCATAGCGAAGCTTTCCAGGCATTTGACTAGCTGATCGAACAACAAGACGAAGCAACAGGAGCCAATCATCTACTCTGTCAAAGGTGGAGGGATATTTCATCAAAAAAACGTGTTAAGCGAAACGAGCAAACCCCCATTACATCTTTCATCAACAAAAGTGATAATTAATGTACATATATATGTATGTACAGTACAGTATTAAAAACATGCAACCAAATTGTATCTACAGTTCTATATTGCTATTAAAATATAATTGCAATTTCCATTAAGTGTAACTTATCTACTTAGAATAATCATTCATCTACTTCCAATTGAGATGGCTATAAATATGTAGTACAAAGTACACTACCACATAACCCCTAGCATTTCCGGCAAATTTTGTTATCCAAATCGTGCTGTCGCCACATTGATCGGGATATGAAAGGTTTTACTGTACTTACTTCTAGTATAAACTTGTCTCAACAGTTATTTTCCCAATATACTTTCCTTTACCCCCTCCCCAGCTTGAGTAGGCCTGAAGAAGTGGAAAAACTTCAGAATTTAGAAATACAAAAATGCAGGTTAAAACTAAAACTAACAAGAAACTGTAAACAACAAAGTGCTATACTAATACACAGTGCATAGAAAACTCTCTACTGGCCATATGGAGGCTTCAAGGGACATAGCACTCCTGTTTTTATTCTTTGGAAGGAATAAATATATGTTATAGGATCTTTATGCAGGCATAGTAGACAAAATAACAGATTGGTTTATGTAAGTTACTATCACGTTTAGTGTTTGAATATAAGTTTGGAAACAAATTGACAACTGATGAAAAGAGAATAAGATTTATTCATACTGATACTCTAGACATATTGACTAAACATAAACAATCTGCCGTTAGACTAAGTGTTGCTTTATAACACGAATATGTTTTATAATTGTAACAATTTATTAACTAATTATTATAAAAAATTCTAACCATCAAAAGTTAAGAGTTACTACTTCAAAAAAGCAATGAAAGTTCAACTTTACTCTTACTTTTAAAGATTATGATCTTAATCAATGAAATTTTAAACATTATTCCCAAGTATGCCAGAAAGGCATCAAGAAACTATATGACAAGAGCGACATTATACATTATCCTTGAGTTTCTTTATAAGGATCTATTTGAATTATTTCTCAGTGCAAAATTCTTAGGGACAGTAAACATTGAAGATTGATGTCACACAGGTATTTTAACTAGATCAGGAGATGGAGGAATCTTCATCAGAAAAATAATAAAATACTTATCACAAAAGCTTTTAAACCAAACACTAAATTCACATGACTCAAGAGAGACGCAAATAAAGAGTTCAAATGAATTCAGTATATAATATTCAAGATTCATAAGCCAGACAATTGGTGAACAAACTTTTACATGGCACTATGATTGAGTTGGCCGACCAAGAAGACGATGGCTACAGGACCTTGAGGAAGATTTAAGGATACTCGGCATTGCAGCATTGAAATGGAAGGCTAAAGACAGAAGTACATAGTGGGACATTATTAAGAAAGCCAAGGCCCACCCCGGGCTGTAGCGCTATGTAGTAAGTAAATAGGAACTTTGTCAAGTTTATTACACTTGATTGAATTTATTTAGCAATTAAAATGCCGTAATTGTAATAGGCATGTTCTCATTTATAACTTACTACTTTTCTAGTTATAATATATTGATGATGCATCAAAATAAATCAATTAGAAACGCATGCATCTAAATAAAGCTGATATGAATATTTTACTCCAAACATTTAATAATAACTACGTAGTAAGTAAGTAGGTATAAGCCACACTATTCATGAAAATATGCAGACAGAAAGTTGTATATAAATATAAGCAATACCTGAGAATGAATTAAACCAATATACTTTCTAGCAACATAGTAGTTCTCCTGTTGTATTGCACAATCCAAGAGTGAGGCCAACTGTGACTGTGTATGTGCATCCTCCACAACACTTGCAGACACTTCGCAATTTTCCTGTAGCTTACGTGTAAAGAAATGCCTGCACCAAGTTATACAAATTACTTTATATTCTAGTTTAATTATCATACATATAGCCTATATAAACCTATATAAACATTTAATAATTTTAAAGGTTAAAGGTTAACTTTAACCCTTTGATTAGCATTCACATACCAATATGTGCCACAGCCAGCGGGAGCATTCCTGTATATGTACGTTCTACCATTTCTCTCAGATTATCATTGCCCTGCGTTTATGATTTGTGTATTGTGCTGTATTCTAGGTTAAATATTTGCAACTATCTGGACAGTAAATACTACACAGAGTACATAGTTACCATTCTTTTATGTCCAAGTCTATGGATTTTCTCCCGTATTTATAGATCGTTTTAAAGTTTTTGCGATATTTTACAATCAATAAGCGATTGAATAGTGAAGAAATTCTTTTGTGTCCAAAGTCTATGGGTTTTCTTACGTGTTTACAGATTGTTTCGAAGTTTGTGCGTTATTTTACAATGAATAAGTATGTCACAAAAAAAGGTTAACAGGTAAAACAAACTAACTTGCAATTTGTACCCCAGATTTTACAAAGGCCAGACAGGGAGGTCATTTTACACACGCTACCAAAAACACATAAAAGCACTAACAAACAAAAACACCCAATCAAACTTCGCCGAACATCTCTTATTCACAAACCATAACTACACAAATATAGAATCTAATCTACAAACTCTTCACAAACAAAACAAAAATAACTAACAATACACAATCGAACAATATGAAATATACAAACATTTTAAACTACACCCCATACACATACTAAACACCCAATTACTTTATAACTCACACACACTTTTCGATATCATAACTCCTAATACTCACCAAAATACAACCCACATCCCCACCCTAATATCACCCTTCCAACCTACAAAAACCTTGAGATTAGTCACGGTCTGAGATGACAATGGGACACATCCCCCACGAAACAGCTGTCCTCAACAATATAACGCAAGTGCTACTATAGGCAAGTGTAACTATTTACAAGTGTTTTAGTCAAGTATCTATTGTGATGCTGTTAGGTAATAACATTATTCTTCCCTGATGTTCATTACAAGTTTTATTTTATACTCAGCATTTTTTTATAAAAACTGGTAGGATTTAAAGCTAAAGTAGTTTTAGCATTTTCAAGCTTTAAAAACTTGTACAAACCTTGGGCTCTTTTACAAATAACAAAAGCAGTTGTTAGTAAAGAGATATGAAGTAAAATCTTCAGAAAAAAACCTTAAATTATCCGTAAAATTTATACGACTGTAAAATATCCTAATGGTAAAAAAGGATGAATCATGATGTGCATAATTAATCCTGTTTTTAACAATTAGGATACACTAAATATTTCTGATTTTAATTGTCTTTCAAATGTAAAATCTGAATGCCAATGTAATTTGCAGTTACAAATTATTTCTAGTTTTTTTATATCATCTCCTCTCAACTTTATTTCAAAGACAAAGTGTAAAATATATGGTAATTTGAAAATAAACTGTTTGGGTAAAGCATTGTTATAAAAACACATTGATATTCAGTACTATTAGTTGTTTGGGGACTCCAATACATTAAAACAAATGCCCAAAATCAAAATGGTGTTTATAATTTTATTTTTTATATTTTATTTTCAAATTATCCAAACAAAATTTGAAATAACAACGATGTTATAAATGGTCACAATTTCATTTTAACAATGTTTGAGTTTTCCAAATTTCATTCTACAATATATAAAGTACTGCAAAATCTTTTTCCATTGGTAATATTTTATACAAAAGGCTTTTAATTTTAAAATAATGCTGATCAAACATATAATTTAGTGAAGCCATATTAAAATTTTTTTAATAAAAATGTAACTCACCTATAGAGAGTTCGAGTCTCCCAGTTATTTAGAGAATCCAAGTTTGATGGAGAGTTGTTAGTCCAGTGGCGCAAAAGTTCTTTGATTTTGGAATTCCGTTTTGAATGTGCAGTAGGTAAAGATATGTAATGCTGAAAAAATTATGACAATACGTTTAAAGCATTTTAAACATAGATTGAGGCATACTTTATTTATTTTCATATTTTATTTTACTGTTTGAAGATATTTTTCTATTCAAATTTGTCAACGTGAATAAAGTGGCAACTGAGCTACTACAAAGATATGATTGCATACCAGAGATGTATATTAGTATTACTTTGAAATTAACTATAACACTAATTTTATAAAATGTGGGATCATGGGCAGAGTTACAAGTTTTGTTCTGAAGGGGCACGAGATTACCCTGGGGGTGTCAAATAAGGTCCAAGGACTCACTTCCCCAAAAATAGAGAAAATTTAAAAAATTGACGACATTGAGCCTGCATCCAAAAACTTAGGTTATAAGGTATATGTTTTAAACTACTTTTTTTATTCGTAAGTTAGGGTATTCAACTATATGTTTTTCAAAAGACACAAATTGGGGGCTTTTAGACTTAGAGCTTTGCAAACTTGAAAATTTTAATTTTGTTCAAATTTTGCAACGTCATAAGTTCAAAAATAAGCCTGATTTTGTTTCTATGAAAAACAGAACGTTTAATACCAAACTTTGTCTGAAACAATTCCTAAAATTTCATTTTGAACATCATGACTTGTAAGATTAAAATAAAATTCATATTTTTCTTTGAACTTAGTCATATTTAAAAAATAACTCATGTATGATCAAATTAACAACTGATAATGCCGAGTATATTTCTTGTCAGAACTCTTACTATTTTTGTAGTATTTTAATGACATCATTGTAAGCTTTTGAGAATAAACATAATACACCCGTCCAAAAAGTTGGCGGTGCAACACCCTTCTTTGCCCCCCTTAACTCCGCCCATGTGTGGAATGTAAAAATAAAAGCAGAATATGATGTATTTCACAAATTTGGGCAAAACATACTGCAGTAAATAGTAAAGAAACTGTGTAATAAAAGTTGTAAAGCAAGTTCAAGCTACTGCTTTGATTCATAGGCAAGCTTAAAATCATTTTCAATCAGATAACACTTTCCTTGCTTTGTTTGACCCTATAACTGGAATGCAACACAAGTTATATGTAAAATTGTCAAGTATGGATAAAAAATACTATGCTTTAATATTTCATAAATGCAACGAGAGAAACCATTAAAATTCTGAGATTGTATACTTTCACGATTACTACATTTATTACTACTCTTTATTACTCTAAACAATGTGTTATAAACATTAACACATTCAGCACGGCAGCGATATTGGAGATCTCATCAAACTACTGTCTTTTTGTTAACTTCCACATTTTGGCGGCATTGTTTTATCTCAAAATCTATAGTTAAATGCTTAGTTACAAACACGAAAAATAGTAAAATAAAATTAAACACTCTATTTAATTGTAAAAATCAGGAGTGTGCTGGTTAGCTTGCCGTTTCTGGCAGTGGAATCATTGAAATGTTATGCGGGTTGCATAGCTTGTCATTGCATCTAATTATCGTGCCCATTGTTTTCATCTGAATCATTTTATTTCTACCATATACAGATTTATTGGGGATATCAAAACAGTGTATTAGACATTAAAATATTCTTTATTTATTGGGTCACAATAAAAAAACGAAATTTACATAAAATATAAACTAATACAAATGATAAAATACTGAATGACAAATAATAAAACTCAATAAAAAAGATAGAGATAAAAGGATAATTTACATAAAAATCTGAAGTACCTACTGCTAAAATATACTAAATACAAAAATTAACTACTCAACGTTCAACTCAAAATGTTTGTTTCTGCTTGTTTCATAAAGCGATAGAGATCGATAATGTAAACGCAGACATAGATAATGCATATGTCACGTCCAAGACTATTTATAGCCGAGATTAGCTGACATTTGTTTACTACAACCTTATGATGACACATTAGGTTTTTGGGTGTCCAAGTATTTTGTCAATGACTCATATATACAGTAGTCTGTTCCCACCTTGAGTAGGCTCATTCACTTTAATAGGACAGTTACCGTTTATTCTTGTGTTAGTACAGAAAGCTTAGTTTATTCACGGCAGCGATATTGGTGATCTCATCAAACTACTGTCTGTTTTTCCTTAACTTCCAGCCATGTGGGTTGCATAGCTTGTCGTAGCATCTAATTATCGAGCCCATTGTTTTCATCTCAATAATTTTATTTCTAACATACACATTTTTATTGGTGACATCAGAACAGTGTATTAGACTCTAAAATATTGTTTTATTTATCAGGTCACAATTTAAAAAACGAAATACAAATAATAAATTACTGTATGACAAATAAGAAAACACAATAAAAAAGACAGAGAAAAAAGAAAATTTATATACAAAACTAAAGACCCTACTACTAAAATATATTACATACTAAAATAAGCACTCAACGTTCAACTCGGAATGTTTATTTCTGATTATGCCAAGTGTTTCGAAGATCATAATGTAAATGGAGACATAGATAATACATATGTCACGTTCGAGACTATTTATAGCTGAGATAAGCTGACATTTGTTTACTACAATCTTATGTTGACACATTAGGTTTTCGGGCGTCCAAGTATTTTGCAATGACACATATTTACAATAGCCTGTTCCCACCTCTAGTTGGTTCATTCACTCTAATTAGACAGTTATCCTTTATTCTTGTGTTAGTTCAGAAAGCTTAGTTAATTTTTACGATTGTTGTTTTTACCTGATATTTTGCCACGTTAAATGGTTCAAACTAAAAAAAAAACATTTAAATATAAAAGGTAAACCAAATTAAATCTGTTCATAAAACTCCCAGAAACATTGTTACAGTTGAAGCATCAAAAGTTAAATTGGGATTGTCGGATTTAAAAATGGCTCAGGTACAATATTCTCCAAACTCTTCTGAAGCATTGGCGTAAAAATCAAACCTTTATACAAACGCGTATCGACAGTAGAGAAGTTTCAATTAACCTGGGAATGAGCGTGCCGGTGAGCTCGCTGTATCTAGGAAAATAAGCTAGGACCGCATCGGCACGCTCTCGGTACCTCGTAAGGGAACCCAGAGCGTGCCGGAACGCTAGCCATGCCGAAAGTGTTAATGAATTCCAAATCTCATTTGAGATTTATTGATTGGATCAATATATTACGGTGATGAACAAAAAACTAGGTGCAGTCAACAAGGCGCAGTGAACAGTTAGCCGTTGCAAAGCTCAGCAACAAATATTAGTAAGAGGGTTCTTAATGACGTGAGTGATGATGTCCCATGGCGCCGATCGCCAATATGCTGAGCTGGCGGTGTGGTTTGTTGTGCTCTGTCTGGAATATATCATACTCTTAGTAAGGTCGTTTTACTGATGCAACACACAGTTTACTGATGCAGAAACACAGATATATACACATAATATTTGGGGGTGTAATTTAACTGATTAATCTTACAATTGCAATAAATAACAGAAGCAGTTAATACTGGTGACTCACATGTATCTCCATCATGGATTGTAGCTGTAACAGCTTCTGAACTCGTAGCTTTCTCTGTAGAACATCCAACTGTGACCAGTTGTCAATAAATTGCGACAGATTATTGTCTGAATATAATCTGCATCTCTTCCCATCATCTCTCAACAAGTAAACCATGCACAAGTATTCTCCAAGACGGCTCTAAAAGAGAAACATTATATCTTTCAAACAAACATTAACAAATCAACAATTTTGTATTTTTAAAAAATGAAATAGTTTTAGTGAAAAACATACTGAAGAAGTATACTAAATTTGTGTGTGTGTGTCTATAAAACATTTGTTTTCTTTTATATTTATCATTAAAACAAGAATAATTTCAACTAAACTAATCTAAACATTTTGTTGACATTCCTTATCAGCATTCTCAAGACCTACTTCACACGTTAGCTGCCATAAGCAACCATCTGGTCTGACAATATAGGTATTTTTGATTGCTGTGTAGGACGAATTGGTCTGATGGGCTCCCATGCATTACAATATATTACTTAAACCTTCCATATATGTACAATAGACAAATCATAGAACCAGTATGAAATAGAAATGATCTATTTATTTACAGAACAAAAAAAGTATTTCTATATTTATTTATTTATTTAGCATTGTTATCTTTTAACAAATACTTAATTAATCAACCGTGTTTTCATTACAACAGTAAATTTTATGGTGAAAGAGTAATCAGTAACTCAGGTAAACTCAGTTACACATTCCAAAACTAAACATTATTTATTGTTTGCAAACTAAAATGTATATTGGAATTACAAAATTAGTGAAAAACAATTTTTATGACTTTTGTTGTTCATTGACAATAGCCAAACCTTTTGTTCATATGTGTTTGAGACACTAATGTAGATGCTTAGTGTGCTAGGAAATGTTATATCTTAGTAACATATTTATAAATTTATTTAAACTTTAGTATTTGGTATAAAACCACCATATTGATCTAAAGTACGAACGCCGATTTTACTACAGTATTAATTCATTCAAATTTAGAATTACGAAGGCTGTTATTTTATCAACTTCCGATGTGGTATAAAAATAAAACTAGTGAGAGTAATTAAATAAATTTATTATCAAGAGTTAGGTACATTATTAGTTACTTTTCAACATAATCGCCTTTTAAATTGAGGCATTTTTCATACCTGTGTACAAGCTTCTTAATACCTCTTTCATAGAAGTTTGCCGCCAGTGATTTGAGATGGGTTTTCACGGCGACTTGCAGCTCGTCGACAGTTCGGAAGCTCTGCCCTCCTACCATCATCTTCAGTTTCGGGAAAAGGTGATAGTCGCTCGGCGCTAAATCAGGGCTATACGCTGCATGGTCAAAACATCCCATTTAAACTCGTCAAGAAGACGTTTCGTCAAAGCAGCACTGTGAGGACGGGCGTTGTAATGAATGAGCACAACTCCTGATGTGAGCATTCCTCTCCTTTTGTTCTGGATAGCTCTCCGCAAACGTTGTAACGTACCACAGTATCCTTCCGCATTGATTGTGGTCCCTGGCTCTAAAAACTCCACAAGCAAAACACCTTTTTGATCCCAAAACACGGTGGCCATAATCTTTCTGTTGTTGAACGTTTTTTTAAAATTTTTTGGGTTTGGAGAGTTTCAATGCATCCATTGTTGGGACTGCTGTTTCGTTTCTGGGGTGTCGTACAGAACCCATGTCTCAACTCCTGTCACGATTTTGTTCAAAAAATCATCGCGATCAGCTTCGTAACGATTCAGAAAAGACCTTGCTGACGCCATTCGCCGAGCTTTGTGGTCATCAGTCAACATCTTCGCCACCCATCGAGCACAAAGTTTTTTGTAGCCTAACTTATCAGTTACGATAGGGTATAGGGCTTACCTTGAAATATCAGGAAACTGATTGGATAGCTCCTTAATCGTAAACCTCCGTTTGTTTTTTACACTTTGGTCAACTCGTTCCACGAGGTCTTCGTTTGCGATCGACTTTCATCCTTGACCCCCTTCATCATGAATGTCAACTCGTCCATCTTTAAATTTCCTACACCAATCACGCACTGCATTGTCACTCATAAAGCATTCACCGTATACTCGCTTCATTCTACAGTGAATTTCTGCTGCGGATAACCCTTCAGCTTGCAAGAAACGAATAACACTTTGCAACTCACACTTGGCGGGAGATTCTATCAATGTAGCCATGTTTATGTGTCACTGGATAAACTGGTAATGGCGTCGGACGCCGAAAACGAGTGAGGTTGTAGTGGGAGAGGTGCGTAGTCGATTGCAGCGCATTACTGGCCGATGCCGCTCGCCCTGCTGTCTAGCGGTACAGACGGAAGTTGAAAAAAAAACAAACAGCCCTCGTACAAGGTAAAAATAAAACCATAAGTGATATTATCAGCTGCATAGAAAAATTTAGAACAAAATTCATTTTTGTAATAGAAGATCTGCAGCGCTGCCATCAGTAGAGGTATAGCTTCGTAAAAGCAACGATTGTTTCGATAGGCGTCAACAAGTAAACTCTTAAGTATTCACTTATATATAGATTAATTAATTATGGTATAAAACTTTAATTTCATATGCGTGTCAATGCAATGACTTATGTCATCATCATTAGTGATGCTGCCACAAACACATAACTTTAATTAAAGAAAGTGGAAGATAGCCTATCATATTTTTTAGATATTTAATCATATTTCTTAGATAGCAGACAAAAATATTATACGAGGTGTGGCTAGAAAAAAACCGAACTGATGCTATAAAAAAATTTTATTTTCCATTATTTACAATTTGATGTTATCTCCTTCAATGTACTCTCCTCCTCGGTCTATACACTGCTCCATACGAATTTTCCACTGTTCATAGCAATGCTGCAGATCATTTTCGGTAAGTCCATACATTACTTCCGTCGCTTTTTACTGCTTCAACACTCTCAGATCTAGTTCCTTTCAAAGCTGACTTGACTTTAGGGAAAAGAAAAAAATCACAGGGGGCCAAATCAGGTGAGTAGGGTGGATGGTCTAAGATGGGAATGTTGTGATTGGCTAAAAACGTCTTCACTGACAACGCATTGTGAGCTGGGGCATTGTCTTGGTGCAGGATCCATGTCTTTTTTTTCCACAAATCGTTCCGTTTTCTCCGTACTCGCTCACGTAGGGTAGTCAGGACGCTAACGTAGTAATGCTGATTCACTGTTTGTCCCTCTGGTACCCAATCAATGTGTACAATCCCTTTGACATCAAAAAAAACAATCATCATTGCCTTGAATTTCGATTTTGACATTCGTGCTTTTTTTTGTCGTGGAGAATCAGGAGATTTCCAATGCATCGATTGGCGTTTGGTTTCGGGATCGTAAGTAAAAAACCACGATTCATCACAAGTAATAACATTTTGTAAAAAGGTGGGATCACTTTCAATGTTTTCTAGGATGTCAGAACAAACCATTCTTCGGCGTTCCTTCTGTTCAATTGTGAGACACTTTGGAACCATTTTTACACACACTTTGTTCATGTTGAAATTTCATGAAGAATCTGCCTAACACTTTCCTTGTCAATTCCTGTCAACTCAGACATTGCTCTGATTGTTAAACGGCGATCTTCTCGAACAAGTTTACCGATTTTTTCAATGTTTGCATCAGTTTTTGCTGACAATGGTCTGCCAGTGCGAGCGTCATCACTTGTGTCTTCGCGGCCATCTTTTATCATTTAAACCACTCAAACACTTGTGTTCGCGATAAACAATCATCGCAGTACACTTGTTGCAACATTACAAACATTTCACTTGCAGATTTTCCAAGTTTGAAAAAAAAATTTGATGTTAACACGCTGTTCTTTCTGTACACTCAACATTTTTCCGACGCACAGACAAAACGTCAACCACTTAGAACAGACGCCACGGGCAGACTGAGCGCAGGAGGCAGATGAAACTCGAGTAGTAGGTGGACCAAGAGTCACGTGACAGGCCAGGCGACTTTCAGCCTTATTGCATTCGTTTTATTGTTTCACCTGTGCTAGTTCAGTTTTTTTCTAGCCTCACCTCGTACGTTATGTTCCTTTTCTTTAATTAAAGTTACACGTTTGTGGTAGCATCACTGATGATAATGATAACAAAAGTCATTGAAACATATATGAAATTAAAGTTGAATAATTGTTAATTGAGTATATTTCTTGTGTTTATATCTAATATAATATAGTAAATATAAGATTCATATAAGAAAATATGCAATTATGTAAATAATAGTGTTAAAAATTGAGTAAGAAAAAATAAATAGTTATTTCCATATAATTTGTTTGGAAAATTAAAAATAAATCATTATTTTAAAACCATTTAATAATAATTATAAGAAAAATTAAAAATGTTATAATTAAAACATGAAAATAACCAAAAATTAGAAACAAAAAATTTAATATCAATAAAGTTATCTTACTAAGTGGAACTATTACACTAAGTGAAAATTATTAATGGAGTTTAACAAACACAGAAAAGATTGATTTTTTTTTATTTGTTTACTGACCTTCATATGGTCTTCCTTTACAGGATCAGACATCCAGTCGTGAACTGTTTGCAAGAATTCTGTACTGTGAAAATTTTCAGTCAGCGCGATATTAATCTCAGATGACATTAGCCCAGGCAGGTAGTGGTCAAGAGTCCTGTGAAACAACCAAAACACATTTGTCAGAACAAATATATATAAAGAACTAAGTCAAAATACAAATACAAGAATTATAATTGAATTTACATTATAATTCTTGTATTTGTATTTTGACTTAGTTCTTTATTAATACACAAGAATACATATTGCGATATATATATATATATATATATATATATATATATATATATATATATATATATATATTAGGGATGGGCCGATTCCGATTCTCGATTCCAGGAATCGTCGATTCTAGGTGGTATCGAGGAATCGTCGATACTCGATTCTTCATCATAAAAGTGTCGATTCCGATTCCTATTTTGTTAACTATTAAAATATGCGTGTGGAGTAATTTATTACCAAACAAAATTTATTACCAAAATTTATTATATTTGTGTGGAAAAATAATTAATTACCAACTATGCCTTATTTATGTATTAGTTGATTTGAATGAATTAAATGATTAAAGTAAACGAAAATATTATTATTTATGAAGCAACAGCAATCAAGATCGTAACCATTTCTGGTCGTTTGACATCGCTCGTCTCTCTCTCTCTCTCTCTCTCTCTCTCTCACTAAATGTCAGAACAAAACACAAAAAAGTACAGTAAAAACTCGATTAACCGTCACCGTCGAAACCGTGGCCATGACAGTTGAGCGAATAGACGGATAACAGATACACTGTATTATTCCTCCGAAACTTAACCTTAATAAATTATAATATAGACAGATATCACTCTCATTGTTGAAGGTTTTGTGTAGCCTATTACATTAAAACAGAACTTTTAAAAGGTTTTGCCATATGACCAAGATGTTAACTAAATTAATGATTAGAGGACTTAGCGTGTAAGCTAATATAACTTGAAAGAATCGAGAATCGAGAATCGACTAAAGAATCGAGAATCGAAAGGAAAATTTTAGAATCGGAATCGGAATCGAAAATTTTAGGAATCGGCCCATCCCTAATATATATATATGAATTTTTGGACTAGATAGGAGACTGACAGACTTACCTAATGTCAATAGTCCACAACTGCAATCTCTTGGAAATAAATACATATAAAAACTTAACACGCTATTGAAATATTTCGATAAAAAATTATCTTCATCAATCAAAAAGGAGAAAACAGTTTTTTTCTCTCTTTTTTGATCGAAATATTTCAATAGAGTGTTAAGTTTTTATATGTGTTTATTTCCAAGAGATTGCAGTTTTGGACTATTGCCATTAGGTAAGTCTGTCAGTCTCCTATCTAGTCTAAAAATTCCTAAATAAGCTTTAAGCTCTACTAGAACTAACCTATATATATATATATATATATATATATATATATATATATATATATATGAAGTTAATATATTACTATTTTTGAGTAATTTTATCCACCATTAAGTGCAATAATTTTACCTTGAGTGATGAGGCACCTTTCGGTCTTTGACCATTGTCGAATCACTCAGAGTGATTCGACAATGGTCAAAGACCGAAAGGTGCCTCATCACTCAAGGTAAAATTATTGCACTTAATGGTGGATAAAATTACTCAAAAATAGTAATATATTAACTTCATAAAGTCAGTGCAACGGAAAAACAATGGATAATATCAAATATCAAGAATATATATATATATATATATAAAACACTTAGAATTGCAGTTTTTGTGTTGTACATCTTGAGGTATTTTCTTTTATATAAATCTCACTTTTGGTATCACTTGGCAAAAAAAAAAAAACACTACTAACTGATATGTTTCAGCAAACGCATTTCGTACTAGGTCAGGGCAATGTTTATCACACATGACAGTTCCATGACTCAAAGCATTGAACAATGAACTAACCTAGTGCAAATTGCCTCTGCTGAAAAATATCAGTAAGAAGTGGTTTTTTTGCAAAGTGATAGCAAAAGTAGTTTTTTATGCTTACACTATAATGTACCTAAAAAGTATCTTATCAAGTATATTTCCGAGTTGACTTTCAGGAACTAATAATTACATGCTCTCATTTTCAAGCTTTTTTGAAGACTGCCGCTTCTTGTAGTAGGGAGGTGTGTAACATTTCTGTTGTCACATGGTATAACTCTTGGTTATATTTTCAGTTTCACTCCATTGTGGGTTTGTTTTGGGCTGTCTTGGGGTTAATTGTATCTATTAAGTAAAATAATTTATCATTTTTTATTTTATTAGTACTTGTTCATTTATTATATTATTTTTGTGTTTATAAATTTGCAATTGTTCCTAGATTGTCATTTTTAGCCCTTTTTGTACTTTCTTGTGGTTAAATATATGTTTTATAGTATAGAGAATGTGTGGTTATTTTTTATGGAATGTGTGGCTAAGTTTAAAATGTAAGTGTTTGGTATGATGTATACTTTAAGGTGTTTTTTTAAATCTGTCTTTTAATTTCTTTTTTGTTTGGCCAACGTATAATTTTAGTTGCAGTCTGGGCATTCAATTTTATAAATTTTGTTATTAAATATTGAGCATATTTTTTCTGGTCGAATATATAATAAGTGAATACAAGAAAATAGTGTTGCTGGTCGAATATATAATAAGTGAATACAAGAAAATAGTGTTGCTAAGTTAAATATGTGTGGGGGGGGGTTTACCATAATAGGGGGCAGTAATTTAAAAGGCTCAAATTAAACGGAAGATAAAAAAACTCTAGTTTTGTCATACCTTATTGATATTTTTCTATCTTCCAACAATATTTTTATGTTATCAAAATCAATACTTCCAATAGTGTATTCTAGATACACTAAACGTTCTAAAATCTGGCCCCCTTCACCAATCTGACCCCTCCAGTAATCCGGCATTTTTGTCAAGGGCAGAAGATGTAAACATAGTCAATATGTAAACTTACCTTTTATAGATTTTTTACTGAATGCCGATGACAGTGACTGAGTGACCTTCACGCCACCCAGTTCTAGTTGTGTTGCTTGTGATAAACAAATTATTTCAAGCTGTATGTTGTTGCAGTAGCTATGCACAATGACTGTTACAAAAGTGTAAGTGTACAATGTTGTTGCAGTGTAAATGGAAACATTAAAATTTTTGTTATTATCGCTAAAGATAGGGTAACATTTTATTGTAAAGTACAGACCTGTACATTCATTGTAGTTTTATCATTTCAAGTACAGTACAAGACTATTTTCCTAGGTTTTCTTTATTTTCGGGCAATATACATAAATATTGTTCAATGTGCATTGTGTTTTTAATGGACTCTTCAGTAATCGACAATATCTCAGTCTCATATCTGCAGATGGGAGAGTTTACTGTAATATAATACTTAAATAATTGCATTCGACAAGGAGTAGTAATGATATTAGGGTGGCTTAGTTGCTTAAAGTGCAACTAGAATAAAACTAGTTAGGGTAGCTTAAAGTGCAACTAGAATAAAACTAGTTAGGGTAGCTTAAAGTTTTTTCTAGAATAAAACTAAAAGAAGCATTTTTTTACTCTACAATTACTTATCTTTACTAAGCATATGTTTTACAATACCCAACAACACTATACTGTGCGCTGTACTATATGTACATTTGAAAACATACATAAACAAAATCTATCCCTCACCTTGTCTTTAACATAGACTTATACATCCTGTTAGTTAGGACAAAACTGTACCAGACAGAATAAATGAAGGGTAAAAGAAAAAAGAGAACAATAAAAACAGGTTATTCTACACAATATCAAGAGCACAGTGGTACAATATACTATAGTAAAAATATTGAAAAGAACCCCAATACCACAAAAATAATGAAAAATAACAAATAAAACAAGTTACTTAAGATTAAACCCTTCTAAGAGCTTAAGTAACTTGTTTTATTTGTTATTTTTTTATTATTTTTGTGGTATTGGGGTTCTTTTCAATATTTTTATTGTAGGTTACTCTAGGTTAGAAGTTAGGTAATCTATTCCGTATCAGTAATTTTTGTATACATTTAAATATTGTCATGCTTTTATATTCTGGTAATCAGCATATAAATTTTATTTCTTTAAATAAATGATTTTGTTTATAAAACTGAGTTTTCCAATTTTTGGTTTGCCATAAAACATTGTTAAAGATGCAGTCAAAAATTAAAATTCCAACATTTTATTTATATTTACTTACTATGTTTTTAATTAAATTATTTAGGAATGAGTTTTTAAGAAATATATAAAATTAAAAACTTTTGCTTCTAAAAAAGTAGTGAGTTTTATTGAGACAAGAATTAATTTTAATATCTATCTCCTTGTCTATGGTTTGTTGCAGGTAGTATTAATGCTATTATTAGCTGTCAGGCTCCGTTGGATCCTCTGTGATATTTCGCACAGTTTCGTTCTACGCCTTGCCATTACTGTGTTTACAATAGTCTTAGTGTATACTGTAGCTCAAGTAAATGTGGTGAGTCATACCTTTTAACATGACAATTCCTGCTAGAATACATGCAGTGATCTTACCTGCTTTACCTAGCTTTTAAAGAATCTTTGTTGCCTAAAGCTTTGTTTTATGGCAACTGTGTTGGAAGACAATGGATATCTCCACTGCTCGTTTTGTGACATGTTAAATAGTAAACTGGAGATTGTTGCTAAATGTAAGCATGTGTTCTCATTGCTGATCTGTGAGTCAAGACATGTGCTTACTAGAGTTTTCTTACTAATCAGACTACTGGTCTCCTTCTAGTTTTCCAGAATTTTCATAAAGTGATATTATTTTCAAAAGACTTTCCTTAAAATGTCATAGTCTAAGCAGGCAGTTGTTTATATAAAGACAAATATGAAAGATATTAGATAAAATTAGGAATTGAAAGAGTAAATTAAAGGAAACAGAAAACAATGTTTGAATTACTTTATGGATTAAAAACAATAAAAAATTAACCTTACCAAGAGTCGTACCAAATCTCGTTCAAGTCGTTGTTCACTTGTTTTCTAATAATGGTATTCAATCCTTTCCAATCAGACATGTATTCACAACACTATAAAATACAAATATTATTTATAATTTAAAAAAAGGAATTTCTATATGAAACTCATATCTTCTAGTCAATATTAATCGGTTTTGACTCTGGAATACAAAAATAAAGCTGTGATTAGTTATATTGTATGATTTTGAAGGAACAATTTTTTATAATAGTTAGATATGTTACTTTTAAAAAAAACACATAAATATATCTGAATATTGTAATATAAGAAAAAATAACTACGCATATATTTTCCGGTTGGTTTATATTATTGAAAAATAATAATAAATTATTATTATTAATTAAAACAAGAATATATCAAATAGCCCAAAAAAAGAATACAATAAAAAAAAGTAGAATTTAAAATATTAAAGTTTACCGTAAAACATGCTTCATACAAGAAGTCTTGCATAACCGAGCTCCCTGCTTTAATGATTGCTTCAGTATATTTCTGCTGCGCTCCTCTCCAGTTCCCAATACTCTCATCCTGTAAAGCCTCTTGAACAAGTGTGCCACAGGTTGACGCCATCTTGTCTTCAAATATACCTTTCACCACATCCATTTCTCCCATACATCTATACATCCTGAAATATTAGAAGATACATATTAACTCTGAAGTAAATACGAATGTAAGAGATAACACAGCCTTTCAAACAATAAATATTTGTAAGTTAGGGAAAACACACAAGAAGAGAGGCAGAGCCGAACAGAGATTCGTAAAATTGTAAATAGGATGCTGTATGTGTGAAATTAGATGTGTGGCCCTTGTTTTCACTGAAAATATTGAAGTGGCCCTTCAGGGTTTAGAAATTGGCCATCCCTGGTTTAGAACATGAATATTTTTCAATAACAATTTTTTTGAATTCTCAAAAATATTTTTTTTCAATTTATAATAAAAGAATAAATAATTCATAATCCAACAGTCGAGCCATACATCAAGAATATAAAATAAGGAATGTAGATTTACAACAGTGTTAACACAAGCAACACACTCCCAGTAATCTGGTATTTTTAACAATTCGGTATGATCAAGATCCCGAAGGTGCTAGCTAGATTAGTAGACAGTTAATACAATAAAAATGCATAAAAGAAAGTATTCATGGCGTATTATGGAGTATTCATGATGATGAGACAGTATTAAATTCTACTATGCTAACTGAATCTAATAAAAAGATAAATGTTGTTATCAAATACAATTATCATTTTGTTTAGTAATAAAAAAGTTGAAACTGTCCCCTGTAGTAGATAATTTTATTAGTCAACAAATTTTTAAAAAAGAATTGAAAAATTTTTAACTTTGTCTCTCAAAGTGATATTTGAAACAAAAGTGCTACTTTAAAAGTGGTTTTGTTTATTAACACATTCAAGCCTATGCCCGAGTATAGATCGGGCCATCTAGTTAACACAACTGCCTACGCTCATGTGTAGCTCGGGATCCCGTATTTATTTCCATAGCAATGAAATCCCCATGTATTCTTGGTTTTGTCGATATCGTTTTTATAATGGTTATTCTACTTTACATGACTTTACCTTAGGGCAATCAGAGTTGCTTTTATGAAAAAAAAACTAAATTTGTGAAGTGTGACGAGCGAAAGCTAGAAGACAATTGTTTTTCAGATGTTGGTCATATAGTGAATGTTTTGTTAGTGCGAGTTGTTTAAATTTTGAATTTGTTTTTGTTTCCTCTAAATTTTGTCAATCAGTTATTTCGTTTATTTAATTTGTAGTTCGTGTAATTTCTGTTTAGGTTTTGAGTTTGTTGTTTTTTGGTTTAAATTTATTCTTCAGTTATTTAGTTTATTTAATTTTTATTGTTAGAGATATTACGTTAAAGATATAATGACTAAAGACACTTTAGGAATCAATTCAATACGAGATATGTTGTTTTTAGACAGTGACAGTGAAACCTATCTAGACTGAGGTACAATCGACTTATCTTTTGTTAATGAACGGAATGAAAATGTAAATGACCCAATTTTAGATTACAATTCAGAAAAAGAGTTTTCTAAGTTTTAAAGGAATTATTTCTAAATTTCATTTCAAAATGTTATATACCATGTAATAACTGATTTTCATTCCAATGTAAAATATGTGTAGTCAAGTGCAGTAATGTACAGTGTTGCTATTTTATTTTTAATTGTTTCATTCCCTTTACAAAGATGTATAATTTGTTGTAAATATGCCAGGAATTTTTTGTATTTAACTTAACACGTTCAGCACGGCTAGCATACCGGCACGCTCTGGGTTCCCTTACGAGGCACTGAGAGCGCACCGCCATGCTCACTCTCAGTCTAATTGAAACTTCTCTAGTGTCGATACGTGTTTGTATAAAAATTTGATTTTTATGTCAGTGTTTCAGAAGAGTTTAAAGAACATTGCCTGAGTCGTTTTTAAATCCGACCATCCCAAGTTAACCTTTGATGCTTCAACTGAAACAATGCTTCAGGGAGTTTTATGAAGAGATTTAATTTGGTTTAACTTTTATATTTTAATGTTTTTTTTTCATTTGAACCACTTAACGTTGCAAAATATCGGGTAAAAACAACGACCATAAAAATAAACTAAGTTTTTTGAACTAACACAAGAATAAATGATAACTGTCCTATTAGAGTGAATGAACCAACTCGAGGTGGGAACAGACTACTGTAAATATGAGCCATTGACAAAATGCTTGTACACCCGGAAACCTAATGTGTCATCATAAGATTGTAGTAAACAAATGTCAGCTAATCTCGGCTGTAAATAGTCTCGGACGTGACATATGCATTATCTATGTCTGCGTTTACATTATCGATCTCTATTGCTTTGTGAAATACATGATATAAACAGAAACATACATTCCGAGTTAAAAAATGAGTTTTAATTTTAGTATGTAGTATATTTTAGTAGTAGTAGGCACTTTAGATTTTTATGTAAATTATCTTTTTTTCTGTCTCTTTTATTGTTTTATTATTTGTCATAAAGTATTTTATCATTTGTATTTCTTTTTTTTAATTGTGACCCGATAAATAAAACAATATTTTAACGTCTAATACACTGTTTTGATGTCCTTAATAAAACTCTATACGTTAGAAATAAAATTATTGAGATTAAAACAACGGGCACGGTAATAAGATGCTACGACAAACTATTCAACCTGCATAGCATTCCACTGCCATCAGAGGTGGAAGTTAGCGAAAAAACATACAGTAGTTTGATGAGATCACTAATATCGCTGTCGTGCTAAATGTGTTAAGCACCTCCAGGCAATAGAGACGGGCGCCTATTAGGGAGTAGGGTTTATAGTGTTAACAATGATCTTTGCATTAGAACATGTGCCACGGTTATCCATAAACTTCACCACAGAAGAAATGTTTCAATAAAACTTATACAAGTGATTACAATGAAGCTAAAGATTTATAAAGATGTATCAGACCACAATAATTAAGATGTTGAAATATTTCTGTGTGAAGAATCTGGGGCCATTCCTGGTGTACTGTAATGTTCATTTTAGTAAATTTTATTATTTTCAAAAAGGCATAAATTGAAAAGGAATAATAAAAGAAAATTACAAATTCAGATCTTCCAACAATAACTGTGAATACCTTTAAACTGAATTATAACTATAAAAATTAAGTCACATATTAAATTCTTTTTGTAATAACACGTCATAAAACACACACACATACACATATATATGAAGTTGATATATTACTATTGTAAATACTTTTATCCACCACTAAGTGCAATAATTTTACCTTGTTGTGATGAGGCACCTTTCGGTTACTTGACCATTGTCGAATCACTGTGATTCAGTGAACAGTGATTCAACAATGGTCAAGTAACCGAAAGGTGCCTCATCACAACAAGGTAAAATTATTGCACTTAGTGGTGGATAAAAGTATTTACAATAGTAATATAACAACTTCATAAAGTCAGTGCAACGGAAAAATAATGAACAATGTAAAATATCGATATATATATATATATATATATATATATATATATATTCTTGATATTTAATATTATCCATTGTTTTTCCGTTGCACTGACTTTATGAAGTTAAAATAAGATTTGAAGAACATTATAGAGCATTCAAAAATAAAAATTCTAAAATATCAAATGTTGCAGCACACCTAATTTCCCATAAACACGAAATTACAAATTACGAAAATAACCTAACCATACTGGAAATAAATAACAACCCAATAGAACTAAACTCACTAGAAAAATACCACATTTATAAAAACATACACAACAACTTAATGAATTTACAAACAACATATACAGAAGACATACTATACAGAAACCTCATACACACAGATCAAGAAATAGTGCGCGTAACTTCTACAAACACCGGCTTCACGGACATAGCATCCACAGCAGAGAACAATCAGTGATTCGACAATGGTCAAAGACCGAAAGGTGCCTCATCACTCAAGGTAAAATTATTGCACTTAATGGTGGATAAAATTACTCAAAATTGGTAATTTATTAACTTCATATATATATATATATATAGGTTAGATTTAGTTGGTAAAGATTATTTAGATTTTTTGGACTAGGAGACTGACACTTACCTTGGTAAGAGTCCACACTGTAGTCTTGAAATAGAAACACATAAAAGCACTTAACCAATGATATATTTCAACCACACAGTAGTCTTTGTCAATCAAAGAGAAAGCACAAAAAGAAATATGAGAGAATGAAATAAAATAAATATCATTATTTTATAATAATAAATAATAAATAATTTCAAATAAATAAATATTTATTTTATTTCATTCTCTCATATTTCTTTTTGTGTTTTCTCTTTGATTGACAAAGACTGTGGTTGAAATATATCATTGGTTAAGTGCTTTTATGTGTTTCTATTTCAAGACTACAGAGTGGACTCTTACCAAGGTAAGTCTGTCAGTCTCCTAGTCCAAAAAATCTATATATATATATATATATATATATACATATATATATATATATATAATCAATTCACTTGGTATAAAACTACTACTTACTGATAATTCGCATATAAAACATTGCAATTTTAAAAACATGTGCAATTTTATCAAAGACATGACTCAAGCATTGTGACTCACAGCAATGAACAATGAACTGACCGAGTGTGAAATGTATTTGCTGAGAAATATCTGTAAGTAGTGGTTTTTTGCTAAGTGAATTATGAAGTAAGAATTATACTTAACTGAAAACACTTGTACATATGTTACACCTGCCTTTAGTAGCACTTACTTTTATGATTGTTGAGGATGATGAACTATGATTTAACTGAGGTACAGTTGACAATGAGATACAACTCCTGAAATGGCTGCCTCAATAATCATAAAAGTAAGTGTAACATATGTACAAGTGTTTTTAGTTAAAAACTAGTAGCTCACATGAAGATGGAATCAACTATTATAAATATACTTACTCCGCAAGTTGTATCCATAAATTGTTTGTCCTCTTTAAAGAAGATCCGGGTTTGGACCTTTTATCCACAGGAGGCTGTGTATCATCTGCTCCTAGCAGAAGCCGTTCTATCAGCAACGAACCCAACGAGAGCAACTTGCTGTTCTTACATACTGAAACAAAGAAGAGACGATTTTAAAATCACTGATGTATACCAATAATCAAACCATGTTCCTCTTGCAGGAAACAATCCTGTTTCATATTTGTTTTCAATTGATTATTCATTAAAATCTCTATTGAAACCTACTAATATAGAACTCGGTCAATATAAACTTATACAGGTAGTTAGAAGTTTACAGGACAATAAAAGCTTTTAATGCAGATCATTTTGTATATGCATGTCTCAAAAATGAAAATTTTGAAAGACTTACTTTCTTTCCCATTTTGTATAAATTACTTATATTGTAAGAAAATAAGCAAATTTTACCGATATTCTTAATATCCAGTAATGTGACTTTACAACATTAAGAAGTGAATTTGTACAGTCATTCAGCTGAAATCATTAGCTAAATCCACTGAAACAATTAATTATAATCATGGAATGAACATACAGATTAATTAATTAATTATATTAATTATTAACTAAAAACACTTTTACAATTGTTAGTATGTTACAAATGCCTATAGTAGCATTTAATTTTATCTTATATTCCTCAACAATCATAAAAGTAAGTGCTATTATAGGCAAGTGTAACATACTAACATACAGTAGAGTCTTGAATATCCGAGTCCAGACTTTTCTAGCTTTTGTTAAATTCGAGCCTATTTCTATTTCAAACTATTTTATATATTTTAAAGGATATTCAAATTATTTACTGTTAGACAATACACCGTCACATCCCGATGAAGATTTAATGTGCTCTGATGATATCCGTACTTTATTTCTACCCTCAAATGTTACGAGCCTAATCCAGCTAATGAAACAGAATGTTGTAGAATGTACAAAAAAAAAATAATAAATACGGATGTTACCTTTCACAATATTTCTTGGAAGCAACTGAAGGAAAAGTAAGCTTTGCAGGCTTTCTAAAAAAATGCAGCTAAGGAAGTTGTGTACTTATCCAAATCATGGGGCGAAATAAAAGTAGAAACATCAAGTAAGACATGGAATAAAGTCCTGAGTCATAATAAAACTGCTAAATGTGTCATTAATCCACAAGAAGTAACAGATTTGACATTTCTTATCAAGAAATTTTCAGGTTGTGAAAATGTCGATGATTTAAACGTACGTTGATGTATAAGTAAAGCCAAAAGTAAGTAACAATAACACATGTTACCACTTTTGAAATAGTACAAGAAACAACCGTAGGCATTGATTATGAGCATAAAGATGAAGGTTCGACCGAGACAGTACAAGAAGGTAAAATTAATCACATCAAAGGAACGGCCGCCTTGGAAACTGCAATGAGCTATATTGAATAAAAAAAACCATGCCAGAGATGTGCTTTTGCTGAGACACCTACGCGATACTGCAGAACAAAAATTATCTGATAAGCAGACGCAGAAGACACTTAATAACTTTTTCCAGAAAAATGTAGCAACCGTGATGAACAATGTATTCCAAAGTAACATTAAATTTATGTAAGTACTGTAATCAATACAATTCTATAAACTTATTTTGTGCATTCTTAATTATAATATTAGGGTTCATTAGAACTTCTGGTTTTTTTTTCTAATTTACAGGAATGTATTTCCGTGTAATCCCAGTTTTAGGTAATCCGAGGGTGTTTCGGACCCACCTACCTCGAATTATCGAGACTCTACTGTATGTACAAATGTCTTTAGTTAAAAACTAGTAGTTCACATGAAGATGGATTTAATATTATTCATTGATCTAATACAGACTTTTATTTGATACTTTAAAATTTTTAAACAGGAAAACTGTTTCTAAGGAGAAATGTATAATTTTTCAGGTAACAAAATCATTACGTACTTAATTTGTGGAAGTCATATCTTCTTTTTCATTAATTTTAAAAATACTTAACTAGGTGAATACCTAATTGCTTACTTGCTGACAGGTTTCAAAACATTCGTTTCTTTTACGAAGCTAACCCTTTCAATCCTCTAACCCTCCATGGAAAGGGTTAGCTTCGTAAAAGGAACGAATGTTTTGAAACGCGCCAGCAAGTAGCAATTACATATTCACGAAGTTAAGTATTCTTAAAATTAGTTTAATCAGTGAATTCAAGATGATTACATCAAGCAACTTCTTTTTCATGTTTTATGTATATGTATGTTAATAATTGTTTTACATGTCTCTCTATTTTCCAAATTGAAGGATTAGATAACTATAACTCCAGTAAGAACCTTGCTTCCTTTGAAACACTCACCTTCCAGAATTAGTCAGCATACAAATCAATTCCTATACACTTCAAAGTTGACTTCAATTACCCCTTTTTTTAGCAACATGTGAGCGCCTTGGGAGCAACATATTTTGAAAAATTGTTACAGTTTTTTTTTCTAAACTTTGAAACGTTCTGTAAACAAATGGGAAAAACCATAAACTTCGAACTCAAAAAAACTTCTTCATTATTTAATCACCTATTGATTGTAAAATACCCCACAAACTTTAAAACAATCTGTAAATATGTGGGAAACCCCATAGACTATGGATAAAAGAAAATGGTGACTATTAACTCTGTGTAGTATTTATTGTCCAGATATTGCAAATATTTAACCTAGAATGCAGCACAATACACAGGAAAACAAATCGTAAACAGCTCCCGCTGGCAGTTGCACAATCTTACGTACTGTTACATGAATGCTAATCAAAGGGTTAAATTATACCAATAGACTATTATGAACAGTTTAGTCCCTAGAGGTATCCCAGTCACACACAACACCCATGCTTTCACTTTTATAATGCATCAACACACAATTTTA
The DNA here is from genome assembly GCA_036971475.1 of Prosapia bicincta. Lineage (NCBI taxonomy): Eukaryota > Metazoa > Arthropoda > Insecta > Hemiptera > Cercopidae > Prosapia > Prosapia bicincta. Next base: position 112,077,991 of record JBAIZL010000003.1, on the reverse strand, counting down.
CACTCTCACATACATAAATAGTCAAGTCACATAGGTGGTAGACTTTCATAACCTTGAAAATTAATCTTTTTACCAGGTCTGGTGAGTTTTATGTCTTATAACTTTCCATATTCACTATCCGTTCGATATCCCTTACTATGGTAAGTAGCTGTATTGTGCTTTTATTCTTAAAAAAACCTCTAACTACAAATATTTTGTTTTAATTTAATGTAAACTTCAGTTGAAATTGAATATTTGTTGTTTGAGGTTTTTTTGCATTATGTACGAGGGCTATTCAGAAAGTAAGGAACGTTTTTGAATAAAAAAAAAAGGTTCAATAAAAATTTTTTATTATATACATCTGAAAGAGCAACTAAAATACTACTTTTCTACATAGTCGCCAAACAAATTGAGACATATATCGTAGCGGTGGACAAGCTTTTAAATTCCTTCATCATAGAAATCTGCTGCCTGCGATCTCAGCCACTCAGTGAGGCGCAGTTTAAGCTCAGTGTCGTCGTCAAAGCGCTGTGTTGCTAGCCAGGTCTTCATTCTTGGAAACAAGTGAAAATCGGTTGGTGCAAGGTCAGGACTATAGGCCGGATGAGGAAAAACCTCCCATTTGAATGACTCAAGGAGTTCTTTGGTGCGGTTTGCTGTGTGAGGTCGGGCATTGTCATGCACAAACAAAATTTTTGACGTCAATTTCCCTCGGTGCATGTTTGGAACTGCTCTCCTAAGGTTGTGCAAAGTTTCACAGTACCGCTCAGAGTTTATTGTTGCACTGCGTTCAAAAAAGTCAATAAGAAGCACACCTTGCCTGTTCCAAAAAACCGTCGCCATAATCTTCCTTGCTGAAAATGTTTGCAAACATTTTCTTGGTTTTTGGGGGAGCTTGTGTGCCCCCACTCCATGGACTGTAATTTCGTTTCGCAATTAATGTGTTTTACCCATGTCTCATCACCAGTTACGATGTGATCCAGTAGTGAATCACCATGTCTGTCGTAGGCATCCAGAAATGTCAAACTTGCCTCCATTCGCTGACTTTTATGGTGGTTATAGAGCATTTTCGGCACCCATTTTGCACAAAATTTGTGGCAGCCTAACCTTAGAGTGACAATTTCAAACAACAAAGTCCGTAAAATTTGTGGGAAACAAAGCGAAAGCTCCGTTATCGTGAATCAGCAGTTTTCGCAAACCTTTTCATCAACTTTAGCAACCAGTTCATCAGTCACAATGCTTGGGTGTCCGCTCTTCGCTTCGTCATGAACGTAGTTCGGCCATTTTAAAACTGAATCCACCATTTTCTCACAGAACTTTCATTCATTGCGTTGTTTCCGTAAACTTCACAAACTTGGCAATAAATGTCTATCGGTTTTAAGTTTTTTGCCAACAAAAACCGTATCACTGACCGCACCTCACAACTGGCGGAATTTTCAATCGCAGTGCACATCTTCAGTTGAAATTGCGAAAAAACGGGCAACGCAGAAATGTTTCCGTTGTCACTGCTGGATGCCGACTGAGTTACCGAGTGCGCACGCACCAAAATGTATGTGATCGGCGCGCGCCTAGCGGCGTCAGATAGAAACGTTCCTTACTTTCTGAATAGCCCTTGTATTATCATTTAACTTCAGTTTAATTCCAAAAAATAGAGCTTATGAGACTTTTTCTTAAAAATATCAACTTCATTGAAAGTTTGCTTATAACCATACATTACCAGTTTTATTCGTAAATGGTATGTTTAACTTTCATACAGGGAGGCTGTATTTAGATATACCACACCTACCCCAACTTGCTACTTGTGAGTCCATATTTCAGCACTGTTTTTTAATTCTACCACTTAAAATTAGCTCTTGAATTGTGTCTACAAACACACAAAAATACAAAGTACAAACATATTAAACGAACAAAACCAATACAAATTACACATACTCTTTGATACTATCGAAAACCTGGCTTTAAAACCGTCACCACTTAACCTAACAACTCCAAGCAGAAGATACTGATCAAGATCGCCACATAGCGATCAAAGATGTTCTGTCTCAGTAAGTTTTTACAAAATTTAAAGTTCGAATAGTCTTAAACTAATGTTAAAGTGATTAATTAAAATTAGCATAATGTATTCTTAAGCAAGATATATGAGAACAACAAATATCGAGGTTTCTGGTGTTAAGTATTAACCTTTATTTTCAAAACTTCTTTAACTAGTTTGATTAGCATTCACATACCAGTAGGTGAGATCGCGCTATGACCAGCGGGTGCATACCCGTACGTTCTACCATTTCTCTTAGATTAGCATTACGGTACATATACGATTTGTTTTCCTGTATATAGTGCTGTATTCTAGGTTAAATATTTGCAACTATCTGGACCATAAATGCTACACAGAGTACATAGTCACCATAGTCTTTTTTATCTGAGTCTACAGGTTTTCCCACGTATTTATAGATCGTTTTGAAGTTTGTGCAGTATTTTACAACAAATAAGTATTTTAAAAATAAAAGATTAACAGATAATTTTTAGGAAAGAAATTGTCAGTAAACGTAAGGTAAAGTTGGGTTAACATGAGAAAATAAGTTAATAAAAAGAAAATATTAACAAATATTACTATAATTAAGAAAAATAGAGAGAAATAAAAAAAAATTACAAGAAAGAAAAAGTGTAAAAATCTTTCCAGAATATATTGCTGTCAAGGCAGGCACATGATGCTAATCAACAGAGTAAATAGGACCATTTAATCAGATCAAATCATGACGTACCAAATCATGACATACCAAATCATGAAGTGGTCAGATTATTCATAACCTACTATATTTATAATTAAATGTATCACATTCTAAACAACTATCAGAGAAAAGTCTCATACCTTTTGTAATAGTATCATATTTGACAGGAAATTCATTAGGTTTGGTGAGAACTACGTCAAGCATAGTGCCCATTGTTGAAGGCTCAAATTGAGTTGATGTCTCCAATATGTTACTGACAGCTGATGGAAGGTTAGGTATATTGATAGATTGTGCCCTTAAACCATTGTACAGTGAAAGAAATACTTGACGTGCCATCACCAAGTCTCTCTGAAAGCACAATATTTAACTTTACCAAGGTTATCAAAATTGCATTGTCAGATCTAATGTATAACTTTCAGTTCTTACATCTATATATAGCTGATTAGATTAGTCAGGAATTTTATTTAATTACATCTTACATTTGTTCATACAGACAAATGTGAAAATAAAATTTTCACTGGTAGAAAATTCGTAACTTGCTTGAATTAAGTCATTATCTGGTCTGAAGATAATAGTTTGTGGCAACTTCCTACAGTTAATTCTTAAATTGCAACTACGTATTTCTAAATAACAAAAATGTTGTTTTAAAAAAACAAACACAAAATTTTTGAAATATATATATTTGGAGGATAACAAAATACCAATTCTCACTAAATAGCAAGTGGAAGCAACTAACCCCTTTCTGGAAGAGTTAGACTTACGATTTAAGATTTATTTACAGCTGTTCAGAACAAAACATTCCATTCAGGATGTTTCATCATTCAATAAGGTTTTTGGTTTATTTTCAGTAGCTACAGAGAATATTTAGTCAAAATTATTAGTTAAAATATTAATTTAACTTGCGTTAGATAAGATTAAAGTTGAATATAAGAATAAAGAAATATTCCTGATCAGAAATAAAGGAGAAAAATTATGTATCACATATTCTCCAGCTGCATGAGTGGAGTTACAAGGGGTGTCAAATATGGTTCAGAGGCACCCCTCTCCCCCAAAATATAGAACATTTAAAAGCTTATCGACATTGAGTCAGCATCCAAAAACTTACATTATAAGGTACATACAACTATTCTTTGAGCTTAGCTTGTGAGCTTATGTTGAAACAAATAAAAAACTTACATAAAACTCATAAATTAATCATTTATTGACTCATACGTGTTTTAATAAAAAAGTCATCATCATCAGTGAGTGTTACTACAACAAACTCATACAAAAAATTAGTGTTATTACTTAAAACTCTCTTACGAGTAATACTCATGATGATGACTTTGTCATTGAAACGCGTATGAGTCAATAAATGATTAATTTGACAATGTGTGTACATCTTCTATTTGTTTTATAAGTTACATGTTTTAAAATACTTTTTAATGGTAAGTTAGGGTATGGTTTTCAACATGTTTCTCATAGAACGCAAACCAGAGACTTTTAGACTTATAGCTTTGTAAAATTTTAAATTTTTAAATTTTGTTCAAATTTTGCAAAGCTACAACTCCAAAATTTCGCCTGATTTTGATTCTATGACAAACATAACGTTGAATACCAAACTTCGTATAATACAACTCCCAAAATTTTATTTTGAACATCATGACTTGCACAATTAAAATAAGGCTCATATTTTTCATTGAACTTGGACACATTTAGAAAATAACTCGCGTATGTTCAAAACAACAATTGATACTGCCGAGTATATTTCTCGTCAGCACTATTATTATTTTTTTAGTATTTTATTTAGTCCATTGTAAGCTCTAAATAATAAAAAAGTAATACAACTATCCAAAAAGTTAGGGGGCCAATGCCCGCTCATGCATAGACTGATGTAGACAGGATTGCATAACTGAGACCCTATCAGGCTCAATGGATTATCTACTCCTTATTTGATGTACCAGTTATTTGAAGTACCCAATTCTAATTGGGTCACCCTAATGTACGATAAGAATAAAAGAAAGACAGGATAAAACGATAGGACTAAGAATACTAAAAATGACCCATGATACTATATGGATAGTAAGAATAGAAAACAATAATGGTAATGCATCGGCAGAGTTGCAAAGCCAAGTAGACTTACTCACTATCGGGGTTCTAGAGAGTTGTGTATCAGCTTTGTCTAGTTAGGAATAAGCATTTGCCTTTTGCAAAATAAATTATGTTTTATTTTTTCATGTTCAGAACAAAATTACCTACAATATATTTTAGTAATTTACAGTTAAAAATTTTAAAACATTTTAACACGTTCGCTACCGCAATGTAACCAAAATAACTATCAGTATAGACTAGTTTACTCATATATGCCCCGTACTGGCTCTCTTCCTGGACCGACGTCCCACATATGTGCAGATCGGAGTAGTTGAAATGGACTGACGGCTCATATTTGGGACACTGTTTGCATGTTACTTTTATCTGCTTCACAAATCAGTGGTTTATTTTATTGGCTTGATATACTAGTATTGGTCTATAGACATGTTTGACATTAATGTGAGATATTTGGTCTCTCAGTTATCAAGGTCAATGACATAAAAATTACACTCTTGTTTATTCTTTCGTGCTACTGCTTTTGGGCAGTTTTTGTTTTGCATTATCACATTTTACTAGGTTTACTCTAAGTGACATTCATCATAAAAGATGTAAGCGTGTCACAAGTGATGAGTAAGTTTGTAAACATTCTGTACTGTGTATGAAACTCAAATGTAAACATATTTTGCCTCGGTTAAAATAATATTAAAATTGTCTGTCTTTTTTGATACATATAAGCAATCTGTCTAGCATGACTAACCAAGACATGTTAGATAAGTGTTTGTTGATATAAGCTCTTACGTGGACACTTAGACTACAATAAGATTTTTGTTCTATAGACTGACGGGCTCATATATGCACCATCCCAAAAAACACTAAAAACACCAAAAATATACATTCAACAACACATACTTCTAGGGGTTTTATGTAGCACAATAACTTATTACAACAACATTCCTTTGGTCTGCAACAAAGGTTGGACTCCCATTAACCAGGATAGGTTAGCTTTTACCCATCTGTGTGGAAGGATCGAATTTTTACCACCAGTCTGTCAAGAGAAACCAGATGGCGCATATATGAGCCACTCGCTAGCGAACGTGTTAAATATAATTATTTGCAAAATTAAGATCAACTGACCATAAGGAAAAGAAACATAGCGATCACTGCATAAACATATGACCAGTACATAAACAGACTATGGGCGATGAAAGTGTTGTCATTGAAAGTCCCTTTTACTGGGTAGATTATGTTTGTATTCTCATCACTTACTTTTTTCAAATGCTTCCCCAAAATTTTAGCAAGAAGCAATGACAGTTTCCTTGTGTCCATCTCATCAAGAGAAGTCTAGAGATGGTACAACATTTTTTGACATACAATTTTACTTCTTTTGGTCATTTTTGTGTTGTATATCTGGAAGTTTCTGAATAACATGTATTTATCAATTTACTTTTGTTATTTATTTCCAGTCAGTTTTCATGAAGGAAAGTTTCGTACGAATTATCAAAGCTTACCTGATTATTACTTGTATTAAAATTAACCATAATCATTTTAAAACAATGTAAACAACAGTTTTTTTACTTACTTAAAATATATACAAAACAGGTAGGAATTTAGGAGGGTAAAGCGAAAAATATATTGAAATTATTAATATAATCATCTTCATTAGGAATATTGCTGTATGTTTAGTACATTTTTCTGCCATTCCTAACTTTTCAATAATCTCCTTTGTTGACACTTTTCGGATTAACTCTTGGAGTACAACTGAAGTTTTAAAAATGGAGTTAATCCGAAACACATCAATAAAGGAGAATATTGAAAAGTTAAAAATGTCAGAAAAATATACTCAAACATATAAAAAAATAGATTTTTTGAACTAGAAATACTGATTGGAATTGTATTGATGGTAATTAATAGCGAATAGTGAATTACTTTTGTTTTGCATAACTGAGTGAATACTTTTAAACTTACTTGCTATCACGTTTGGAAATAGTCATTTCATTGATGAAGCCAACCTGAAATAATGATTATTTTGCAATGCTTCAAGCGGTAATGCAGAAAGTAAGTTCAAAAGTATTCACTCGCACAATAATTACTTATAGTTTAATCACTGAATTCACGATGATTACAACAAGCAACTTTATTAACTTTAATTTAGGACGTAATTTTATTAGCAAAGAAAATTTAAACTTTATCGCTACGACCAATATAGGATGAATTTTAGGATGCTTTCTGGCAACTTATGCCAACAAATCTTAGAAATGGTCTTTACTCTTTGAAAGGTAAGATCAAACTGAAAACAATTATCCTTACCAAGGATTAATATTAGCAGCAATACCAGAAAAAAGAGTTTATCATCTTGGATAAAAGGTGCAATTTTATGGAAAGGACTTGCGAAAATTGTTACGGGACTGTCAGTCCCCTAGACTGAGTTTGATTCAAGACCGTCACAGTTAACATATTAATGCTTAAAATAATTTTAAAGTAGTTTTATTGTTATAAAGTTGTTAGGATATGTTTTCATTTGTTAAAAAAGATATTAGTCACTTTAATGACTAACCAGAAAAGAGCTTAGCCTCCAAAAAGTAGAAAGAAAAACCAAACAGATTTTAATATTTTTTTATCAGAAAAATATAATAATGATAGGTTGAACAAGTAAAAGAAGTGGAACTACAACAGAAAAACTTTTAAATGGTTTGACATTCACAGCTAAAATTACCAAGTATGAGAAGAAAAATACTAGTAGCAGTGGAAAAGAAATGAAGTTCATAGTCCAGTTAAATAACAAATGAAATAAATTTTAGAAAACATTATTATGAAATTAAATAGTTGCAGTTATACCTGAAGCAAAAGTTGTAAGGGTTTCACAAGATCTGCATACTTTATCTCAACATCAGGAAAATCACCCCTCCTATAACTTCTAACAATGCTGACTTCAGCGTCTCTTCTTTGTCGTCGCTCTGCCATCGTCTTTTCTCTTCTAACATTTCTTCGGATATTTAGGTCAGCCATTGATCTGCTTACCTGCTCCTTGTTTCGTAAAATTCTCCTCCTTTTTGGTTTATTAAATACATCTACTTCACTGCCTGTAAGCATTTATTGACAACAATTACAAAAGTTTTCCTTAAAAATTACAACAATTACATTTGTTCTTTAACCTTTGACAGGGTGCATGTGGAGTTTTTTCCGCATACAACATTATTTGAGAATAAAACTTTTTCCAGTCAGTATGTTTCTGGCTCAGTATTCCCCAATGTGCATTCTATCAATCAGTCCAGCCTATTTTCTAAAATTTTTTTCTTGAAGCCTTAGTGTGAATTTAGTCTTTGTCATGTGTGATCAGACTGCAGAGGTTTTGTCCATAAGAATCCTCTCACCCTTATGAAAGCATAAGTTATTTGTGAGTAAAGTTTCTCATGTGGCACTTTACCTAAGAAAAGACTTTGTGGTGTTATATTTATTACTGTTTTTGTTATTATTATTCGTCTTTTATATTTTAATTTTGTTTTAATGGGACACATTTAAGGAGGAGAGAATTCGTAAAATATTGGATAGTGTCAAGAAAAAGGAACTTCAACAATTACTGGAAATTTTCTTAGACATCTCTTTGATGATTCTGATGAAAACCAACTTCTGCCAGATGATAAACCTATTGAACAAGTCAATGAAATTTAAAATGAAAAAATATTAGGTGAAACTGCAAGTGATAAAGATGACCAATTTGTTGAAATTCTATCAGTTTTTGATGTAATAAAGGGGGTCCCACTAAAAACTTGTCAGGAAGCAGTTTCAGTGCAGTTTTGGTTGTTTATTGTTATAAAGATGCCCTTTTTTAAGAAAAAACCATAAAATGCTCTATTATACTAAGCTAGTTAAGCAAGGGAAACTAGTAAGAAGAAACATTAGAGAGAGTGGGTCATTGGAACTAAAGAAACCATGGAAGTTAGTGACACCAACCAAGCATAGAACTGAACAATTGTGAGTAGTTTTTTTTTTCAAAAAAGACTGTAAATTCATGCACATTTTATTTTACACTAGAACCAGTTGTTTTACAAAGCCAATGTATATTTCAATATATAATTTGTATGCCCATATATTTCCAGTTAAATATATTCTTTATTTTCACTAAATATTATACTAACTTTTGTATTTTTATATGTACAATCATTAGTAACTATTTTGTGTGTGTTTACATTGAGATATATTATTGTGTAGAATAATTCAAGCACCCTCTTTCATAAAATCAGTAGTATATGTTGCTTACACGTTTTAACGTTTCGAGTTAGTTTTTAAAATATGTCATTATAAGTACAAATTTTTATAATATTAACTTTTAAAATTATTTACAATGTATTTATATAGTACTTAATTGTAATGTCATGCAAATAAAAAAACATCTAACACAAACACACTGCCTTCAGATCCATGCTCCATAGACTTAAAGAAATTCCAATGACCAAAGAAAACATAAACAAAGAACTAGACACAATTAAATATTTAGCATACACAAATGGATACACCACAATAATAGACAAACTATGGTACAACATACAAAAAAACACTATAATTAACACTACAGACAGGGAAAACAAATACATCACATTTCCATACGTAAAAAAACCACCAATAAAATAGCTCGCAAATTTCAAAAAACAGGATACAAAATAGCATACAAAACTAATAACAAGTTACAATACACCACGACACAAAATACAACACGACACCAACAATAAAGATAAACTACAAGCACCAGGCATATACAAACTAAACTGCGACAAATGTAATAAATTCTATATTGGACAAACAGGTCGCAGCTTTAAACAATGAGCGAAGGTACACTAACAGAACAGCAACTCAGCATTTTACAATTACATAAAAGAAACAGGACACAAATACACAGACATTTACCATAACGTAGAAATCCTACACATCAACAAAAAAGAACCACATCTCAACACACTAGAACAATATAAAATTTACAGACACACAAAAACACAAAGTAGAAACATATTAAACGAACAAACACAATACAAATCCCACAAACTCTTTGATACTATCGAAAACCTGCTTTTAAAACCATCACTGTTTGACCCAACATCTCCAAGGAGAAGACAGTGATGAAGATCGCCACATTGCGATCGAAAACGTTCTGATTCAGTAAGTTTTCACAAATTTACAAAATGTAAAATTCGGGTAGTCATAAACTATTGTTAAAGTGTTTAAAAAACATTGAATTTGTATTGTTTTTTTTAAGAACAAAACTTTAAGATTGCCCTCTCCGGATTGAAACTCTATACACCCCCCTCCCCCTGGAAGGTTAAAGCAAAACAATTATTTATTCAAAATTAATACAGATAAGTATAACGTATTTAAAAACTGGAATAAACAGGTGTTTAGGTTAAATTTACATTAAAATTCACCTAAATTTGATCTTGCGCTCCACTTGCTTGACTGTAAACTGGCAGAAGGAAGAAAACTTGAGGAGGCGCTGGGAGTTGAGCTTAAAGTTGAACTTGAGTCTATATCATCTTCTGCAACAAATATTCATACACAGTCCATCAAAAACATTTCCAGACTAATAAGAAAAGAAACTGAAACAAGATATTTTATTATTCACAACAGTAGATATTGAAACAGTTCAGTTTAAATCTCACTACACACTAGTTTATAAAAACAAACTAATTTCGACCAGTAGTAGCCAAGCAATGATGAAGAAGATATTGTCGTCAAAACTAGTTTGTTTTAATAAACTAGTATGTTTGTTTTAATAAACTACTATGTAATGAGATTTAGAGTTAACTGTTTTATTATTTAGCTATTGTGAATTGATCCCAGTAGCTAAGCTCTAATTAACTTAATATTTTATTATTTTTTAATGTTATAACTCAAAACATTTATTACTTTAGAAATGTATTCTAGGTGTTGATTTAGGTTTACAGTACAGTCTCACTAATCCGAACTTGATGGGACCGGACCCTGTCCGGATCAACGAAAGTCCGGATTAGACGGGAAAAGCCAAACAAATGCAGACAATATGTGTTTTAGGCGGGAAAACATATTGAAATTGTAGTTTTAGTGAAATTGAGGCCTAAATATAGCTTACAGTACAGTATTTCATAGCTTATTTAGCAAAAAATCCTGTATTTGTAACAGAAAAGGTATGACATGAATAAATATCAAAGCATCTTTCTCGTTGAATAAATGTATTCACATAAAGTTATTTACACTATACTGTATAAACACACAAAAAACCCAAAAAAATGAAACTGAAACAAAAATAAACTTTAAAAAACTTGGTGAAAAAAGTCTGTAATGTTCTTTTGTTTTAACGATGAATGATGTCGTTTCACAGTACGATCTCGTAGGTGTTTCAAGGTCAGTAGCTCTGCAGTTGATGTATCACTTTGTTTCTCAAAGTAGGTCATCAACCCCTCTAGCATTGCAGCCGCCTCATCATGAGTTGGGCTGACCGGTTCGTCTGTGTAGTCTTCCTCTTCCGAGATGTCATTTTCTGCGTTTGCAGTGCACACCACTATGATTTCGTCCTTGTTGAGCACTTGATGACCAATGTCATTATCACTGATAATCCACTCAGAAATATCAGTGTCTTTCAACTCGGCACAACCCTCCAATTGTTGAAAAATCTGAACAAATTCAGTGTCGTAATTAGTAGGTTGACTGGTTTTTCACTTTCCTGTGGCATTTCAGGTCACAATTTTTTCCAGCTCTTTTGGAGTGTAGATGGTTGAATTTCCTCCCACAATTCAAAGCCGTATAAATGACATCCTTTATAGTCACTTTCTTAAGAATTTCAATAAATTGTGTAGCTGGATCTGCTTCTTGTTGTTCCAAAAGCGATAAAATTAACTTTTTCCTATATCGCCATTTTATCGCCTCTATCACGCCCCGGTTCATCGGCTGAATGAGAGCCTTGACGCTAGGAGGAAGAAATTCAACAAAAATGTCACCATGACGAAATTCTTCTTCATTTGGGTGGAATGGGGCATTATCAATTAGTAAAACCGCTTTTCGAGGGAGTGTTTTCTCTTTTAAAAACTTTTCTGTTGTTGGAACAATGTTTTCAAAAAACCAGTCCTTAAAAATTTGACTGTTCATCCACCCTGATTTTTGGAACTTGTATTGGGCCGGTATAACACTTAAATTTACATTTTTAAAAACCCAGGGTTTTCAGATTTCCCTATCGCAAAAGTAGAAATTTTAGATCGCCAGAAGCATTACTGCAGGGCAGCAAAGTCATTCTTTCTTAACATTTTATAATTTAATCCGGTTTCGTCAGCGTTGAACACCTGACAAGGTTCTAGGTTTTCATCTCTGAGAAACTTGCAAAATTTTCTTTGAATTTTTCACTGGCATCACTGTCACCTGACAAAATTTCACCACTTATTCGAGTTGACGGATGCCGTGTCGTTCCTTCCACCGTAACAGCCAACCCACACTGGCAGTAAAATTAGGGTCTCCTTTTTTTAACTTTACATTCAGTTTCAGCACGATCATTAGCAAATTTACACCCGATAATGGAACACCCTGTTCCCGTTGTTGGCAAAACCAAACATACAAAGCATCATCTAGGGTTTCATTTTTTGGTTTCTTTTAAAGTGCTTCTGCCGCCTAAACAGTCTTTACTAATCATTTTTGCACAAAAATCTTCAATTTCCTTCGCTTTTTTTCCAATCGGAAACAGTTTGTTTTCCAACATCTAACTATTTTGTAATTTTAGTAAGTGATTCACCTCCATCAATATGAAACAAAGCTTGGAGTTTTTGTTCCATTATCACTGTCACTGACTTACGTTTTAGTCGCCATTGTCACTGAACACTGAACGAGACGTAAATAAAAAATACAGATCAATATCGCACTAGAATCAAACGACAACTGAGCAGATATCTTGCGATAAGCAGTAAAGGTGGCATCCGTCCGACAACACAACTGACCTGACGCCAGACGGATAGACTGTCTATCCCTTTAGTCAGAGGTCCTTTATCTTTTGTTTATCGCAAGATGTCTCTGATGTCACGTGCGTGTAGTGTTGGGAGATCTAATGTGAATATATTTTTTTAAGGAAGTTTTTCCTACTTTAATAGGCAAAAGAAACAAATAATATGGTAAATTCTTATTTTAATGAATAAATTATATTATTTGTCTATTAGAGTAGGAAAACTCTTTGAAAAATAACAAATATTGACGTATAAAAATAAATATTTTTATGGACGGCAGACTGATTGTGCACTGTAAAATACTATAACTAAACAAAAATTTTGGGCCGTCCGGATTAGCCGGACATCCGGATCATCGGAGACTGGATTAGCGAGACTGTACTGTATTTTACTTAAATGTAATTCTTAATCTAGCCATGGCCTGAACAATGACCAACTTGGTTTACTGAAATTCTTTCATGTTTTAGTTTTCAACAATATTACTAGACAGATATCCATATCTTGCAGTCCTGATTCAATGATTAGATCCAGGATCTTACCTAATTCTTTATTAGGTGCAGTGGCCATTATTCAATCCGGATTGGTTGTATTTTCATTTACAATGCAGGTATGTTGGTGTTTCTTATCACAAAAACATCATTTCACATGGAGTTGATTGTATTCAGTAATTCCTTTATTTTTCTGGCTCCACTGTAATCGATTGTATCCTCACTGTTTTGATTATCATTGAAATCTTCATTCACAACTGTTTTATATGTAAAGTCAGAACTCAAAAAACTTGTACCTAACCGATTTCTAAGATGATAAAATGCACTCATTTTGAAGTAACTTTTATGCTTCTATACTTCTGTTTTGGCTATCTCAATTTTTGTACAAGAGGACCCATTTACTTAATAACAACGAATGTGAAGTCAGATCTTATTTTACACAAATCAGAATGTCACTTTTCATTCTTCACATTTTTTAAATATCATGAAAATAACTTTAAATTTAGGAAAACTATAAAATGTCATTGTGTTCCAGATTTGACTATACTAAATGTTACACCATTCTTTTAACCCTAGAGGACTCGCGCGGGGTAATTATTCTCCCAGTAAGTTTTCAACAAAGATTATAAAACAGTTGCAAATCCTGAAATTCTTCCACCCCTTACATACCTTCTAATTGATTCGCCCTGTATCTATTTCTGTTCCTACATCAGGTAGTTTGACAGTTTTTGTTTACTTATAACGGTTTGAATTGTTGCAACAGCTGGAAAAGTTTTTACTCCGCGCGAGTCCTCACGTTACAATACTGGTCCCTCTAAGTGAAGTCTATTTCTATTTGTATTTTGCGAGGTTTTTATAAGTGGAGTTAATTTTTATTCGTATTTTGCTAGGTTTTATAAAAGAAGTCTGTTTGTATTTGTATTTTGCGAAGTTTTTATAAGTGAAGTCTATTTCTATTTGTATTTTGCGAGGTTTTTATAGGCGAAGTCTATTTCTATTTGTATTTTACAAAGTTTTTATAAGTGAAGATTATTTCAAATTGTATTTTGCAAGTTTTTTATGACATGAATTAATTTTCATTTTTTTGCAAGATTGCTGTGAGTGAATTTTATTATGTTTCGTATTTTGTGAGAAATTTATCACTGAAGTTCGTTTTAATTTATAAATTTAATAATCTATTTTAAATTGTCTACGTATATATTTTGTCATGGCGGTAAGAGAGAACACAAATTTTATATTTGTAACTTTTCAAGAGAGAGAGAGATGCAAATGAAACTTCTTTTGAAGGAATTAAAGCATTGTTTGGGGTTTTGTATATTTGTGGAACAATGATGTCTTCGTATTAAAGTTCTAAAGGTATATGGACAACAGACAGAACTGGTTAGCATATAGTAACTTGTACAATGTCAAGACACAGATTCTATTTTCTCTTGCAAGTATTACGTTTTGATATATATATATATATATATATATATATATAGAGAGAGAGAGAGAGAGAGAGAGAGAGATTTTTTGGACTAGGAGACTGACAGACTTACCTTGGTAAGAGTCCACACTGTAGTCTTGAAATAGAAACACATAAAAGCACTTAAACCTCATTGTTTAAGTGCTTTTATGTGTTTCTATTTCAAGACTACAGTGTGGACTCTTACCAAGGTAAGTCTGTCAGTCTCCTAGTCCAAAAAATCTAAATAATCTTTACCAACCAAAACTAACCTAAATATATATATATATTGTGTTTGTACACTATTCTTGACTATAAAATATGTTTTTCCATGATTATTGTAACAAAAAACGTTTATTTACAATATAGGCTATAGCTTTATATTTGGCAATATTACAAACAAACATTTTAATTACAGGTGTGAATTTTGCCTGAAGAACTTAGACAAAAAACAATAAATGCTGTGCTAATTGTGGGAAAAGTGTTTGTAAAGACCATTTAGTTGAAGTATGTGAAGAGTGTTTTGACTTATTAAAAAGGAAATAACATTGCATGAGTTTGTTCATATCTTTTATAATATAAAAAAATGTTTTATTAATTTTTTTATTTATAACATGAAATATTTTACTGATATTGACCTGAAAACTAGTTGGGGTAAAAAATTACACCGCGTGAGCTCTGGTGAAATGGGTACTAGCGCGAGTCCTCTAGGGTTAAATAAATTGCATATGTTTTCTTTGATTACCTTTGTCAAAGTCTCGAGTAATAATGTTTTCTTTGATAACGGCTATTTTTCACTTCTGTTTTGTTCAACCTGAAGTATTTTCTCTATAATCATAGCTTGCTGTTATCAGTTGATTTAAACTATTTTTCCAATACAAGCCAATGTTATCCAAGGTGAACTATGAGAAAACACTCTTTATTTGTACCCTGGTATTGTTAGTTATGAGACTGTATTATTTTTAAAGCATGAAATAATCTATCATAAGTTTTTCTAATTTATGACGAGAAGTTCTCCAAATTTTGAGTAAGAGTATTCAACACCCTAAAGAATGTTGGGATGAAAACCTTCTTATTTAATATCAATAACATGTTCATTCTCAAGATTTTTCAAATTTAAGACAAACGAAAATTGGCAAGTTTTATTGGTTTTTACTGAACTAGGAACAGATAATAATAGATACTTACGAGACCTTACAGTCGGTGTAAAAGCGAATGATGTAGGTGTAGCTCTTATGTTGAACGAATGTTGATTTTGAGATGAAAAGGAAATATTAATACTTGATAGTGTCTGTGCAAACATAGGAGCCAAAAATGCATTTTGAGTTCGCCAATCCGCCATCAGATTATAATCCTAGACATCAAGAAACTATATATAATTATAACTATTTTATACTAGTGTATGGCAATATACTAACCACTTTTATTTTTTATACTAACTACGGTAATTATTGCGTAAGTGAAACCTTTTTAACTTACTTGCTGACATGTCTCAAAATAATCACTTCATTCAAGAAGCTTCATTTCAGTAGAGTAGAGGGCCAGTTTAGTAAATGAAACGATTGTTTCAAAATGCATTAGCAAGTAAGTTCAAAAGTATTCACTTAGTTACATTATAATTACCGTACTTATAGTTTAATCAGTGAATTCAAGATGATTACAATCAGCAACTTTTTATAATAAATGAATAAAAATTATTCAAATACAAAAATTGTTTCAATTTATGTTTTTCAAAAAAGCATAAGAATGATTATATATAACTATGAATCTATTAATTTCATACTAATTTATTTTGTTTATATAGTCAATATAAACATTTCACTTCATAATATCTACAAATTTTATAGAAAATAAATGTTATTATATTTGGTAATAATAAAATGATATTTGATTTTAACTTCTATCATATATAAAAACACTTTCTAACAATAGTTTTTAGCAGCATTCTAATGGAGGCTTAAATGGTTTTACTTTGTGGCGAAAATATTCCATTTCTAATGTTTAACACTTTCAAGATATGAAACTTATGAATTTGTATAAAAAAATACATTTGTAAGAAATGTAAACGTACACTAACATGTATAATTAATATTTGTATATTATTTAATAACCTGTAGAGTAAAAACAAAAGACTTTAATTAATTTAAGACAAAACTAATTTTAGTTATATTTTCAACTCAATAAGCATATTATTTCCTTTACAAGTCTACTTTAAAGAACAATTACAAATTGGTCGACATTATCCAATAGGATACAACAAAAACACAGATGATCTAAATGAGCTTTCTCAACAAAAAATAACAGTAGCCTCTTAGAGATCTAGAGCATAGTTAACCCCACAAAGATACAATATTTGTAAAAAAAACTTGTTTAATATCTAAAATGAGTTATGAGTCACATTCTAATGTTTTGATTAAATGAAGATTTAGTTTTTATAAATTTAACTAGTAAAATTTAGTAAATGACAATATTATATACTAAATTATGAATAACAAGAAAGAGAAGATAAGGATGGCGTTGAAAGTGATAAGCGAAGTTGTAAATTTTTTGAATAGACAAAATTTAATTTCAATAGAATAAAGAAACGCCATGGGTATACTGAGAAGGTAAGATTACTCCTGATTTATCTAGAGATGCTGAACACGCCAAAAAAAAACAAAAACTTTTGAATATTTTTTTCCTTTTTTGATACTGTGTACTGCCAATTCTTTATAAATAATAAAAAGTAATAAATTTTTCATAGTACTTTAAATTTGAATAATTTTTTTCGATCTAACCTTTTCAACTATTTTGTTTTTGTCCTAAAAATAACTTTATATTTCAAAATTAGTTTTATTAAATAATTAGACTAAATATATATATATTGTAACATTTTGGAATAGCAAGTAAGAAAGGCACTATGTATAATATAATATAAATATGTAAGTAAATTCAAACCATAAAATAACCAATTATGAAAAAAGAGAAAAATGTAAACATAACCTAAATTGGCAAAATCGTAATATTTAATTACAAGTTTAGAACAATAACCACTATAAACAAACAATATAATAGAAACAATTTAATGTGTAAGAGTCTGAAAAGAACACTAAAACAATGTAAATAAAAGTAAAAGCCTTGAAGTGTTAAGAAAGTGAAACCATTTTAGATTGCACAAAAGTTGACCAAATCGGGATGACTAGCGTATTCAGTGAGGTGCGCGCATTGTGAACAGAACAGTTGATAATTTAAACTTAGTCGGGAGATATAATATTTAAATGCAGTTACCTGCAAAGAAATTAAAATCTAGTTATTAAGAACATGAAATGTACCAAAGGCAGTGAATACAGCATCCGTAAAGCCGGTAACAACAATTAAACAAAAGGAAATAGTTGGTTTAGCCATTTTTAAATGCGTGGCTTAGCGTCGCTTCAGTTGCACACACCTACTCAAGCAAGACAGACGTACTTCAGAATTGGCCAATAAAATTTAACGAATTTAAAGTTAGTGCGGGAGTGTTAGTCTCGAATTCAATTAACAGTATAAAATACTTTCAAGAAGATTAATTGAAACGATTTATTTAGAAAAAGATTTTATTAAATATTTTGATAAAGGCCAAAAGCGGAATCTGCAATTTAAAACACTTAAGTATCTAGGCTAGATCCATTACTACATTTTGAAATTTTGCAATCAGACATTTATAAAAGAAAAGAAACCAGTGAATTTATTATAAAAATCAAACTATAAAAAGAAACATTTAGAAAGAATATTAAGGAACAATTTTTCTTAGAAATAAATTAATTTGTAACATAATTTATAACATTTATAGCTTAGATTTTTTTTTGTTCTTGTACTTTAGAGTACCAAATAAGATTTCATTATTCAAAATTTAAAACCTACCAGATAACCCGAGATTAAGAGAGCTTGTGCTAAACCAAAATTAAAATCAATTTAGGCTAAATTAAATAAAAATTGTTGCTGCCCAAAAGAGAAATACAATTTAGAGTAATAAGACTTATTATAATAGAAGAAACTTATAGTAAATTTGTAAAACTTTAAAAAAGAAAAAATTGTAATTTATTAATAGAACTTATAATTGCTAAGAAATTGTTTTAAATGATACATTAAAATTGTTATTAAAAAAAGAAAGAATTCATTTATTCATTAATAATTGTAATAAAACAAATTATTACAATATATATATATATATATATATATATATATATATATATTTTTTTTTTTTTTTTTTTTTTTTTTTTTTTCCAGAGAAGAGGATACCCAAAAAAACTCATTGAAAACCAAATTCATTCAGCACAATCCTCGGTTCACCATAAACCACAAACAGAACAAAATAAACTGTCTTTAATAACAGACTACCATCCTGGTCTACATAAACTCAACAAGATATTAAGAGATGGCTTCAAAATTCTTCAAGCTTCCGTCCACACCAAAAATCTTTTCACCGATCCACCACAAATTTGGTACAAGCAACCTCCCAACTTGAAAAACCTCCTAGTACATCCTAAACTACCAGACCCTGATGCAGAGAAACCACACAAACTTCCTCATGGCTCCTTTCCATGTAATAGACCTAGAGCAAGACGTGTCCAATACACCCCTCAGCAAATAGTTTCAACAGCCAAACAACAAAAATGGTCTTCAAAATACAGGGTCATCATAATTGTACATCGAAAAATGTCATATACCAGCTACAATGTAAACTTTGCTCAGCACAGTACATAGGCCTGACCACGGATGGTCTGAATATCAGAATGAATGGCCACAGACATGATGTTAAAATTATGAATATGGATAGACCAACAGCTCAACATGCTGCGAGTCACAACATCACAACTTTTGATGACTGCTATACCACAAAAATAATTAAATCACTCCCCCCTGATTGCAATCCCTCAGAACTGAGAAGGTGGGAACTATCATACCAGTGGTATACCAGGTCCAGAGAATCCCCTAACCTCAACATCAGATAAATCCATTCAATTTTTTTTTTTTTTTTTTTTTTTTTTTCCAACTAGCCTTATCTCTTTTCCCCTGACAGACTTATATAAACTATAATCACTCATATGTTCATGGAAACAATATATATATATCTTTAATCTGTGCATCTGTGACATCTGATTTCTACTCTACACAATCTGTGATTACAATTATTTTATTTCATTCTCTCATATTTCTTTTTGTGTTTTCTCTTCGATTGATAAAGACCACTGTGTGGTCGAAATATATCATTGTTTAAGTGCCTTTATGTGTTACTATTTCAAGACTACAGAGTGGACTCTTACCAAGGTAAGTCTGTCAGTCTCCTAGTCCAAAAAATCTATATATATATATGTATATATATATATATATATATATATATATATATATATATATATATATATATATATATATATATATATCAATTACTTAAATTTTACAGTAAAAAGTATAAGAAAAATACATATTCTTCCTTTTGAAAATTCTTCCTTTTGAAAAATAAAAAATCCTTACTCTAGAGAATCTGTAGGCTCTCTTTGGAAATGCTCAATGGGTTAATATTTTCCTTATTTGATTTGATAAACATAAATAGACAAATTTAGATACTGACCTCATATTTGCAATCCGAGAGAGGAGTAGAAAAAACTTTAGCCTCTGCACAGAATGGGTTAGCTACAGCTGGTTCTAATAGTAAAGTAACAGCTGATGACAGGAAGTGGTATTCTTCTTTTGGTGAATACAGCGCAGACATCACATCCACAAATCTGTCAGTAGTTGTATTAGACAATCTTCCATCTTCATTCCAAAACCTGGTAAGTAATAAAACTTTCTAAATTTCAATTGCCATAAGAAAAACAGTATTCTTGTCAACACAATCAACACTAGGGGAAATGTGCAGTGGACACCTTATTAATTTCAGTATTAAATAAGAACAGTCTGCAGACATTTGGACACTTCTAAAAACAGAGGGATATAGAGCTGACTTCTGTTGGTTAGTGTAGTATAGTTCCAGTACATAATTTTACTATTAGGGACTGTACTTTTGCAATAACACATAAGGTAAATTTAGATTATACCTCAAATTTAAGACAACACAAAATTACAACACATTCCTTTCTTGAAAAAAGTTTGTTTTATATTCAAAGTATATTTGACTATCACTAGTTCAATACAAATGGAACCAAAACCTGTTAGATCATAAATTTTTGTTGAATTTCTGTGACTTCAGAAAACTTTAATTATAAAGTTAACTTTTCAAAAAGTTAAGTAAGTCAAAACTAATGTATAAAAATATACAGTAGAACCTCTCTAATTCGTCACGATTGGAACCAAGGAGGTGACAAATTCGACAAAAAGACGAATTACAGAAGTCATGAAAATTACATATCATTGTAAGGTAAATACAGCATATAAATAAGTAAGTAATGAGGTTAATTATTTCATTTTTCGCTTACATTATTTATGTTGGCGGAAAAACTGAACAACACTATTACACAACACTATAAAACACTAGTAGCCTGCTGTACAGTTCGTAACTACAATTATAGTATGTTACTCTATTTTCATAAAAGTCACAAAATTTATTGTAGGTCTCTGTAAGGACAATTACACCAGCAAGAAAAAATACAGTATATTAAATCTATTTACGTTTTAGTTATTAAAAAGTCTGTCATTTTCTTTTGTACTAAATAATTATTTTTGATGATGCCTTGTTTATTTGACAGTGCAGATGATGTTTGTTATTACTGTGACGAATATGGAATACAGTGACGAGTTACAGAAGGTGACGAATTTAACAGTGGTGATTTAGAGAAGTTCTGCTGTATTTTAAAATATATAAAATATAATTTTATGTAAAAATATATAATACTTGTAATACTACCAAGTAACTTACTTGTACATTTTCTCCTTTAGAGCTGGATCATTATCAACAAGACCTCTGATCAAGATCTCTTTACATGTGGTCACTATAAGGCTACTTCTGTCCCCTCTAGCTAGTCTCCTGCATAACAAAAATAGTTACGATTTATTAAAGCAACACTAAAATGTTTTTATGCTATAAAGGAATTTAAAATAAAACTAAAATATTGTCAAACATACTTAATAATATTTACTTAACACTTTGATGGTGAACCCCTCAACAGGTGCCCGTCTCTATCTCACTGAAGGTTTTTAGGTGAAATAAAAAAAGTTCCTTGCACATAATACAACAAATTATATTTCCAACAAATTATAAATTTTTGTAAAGGGGATAAACATGCTTTAAGGAAATATATACATATGCATTGGTTACCTTCATATTCTGTTATGCTTCTTTCAAAAATGTATAAAAAAGTCAACAAAATAAAAAAGCAACACTGTACATTACTGCACTTCACTATATTTATTTCTACATTGGAATGACAATATATATTACATGTTATGCATAATTTTAAAGTTAAAAGAAAATGTAATTTAGAAATATTTTTTTAAAAATTTAGAAAACTCTCTAAAATTAGGTCATTTACATTTTCATTCAGTTCATCCATAAAAGATATGTCAATTGTACCTCGGCCTAGATATCAGTTTCACTGTCACTATCTAAAAGCAACATATCTTGTATTGAATCGCTTCCTAAAGTGTGTTTAGCCATTATATCTATAACATAATATTTCTAACAATAAAAATTAAATAACTAAAAGATAAATCTAAAGTGAAAAACAACAAACTTGATACCTAAACAAAAATTACAGAGACTACAAATTAAATAAATGTAATAACTAGTTACTCTTTTTTTCCCAGAGTAATCTTTTGTTTTTTAAATAAGTTTAGGTAGATTGAGTCTTACAATAATGGGTCAGAAGTTCTAAAAAATAATGCTACTGACAACTGGAACTGCATCAGGCATGTGTTTTGTACAAAATCCAAAATTTGTTCATTACAACTGAGCTGCAGTTGGTTTTTTGGTGTATCTAGAATATTCCTCAGAGATTACATAGATATATTTTTGAAAATGATTTCTTTAATAAAATTTTATGAGTTTGGTAGAGTTAGAGTCCATCAAAATTTTTTTTTAAATTTATCAAAAATTCAATAACAAAAATAAGTAAAGTGTTTTATGTTCTTAATTACGTACCTAGAGACTGATTTTCTTATGTGGATAGCTCTTTCCTATTATAAGAGATAAATAGCTGTAACTTGAGTTAATAATAGCATTTTTGTAGCAAAACATTGTTTTTTGTAATCCAAAAAAATAATCACATTTACATGAAATATTTCACAATTGCAAGGAAGGTGTGGTTTAAGATACCTAAATTTCTGTCTAATTGTCAGCTAATAGGACAGGAAATGAAGTAAAAATGAATATCTTGGATTTTAAATTAGAATGTTTTGTAGCAATATAAGAATATTATTGAACACTGGCAGTGATATTTGTGTGACATTGTCAGAGTAAAATATTTGTGTATAAAATAGATATTTAAAACCCCTGTGAATAGAAAGCTAACCAAGATTGTACTATAAACTGTTTTTTGTTATTACAAAAGATTTTGCTTCTTGCACATTTGAGTCTTGTTCTTGAGCCCTTAACTGGTGGTAATACATGTTTATTCAAAATTGTAACACTTAAACTTTTTGCATCATAACATTTTATATATCAATGTGTTTTTAAACAGATGACGGTACGTTTAAAATGTCACTGGCTTAAAAACCTTTGTCAAAGGTATTCTACAGTAGAACTGCCTCCATAAATCCCTCTCTAAGGCATCCAGGCAGTCAGTCCTTCGCCACTCATCTTGCAGAACTTACAATAAAAATTCCAGTTTACATGTGGTTCACATTCATAGATCCATTTGCATTTCTGTGGAAGTAATTGACTTCACAAGAAAAACAAAAGCAATTTATTAAACGCTATTAGTAAATTTTAATATAAATAAACTCATTAAAAGAAAAAAATAACTGAACTGTAAAAATCTAACCTGTCATAGTAACTTGCAACAATGTCATATATTACATAACGGCATGGGCTCTTAGCATGTTCACTGAGCGTAATTACATGTTGTACTATGATTTCAGCATCTGCTTCCGTTAACATTGGCAGCATTTTGTATAAAATATTCAAAGTTATCTCCTTAGTATCCTCATCATAACTGCAAACATAATATTTATATAATATCTAACAACATAAACTTAATTACTGCTAAACCATTGTAAGTGCTTATAGTTTTAAAGATTTGTTTACATATTTTTTTACTTAGCATAGAAATATACACACCAAAACCTTGATTTTCTATGGTAAGGGGGGTGTTAAATGTAAAACATGGTTAATCGAG
This sequence comes from Prosapia bicincta, assembly GCA_036971475.1. Lineage (NCBI taxonomy): Eukaryota > Metazoa > Arthropoda > Insecta > Hemiptera > Cercopidae > Prosapia > Prosapia bicincta. Next base: position 112,054,048 of record JBAIZL010000003.1, on the reverse strand, counting down.
AAGCCATAGTCAAACCAATGAAAATCACTATATTCACTAACATAAGAGATCTGTTTTAAAATTAAAGATATAAGTCTTGATAAAAATTTGGAATTTTGTTTATTGAAAAAAATACATGAAGTTTTATATAATAACCATTAACTTTTAACTTGTTTTTTAATACATTCCCCATTAAGTTTTATAGATTTAAGAGCTTATTAGATTGAGCTTTGTTGGATGTTTTGAGCGTGAGACGTTTGCTGGCTAAGTTTGTTCTGAAACTGGTTAATATTTTACAGAAGAACCATCGTATGAGCATCTCTTAGGAACTATTGAATGACATTTATGACTATCCTGATTTACTAAAAAGGGTCAAAACTGGTGACATATCCTGGTCATATGGTTATGGTGTCGAAACCAAAGCCAAATCATCCCTATGGAAAGAGCCAGGGGAATCAAGACCGAAAAAGGCATGACAAGTTTGATCAAATATCACGGCCATGGTCACTGATTTCTTTGATTACTGTTGTGTAGTCATCAGGTATTCTTACCACAAGGTAGTATGGTTCATAAGGAGTATTACCTCAAAGTTATGCACCGTTTGTGAGAAGCAATACAAAAAAGTCCAGAATTATTGAAAAAGGTCATGGCTTTTACAGCAGAATAATGCACCTGCTAGCTCATCATTTCCTTTGAGAGAATTTCTGGCCAAAAACAACACCACAATCATTCCACAGTCACCATATTTCACAGGATTAGGCCCCTTGACTCTTTCCTATTCCCAAAACTGAAGAGACTTATCAAAGGATCGAGATTTGAAGTGATCGAGAAGATAAGGATTACATTACTGAAAGAGCTCAAGTTTATACCAAAAGGGCTTATCACGATTGCTTCGGGGAATGGAAAAAGTGTTGACACAAGTGTATTATATTTGGAAGGGGGATTACTCTGAAGGGTACAACATGAATATTGAAGAATAAATAAGTATATTATTTATAAAAATATAAAATTACTGTAATTTTGGACTGTGATGTATATAATTGACAATGTCAAGAAACTAGAATGTTGAGTAACTAGAGTTAGTCAAGTAACTAGATGGGGCCGTTAGTAATATGAGTATTTAGTGTAAGGTAATGCAAGAAATGTTAATAGTTGGTCTAATAGGACAGGTTTTAATTTTTAAAAAACATGTATTTTATTTCCAGTTATTTGTAATTCAGTATTAGAAGAAAATATGACATAATATAATAGCATGAATTTTAGAAGCAGTACAATACAGTGGTTGTTATATTTGGTCTATAAGCCATTGTATATAAGATACAAGAGGTCACATTAACTTGTAACAGTATTGATTCAGTCCCTAAATATAAGTGTTAACCAAATTCCACAGAACATGTGTATATATGTGTGTGTGAAGTGTAATGTTATAGCATTGTCAGGGATTGAAATATCAAATGATTAGTTTTTGTTTCTTAAATTCGGAGAACAAGTATTTTGAAATTGCAGGAAATTGTTTTCTTTAACTAAAAACACTTGTAAATTGTTACACTTGCCTATAGTAGCACTTACTTTATATTGATGAGGACAGCGGTTTCGGGAGATATGTCCCATTGTCAACTCAGACCGTTGGTCAACTGGATGGTCTGAGTTGACAATGGAACACAGCTCCTAAAACGGCTGTCCTCATCAATATAAAGTAAGTGCTACTATAGGTAAGTGTAACAATTTACAAGTGTTTTCAGTTAAAACTAGTAGCTCACGTGAAGATGGAAGCAACAAATAGATTTGGCTTTTTTTGACAGCAGCCTGGATAATTACAAACAAGGATAGTGAGGATCTACTATAGTGAAATTTAAGACACTTTATCACTTAGAGTACAAGGACCATTGCTGAGGGCAGTGGACATGCCGCCTCAGGAGGGGCGCAAGAGGATCACGGCACATATAGACAGGTTGTGCAGGGAAGAATGGAATGCAAGCTTGGGGTGTAACAAATCCAAGGTACTGTGGGGTTACTCAGGAGATTTGTGGGGCAAAGAACTACTCTCCTTAAGTAGACATCAACTCAGAGTTACTATAGAGCTGGTCACAGGCCATGGGAATCTGAGGGGGTTCCAATACAAAATTAGAAAATCTAGGTCTCCTGTGTGCAAGAGATGCGATGAGGACCAAGAGGAAAGCCCAATCTATGTACTCTGTGAGTGCCCTGCTTTGGGAGCTGCAAGGAGCAAGTGGTTTGACTGGCAGGTATGTACACCAGAGGATATCAGAAGATTTAGCATCAGGTGGGTACTTGATTTCTGCAAAGAGGTAGGTATCCACTAGTACTGTAGCTAAGTGCTCTATACCGATAAGGTCCCTGCGAGTTTTTAGTAATAATAATAATAATAATAATCACTTAGAGTAATAAACCTATTTTACTAAACCATGACTTTATGTTTCTCAGCTTATCACTGAGAATTCATTAAATGAGTATAAAGATCATTTTGTTGAAGAATCTCATTAAAAATTATAACTTATACATTTTAACGTGTACTAATATGTTGACATACTTTTTTAAAATTAGAACAGATTTTTTTTTGGAGATTGTGTACGTTTTTTATTAACATTAATTATTCCTTGTTGTATATGCTTATTTAAAAATCTAACTAGGAGTGTCTACATATCCTGTTTTTCATGAATTCATATTTTTTATAATATCTCATAAATGTTTCTTGTTCAAAATTTTGTAAGAAAATTTGCTTAAGGTCCCCGATAGTGGGTTTCCCATTCCAATGTCTCTATTTGGTTTGTATATTGTATTATTAAATTTAAATTTGTCTTATTTTAATATAATTTTTAGTGCTTCTATAATTCTGTTGTCCTTTTAAGAGTTATTGCTTATTTATTCTATTTTATTTTCTAAAATTTTTATTGTTTATTTTTTACTGGGATCAATAAATATAAAATTGTTATGTCAAGTAATGCCACTTATGACAAGTTACTATTTTAATTTTTTTTGCAATTGTCAAATTTTGTCCTAGATAGTTACAATAACGAAACAGAAGTTCCGGTTACCTATGTCTGATAACACAAGATTACATGCTAAATATAATAATAAATAACTTTCTAACACTCTCAACAGTATAACTACAAATTAAAGTACAAAAAGTCTATGAATAGTCAAAAAAAATGTTTAATGTGAACTTTACAATACTGAGTGTACTGCATCCAAGCCTTTCCATCCAAGACTTAAACATACCTTAAATTCTTCAAACTTAATCAGATTTAGATAAAATAGAGAAAAACACCTTTTCGTAGTTCAAAAATGTCTTGCGATAAAACCATCTACTAAAACCTCTTTACTGCCCCTTATCTGGCAGCATTCAGGCAAATCAAGTAACTACCTTTCTCTTAGCAATCTCTCTTAAAGACTTTGGAAGATAGTAATGTTGTAATGACCTCTCTGTAACATATTGACGACAAATGGTCATCTCTACTCACGTCAAGAAGTTGGTGAACACCGGATGCATCAAGTCCAGATAAGGACAAGTCTCCCAGGATTTAGCTTCCAAAGCCGTCTTTAGGCATTTTAGCATCATTACTCTAAAAGTGCAAGGTAATGAAGGTAGTTCGATTTTAATGTTGGCCAAAAATCTGAAAAATATGTGAATTTAAGTAAATTCAACAGACATATTTATAAATATATACATTATTTAGTAAACAGACAAAAATTTTGAATTAGATTTTGTAAGATAACTGTCTATAGCATACTAAAATTGAAAAAAAAACAAGAAAACAAGATATTAAAAAACGATCCTTACTTTCTGAATAGCCCTCGTAATAAAATACTCAATTCGAATATTAGTCATTTCATTTAGAAAAACCAAAATATACTATTTAGTACAAATAAAAAAGATCTTTATTATTTATTGTAACATACTATTTAAGAAAGATTTAAACTATTACGAAAGACACATAAATAACCAAAAACAACGACATATAATTTTAAATATTGTACTATTTATCACTATGTTTTTAGCTTGAGCAAAATTTTAATTTTTCAATTAGTAAAATAAACATAGTTAAAATTGCAACACGATTAGACAGCACAATGTAAATTTCAAAACATATATGACAAGAGATTAAAAGATACAAATACTCGTATTGAGTCCTTTATTGTATTTTGTGTATGTCCTTGTTGTCAAATGTCAATTGTATTATATATTTAAATTAGTTTATAGCTATTAATTAATTTGTATTAACATTAATTACTATTCATATGGGCAGACCTGTAGATGGTAATGTATATGTTATCAAAACGTTGCTATTAAATTATTAAATGACAAAGCTTGACTTGCGTACCAGTAGTTTTACTTCTACCAAATTTATTTCTTCAACTCTAAATGTCAAACTTTTTTTAATGACATTGAGTCTCTTTCTAATAGTAAATGTTTTATAAATGTTTGAGTACAGTTTTCTGCCTTTCCTAATGTACAATATTCTCCTCTGTTGATGTGTTTTGGAGTGATTCCATTTTAAATTCCTACTCCGACTCTTTCATACAAAAAAAATCAATTATTCATGTGAGTTGCTGAGATCTTATTTGACCAACTAACAAGAAATAGTATTAAGCAATTTAATATACTATAGTTAAAATATACTTAACTAGGTGAATACGTAAGGGCTTACTTGATGATGCGTTTCGAAACAATCGCTCCTTTTACGAAGCAAAGCCTCTACTCTCTACAAAGGGAGTAGAGGCTTTGCTTCGTAAAAGGAATGATTGTTTTGAAATGCATCAGGAAGTAAGCCCTTATGCATTCTCTTAGCTAAGTCTATTTTAATTATAGTTTAAACAGAGAATTCAAGATGATTACAACAGAATATGTGTCCCTACAAATCTCTTCTAGACATATCACGAATTTCAAAACTGATGTAGAAGCTGCAGTACCACCTCACATAACTGACCCTCTTCTATCAACTGCACTATCACCAAATATATGCGCACGTTACAAGTATTTGCCACTGGCTGATCCTCACTTCGACACTCCTGCCCATATCGACTTAATATTAGAAACTGACATCTTCACCCATAGCCTTGTCAATGGACCACGAACCATTATCAAAGGTCACTCGGGGTCGCTTCCTGACATCTATATCGTCAACCGCATGCCCTCACTACAATGTTAGCCGCACTTAAAGATTACACACATCGATCCTGGGAGATCAAAGAAGTCATCCACACCAATAAAGACACACAACATGATGAAGACTCACACGAGAATACCACAACTAGTGACACCTTAAGAAGATTTCAGCCAAGTAACCATATCACGGAGTCTCTTCGCCCTTCAACACCCATAGTCAACCCTTCCAGACTGCTCAGGGTGGGCGGCAGTGTTCATCATTCTCTACTAAACCACTCATTTTATCAAATTTAAGCATTCTTCAATGGCTGACCCATCTAATTTCTTTCTTCCCCTAGCCAATTCTCATCCTTTCTTACCCCACAACATCTAATTGGTCACCCGCTTCTGTATCGTCCTACCAAATAGTTCAAGGAACCATCTCTCAGATCACAATGGCCACTTCTCCAGCAGGTGTCTAACCACTTTGTAAGTCTTGGTCCACTCCATACTTACCTACTCAACACCACCAAAGAAGTAAGGACTACAATCCACTTAAGGAATACCAGCTAGTCGGCACACCTGCAAATAACCTTGTTGGACTTCCATCAACCGCCTAACTATCCATTGACCTCCTGACATTTCTTTCTGGCTCTTCGCTCACTTTTACTCCTCACCATCTCAGGTTCTAAAAACGTCTGTTTTTGGTGGGTGGTATGTCAAGAACAGGACCTAACCTCAATTCAGCTTTTGATTCTGAATGTTGTGTTTGCCGCTATATAAAACAGATGTTGTCAGTTTCACAGTTTATGCACTTGATAGCGCTCAATTTGTTTTGTTTCTTGTCTGCCATAGCGTTCCTACAAACCCTTGTGTGCAGCTAAGATGACCGACCGCTTTACACTGTTTCTTGTTAACCCTTAATTTTTAATGCCAGCACTGCCTCACCAGAAAGGATCTCATCATGAAACTACTCGCAAGAAGGACTTCAAACCTCAACAACGCCAGGTCACATAATAGTGGAAGTGTATAGCAGTTCTAAATTCAGTGAAAATCGCCTTATAAGTGCTCACTCTAATACGCCAGCTTTTCTTCATAGTTCAGCTTGTAACCGTTTGCTTTTCCTTCTTGATAAACCGCCCCTCATGTTAAATAGTCGCAATTCTATACAAGTTAATTACACATTGCCTCGTGTTGCGTCATTATAACAAAGCTTTGTTGGTCGCTATATTGGACTATCATATTACAGTGTATTGTTTTGAGGCGATATTCGTTATAGCTTGAACATTGTGTCAACCACGAGTATAATAACATAAACCTTCTAGTGTATGTAAACTTTATCTAATTTCCTGAGTGCACTCATCCTTAAGAACGCGTGTGTTTTAATATATTAAATACCCGTTAAGTGTTACAGAGTATTGTACACCGTCCTTGGCAGTGCTTGAAAGACTGGTGGTTGCAGCTCTGGGTAAGCATTATATGGATAAGGCTTAGTGCTAAAGTATTCTAAACATTGATGTTGTTACTCAAGGTTATTGCTATCATTTAACTCCTTTTCCGTTATATCTAGAACGGGTGGTCCTCCGGGAAAAAGCTCATTAATCTTTCAATTAATTTGTCCTCAACTAATTAGGTGTCAAAACCAATAATATATATATATATATCACAACCCTTCAACATATTGTAGTAAACCATAATTTTTGTTATGTATTAGAGAAAATGTTGCAAATATTTGTATCCAAAATATTTTTTTTCATTTGAATAAAAAATAACAAATGTTGTTGCATCAAGTTAATTGTTTTTATAATCACTTTCACAGGACTTCCTCCTCCTCTCCAACTTTGGAAATTTTTATTTTACAATTTTAAATATGTAATACAAAACATTGACATGCCAAAACACACAAAAATCATCAGAACACTAAAGTGATATGCAGTCTACAGCACCCTATAGGAAACTGGTTGTATGGAAGTTTCCAGCATACAGTTTTAATAATATTACTTTTCAAAAGAATTAACTATATGTTACTGAGTTATACTGAGTTTAAGTAGACATAAAAAACAAGGGATGGTTTGGTGTAAGTTACAGTCAAATACATTGCCAAGCAATGTAGCACCAAACTTACATGTAAATATGCCATAAATGTATTTAATAGATTGCTTTTATACCAATGAAGAAGTTTAAAACTTAATATAATCCATAAAATCGAAATTTATAATTTACAACACATATTATCAATTATTAGATTTACACTAATGGCGTGAGTAATCGCCGGAGTTTCCAAAGCGCAAACAATCCCGGAATAAAGAGCCTAGCTATTTGGCACATTTGTTTAAAATTAAGTGCAAAATTCCACCCAGACAGACAATAAGAGAAGTTAACAAAAACATTTTAGAATAACATTATTACACAATATCAAGAGCACAGTGGTACAATATATTACAATAAAAATATTGAAAAGAACCCCAATACCACAAAAATAATCAAAAATAACAAATAAAACAAGTTACTTAAGATTAAACCCTTATGTACATTTCGATGACCATGTCATCATCATCAGAGGGTCTTGTTACAAAACACAATCTAGCACACAAGAAGTTACAAATTAGAATGATACCAATCGTTCTCCGCGGTCGCTATATATAGGCGTGAGGTAAGCTCCGCCCCCTCTCCGCCCTCGACCGACAAATAACGATCGGCCATCAGGAACCCAATAGGTTATGTCAAAAATTACATTATAATAATACATATGTAATAAAAATTACAGCAATAACAATTAATAAACTAAAAGTAATTAGATTAAAACATCGTAATTTGAAGAAAGCTATTTAAGTAAACTATATAATGGTGAGTAAGGAATAGGTCCTTTATCTGCATTCATTAATTTACAATTTGATTTGACTATAAAAACACTTTCATAACTATTAAGTAACTTTTTTGAGTTTATACATTTAGCTAAAATAACATTTTTATCTAAATCATGCTGATTACTAAGGACATGTTCTGCTACACTTGATTTTTCAGGTCTTTCATATTTAATATGGGCAAGATGTTCTTTATATCTGGTTACAATTTTTCTTTTTGTTTGACCTATATACATCTCGTTACAAGTACTACAAATTATCTTATAAATACCTGATTTTTCCAACATTGGAATTTTATCTTTCGGGTTACATAATAAATGCTTGAGTTTATTTTGAGTTTTATAGGCTATCTTAACATTTACCTTTTTAAAAATAGAGTCTAACCCTTTTGTTAAAATATTATCGAAAGGTAAACTAATAAAATTACATTGTTTAACTTCTTTTTGAAGAGTGGTAGTTGTGTTCAAAACATATTTTAATCTTTGTTTTCTAACAATATTATCTATAATTTTGGTATCAAAATCGTTATATCTAGCCACTCCTTTGATATAATTAATTTCCTTATAAAATCGTCTAGGACTAAGTGGTACATTGATAGCTCTGTGTATTGGGGTTCTTTTCAATATTTTTATTGTAATAACATTATTGTTTTTATAGTAGAATCTGTGAAGTTGATAATGTTAATTCACATTATTATTAAAAGAAATCTACCATTATTTATATGCAACATTGTTTTCCATGTGTTTAATAGTATTAAACTTTTTAATTTATTTTGAACAGCTAAAAAGTCCATAACATAATTCAAGTCGTGATTGGCATTATGAGTTATTCATATTACACATTATAAGGCATTAACTAACTCAAATACGTATATTATTATTACCTCAGAGATATAGGCGCATAATGCTCCTGAACTGCATGTAGACACACAACAAAACGACCCAAATTATATTGTGCTCTTGTATCACTTGAGAGATTACTTTTTATTATTTCATATACATCATCATAAAAAGATTTATCTTCGCTTAAAAGTTTGTTGTCATTATCTTTGTCCAATTTTCTAAAACAAAACAACTAAATATTCAGTACAAATAATCTGGAATGGAAATCCTGTGTGAAGTTGGAGACTGTGATTTTAACTATAAGGTAAAATGTTATAATTTTGAAAAAAATGTGAAATATCTTGAAACTACTGATATAACCATGGGCCACACTAAAACAAAACAACAACAATAACAAAATATACAGTATAAAATATCTTTAATGAAAATCCTGTGTGAAAGAGAATTAAACTGCATAAAACTTTATAATAAAAACATCAAAATTTTGAACAAAAATTAAAATATGTTAAACAACTAAACCCAAATGCGGATTAAAAGAACTCCTATTCTGAAATGACAAAATATTCGTTAGAAACAATATGGAATTGGTACCATGTATGAAGTAAAATTAAACTTTCAAATTTCAATATAATAAAAATGTTATAATTTTTAAAGAGTATCAAATATGTTCTCTAGTATTACCTAAGATGGATTAAAAAAGATTCTTATTCTAAATCAAAATGCTAAATTCAAACATATCTAGTACAAAAGGAATGAAACAGAAACTCTGTGTGGCGGAAAATCAGTGTGAGTAAAATCAGAACAATAAAAAATATTTTTGAAAAAAAGTTAAAATAGCTAAAATACAGAAATAAAGGATTCTCACTCTAAAACTAAACAAATTATTCAGTACAGTCTCAAATGAAAATCCTGTTTGGAGCAAACAGACAATCGAATTTAAACTATAAAGAAAACAATTAATTTTTAAGAAATTCCAAATATGTTCAAATGGAAAATAAAACAGTAAACTCTAAATCTCACTAGCCATTAGTGTAGTGTTTTACTGTTAACTATTTTGTTTTTACCATTGCGAATAGTTCTCACTAGCTAGGCTCTAATTAACTTTAAATCCAAAATATGTTATTCTACTGCTATGCTACTTGGACTATATAACCATTCTAATAATTAAATAAAAACAACAAAATATTCAGTACAATATGGAGGGAATGGAATTTCTGTGTAAAGCAACAGCAGACTGTAAAACTTTACGTTTAAAAGAAAGTAAACGTTTTTAAAAAATTTATAAATACCTAAGGTGGGATATATATGTATACACATTTGTTCTAAAACAAATCTAACACTACAAATATTCAATACCAAATGTACAAAATGAAATTCCTGTGTGTAGCAAAAGGAGACTGCATAAACACTGACTATAAGAAAGTCATATTTTTAAATAATTTCAAATATAATTAACTACTAACATGTATTCTATAAAGATTCACACTCTAAAACAAAGCAACAACAAAATATTAAGTGCAAACCGTCTGAAATAAAAATAATGTGTGAAACAAAACATGACTGCATAAAACATAGACAACCATAAAAATGTCCTGATTGTGAAACAAAATTTTTAATGTGGAACTACTGATCCACATTGTGTATAAAAAAGACTCTTATTCTGAAAAAAAACGAAAATATTCAGTACAAAATAGATGGAATGAAATTTCTGTGTGAAACAAAACCAAAAGTGTAAAACTTTAAAAAGCCATTAAAAAAAAGATATATCTAAGGTGGAGTACACAAGACTTCCTTCAAAAACAAAAATACAACCACAAAATATTTCGTATAAACCGTCTATAATGGAAAACCTGTGTGAAGCAAAAGTAGACTGCTTTCATAGAACACCTACTATAAAGAAAACTTCATAATTTAAAAATTTTCAGATATGTCAAACACCTAATATGTAACATGTATTACATAAAGATTCCTATTCTATAAGAATATCGGTCAATAAGTTTATAAGTTATCGGTCAATAACAAATAGTCTAGATAGAAAGTCCTGAGTGAAGTAAAACAAGACTGCGTAAATACTGACATCATTATAAACGTCTTATTTTTTAAACAATTTCAAAGACGTTAAGCTACTAATCAGTAAAGTGGATATCATGGGGATTCCAAAACTAAAATTAAGTAACAAAAACAAACAGTCTAGGTAGAAAGTCGTGTGTGAGCAAAACAAGACTGCACAAAACTCTGACAACATTAAAAACGTCTTATTGGTTTATTACTTTAAAAATTGTTAAAATACAAATAAGTAAAGTGGATATCATGGGGGTTCCAAATCTAAAACTCAATAACAAAAATGTCCTGTGTGAAGCAAAACAAGACTGCGTAAAACTCTGACAACATTAAAAATGTCTTATTTTTTTATTAATTTCAAAAATGTCAAACTAATAATATGTAAAATGGATATCTTAAGCATTCCAAAACTAAAACTAAATAAGAGAAACAAACAGTCTAGATAGAAAGTCCTGAGTGAAGCAAAACAAGACTGCATAAAATCCTGACATCATTTTAAACTTATTACACTTTTGCTATTACTTGTGACTAGACTTTTTGTTAACTAAAGGTTGTTAAATTGTTAACTTACACTTGAATGAAACGTTTTTTTCTTACGACTTCTTCAGCCTCGTATTTTTGCCGCTAGGAATGCTGCAGTTGTGCTTCCTCGGTACCAATTTTTGAAAGTTAGAAGTGATGTGATCGATTAGTGTGTGTGATTTGTGCCGTGTTTGTTCATTTAGGATGCCATTTTTAAGTGTGTTGCTATGTCTATATAATTCATACTGTTCTAGTGTTCATTTTTCTGTGTAGTTTGTCTATTAATTAATTGTCATATCCATTTTTATGAGCTAAATATTTGATTGTGTTTAGTTCCTCTGTGTAGTTAGTTGTGGACATAGATATTTTATTTAGTCTGTGTAGTAAATGTTTGAGTGCTGCGTGTTTATGTTGTATTGGGTGGTTTGATGTGTTGTGTATAAACATAAACATGCAGCATTCAAACATTTACTAAACAGAGTAAATAAAATACCTATGTCCACAACTAACTACACAGAGGAACTAAACACAATCAAATATTTAACCCACAAAAATGGATATGACAATTATTTAATAGACAAACTATATGGAGACATACTCAACAAGAACAGTAACAACAACACAAACAACAAAAACACGAACGCAAACAAATTCATCACTCTCACATACATAAACAAACTCACAAATAAAACAGCACACCAATTCAAAAAAGCAGGATACAATGTAGATTACAGAGCAACAAATAAAAGCCAAAGAGCTATCAGACACAGCATTAATAACAATACCAACAGATACAATAACCCAGGAGTATACAAACTAAAATGCATCAACAGCAATAAGTTCTATATTGGACAAATAGGCAGATATTTTGCCGAAAGATATAAAGACCACAAAAGCGCACTGCACACTACTATTGAATCCACCTTAGCAAATTACCTCATGGATACTAAATGCTCATGTAAAAGTATGGAAAATAACATGAGCATCCTCCACACATGCAACAAAGGCCATAAATTAAACACACTAGAACAGTATGAAATATATAGACATAGCAACACACATAAAAATGACATCCTAAATGAACAAACACGGCATAGATCACACATACTCTTCGGTTACATCATTTCTAACTTTCAAAAAAATGGTACCAAGGAAGCACAACTGCAGCATTCCTAGCGGCAAAAATACGAGGCTGAAGAAGTCATAAGACAAAAACATTTCCTCCAAGTGTAAGTTAACAATTGAACAACCTTTATTTAACAAACAGTCTGATCACAAGTAATAGCCAAATGGGAATAAGTGATTAACAACCAGCTCGTCATGAACAGCAACAAGTTTCATTATAAACGTCTTATTTTTTAAATAATATAAAAAATGTTAAACTACTAATCAGTAAAGTGGATATCTTGATAATTCCAAATTTTATATATTTCAAGGTTCGTTATAGTGATCAGCTATATTTACACCATCCATTAACTGGTTATATTTACAAATAACTGTTGGTTTAGTTATTTTGTTTATGAAAATTGCATGGGAAGCTATGGCAAACTACGAGTAAACAAATAACCTGCAAAACTGTAACATATTTGCAGCTTACAACGTAGTGGCAAACTAGATTTTGTGATGACTCACACATTCATAAACATTTTCAACTTAGTTCAAATTATTGTCAATAGAGTGTAGTACCAAATGGTAAGAGATTGAATGTCGGGGGCTCAGCGCAGACGAGTTACCGGCATTAGAAAATCGTGTCGGTTGATCCCCGACATACGAGTAAACTGTTATATACGCCAAGCAGGGCTAACCCGATAGTCAAGTGCTAAGGGTTAAAAACGTCTTATTTTTTAATAATTTCAAGAATGTCAAATTACTAATCAGTAAAGTTGATATCTTAAGGATTTCAAATCTAAAACTAAATAACAAAAACAAACAGTCTAGATAGAAAATCGTGAGTGAAGAAAAACAAGACTGCGTAAAACTTTGACGACATTAAAAACCACTCATTTTTTTATAATTTCAAAACTGTTAAACTACTAATAAGTAAAGTGGATTTCCTTATGATTATTCCAAATCTAAAACTAAATAACAAAAAAAAAACAGTCACGATAGAAAGTCCTAAGTGAAGAAAAACAACACTGCGTAAAACACTGACAATGTTGAAAATGTTTTTTTTTTTTTTTTTCAAAAATATTAAACCACAAATACATAAAGGGAATATCATGAAGATTTTTGATCTAACACTAAATAGCAAACACAAACAGAATTCAATGGTTAACCTAAATGAAGCAAATTGTGACTGCGTAAAACTATGACTACAATAAAAATGTAATATTTTTAAAATAATTTCAAAACTGTTAAACTACTAATAGGTAAAGTGGATATCATGAATATTCCAAATCTAAAACTACAAAACTAAAACAAACAGTCTGGATAGAATGTCCCGTTTGAAGCAAATCAAGAGTGAGAGAAAACTCTGACAACACTAAAAACGTCTTATTTTTTATATAATTTCAAAAATGTTAAACTACTAATCAGTAAAGTGGATATCTTAAGGATTCCAAATCTAGAACTAAATAACAAAATCAAACAGTCTAGATAAATAGTCCTGAGTGAAGCAAAACAGGACTGCGTAAAAGTCTGACTACATTATAAACGTCATATTTTTTAAACAATTTCAAAACTAATGAACTACTAAACAGTAAAGTGGATATCTTGAGCATTTCAAATGTAAAACTACTAAACAAAAAATCTGGATAGAATGTTTTGTGTGAAGAAAAACAAGACTGCGTAAATGTCTGACAACATTAAAAACGTCTTATTTTTCTACTAATTTCAAAAATATTGAAATACAAATAAGTAAAGTGGATATCATGAAGATTCGAAATATAAAACTAAATAACAATAATAAACTGTCTGGATAGAAACTCCTATGTGAAGCAAAATGAGATATGTAAAATTCTGATGACATTAAAAACGTATTATTTTTTAAATGAATTCAAAAATTGTAAAATGCAGATAGGTAAAGTGGACATCATGAAGATTCCAAATATGAAACTAAATAACAATAATAAACTGTCTGGATAAAAAGTCCTGTGTGAAGCAAAATGAGATGTGTAAAACTCTGACGACATTAAAAACGTCTTATTTTTTAAATAAATTCAAAAATTGTAAAATGCAAATTGGTAAAGTGGACATGATGAAGATTCAAAATGAAGGGTACAGGGAAAAAAGGAGACAAGTCAATTTTTTTCAAAACTATGTTTATGATACCATTCGATAGATTCACTTGATAGATTTCTTATATTAAAATATTACAGGGAGGAAACGAGCTTAGTCCCTTCAAATTAGGTAATGAAAAAACAGCGTACAGGAAAAGAAAAAGCCAAGTCAGATCGCTAAAGGGAAAAAAAGAGGCAAGTCAGCTTTTAGTTACATGACCAGTGACAAGCGCGCCATTTCGTGTTCAGTTCTGTCACTGTGCTTGGAGATTTATCGTTGTGTTTGAGGTTATGTTTGTGTATGTGAGGTTAGTTGTGTTGTTTACATTTTAAGTAATTATTTAGTGTAGTGATGGAAATCGATAATGATAATCCTGGAGAGGAACTTCAAGTGATTTCTGGTGCAATGAAAACAAAAAAGAGGAAGAGGTTTGGTCGTATGTCCGAGGTGAGTAAGAAACTGAGCTTACAAAGTCATGTGACAGGGCCAGACTGCAGGTGCAGTAAGCTTAACTGCTTCCAAAATATTCCACAAGATAGTAAGTACAAAATAATTACAAATTTCAATTTATTAATCCTCAGTTGATGAACAGAATTCTTACCTTTGCGGACTAATATCTGTACAAGAGATTCAAAACCGGCGACCCCGTCAAAACGAGAAAGAGGCGAATTTCCGTGAGGCTTCTTACTCATACAGAGTAAGAATTTTAGATGAAGCAAATGTGATGAAAGAAGTACAAATATGCCGTAAAGCCTTTTTGTCTCTTCATGGAATAGGAAAGAAGAATCTGGAGTTACTACAAAAGGGACTTAAAACAACAGGGCTTGTGCCAAAAGACAAGCGTGGAAAGCACTCTTCAAAGCATAGGAAACTGAGTGAGGAAAAAACTAACGCTGTGAATGAACACATTCGCTCGTTCAAAGGAAGAAAGGGTCACTATAACCTGTCAAAGTCTAATAAAATCTACCTACCGGAGGAGCTTAGTATTAAAAAGATGTATGATTTGAATACTGAAAAGTATAAGGACTTGCCTGTGTCTTATGAGACATATCGGACAATTTTTTCCAAGGGTCACAACATATCTATTGGGTATCCTAGAAAAGACACATGTAGCATGTGTGATGAGTTAGTTGTAAAAATAAAAAAAACATAGAGGTAGAAAAATCTCACCTAGCTCTTACAACTGATGTGGGTTTACTCGGCGATCTGAATACAAAACTCAACCAACTTAAAACAGATCACATGTTGCACAAAAGAAAGGCTGAGATATTTTATACTAGAAAAAGAAATGCAAAAGCTCGAAGCTTATTGAGTGAATTTGAAGAAGCCATCTGTTTTGACTATAAAAAAAATCTCCCAGTTCCAAATATAACAACAAATGAGGTGTATTAAGACGTCAATTATCTGTATACACGTTTAATATTCATACATTGTCAACTGCTCAAAGTGTATTTTACACAAACCCAGAAACAACTTCCAATAAGGGTAGTGACGATGTTTGTTCAATGATCCACGACTTTGTGTATAATTTTCTAGACATAAAGGTTCGACGCCTGAATCTGGTTTGTGACTCGCGTGGTGGCCAGAATAAAAATTACACAATGTTTAGGTTCCTACACAGTTTAGTGCACACAGAAAACAGATTTGACAAGATCAAAGTGTACTTCCCCATAAGGGGACACTCATACATGGAGGCAGACAAGAATATGGGTATTATAAAACAAAAAACCAAAGTTGAACACCCTAAACTATGGGCGGAAGTTTTCCGAGTGGCAAGAATTAAACCTAGGCCCATCGATGTGGTTGTAGTTAATCAAACGATGTTTAGGCACAGGACTGAGCACTTGAGTAAAAGTTATATTAAAAAGTGTCCTTTCAAAACTCGACCCGTTCAGGAATTGAAAATACTTAAAACAAACCCCCGCTTCATTTTCCAACTTAGATTCCTACAATGGCCACTTCAACTCTGCTGTTGTGACTAAACAAGGGATGCGATGAAACAAAACTTGGCAGAAAACGAGTTCGAACTCCCAGAGCTGTTATATGAAGGTAGGCTATATGATTTCTTTACTAAAACCAATATTACTTTTTACTTTTTTTGAATACTTCTGTTTAAAATACACTTTACGTAAAAAGTCTCAATATATTTAAAAAATATTAAATCAATAATAGTTTTTAGTTACGAAAAATAAAGTTTATGAGAACAATACATTATGTTACTAAATTCTGCCATGTTTTTAAAATTTAACAATAAGGCAGGCCTCAACAAAGTAATTCCAACAAATGTAATTTTTTCAGATCTCATACCGTTTTCAAAAGCCAAATTTGAAGATATAAGACACCTTTCAAAATTCTGTGAAGAGGACGCTAAGCAATATCTGTTGTCGTTGCCACACAGAGACGGGTAAATCCCAAGACACTTTACCATAACAAGACTAAAGAAGCTAATATTTTTGTAGATAGTTATTGTTAAGTAACAAATAATTTAAATAAAATTATTGTTGAAATTTTATTGAAAACTACCACTTTTCTAGATTGTAACAACAGTGTTACTTGAGACTTACCCCCTTTCTTCGCAGGAATGGCATGACTTAGTCCCTTCTTTACTAGTAACAGGGACTTTTTTTATTTAATTTTAAATTGTTTATGAATTTAGAAATATTAGAACCTTGAAACACTGTGATTAAGTACTCATGCAGTTGAGGTTTAAGGTATATCAAAAACGTCTATATATGTTAAAATTATATTATATATTAAAGTCCTTAAAACTTAAAAAGGCTCTACTGTAAAATATACAAAAACTAACAGCTCCTTTTTCCCTTTACCCTTCAAATATAAAACTAAATAACAATAATAAACTCTGGATAGAAAGTCCTGTGTGAAGCAAAATAAGTTTTGTAAAACACTGACAACATTAAAAACGTTTTATTTTTTAAATAAATTCAAAAATTGTAAACTACAAATAGGTAGAGTGGATATCATGAAGATTCCAAACATAAAACTAAATAGCAATAATAAACTGTCTGGATATAAAGTCCTGTGTAAAGCAAAATAAGTTTTGTAAAACACTGACGACATTAAAAACGTCTTATTTTTTAAATAAATTAAAAAATTGTAAACTACAAATAGGTAGAGTGGATATCAAGAAGATTCCAAATATAAAACTAAGTACAAAATAAAATACTGTCTGGATTGAAAGTCCTGTGTGAAGCAAAATGAGATATGTAAATCTCTGACGACATCAAAAACGTCTTATTTTTTAAATAAATTCAAAAATTGTAAAATACAAATAGGTAAAGTGGACATCATGAAGGTTCCAAATATAAAACTAAATAACAATAATAAACTGTCTGGATAGAAAGTCCTGTGTGAAGCAAAATAAGTTTTGTAAAACACTGACGACATTAAAAACGTCTTATTTTTTTAAATTAATTCAAAAATTATAAAATGCAGATAGGTAAAGCGGACATCATGAAGATTCCAAATATAAAACTAAATAACAATAATAAACTGTCAGGATAGAAAGTCCTGTGTGAAGCAAATTGAGATATGTAAAACTCTGACGACATTAAAAACGTCTTACTTTTTAAATAAATTCAAAATTGTAAAATACAAATAGGTAAAGTGGACATCATGAAGGTTCCAAATATAAAACTAAATACCAAAAACAAACAGTCTCGATGGAAAGTCCTGTGTGAAGCAAAAACAGATATGTAGAACTCTGACGACATTAAAAACGTCTTATTTATTAAATATTTTCAAAAATTGTAAAATGCAAATTGGTGAAGTGGATATCATGAAGATTCCAAATATAAAACTAAATTACAATAGCAAGAGTCTGGATACAAACGTTGTGTGAAGCAAAAAGAGATATGTAAAACTCTGACCACATTAAAAACGTCTGCTTTTTTAAATAATTTCGAAACTATTAAACAACTAATAAGTAAAATGGATATCCATGGATATCTTGAGCATTCCCAATGTAAAACTACATAACTATAAGAAAAGCAAAACAAGACTCCAACAAACACTGATAACATTAAAAACGTCTTATTTTTTTGATATTTTAAAGAATGGTAAAATAAAAAACAGTAAAGCATATCCGCTAGTAAAGCGTGGGGATTCCTAATCTAAAAATAAATTACAAAAACAATCAGTCTGGGTAGTAAGTCATTTGTGTAGCAAAAAGAGACTGTGTAATAGCAAAAAGAGATTTGTAAAACTCTAACGACATTAAAAACGTCTTATTTAATAAATATTTTCAAAATATTGCAGATAGGTAAAGTGGATATCATGAAGACTCCAAATATCAAACTAAATAACACAAATAAACAGTCTGGATAGTTAGTCCTGTGTGAAGCAAAAAGAGATATGTAAAACTCTGACGACATTAAAAACGTCTTATTTAATAAATTCAAAAATTGTAAAAATGCAAATATGTAAAACGATATCAAGAAGAATCCAAATATAAAACTAAATAACAAAAAAAAACAGTCCGGGTTGAAAGTCCTGTGTGAAGCAAAAAGAGATATATAAGAATGTGATGACATTAAAAACGTCTTATTTGTTATTAATTTAAAAAATTATAAAATACAAATAGGTAAAGTGGACATCATGAAGATTACAAATATAAAACTAGATAACAATAACAAACAGTCTGGATAGAAAGTCCTGTGTGAAGCAAAAAGAGATATGTAAAACTCTGACGACATTAAAAACGTCTTATTTAATAAATTCAAAAATTGTAAAAATGCAAATATGTAAAACGATATCAAGAAGAATCCAAATATAAAACTAAATAACAAAAAAAAACAGTCCGGGTTGAAAGTCCTGTGTGAAGCAAAAAGAGATATATAAGAATGTGACGACATTAAAAACGTCTTATTTGTTATTAATTTAAAAAATTATAAAATACAAATAGGTAAAGTGGACATCATGAAGATTACAAATATAAAACTAGATAACAATAACAAACAGTCTGGATAGAAAGTCCTGTGTGAAGCAAAAAGAGATATGTAAAACTCTGACGACATTAAAAACGTCTTATTTTTTAAATAATTTGAAAAATTGTAAAAATGCAAATATGTAAAACGATATCAAGAAGACTCCAAATATAAAAGTAAATAACAAAAACAAACAGTCTGGGTTGAAAGTCCTCTGTGAAGCAAAAAGAGATATGTAAAACTCTGACGACATTAAAAACGTCTTATTTTTTAAATAATTTCAAAAATTATAAAATACAAATAGGTAAAGTGGACATTATGAAGATTACAAATATAAAACTAGATAACAATAACAAACAGTCCTGTGTGAAGCAAAAAGAGATATATAAGACTCTGACGACATTAAAAACGTCTTATTTGTTATTAGTTTCAAAAATTTCAAAATACAAATAGGTATTAATAGGGATTTGAAATCTAAAACTAATTAACAAAAACATACAGTCTGGGTAGAAAGTCCTGTGTGAAGCTGAAAGAGACTGTAAAAACTCTGACAACATTAAAAACGTCTTATTTTTTAAATTTTTTCAAAAATTGCAAAATACAAATAGGTAGAGTGCACATCATGAAGATTCCAAATATAAAACTAAATAACAAAAATAGCCTGGATAGTTAATCCTGTGTGAAGCAAAAAGAGATATGTAAAACTCTAACAACATTAAAAATGTCTTATTTATTAAATATTTTCAAAATATTGTAAAATGCAATTAGGTAAAGTGGATATCATGAAGATTACAAATAAAAAACTAAATAACAAACACAAACAATCTGGGTAGAAAGTCTTGTGTGAAGCAAAAAGAGATATGTAAAACTCTGACATGGAAAACGTCTAATTTTTTAATAACTTGAAAATGATTAAAATACAAAAAAAGTATCAATCTTGAAGGTTTCATATCCTACACACAATAACAAAATATTTATTACTAAATGTCTGGATAGAAAATAATGTGTGAAGCAAAACAAGACCGCGTAAAACTCTGATGACATTAAAAACAACAGATTTTTTTATTTTTTCAAAAATATTAAACTACAAATATGTAAACTGGATATCATAAAGATTCAAAAGCTAAAACTAAACAGCAACATCAAACAGTTTTTAAATATTTTTGGAATATGTAATGTATTTCAACATTTTTTAAATTAATAGAAAAATAAGACGTTTTTAATGTTGTCAGAGTTTTACGCAGTCTTGTTTTGTTTCACATAGGACATTGTATCCAGACTGTTGCTTTTATTAAGTAGTTTTAGATTTGGAATCAGCAAGATATCCACTTTACGTATAACCAGTTTAACAGTTTTGAAATTATTAAAAAAATATGATGTTTTTAATATAGTCATAGTTTTACGCAGTTTTAGTTTGCATCACCTAGGTTTTCCATTAAAAACTGTTTGATTTTGCTATTTAGTTTTAGCTTTCAAATCTTTATGATATCCAGTTTACATTTTTGTAGTTTAATATTTTTGGGAAAAATAAAATAATCAGATGATTTCAATGTTTACGCAGTTTTACACAGTCTTGTTTTGCTCCACACATGACTTTCTATCCAGACGTTTAGTAATAAATATTTTGTTATTGTATGTAGGATTTGGAATCTTCAAGATATACACTTTTTTTGTATTTTAACCATTTTCAAATTATTAAAAAATAAGACGTTTTTAATATTATCAGAGTTTTACATATCTCTTTTTGCTTCACACAGGGCTTTCTACCCAGACTCTTTGTTGTTGTTATTTAGTTTTATATTTGGATAATGTATGATGTGCTCTTTACCTATTTGTATTTTACCATTTTTTAAATTATTTAAAAAATAAGACGTTTTTAATGTCATCAGAGTTTTATACAGTCTCTTTTTGCTTCACAAAGGACTTTCTGCCCAGACTGTTTGTTTTTGTAATTTATTTTTAGATTAGGAATCCCCATGATATCTGCTTTACTTGTTTTTATTTTACCATTTTTGAAAAGAATAGAAAAATAAGACGATTTTATTATCGTCAGAGCTTTTCCCAGTCTTGTTTTGCTTCACACAAAACATTCTACCAGACTGTTTGTTTTTTGTTAGGTAGTTTTTACATTTGGAATGCTCAAGATATCCACTTTACTAATTAGTAGTTTTTAACAGTTTTAACAGTTTTAGTAGTAGTATTAACAGTTTTGAAATTATTTTGAAAAGAAGACATTTTCAATGTAATCAGAGTTTTATGCCGTGTGATATTTCTTCACTCAAAACCTTCTATCGTGACTATTATTTTTTTTATTTAGTTTTAG
Source organism: Prosapia bicincta (assembly GCA_036971475.1). Lineage (NCBI taxonomy): Eukaryota > Metazoa > Arthropoda > Insecta > Hemiptera > Cercopidae > Prosapia > Prosapia bicincta. Next base: position 112,032,188 of record JBAIZL010000003.1, on the reverse strand, counting down.
ATTTGGAATCCCCATGATATCCACTTTACTTATTTGTATTTCAACATTTTTTAAATTAATAGGAAAATAAGACGTTTTTAATGTTGTAAGAGTTTTACGCAGTCTTGTTTTGCTTCATACATGACTTTCTATTACGACATTTAGTAACAAATATTTTGTTATTGTGTGTAGGATTTGGAATCTTCAAGATATCTACTTTATTTTTTATTTTACCCATTTTAGCAAAATATTACCAATAAGTAAAATGAATATCATAGGGATTCGAAATCTAAAACTAAATAACAAAAACAAACAGTCTGGGTGGAAAGTCCTGTGTGAAGGTAAATGAGACTGTTTAAAACTCTGAACATATTAATAACGCCTTATTATTTTATTAATTTCAAAATAGTTAAAATACAAAAAAGCAAAGTGGATATCTTGAGGATTCCAAAACTTACACAAAATAATAAAATATTTATTACTAACCGACTGGATATAAAGTCATATGTGAAGCAAAACAAGAGTGCGTTAAACTCTGATGAAAATGAGAACGTCAGATTTGTTTTATTTTATTCAAAAATATTAAACTACAAATATGTAAACTGGATATCATAAAAATTCTAAATCTTAAACTAAATAGCTAAATAAAACCGTTTCTAATGGTAAACCTAAGTGATGCAAATTGAGAATGCGTAAAACTATGACTACAATACAAACATATGTTTTTAATAATTTCTCTACTGGTTAGAGTACTAATTAGAAAAGTGAATAGATTGAGTATTCCAAATTAAAAACTACGTAACAAAAACCAACAGTCTGAATAGAATGTCCTGCTTGAAGCAAAAACAGATTGTGTAAAACTCTGATGTCATTAAAAACGTCTTAATTTTTATATTATTTTAAAAATGTTAAAATAGAAATAGGTTTGGGGATATCATGGGAATCCAAAATCTAAAACTAAATTAAAAAAACAAACAGTCTAAGTAAAAAGTCTTGTGTGAAGCAAAACAGAATTCAATGAAAAATCTAAGTGAAGCAAATTGAGAATGCGTAAAACTATAACTATAATAATAACATCATACTTTTTAAATAATTCCAAAACTGTTTATCTACAAATGAGTAAAGTGGATATCTCAAGAATTCCAAATCTAAAACTAAATAACAAAAACAAACAGTCTGGGTAGAAAGTCCTGTGTGAAGCTAAAAGAGACTGTTAAAAACTCTGACGGCACTAAAAACGCCTTATTTTTTAAATAATTTAAAAAATGTTAAAATACAAAACGGTAAAGTGGATATTATGGGCAAACCAAATCTAAAACTAAACAACAAAAACAAACAGTCTGGATAGAATGCCCTATGCGAAGCGAAAGGAGATCGTGTAAAACTCTGAAGACATTAAAAACGTCTTGTTTACAATAATTTTAAAATTGATAAAATACAAATGAGTAAAGTGAATATCATACTAATTCCAAAACTAAAACTAAATAATAAAAACAAACAGCTGAATAGAAAGTCCTGTGTGAAGCTAAACTAGACTGCGTAAAACTCTGACAACATTTAAAATCTATTATTTTTCCATTTTTTCAAAAATGTTGAAATTCAAATACGTAAAATGGATATCATGGGGATTCAAAATCTAAGACTAAATATCAAAAACAAACAGTCTTGGTAGAATCTCCTGTGTGGGGCAAAACAAAACTGGGTAAGACTATGATGACATTTAAAACGTCTTATTTATATTAATTTATAAAATTGTTGAAATAAAAATAACTAAAGTACATATAATTGGGATTCCAAAACTAAAAAAAAATAATAAATACAAACCATCTGGAGAGAATGTCCTGTGTGACACTAAAATAGACTAAATACGTCTTATTTTTTAAATAATTTTAAAAGTGTTAAATTACAAATAGGTAAAGTGGATATCATGGGGATTCCAAATCTAAAACTAAATAACAAAAACAAACAGTCTAGGTAGAATCCCCTTTGTGAAGCAACAAAAGACTGCATAAAACTCTGGCTACATAAATACGACTTATTATTCTATTAATTTCAAAAATGTTGAAATACAACAAAGTAAAGTGGATATCATGGGGATTCCAAATCTAAAACTATATAAAATAAAACAGTCTAGGTAGAACCTCCTGTGTGAAGCAACATAAAACTGCATAAAACTCTGACAACATTAAAACGTCTTATTTTTTTTATTAATTTCAATATTGTTAAAATACAAAAAAGCAAAGTGGATATCTTGAGGATTCCAAAACTTACACAAAATAATAAAATATTTATTACTAACCGACTGGATAGAAAGTCATGTGTGAAACAAAACAAGACTGCGTTAAACTCTGATGTCATTTACAACGTCAGATATTTGTATTTTATTCAAAAATATTAAACTACAAATATCATTTACTCAATATCATTAAGATTCTATTCTAAAACTAAATAGCAAACGGAAACAGCTTTTAGTGGAAAACCTAAATGATGCAAATTGAAAACTGCTGAAAACTGCTTAAAACTATGACTACAATACAAAAATATTTTTTTTTAAATTTCAAAACTGGTAAACTACTAATAAGTGGATATCTTGAACATTCCAAATGTAAAATAAGTTAACAAAAATCAACAGTCTGGATAGAATGTCCTGTGTAAAGCAAAACAAGACTGCGTAAAACTGGGGCGACAATATTTTTCTATCAATTTTTAAAATGTTGAAATACAAATAAGTAAAGCGGATTTAATGGGGATTCAAAACCTAAAACTAAATAACAAAAACATACAGTCTGGGTAGAAAGTCCTGTGTGAAGCTAACAGAAATTATAAAAACTCTGACGACATTAAAAATGTCATTTTTTTATGAATTTCAAAAATGTTGAAATACAAATAAGTAAAGTGGATATCATGGGGATTCAAAATCTGTAACTAAATAACAAAAAAAAAACAGTCTGGATACATAAGACCTGTGTGAAGCAAAATAAGACTGGGTAAAAAACTCTGACGACATTTAAAACGCCTTATTTATATTAATTTGTAAAAATGTTGAAATAAAAATGAGTAAAGTAGATATCATTAAAATTCCAAAAATTAAAAATAAGTAATAAAAATAGCTGAGTAGAAAATCCTGTGTGAAGTTAAACTAGACTGCGTAAAACAATGACAACATTTAAAACATCTTATTTTACTACTAATTTCAAAAATGTTGAAATTCAAATAAGTAAAGTGAATATCATGAGGATTCAAAATCTATAACTAAATAAGAAAAACATACAGTCCGGATAGAATGCCCTGTGTGAAGCAAAAAGAGATTGTGTAAAACTCTAAAGACATAAAAAAACGTCTAATTTTTTAAATAATTTTAAAAAATGTTAAAATACAAATAGGTAAAGTGGACATCATGGGGATTCCAAATCTAAAATTAAATAACAAAAACAAACAGTCTAGATAGAAAGTCTTGTGTGAAACAAACAAGACTGTGTAAAACGCTAACGACTTTAAAAACGTCTTTTTTTATTTTTTCAAAAATAATCAACTACAAATATGTAAAGTGGATATCAGGAAGATTTTTATTCTAACACTAAATAGCAAACACAAACACATTTTAGTAGAAAACCTACATGAAGCAAATTCACAATGCGTAAAACTATGACTACAATAAAAATATTTTTTTTTTAATACTTTTAAAACTGTTAAACTACTAATAAGGAAAGTGGATTCCTTGAGGATTCCAAATCTAAAACTATATAACAAAAACAGTCACGGTAAAAAAGTTAAGACTGCATAAAACTCTGAAGAAAATAAAAACGTCTTATTATTTTATAAATTTAAAAAGTTAAACTACAAATAAGTAAAGTGGATATCATGAGGATATCAAAACTAAAACTAAATACCAAAAACAGTCAGTCTACGTAGAAAGGCCTGAGTGAAGCAAAACAAGACTGCATAAAACTCTGACGATAATAAAAGCGTCTTATTTTTTTATTAATTTAAAAAATGATAAAATGCAAATAAGTAAAATGGATATCATGCGGATCCCAAATCTAAAACTAAATAACAAAAACAAACAGTATAGATAGAAAGTTATGTGTGAAGCTATACAAGACTGTGTAAAACTCTGACGACAATAAAAACGTCTTTTTATAATTTTTTCAAAAATATTAAACTACAAATATGTAAAGTGGATATCATGATGAATTTTAATCTAACACTAAATAACAAAAACACTCACGATAGAAAGTCTTGTGTGAACCAAAACAGAATTGCGTATAAATTCGACAACTATAAAAACGTAATATTTTTAAAAAAGGTTAAACTACTAATAAGTAAAGTGATTATCTTGAGGATTCCAAATTGTAAACTAAATAACAAAGACAAACAGTCTGGATAGAAAGTCCTGTGTGAAGCAAAACAAGTCAAACCTTGATGACATTAAAAACGTCATATTTTTTTAATAATTTCAAAAGTGTTAAACTACTAACAAGTAAATTGCATACAATGAAGATTCTAAATCTAAAACTAAATTACAAAAACAACAGTTTACAATAGAAAACCTAAGTGAAGCAAAATGGGACTGCGTAAAACTATGACTACAATAAAATCGTCATATTTTTAAATAATTTCAAAAATGTTAAACTACCAATAAGTAAAGAGGATATCTTGAGAATTCCAAATCTAAAACTAAATAACAAAAACAAACTGTCTAGATACAAAATCCTGTGTGAAGCAAAACAAGACTGCGTAAAGCTCTCATGACAATAAAAATGTCTTATTTTTTAAATAATTTGAATCAACTACTAAAAAGTAAAGTGGAATCTTGATTATTCTAAATCTAAAACTAAATAACAAAAACAAAATATTCATTACAGACTGAAACCAAATTCTCTGTAAAACAAAAAGAGACTGAGTAACACATTAACAACCATAATAGTCTTAATTTTTAAAATTTCAAATATGTTTAGCTACAATTATATAAAGTGGATATCATGAGGATTCCAAATGTAAAACTAAATAACAAAAACAAAATATTCATTACAGACTGAAACCAAATTCTCTGCAAAACAAAAAGAGACTGAGTAACATATTAACGACCATAATAAAGTCTTAATTTTTAAAATAATTTCAAATATGTTTAGCTACAATTATATAAAGTGGACATCATGAGGATTCCAAATGTAAAACTAAAGAACAAAAACAAAATATTTATTACAAACAGTCTGTATAAACAGTTCTCCTGAGTGTAGCAAAACGAGACTGTATAGAACTTTTACAATAAAAATGTTGTAATAGTGAAAAAATTGAAAAAAGATTAAACTACTGATTCAAACTGTGGATTAAAATGACAATCAATGCATCATAAATTTTAAAAAATTAAATATGTGATACTACTACACCCCAGAGAGGATTAAAAAGACTATATTATTTCTAAGACCAAACACAAAAAACAGAAATATTTAGTATAAAAGGAATGAAATGGAAACTGTGTGGTGCAAAAACAGTCTGAGTAAAACTTCAACTATAAAAAATGTTATACCTTTCGAAAAAAATTAAAATACATAACATAGAGAACAGAAAAATTCATATTCTTAAGCAAAAGCACGACAGATTGTTCAGTACAATTAGTCTGGAATGAAAATCCTGTTTAGAACAAACAAAGACTCTCGAACATAAAATTATTTTTTCAAGAAATTTCAAATGTGTTAATGTACTAATAAGTTACATAAAGATTCTGATTCTAAAACAAAAGAACTACCCCAAAATATACTGTACTAACAGTCTGCAATACGCTAAGTGAAGCAAGTTAACACGTTCAGCACGACTAGCGTACCGGCATGCTCTGGGTTCCCTTGCGAGGCACTGAGAGTGTGCAGGTATGCTCCCTGCTTCCCTTCTGAGAGACGGCTTACTCCCAGTCTAATTAAAACTTCTCTAGTGTCGTTTAGTATTTGTATAAAGGTTTGATTTTTACTCAGGGCTTCATAAGAGTTTGGAGAACATTGTGCCTGTCGTTTTCAAATCCGACCATCCCAAATTAATTTTTGGTTTCTTCAACTAAAACAACGCTTCAGGGAGTTTTATGGACAGATTTAATTTCGTTTAACTTTTATATTTTAATGTTTTTTTAGTTTTACCCACTTAACATGGCAAATTATCTAGTAAAAACAACAATCATAAAAATAAACTAAGCTTTCTGATTTAAAGCAAGAATAAACGATAAATATTCTATTAGAGTGAATGAACCTAATCTAGGTGGGAACAGACTACTGTAAATAAGAGTCATTGACAAAATGCTTGGAGGCCCGAAAACCTAATGTGACATCCCCTTAAGATTGTAGTAAACAAATGTCAGCTAATCTCCGCTATAAATAGTCTAGGACGTGGCATATGCATTATCTATGTCTGTGTTTACATTATCGATCTCTATCGCTTTGTGAAACACATGGCACAAGCAGAAACAAACATTCCGAGTTAAACCTTGAGTGGTTAGTTTTAGCATGTAGTATATTTTAGTAGTAGGTACTGTAGATTTTTGTGTAAATTATCTTTTTTTCTCTGTATTTTTTATTGACTTTTATTATTTGTCATACAGTATTTTATCATTTGTATTAGTTGATATTTTATGTAATTTTTTTTTTATTGTGACCCAATAAATAAAACACTATTTTGATGTCCCCAATAAACCTGTATATGATAAAAATGAAATTATTGAGATGAAAACAAAAGGCACAATAATTAGATGCAACGACAAGCTATGCAACCCGCCTAGCATTTCAATGATTCTACTGCTAGGGACGGCAAGCATACGGTACGCTCCCGATTTTTACAATTAAATAGTGTTTAAATTTTTTTTAAATATTTTTCGCATTTATAACTGAGCATTGAAGTAAGGTTTTGTGATAAAACAATGATGTCAAATGTGGAAGTTGACAAAAAAAAGACAGTAGTTTGATGAGATCTCCAATATCGCTGCTATGCTGAATGTGTTAAAAGTGAGTAAAACTTTGACAACAATAAGAAAGTCATAATTTTGAAAAAAAAGAAAATATGTATACTACAAAACCCAATTGTGGATTAAGAGGACTGTTATTCTGAAAATAAAACAAAATATTCAGTAGAAACAGTATGGTATTGACACCTTGTCTGAAACAGAATTAAACTGTGTAAAACCTTTACTATAGTAAAGAAATTTTACGTAATAATTTTTAAAGAATTTGAAATAAGTTAAACTACTAATACCTAGGGTAGATTAAAAAAGATTCTTACTTTAAAACATAACACCAAAAGCTAAAATATTCAGTAGCAAAAGTAAGGAATGGAATTCAGTGTGAAAAAAGTGACTGCTCATAACACTGATTATTAACCCTTAGCATTCGACTGTCGGGGCAGCCCCGCCAAGCGTATATTGCAGTTTACTCGTAAGTCGGGGTTCACCCGACACGATTTTCAAATGCCTATAACTCGTCTGCGGCGAAGCCCACGACATTCAATCTTTTACCGTTTGGTGCTACAATCTATTGACAATAATGTGAACTAAGTTAAAAATGTCTAGGAATATGTGAGTCATCACAAAATCTAAACTGCCGCTACGCTGTAAGCTGCAAGTAGGTTAGAGTTTTGCAGGTTATTTGTTTACTCGTAGTTTGCCGTGGTTTCAGTGATTCTGAAATTCCGATCTTTTACTTGATCCTGATTTATTAGAATGTAGTTTAATTTTATAAACAAAATAATTAAACCAACAGGTATTTGTAAATATAACCAGTTTATTTGTGGTGTAGATTTAGCTGTACAATATAATGAACCGTGCAGTTTTACGAGACGAACAAATAAATGGTGGAGGAAAATGTTTTTATGGCTGTTAGATGTGGCTGTAGTAAACAGTTTTATTATCTATTATAACAAAAAAAAGGAAATTAGAGAAAATCCTGTTACACAAAAATAGTTTTGCCAAAACTTGGTGAGGGAACGCATTGGTGATATCAGGAATAACCCGTATAGTAAGAAGGGTCGGCCATCAACTACTGACAAAGAAGAAAGACTGAATGGGAAATTACATTTAATCTTTTCCAATGATAAAAGTAGTTCTAAGGATTGTGTAGTTTGCAGTAACAGGAAGATAAAAGGAGGTAGAAGGGAAACAGTTTTTCACTGCAAAACATGCAGCAGAAAACCAGGACTACATCCGGAAGATTGTTTTCAAAGATATCATACTCTGCAAAACTACAATTAAGATAATAAAATCATGTACATACAGTATTAGAGAATAAAAATAGCTTAGTTTATTAAAATCATGTAAGAGAAAACCAAGTTTTCCATGCAACTTGCAGGTGAGGAATTTTTCTCAATTTAATTACAAGTGGGGAAGCAAAGCATGTTAAAAAAATCCGAGCGCTAAGGGTTAAGGACATCACAATTTCTAAAATAATCTCAAATATATTAAACTACTAATAGGTAATGGGGATTACATGACTCTTATTTTGAAACAAAACAACCACCACAAAATATTCAGTACAACAGTATATAATGGAAAACCTGTGTGAAGCAAAAGGAGACTGCATAAAACCCTAACCCCTAAGGAAAATGTCATAATTTTTAAAATAATTCAAGTGTCTTGAACTACTAAATCAAAACACAGATTTAAAAAAACTCTTATTCTGAAACCAAACAACAAAATATTCAGTATGAACAGCATGGAGTTGGAACCCTGTGTGAAGTAAAATTAGACTATATGAAAAATTCAACTATAATAAAACATCATAGTTTTGAACAAATTTTAAATGGTCAACTACTAATACGTAACATGGGTTACATAAATATCCTTTTATTACAAGAAAAAATACAAATTAATATGGACAGTCTGTAATGAAAATCCTGTGTGAAACAAACCGAGACAGAGAAAAACTTTGACTCCAATAATATCGGAATTCTTTAGAAAAAAATTAAAATATGTTAAAGTACTAATGCATCATATAGTGTTTATGATGAAATTGATATAATTGGAAATTAATTGCACCAAATTGGTTTATCCTGAGCAAATTACTATGATATCTGATGAAGACTAAGATATTTGAATGAAATGCACAAGCTTTAAAAATTACACAATTAAACTCATTTTAAAATAAATGTAAATGTCTGAAAGTTGTTATTTTGTTGTATTATTATTATTATTATTTGTTACTAATAAAATCTTACCACAATTGTTACTGAATATGTTTATTACATACTGAACTAATATGATTTTCAGTCATAAACCACATTTAATCCTTTTAATTATTCTAATAACCTGACATTGTTTGTATAAAATTAAAACACATACTTTGCCATTTGAAGGGTTACTTACTATAAAAAATCTTTTTATAAGATAACAACATATAAACTAAAAATATCAGAAACTAAAAACTACTTACTTTAACAATCGACCAATAACATCAGCACAGAGTTGGTAGATGTACTTGTCGGAATCCTTCAAGTTACTTTTTAAAGCTCCATAATACCTGGATAAAAAATTTAGTTTTTGAAAAAAAACTTTGTCCAATAAAGATAACCTCTCTTGGTAACTTTAAAAGGTAAACATAAAACTATATGAAAACTATGTGTTAAGGAAAGTCAGTGTTTTTTTCTGTCAGAGTAATTAGTTCTGGACCCACGAAAACTTCCATTTGTGCCCTCCCTCTTAATACAATAAAAACAAATTATCATTCAATAAAATATAGTATTACTGTCACAAAATCAGATGAATTGGGAAGTAATTAAAGTGGGACCACTGGGAGGGTTTACCTTTTCATTTACAAGTAAAATCACTTTCATCGGTTAAATATTTCCGAAATTATCGTAGAACAAATATTTAACAAAAACATATGGCTCGAATACAGAACTTCCTCCTTTTTTACAGTCAGTTAAAAAAAGAGAAATAGTTGGGTGTCAAATTAGGTGAATAATGTAGATGATTTAACATCAGGCTTAATGCCAAGAGAGAAATTGATGGATTTGGAATAAATTAATCAGATTACATATTACTATAATGCGTTATTAGTAACAAATAGTTGTAAATATAGTAACAAATGTAATGGTGCGCTATTTTGTAACAGAAACTAACATTTTAGATTGTGATATATAGGTTGAATAAGACAGATTCTGGGCATCAAACACTTCAAAACTCCAAGGTAATATTCACTAGTAGTGTGTTTGACACGTTGCAACAAATTTCCTATCAGTAAATCCTTTGCTACTGAAAAATGTGTTGAGCAAAGACAGGATTTTTGAAAGATGCTATTTTTTAGCTTTTATTCAAATTTTACTCTTTGTCTTTTGGTTTTTGGAATATACCGAATTACCATGGATCATCACCCGAGCAATTGTTTTCAAGAGGTTTGTATCATTTTTTTCAGTAGTAATATTTTCTTTTAACCTATTGACAAGTACTCATTTTTTATCATTGTTTGAATAGTTACTCTGTTTATGGTTAAGTCTATTTCATCAGTCCCAATGATGCAGTGTAAACCTTTTTTAACAAAATCGTGTGCTTTCTCAATCATTTACAGAATCTCTTTAACTTACACAGAAGAAATCTGTATGGCATTAGAAAACAAAAAAATAAGTTGTTGACAAGGAACTGTCATATGTTCACTATTGTTGAGTCAAAATAAATGACATTTTACCATTTGGTAAAAGAGCTTCAAGCCTTAATATTTTATCATAGACATAATACAACTAGTTAATGAGTATAATTCAACTATAGAAACTTCACTGTCACTGTTTACATAAGTAGTTACACTATTATACTAAACTGGTAGATAGTTTAAAAGTTATTATCCTCTTTATAAATGTTAAAAGAATTCTTAAATTTATTGCATTTTTATACATACCAAGTTTTGGTAGCCTCTTCAAATGGCAGGGTGTCATTAGCCAGCAATTTGCTTGCAATTGTGAGACCAATTCGAATGTTCTGTTGGTATAGTTGATTTTTCGATCCATTTTCTGGCGTTGTGATTTGAAGTATTGAATTATATGGTACCTGAGGCTTCCAAGTTTCTATTACTAATCTGCAAAGGCAAGATTCAATAACAAATATAGATCTTATCTTCTGTATTAATATGATTTGATGACTTTTGTTTACTTGTAAAAATCCTGATGGAACATTAGTCTTTGCTTAAGTACATAAATTATACAATTTATATAATTTTATATACAATTTATATACAATTTTATAACAAAAAGCAAAATATAAAGATATAACTCAGTTTCAGATTTATTTATGATTCCTTGAAAAAGTTTTGATAAAATGAACATAAAAATGAGAAAACTAATCATCCATATTAAATCTAAATATTGAAATACTGGATGTTTAGTGTTGCTGTTAAAAGAAAAAAATATTACTGTAATTAAAAAGGCTTCCTTACCATACAAAAACATGATGTATACCTTGAACCACTTAGAAGTAAGTACAGGCTGTCAAAGTTTTGTAAGTGTACACACAGTAAAAGGATTTGGTAGAGATACGATGGCGGGAGAAATAGTGATGCAGGTAGTACAGCAGAAGAGGGGGGGACAGACGACTAGCTGGAATAGACAATGCAGCAAACAGTTCCCTTATCATTTTAGTAAGTTTTACAATGATTAATGTACTAACCAAAACAGTATTTTTCAATATTAAGGATGCCTCAACCGAAGACAAGTCTGTTCGACAAAATGGTGACACTCAAAAGTCAAACTAAATGCATTATTACAAATGTATAGTAGGACCTACCATCAATTATCTACTACAGCTGGAGTAGAATAAGTTGATGAACGCATGTGCATACACAAGCATCTAACTTGAGTCATTCCTTCCCCAGTGGGCCATATTCCCCCACTCACTTCTCATTTCTATGCAAACTACCCTTACAAAACTTTGACAGCCAATACCTTAGGACCCCAAACAAGCTTTGGTTCTGGTAAGAAAAAAAAACTCTTCTGTTGTGAATTTAGTAGTTCACCATCTATTTAATCACATTTAATATACAAAATATTTAACTGGCTTTGGTTTTACAGAAATCATTCCATCACTAAATAAACTGAAGTTTAAAAAAATCTTGCCAATTATAGTTAGAAATTTATATTAAGCTTCCAACTACAACTAAAGATCTATAAAATTTGTTAAATTGTTAGAAAAGTTAAGATGGTTCAGCTAGCAAAGCTAAAAATTCTTTATCTGCTTAAATTTACAATGATTTCCACTAAGTAGAAGCACTAGTATTAAAATTGTACCATTTGAAATGGTATTAACCGAATTAAACAATCCTTCAGTAACAAAACAATGTCTGCCATGTTGCCAAATTCTGTCCCCGAGCATATACCTGCTTTATATCGCAAGTCGCCCACTACCTGGTCAGGAATAAAAATTACTTTGAACCTGCCAAGCAGAAGGACTCAGTAGTTCTGAAAAGTGAAACGTTGAAAATGATACATACCAGCTAGAATGATCATATTAGAATTTACACTGATGGCTCACTTGACCAACAAAAGAGAACATCCGGAGCAGGTCTTTTCAATGAATCTACAGATTTCTGCTTTTACATCCCTGCAAACTCTAACTCTAGTATGGACTTCGCAAGTTGCTTCGAAACGGAGGAGGAGAAAATACGCATATTCACTGACTCCAGATCTGCCCTCCAAGCTCTCTTAAATTCATCCACACGGGACTATTCCTATCGCATTGCTGAAAAAAGAAAATTTGCTAACAACCTGAAGGACATGGGGAAGGACATAACTCTTCAATGGGTATCCGCGCATTGTGGAATACCAGGAAACAAGAAGGCCGATGAAACAGCTAAAGCAGCATCCCATATGTACCCAACGTTTAGAGCCAAGTGTCAACTCATGCATTGTGAAGGCTTGGCAAATAAATACTTTCATAAATGTTGGACTGAATTTTGGAAAGAAGAGGCCAGAGGTTGTCACCTTTCAATTTCAGCCTGAACCATTGAGTGAGGACAAATTCAGGGAAGTTTCACGTCCGATTACAGCTTTTGCAGCTCGAGCACGATCCGGTCATCTAGTGACGGAGGAATATTTATTTACATTTAATCTTTCGAATTCTACAATCTGTCCACTTTGTGAAAATGAAGATGAAAGCATAAAGCACATTTTGTTTGACTACACAATGAGGGACTTCCTGAGAGCCAAAGTGGCAACATGGCATGATATTCTTAAACAAGAAGCATTGGGTAAGGATAATATACCATGGACAGGGCTATCGGCTACCCTTGAAGCTGCCATTGTACCATATACAGGAGACTAAAACATAGACGGACTGTTGCATTCCCAAAAATTTTTAATAATAATGTGGTGTAAAGATGTGTTAGCATGTGGTCATAGTTGTAAATGAGACCTCACTATGTCAAGTGTTATACAATGTCAGGTTTCACAGTGCCCAGGAGGTAATTATTGTTACTTATACTGAATTACTACACTTTAAAGCCTAGTCCCTTAATAGTTGCATGTCTATAACTGCCTGGAGGTTTTTAGGTCAAATTCAAAAAATTTCTGACTTATGATAAAATATCATATTTACTGTATATTATACACGTTTTTAAGGGGAATGGAACAAGGTTTTAAGAAATGTATACTCATACATATGAATTGATTACTTACATACAAATTGGATTATGGTCCTTTGGAAAATGTATAAGAGAGTCAAATAAATAAGATAGCTTCACCGTACATTGCACTTCACTGCACATATTTTACATTGGATTGACAATAAATATTACATATATTGTAATATTATTTTAGGTAATGTTGCATATTAAAACAGCTTCAGAAAACAAAACGAGATATTAATTTTAAAATATAAAATAAAAAAATTGTAAATTATAAAATAAAATGTTCTGGCTGAAACAGATATCCATATACAAAAACCTGAATTTGCAAGATGCGCAGCTACGGTGCGCAGAAGTTAAAAAACACGTGTGGTTGCTTCAAGTAGTCCTCTTTCCTTGGTGAAATGTAGACCAATACAGACGTCTCAACATGTGAAGAGCAAAGGGATGATTTTATTTTAAAATGTTAATAATGTAAAAGTTATTTTAAAATTTATTTTTTTGTTCGAAGAAATGTTGCTACGCTAAGATACAACACCGGGCGAGATTCCAAATCCCGAGCAACGCCAATCCAATATGAGAATGGCGAGATCTAAATCCGGAGCCATGTTTTTCAACATCGTTTGTTACAACAGATAAGTTATAAATTTAGACATAAAGTGATGAAATAGGCAAAATTTAACTTTCAAACTTTAACCGGTCACAGCATAATAATGCAAGTTTTTATTTTTTGAAATGTGGAAAGTGTAAATTCATTTGTGTAATGTAATAGTAAAATTTTAATGTCTGATAGATATATTGAAATGTATTTTAAATAAAGTAAAAGCAATATGAAGTGGATGTCATGGCCATGCCATAGATTTTTTTTAACAATAAAAAGTTCTTATAAATTTAAGTATGTAAAACTATTAATGTAAAAACATAAAGTAGCGTAAACATTTCAAATGTAATTTTGTTTGTATTTCATTTTTGTATGCAGTAAAACTTGATTTATTTAAATTGATATTTGTTGGTTAAATTATTTATTGAACACACCATTCTTATGTTCAATTTAATTCTTGACATTGGAGGTCAAATAACTAATTATGTAACGAATAACTGCAATATTAAACATCCTAATTCATTAAGAATTTACATCATAAAAAAACTAATCACCTTACAATATATATATTGTAACATTTTGAAAATAGCAAATAAGAAATTGGCTAGATTAAAATTGAAACTAATTTTAGGTAAAAGCCTAGAAAAGGTTGTAACATGTAAACAAGGTATTTGAACTGTAAAATGCATTAGAAAATTTGTTATATCAAATAACCTAACAAATAAAATTAAAACAAGATAATCTAATAATAATTATATTTAAACAAAATTGTAAACTTTATTAACATAGGGCATAAGTAATTATTAGAGATATAAGAGGTTAAACGCGATTGTAAACAATAAGGTGAAAGGTTATGTTTGTATGAATTCAGCTCAAAACACACATTTCGGAATTATTAAAAAAGTAAAACGTAAAGACACTGCACACACAAAAAATAATAGTAATTAAATAAACACTGGAAGGTTTGTTAAGGATCGGAAAGTTGAAACAGTATGTTAACCAAATTAAAACGCGATTGTAAACAATCTCGTTGTTGCATTAGATTTAAAAGCCAAGGAAGTAGGTCAGTGTACAGTCGACTCTAGTGGGAAAAAATCGAACTAAATTACATGCAACATGAGGTTTGGAAAAGGAAATGCGGCCATGTTTTAAAACTTTTTAAAAGGAGATAGGACGCGTTAGTCTAGCGTGGGGACGCCAAGGGAGCGGACCTTTTCTTAGGAGTCAAAATTCCATTTGAAGAATTTCGTCAAAATTATACAGATTTGTGAAGAAACTTGGCCAAATTAAAACAAGGATAAGTGAATTTAAAGCTATAATACAGTATTAATATAATTTGAAGTAACTAAAAGGAATTTAAATGTATGAAATATAAAATTTAAAGAGAAATGAATCCTGTATGAAGATCCAGCCAAACTCCGATAAATTGATAAGTTGAGTACATAGCGCTATAAAAATAAACTTTAGTGAACTTTTAAAATTGTAAGGAAATTTAAAATTGTACATTATTAGAATATCTTGAGATCAAATAATAGTTTAGTAATAAGAAACCTAATCCAGTTCAAACAGTTTAGGGACCTTTTTGCTTATTCCAAATTTAAGTTTTTTCATCAGGAAGCTATTTATTAAAACTATTTTCTAAATTTAATCTTGTTTATCAAAATTTATTTAATTAACCAAAGAGTTAAAAGATATAGCCCATGCATATAAACCCCGAGATATTAAGAGATATTAGAAAATATCCTAGGGTATAAAATTTTGTAACTAAAATTAAAAGAATTGAGTTTAGCCTATTGTGTTAAAACTTGTTGAGTTTTATTTTTTTTTTGTTCTGTTTATTGTGTGAATTAAAAAATTGTTGTAATAAAGACTTTAAATTATTAATGAGTGTTTTGTGTTACAAAAAATATTTATGTTATAAAGAAATAAATATTACAAAATATATATATATATATATATATATATATATATATATATATATATATATATATATATATATTTAGGTTAGTTTTGGTTGGTAAAGATTATTTAGATTTTTTGGACTAGGAGACTGACAGACTTACCTTGGTAAGAGTCCACTCTGTAGTCTTGAAATAGAAACACATAAAAGCACTTAAACAATGATATATTTCAACCACACAGTGGTCTTTGTCATTCGAAGAGAAAACACAAAAAGAAATATGAGAGAATGAAATAAAATAATTGTAATCACAGATTGTGTAGAGTAGAAATCAGATGTCACAGATGCACAAATTAAAGATATATATATTGTTTCCATGAACATATGAGTGATTATAGTTTATATAAGTCTGTCAAGGGAAAAGAGATAAGGCTATTTGGAAAAAAAAATAATAAATAAAAAAAAATAAATAAAAATGAATGGATTTATCTGATGTTGAGGTTAGGGGATTCTCTGGACTTGGTATACCACTGGTATGATAGTTCCCACCTTCTCAGTTCTGAGGGATTGCAATCAGGGGGGAGTGATTTAATTATTTTTGTGGTATAGCAGTCATCAAAAGTTGTGATGTTGTGACTCGCAGCATGTTGAGCTGTTGGTCTATCCATATTCATAATTTTAACATCATGTCTGTGGCCATTCATTCTGATATTCAGACCATCCGTGGTCAGGCCTATGTACTGTGCTGAGCAAAGTTTACATAGTAGCTGGTATATGACATTTTTCACATCAAACCTACAAACCACCTACAATATCTCCATTTTGACAGCAACCACCCAATAAACATAAAACGATCCATTCCATACAGCCAAGCAATCAGGGGTAAGAGAATCTGTTCGAATGATAGGGAATTGGAAGATTTTAATAGAAAGATATCAACAGCCTTCCAGAGAAGAGGATACCCAAAAAAACTCATTGAAAACCAAATTCATTCAGCACAATCCTCGGTTCACCATAAACCACAAACAGAACAAAATAAACTGTCTTTAATAACAGACTACCATCCTGGTCTACATAAACTCAACAAGATATTGAGAGATGGCTTCAAAATTCTTCAAGCTTCCGTCCACACCAAAAATCTTTTAACCGATCCACCGCAAATTTGGTACAAGCAACCTCCCAACTTGAAAAACATCCTAGTACATCCTAAACTACCAGACCCTGATGCAGAGAAACCACACAAACTTCCTCATGGCTCCTTCCCATGTAATAGACCTAGATGCAAGACGTGTCCAATACACCCCTCAGCAAATAGTTTCAACAGCCAAACAACAAAAATGGTCTTCAAAATACAGGTTCATCATAATTGTACATCGAAAAATGTCATATACCAGCTACAATGTAAGCTTTGCTCAGCACAGTACATAGGCCTGACCACGGATGGTCTGAATATCAGAATGAATGGCCACAGACATGATGTTAAAATTATGAATATGGATAGACCAACAGCTCAACATGCTGCGAGTCACAACATCACAACTTTTGATGACTGCTATACCACAAAAATAATTAAATCACTCCCCCCTGATTGCAATCCCTCAGAACTGAGAAGGTGGGAACTATCATACCAGTGGTATACCAAGTCCAGAGAATCCCCTAACCTCAACATCAGATAAATCCATTCATTTTTTTTTTTTTTTTTCCAAATAGCCTTATTTCTTTTCCCCTGACAGACTTATATAAACTATAATCACTCATATGTTCATGGAAACAATATATATATCTTTAATCTGTGCATCTGTGACATCTGATTTCTACTCTACACAATCTGTGATTACAATTATTTTATTTCATTCTCTCATATTTCTTTTTGTGTTTTCTCTTCGATTGACAAAGACCACTGTGTGGTTGAAATATATCATTGTTTAAGTGCTTTTATGTGTTTCTATTTCAAGACTACAGAGTGGACTCTTACCAAGGTAAGTCTGTCAGTCTCCTAGTCCAAAAAATCTATATATATATATATATATATATATATATATATATATATATATATATATATATATATATATATATATATAACAACATAGGCAGTACCAACATCATCAGGAATGAAAAATACAATAATGCAAGATATAGGCCTAAAACACCAAGGTTTTGTTTACCAACAAAAAGCTTTGAATATAAATTAATAAATATTCTTGTATTTGAATAACCTATGTTGTTTTAGATTATTAAACAAGAAAACATATTTTAAATGATATATATATACATATCATTTAAAATATATCAATAAAATCTGACAATTGAACCTCGGCCTGGATCAGATTCAATGTCACTGTCTAGAAACAACATACCTTGCATTGAATAACTACCTAACGTATCTTTCGATATTATATCTATAAAACAAATATCACTAAAAATAATAATTAAAACTAAATAACTGAATGATAAAATTTAAAGTGAAAAACAATAAAATCGAAACATAGACAACTCTCAGTAACAAAACACATTTGACCCCAAACAATGATCTGACAAACTACTGTCTGCTAGTTCTCGGTCACCACACTACACCATTTAAGTTTTTTTTTTATAAAAACAACTTTGATTAGCCCAAAGTTAAAGACATTTATAGTAGAATACACAATATAAAGAATGATATCGATATTATAAAAAAGTCAAATGAATAAAATAGCAACACTGTACATCACCGCAATTCACTACACATATTTTACATTGGAATAAAAACAAATATTAAATGTTATACATCATTTTAAAGCTAAAAAAAACTCTCCTTCTGAACCTAAATTTAAAAACGGGTCATTTACGTTTTCATTTGGTTCATCAATTAAAATATATCGATTGAACCTCGGCCTAGATCAATTTCAATGTCACTGTCACTGTCTAAAAACAACATGTCTTGTATTAAATAGCTTATAGGAAGTCTTTAGCTACTATATCAATAAGACAACATTACTAAAAATAAAAATTTTAACTAAATACCTAAAATATAAAATTTTAAGCAAAAAACAACAAACTCTGTACATTAGCAACTCGCAGTAACAAAACTTGCATTATCTGACCAAACAAACATCCGTCAAACCCCTGTCTGCTAGCTGGTGGTGCGCACACTTCAACAATTAAGTCTTTGTTCCTAAAAGAAACTCTGATTAACCCAAAGTTAAAGACATTTAAAATAGAGTAACCAATATAAGTGATTAGATGTCGAACAGTATCAACAAAAGCGAAAACACATAGGAATATATTGCTACAGAAATAAATATAAGATTCCGAGCTATACAAAAGGCGTTGGGGTGAGCATTAGATAAATGGCCTGTTCTATACTTGGGTGTAGGTTTGTGTTAATCACACTTGTAAGAATCAGTATAGCCTATTTTGTTGTATAGTTCAAAATATCTTATTGTAATTCATCTAAATACTTTCTTGAACGTAATTAAACTAACACTGATTTTCATCTCTAGGCCAGTGTTACATCTATAAAATGTATGATAAAAAAAGTAACAGTATTTTTTTTTAATTCTGCAGGCTGTTTAAGTCCAAATTATAGAATGTTTTTACGATGTCAGTGTACTGACTGTACACTAGAAGTTACACTAAAATGTTTATTTCATTTTAATTTTAATTTTAAATTTTAAAAGTTTAATTTTAATTCGATATTTTTTTCTTTAAAAAACTAAAAAGAAAATTGGTATTAAATTCTGCTCAAAGAAAAAAATTAAGTGCACCAAAGTTTTGGAAATGCTGAATGTTGGTATTAGTAACACAAACAAAACAATAACTGTTTAACCCATTCGCTTACAATTTTTTTTACACCGACTGAGCCATAAAAAACTAATTTTTTAGACCATTTTTAAAGGTTTTTGTTGATTACTTTTTTTAGTTCATATTTATGTTTCTTATGGAACATATAGTTATTTTTTTATTCACAAATACATTTACTTTCAAAATATATACTAATATTTATAATATCTTTTCTTTTATAATTTAATAATATGTAAAAACTAAAATGTTTCAATGAAAAATATCAATTTTTTAAAATTTCAATTATCCTAAAGTAAAAGCATAAATTACCTTTGAAAATACTTCAAATTTTTCTTCAGGGTTCAAAGAATATGTTTCAATTTCACAAGAGTCAAGAAAAGTTAACTTTTGGGTGGTATACTTTGAAACATGATAATGTGCCTCGTCGCACTTCACCTACCTTTGTGTAGGTGAAGTGTGACGAGGCACAGTCTACACTCCCACCGACTGGTCTTTTTAGTGGGCTTAGGTGGTTTGGAACATTGCATTTTTTCTTTAGGCCTACCCCTTCTTGGTCTACCCCTATCTCTAGTACTAACTCTAATAGGCCTAGGACAAGGATCAAGAAAACTAGGGTCATCGGCCTCCTCACTAGCAGTAGATTATTCCATCACGGTAGATTTGATCGAGTAGCTCAATTAGATTGGATATTTGTGAGCTTTCACCATCTGAATTAGATGGCAATACCAATTTGATATCATGGACATTTATATCAGAAATTACATTATTTACATCTAGTGGAGTCCTAGGCCTCACATAATTACAAGAGGGCTGCTCAAGTTGCAACTTATTGCAGAACAAGGCAGATTACATTTTTCATGATGTGGTGAACCTGTTATATTACAGTCTATTCACAATCCTTCAACTCCTTTTCAAATTCATCAACAAATAAAATATTAAATCCACTCATTTTCATCTTAAAAAGAACACAATTAACAAATTAAATACAATTAGGTTAGCTTATAAACATATCCCACACAACTACGACGTTAACACAACGTCAGCTGATCGGTCGCCAGATTAGAACGTAATTATTTACAGAACGGACAGTCCAAAGAAGATAAAAATACTACCATTGGAAAGCCCAAAACCTGTAGAATAAGATGCATATGCGATCTATTGGATTTACTGAGAACTAACTCGCCGTCATTGTAAGCAAATGAGTTAACAATAGTATAAGCCACTGAAAATTTTATTGAGATGACACTGAAGATGGCAAATGTCCAGGACACCAAACACTTTGCCCGATAAGATCATGGAAAAGTGGAGAGCATTACTATGAATTATAGTTAGAGAGGTTAGTGAAGATGCTGGCTTGTCAAGAGAATTAGGCTATGACTGTTTCTCAGATGTTTTGAGCATGAAGAGTGAGGTGGCAAAACTTGTTACAAAATCATATTTCAAACAATAACAGCAATGCATAAAAGTTTCTCAGAAAATGCTAAATTATGCCAAGAACACTAAACATATCCAAATCACTGCTTCATTTAGTTCCACTTCTAAAACAAATCTTCATTAACCTAAACAAACTTTCTCAATACAGTGAAGTAAACATCTGCTGCCGCTACCAGTATAAAAATACAATAAAGGCAAGTGTACAAACACCATGAATAATAATAAACTGTCCCAATCATATTACCACTGCCTGTAAAATTAAATTACTTCTGCAATTTTAACGTGATACAAATACCATGTTCTTATGATAACGTGTTAAATGTAACTGAAGTTTTATTGTTTTTCTTACTTGATCAACTCCAAATTACAATTGAAAATATTTCTCCTATCTGCCGGACTCTTCTCTATTAAAAAATCTACAAATTTTGTGATTTGCATTTTCTTGTAGTGATTCATATTTGATTCTGGTTGATTCTGGTCCAGTTTGGCTATCTTATACCAAAATGTAAGCATCTCTATCTATAACAATATTCAACAATGAAAAACATTTTTTTATTAAATTACTTTCAAATGTTATATCTAACCTTGAAATAAATTTTACAAAATTATCAATAAAGGTACAAGATGTTGGTGCTATTCGTTTGTACAGCAACAGGGATGGCTCCAGGATTTATTTTTTGGGTAGGCACAGTTTAAGAGAGTTGTGACTACTAGAGGAGGGGGTAGACCAGCAGCCTTGCAAAAAAATTGTTTAAAATTTAAATGGTGTATTTGAGGGCACTTTTACTTTCAGGGCAAATAGATGTAATAAGATAAACAAAAGAGTGATTATTTGCTATTTTATTGTTGCTTGGTGCATTCTAAATTTTGCTCCAATTTTATTAGCAATTCTTCTAATCTTTGATATACGAGGGCTGTTTTTTTTTTCAACTCCCGACTGTACTGCTAGACGGCAGGGCGAGCGGCATCGGCCAGTAATGCGCGGCAATCGACTTCGCACCTCTCCCACTACAACCTCACTCGTTTACGGGCGTCCGGCGCCATTACCAGTTTATCCAGTGACACATAAACATGGCTACCTTGATAGAATCTCCTGCCAAGTGTGAGTTGTGAAGTGTCATTCGTTTCTTGCAAGCTGAAGGGTTATCCGCAGCAGAAATTCACCGTAGAATGAAACGAGTATATGGTGAAAGCTTTATGAGTGACAGTGCAGTGCGTGATTGGTGTAGGAAATTTAAGATGGACAAGTTGACATTCATGATGAAGGGGGCCAAGGACGAAAGTCGATTGCAAACGAAGACCTCGTTGAACGAGTTGACCAAAGTGTAAGAAGCAATCGGAGCTTACAATTACGGAGCTATCCAATCAGTTTCCTGATATTTCAAGGTCAGCCCTATACAATATCGTAACTGATAAGTTAGGCTACAAAAAACTTTGTGCTCGATGGGTGCCGAAGATGTTGACTGATGACCACAAAGCTCGGCGAATGGCGTCAGCAAGGTCTTTTCTGAATCGTTACGAAGCTGATGGCGATGATTTTTTGAACAAAATCGTGACAGGAGATGAGACATGGGTTCTGTACGACACCCCAGAAACGAAACAGCAGTCCCAACAATGGATGCATTCAAACTCTCCAAACAATCCCAAAAAATTCAAAAAAACGTTCAACAATAGAAAGATTATGGCCACGGTGTTTTGGGATCAAAAAGGTGTTTTGCTTGTGGAGTTTTTAGAGCCAGGGACCACAATCAATGCGGAAGGATACTGTGGTACGTTACAACGTTTGCGGAGAGCTATCCAGAACAAAAGGAGAGGAATGCTCACATCAGGAGTTGTCCTCATTCAAGACACTGCTCGTCCTCACAGTGCTGCTTTGACGAAATGTCTTCTTGACAGGTTTAAATGGGACGTTTTTGACCATCCGGCGTATAGCCCTGATTTAGCGCCGAGCGACTATCACCTTTTCTCGGAACTGAAGATGATGCTAGGAGGGCAGAGCTTCCGAACTGACGACCCGCTGCAAGTCGCCGTGAAAACCCATCTCAAATCACTGGCGGTAAACTTATATGAAAAAGGTATTAAGAAGCTTGTACACAGGTATGAAAAATGCCTCAATTTAAAAGGCGATTATGTTGAAAAGTAACTAATAATGTACCTAACTCTTGATAATAAATTTATTTAATTACTCTCACTAGTTTTATTTTTATACCACATCGGAAGTTGATAAAAAAACAGCCCTCGTATAATTCGTAAACACTCATCTCCATTTCTGTTAGGAATATTTCTATATATTTGAATACGGTTTTCTACCTGTCATAATGTTACAATATTCTCCTCTGTTGATGCATTTTGGAGTAACTCCATTTTCAAAACTTAAATTGTACTTTGAGTACGATATAAATTTTGAAAATGGAGTTACTCTGAAATGAGTCAACATAGGAGAATATTGCAATGTTAGGAAAGGCAGAAAACTGTATTCAAATATTTAGATATATAACATTTATCTTTTAAAATTATTGACAATTAAGAAGGGTCTTAACAAATTTATATAAAAAGCCCTGGTTTTACCGGCCTACCCACTGAAGCTGCTACTGTATAGCTACTTGAAATTTTTGTAATTAATTACTAAGAAACAAATTTAACAGCTAGAAAATAAAGGGCTAAATATAATTTTGTTTCACCAAAGCACATCTGGGAAACTAAAAACTCAATTCATTTCACAAATATCTCCAGTCCTACGTAACTATAATTTAATTTAATTTCCACGACCTTTTTAGGTGTGCAAATATTTTTATATTTACTAAATACCATTAAAGCCAGAACTGTTATTGTGTAATGCTTCTAGCACAAACGAGGTTATAAATATCAAAATTTATTAGTACAGTTAAACCCTTAGTACATCATTCCTTTACATCTAAACACTTAATGTAAATCTGCGTAAAAGATGTTATGGGAGTTTCAATAGTTTTAAGTTTTATTAGATGTTTAAATTTGTCAGATTTAAGACTTAAATATTATAAAGAGAATGTATCACTTACAACATCAGTTGTCATGTAGTTGATAGAATCACCCAAGCAATTGCTCAAGAGGCAGTCTAAGACAGGAAAAAAACAGTACTTGGCATATGGACGGAAACATTCTTCACAATTCAGGATTAGTTTCAAAATGAAGACTTTGACATTTTTGTGTTCAGTAGCTAGTTCAAGTGGTTTTAATAAATGTTTCATCCATGGTGGCAATTCCAAGTCCTGTAAGAAAGAAAAATTATAGTAAACAAAATTATAAATAATAAAAAATGTTATAAAACAGTTAACAATTACTACTACTGCCAACAAACTCACTATCAATAGCTTATTTTAAATAAAGTAAGTCACTGATAATTCAAACACAACAAATTACTACTAATGGTATCACGTGGCAAAAAAGCACGACTTAATAATACTTTGAAGCAGACTTGTTTCACACTAGGTCAGTGCATTGTTCAGTGCTGTGAGTCACAAGACTCTTGTCTATAACACAGCATTGAACAATGCACTGAAGTAGTATGAAACGTGTCTATTGCAAAATATCAATAAGTAGTGATTCTTTGCTAAGTAATACCAATAATAGTATTTGTTTTCAAAAAACCTCAACACGTACAGTACAAAAACTTCAAGTCTTAATTTTAATCCCGATTACCCTGATTTGCAAAAATGTGGAGTTGTTTAATCTCTTGTTGACAACTTTTTCGTATTATCCAATAGTCCTTTTACAATAAAAATATAAAGCTGATTAATAAATACTTGTTACTTAATAACTTTGAACAATTTTTTTTAAAGCTTTCATATAAACAAACATATTTTTCAGTATTAAAACCTAGTCAGTCTGCAAATAGTCTCAATAATAATATAGACACTACAATTACATATATTAGATTATCAAATATTAGGGTTTCTTTTGAAACTATGTGAAAAAAATGCAATAAGTGTTCCAATAACTTCAAAAACTGTCTGAAGTCATTAACCTTTTGAAAAGTATGAATTTTACTAGAAAATGAGAAGTAACACATATCATTTATTAGTTTTGCAGAAAGGAATAACGAAGTACTTATATGTTTTGTTATGCAATACAAAGTTGTATTGTTTTATACCTATTAACCATTGGATACAGAAGTATCGAATCCGATACGCCTTTCTCAATCCAAAGTACAACAACAAACATCATATTTAGCATAACCTTGGCTCTTAATACAAGTGATTTGTATATATTGTTAGATTATAGTGCTACATTTCCTCTTGACATGAGTGTTTGTTTATCAATATCGTGATTTTTACAAATTCTGTCAACCTTTTAATCTTTGTTTATTATTTTACTAGCATCCTTTTTATTCTTAGTAGATTTTTTGTGTGCAAATATAAAACAACAAAACCACAATTCCATGCTCCAGTAGGCCACATAATAATCTGACTGTCGAAAAAAGTGTTTTGTTACTTATTACAAAGACATGTAAATGCGTCACATACGAATGAGACGTGAGTTTGTAAATATTTTATATAAAAAACTATTGAGTAAACACGTTCACTCTCTGATAGAACAATATTTTTAGTGTAAATAGACCTTCCAGCAAGAGTAGTCATGACTTTCCCAAAGTAGTAGTGTTTCAATTTCGATAAATGTTACATGTCCGACTAGCGGCAGCTGTTTTTTCATAACAAGAAAATTTATTTAAATCTTATATTTTATACTTTTTCTGCAATTTTAAACCAAAAATAACTTACTTGTGTATTAACCCTTTGATTAACAACATGTGCCTGGCCTGATATAGTCCCTGGGAGCAACATATTCTGAAAAGATTTTTACACTTTTTTTCTTATAGTAATATTTGTTAACATTTGTTTTTATTTACTTGTTTTCTCATGTTAACCAAACTTACCTTACATTTACTGACAATTGCTTTGCTAAAAATTATCTAAGTCTTTTTTTTTGTAAAATACTTATTTATTGTAAAATACCGCACAAACTTTGAAACAATCTGTAAACATGTTCGAAAACCCATGAACTTTGGACACAAAAAAATCACTCTTATTCAATCGCCTATTCATTATAAAATGCCGCAAAAACTTCAAAACGATCTGTAAATACATGGGAAAACCTATGAACTTTTGACACAAACGAATTTCTTCGTCTATAAGATCGCCTATTCATTGTTAAATACCGCAAAAGCTTTGAAACGATCTGTAAACACATGGGAAACCCCATAGACTCTGGATTAAAAAAACTGTGACAATGAACTCTGTATAGTACTTACTGTCCAGAAAGTTGCAAATATTTAACCTAGAATTCAGCACAATACACAGGGAACCAATCGTAAACGTACAACAATGCTAATCTGAGAGAAATGGTATAACGTACATATACAGCAATGCTCCCACTGGTTGTAGCGCAATCTCATGTACTGGTACGTGAATGCTAATCAAAGGGTTAAAAGACTTCATTTTATAACTAAATACATATGTTTCTATAAAAATAAACAAATTTGTTTTTACTCTTAAACATAATTTTTATACATATTATCTTACTCCTGTGTGTACTGTTGCTGGTAAAGTAATGGTACAAACATATATAATGGTACATCGTTACTATTGAAAGAGTTAAGAAAAGAAAAGATAACTGATAATTTTTTTAAGAATATCAAGTTTTGTAACATGCTAAATAATTTTTTTTTATAATTCAGCATGTTGCATACATATTTGTTTTATTTTAGCTAAAGTAAAATCGGCCTAGTTTAAAACAAATTTTTGTTTCCAAAAATGTTATAAGACAATGTTAGGAAAAAGGATGCAATGATAAATACCATGAACCAATGAAAGACTCTTTTTTGAATGTTTAAGGGTGGGGGTTTTGTAACCTACCCTGAGAAACCTTGTGCTTCTGATATGCCTTTCTCCAGCTATGGTAGAGGAAAGATTGTTATGGAGCTAAAATTAATAGCTTAGGTATTAAACAAATAAAAAAGTTATTTGTGGTATAGGGGTTTATTCATTTAAATTAAACATTACACCACAGTAGATTTATACAGTTATACCTTACATGCTTTTAATATGTAAAAATACCGTATCATTATTTACACAATTCTTAAAATATTATAATTTTAAAGTACCTAAATATAAATTATTGTACTGTGAGAAAAAATCTCCCCACCTGACTAATGATGTGACATCTTTGGATCCAATTAATGGCAGGTTAGTAGAGAAGGTATTTTTCTTAAAAATATAATACATAAAATAAAATTTAAAGAAATTTTATCATTCTCCCAAATACCTGATTTGAATCTGGTAGTAATCCTGACCTACGGGTCACAGATCTGATAAAGCCACAGAGAAGAGGCATACATTCATGCTGGTTAAGGACGTCTACATCTAGTTCCACTGTCAAGGTCTGTGTTGTCTCTTGTTCTGCCTGTGTAGGCATCATTAAATTACTTACTTCTAACCATAAACAAATTAAATTATAACAATGAAAACTTGCCTAAATAAGTCCAGATTAAATAAAAAAAAAGAAAGAAAATTAAAGTTAGTTTTTTCTTGTTTATTTTCTTGTTTAGTGTCAAATTTATTTACTACCTCTATGTACTGGAGGATAGACAATGTACATGTGTCGTTAGACTGATTTTTTACCAGAAATATTTTGCCCCAGTTTTTTCAATATCCTAAACTGTTTGCAGGGGAAAAAAAAAAAATATATATATATATATATATATATATATATATGTGTGTGTGTGTGTGTGTGTGTGTGTGTGTGTGTGTGTGTGTGTGTGTTACCAGAAGTATTTTGTCCCAGTTTTTTCAATATCCTAAACTGTTTGCAAGAAAAGATATATATATATATATATATATATGTGTGTGTGTATGTGTGTGTGTGTGTGTGTGTGTGTGTGTGTGTGTGTGTGTGTGTGTGTGTGTGTGTGTGTGTGTGTGTGTGTGTATATATGTGTATGAAAAATATAACATTTTACAAGGGATATATGAAAAAAAAAAACTTATCTAGCAATTGTTTAGATATAATTCTTTTGAAAGATTTAATGAAATATAAATTAATATATTTACTAAATAATAGTAATATTTAAAAAAATTTAGTAAATTCCTACTGAGGTTTTAACAAAGAAAAATTTTATTTTAGTTACCCTAGAGCACTATTTATGGCATTCTGTGGTAACCATGGCAACAGTTTGAAGTTGTACAATAGAGGTTTCGACGACAACCAGATGAGGGAATAAAATTCATATACATCTTTGAGAAAATATTTTTATGTGTTGGAAAGTTGTTGCAGTGGCAAGCCGTGCTAGATCTCGAACATAGAGATTCACAGTTCAAATCCAGCTGGACCCCACAAATTTTATAATTTAATTATTGAATAAGTATTTGAAAAAACTGTATTAACATCAATTGTCATCCCCTATAGGTTAAAAAAAAATGTATTTGAACTTGATAGGATGAATAAAAGATGTTATTTTATTAACGGTTAAAAATTTGTACAAGATATATATCAGGAGAGTGTGAGCTAATAGAAGGAATTTAAAAAATGTTACATAATAACATTTCAACTCAATAATGTACAATAAATAAAGTACCATAACCTATATAATAAAACAGCTGTCATACAAAGTAAATATACTGTTGTACAAAATCATATCTTATCACTTATATCTTATGACCTGAAATTTTTTATCTATACAAAAAAGTGTCAGGCATAAAAAAAAGTTTTTGCTTAAAAAATCTAAAATAGCCTATCTGCATCTTTTCTTTTTTGTGGTTTTAAGAGAATCAGTCACTTTAAGAAGTATTGCCAACATCTGATAAAATAAGAAAGAAAGGTAAGCATAATAGTGTCAAGTTTCTTTTTATTATTTTATATTTTATCTGTTGAATAAATTTATTTGTAAAATATGCAGTTTTCATTTTTGAATGCATCGGTCCCCTGAAGTAGGATTGTTCTATAACTAAGGTTTAAAATGAAAATTTTACTCACCCTTACTCTTTCTGAATCTTCATATGTGCGTACACTATAACCAGTGAAATCATACTTAGTGATATCCTCATTGAGTGTAGATGTAAATAAACTCTGAGATCCCAAAACACTCTGATATGAATTAATACCCTCGTCAGGATGTTTTTCAACAAATTTTTTTTTTATTTCAACTAACTGCTTCTTTCGTTTTGGCAACTTGAACAGAAATTCCCAATATTAATACAGAAAAGAATTCTTCATATTAACTACCTTATTACATTAAATGGCAAAATATAATAAAAAAGGTTTTAAAATTCCCAGAGATGAAGCATCATTAGTTTATTAACATGTTCGCTACCGAGCAGCACATATGTGCACTGTCTGGTTTCTCTCGACAGGCTGGTGGTAAGAATTCGATCTTTCCACACAGTTAAAGCGGGTCTGACCTTCGTTACACATCAAAAGTGGAATGTTGTAATAATTTATTATACCACATAAATACCCTTGAAGTACGTTTGTTGAGCGTATATTTTTGTTTTTGCTGTTTTTAATGTTTTTTTGGGATAACGAATATTTGAGCCGGTCGGTCTATAGCCATAAAATCCTACTGTAGACCGAGCATCATACGTAAGAGCCTCTACAAATGTTTATATCGACAAACACCCAACTAACTTGTCTTCGCTAGTCGTGCTAGTTAGATTGCTTATATAGGCTTATATAACGAAAAAATACAGACAATATAAATATTATTGTAATAGAGACCAAATATGTTTACATTTGAGTTCCATACACAGTGCAGAATATTTACAAATGCACCATAACTTGTGACACTTTTACATCTTTTGTGATAAATGTCATTTAGAGTAAACCTAGTAAAACGTGATCATTCCAAACAAAAACTGCCTCAGTGGCGTGAAGGTATAAACAAGGGTGTCATGTTGATGTCATTGACCTTGATAACTGAGAGACCAAATGTACCCCATTAACATCAGACATGTCTAAAGACAGATACAAATATATCAAGCAGTTAAAATAAACCACTGATTTGTCAGAGGAATAAAAGTAACACTCAAACAGTGTCCCAAATATGAGCCGTCAGTTCATTTCAACTACCCTGAGCACCGCATATGTGGGACCTCGGTCCAGGAAGAGAGACTGTATGGCGCATATGCGAGTCAGCTGGTTTATACCAATAGTTATTTTGGTTATATTGCGGTAACAAACCTGTGTTAAGACTTATGAAGAAATGAACAAATACATAAAAAAAACAAAGATGTTATACATAGTGAAGTATGTAGAAATAAGTTTATGATATATGTAAATGATCAATGCATTCATAGTTATTGAGAGTGTTACAGCCTCATCATTATTTAAGTAACAAAACCGAAGAAAATTGTAAAAGTTCAAAGCATTATTGAAAGGAAAATAAACCCATTTTCCTACAATGAGTTTTTTAGATAAAACAAGAGATTCTTTATTCTACAAAAGATTGGAGAATTCAATGACAGTTTTGCCTGTTTTTTTCATTACAATAAAAATACTGGCAAAAACCCCAATACCACAAAAATAACTAATATTACAAGTTGCCTGAAATTAAACCCTTATGTACACTTCGATGAGCATGCCATCATCGTCAGAGGGCCCTATTACAAAATTACAATCTATAATACAATAATTTATCAACTAGACTGACCCCTACCATTCCCTCCAGTCATTATATACAGGCTTGAGGTAAGCTTGGCCCATTTCTGCCTTTGACCAATAACGGTTGGACATCTTGAACCATATGGGTCATGTCAGAAAAGACTAAACTATAATAATAATATATATGTAATACAGACTACACCTAATAACAATAATTAAAATAATAAATAAAAACTAATTAAAATAATACATTGTACTTGAAATAAAATTATTAAAGCAAAGAATATAGCAGTGAGTTAGGGATATCTATATCGATCTTTATAATTATTTACTAATTTATTATTTGATGTGATTACAAAAATACTTTCATAACTATTGAGTAATAATTTGAAATTATTAATATACTTGTCTTCATTTCTGTTTGGAATATTTTTATATGTTTGAGTACATTTTTCTGCCATTACTAACTTTTCAATATTCTCCTCTGTTGATGGATTTCGGATTAACTCTAAAGTTTTGAAAATGGAGTTAATCCAAAACGTGTCAACAGAGGAGAATATTGAAAAGTTAGGAATGGCCGAAAAATATACTCAAACATATAAATATTTGAATTTAATAATTTTAGCTAATATAACACTTTATCTAATACATGCTAATTATGAAGGACTGCTCTCCAGCAATCACCTTGCGCTCAGTCCTACTCTTCTTTTAAGACTTTAATCAAGCAAGCTGTAAGCAACTGGACCAGGACACGCAACAGCAAGCCAGCATAGGAAAGAATTGGACTAAGCTGATAGACTCTCCCATACCCAAAAACTTGCCAGAGATGTAGCAGAAGCTGCATTCAGAACTACCACTGGCCACAACTACCTGACTGGCCATCTGCACCGCATCGAGATAAGTGCAGATGCGGCCTGTATGCTGTGACAACACTTCAAGATAGATACAAATTACCTAATAAATTTATGATTTCTTCAACAATGGAATTTTATCCTTAGGGTTACCTAATAAATACTAAAGTTTATTTTGACTCTTACAAGCAATCTCTATAAGATAGTTAGTTTTTCTCATATACAAACTTCCTAGATAAATACTTATCTGTAAAAACTTTTGGGTATCCTTCGGCCTTTCTATTATCACCTTCATTCCTGTACTTTTACTTGTAATACTAGGTAAATTGTAATAAGCAGAAAATATACAATGTAATTTAAATCTAGGTAAAGATTACGTTCTTAACCAACATTCACCTAGACAAAGTTCTTAGCCACGACTACCTGGCCGCCCATCTACATCGCATTGGTGTGCTCCGAACATAGGAGTGCCCTTTCTTAGGAGACGATATGATGGATGCGGATCATCTGATAAAATGCGATACACTGAACCATTCCGAAGATGATGATGACCCCCTTGTTCATTTATACTGGTCAGCGCGTCACTATATAGCTCAACAGCCAAAGGTAGGGGTTGGCTAGTAAGTAAGAAAGTAAGTTGACCAACATTCATATAAAATGAAGAAGTATGACGAACTGATGCTTTGAGGATACATGGTTTCTATGCTAATTTGTTTATAAGTGAAATAGGTACAAGAGGAATTGGGAAGACGGTTCACAATTATTTGAAGCGTTTAGGATTGACAGATAGGTCAGCAATTCCTGATGATAAAAGATGCTGTGGAGGCTTCCTTTGTTATCTGGCCGAAGAGAGTCTGCCAATGGAGAGGAGAGTTGAGGCCTCATGAAATTAGCGTAACACTCCGAGTCTAAGTCACAAGTCAAGAGACCCTATATAGATTTTAAAAACAAAGAAATAATGAGTAACTATTCCTCAGAGCCATATTAAGAAAATTAAATACATTCCATTTTGTTCTGTTACTGCTCTTGGGCAGGGGTCTGCTAACTACCAGCTGTAGCTCAAATCCAACCTGCAACAGCTAATGGCTTATTGTTGATAAGTTGGATAAAAAGACACAGAATAAAAATAACTTGGTTTTATATACTTATTAGGTAAAGCTTAATGACACATATAATACGAGGTCTGTTCAAAAAATACGCAGACTGTGTGAATTACGCGGCTCAAGTTAGTTTCAGGAGAATCCGCTTGGTGTAGCTAGGTTCGTATAAATCAGCTGAATCAGTCGCAGATATCTTCATTTGTTGATGAGTTACACGCAGTTTAGTAAAGAGTGCTTTTTTTCGTTTGTCGGATTTTAAAATGGACAGCCTAAAGGAGCAATGAATTGCTGTGAAATTTTGTGTAAAACTAGAGAAATCTGCAACAGCAACATTTGCCATGCTTAACATGGCCTACGGCGATGTTGCCATGAAGCAAACTGCATGTTTCAAGTGGCATGAACGTTTCAAGGGTGGCCGACAGTCGATTGATGAAGATGAGCATCCTGGACGTCCTTCAACGTCAACTGACGACCCACACATTGACAAAATCAACACCCTGGTGCGCAAAAATCGACGTCTGACCATTAGGGAGCTTTCTCAAGAGTGTAATCAGTTGGATCTTGTTACGAGATTTTGACCGAAAAATTGAAGATGCACCGTATCGCTGTGAAATTTGTGCCGCGCCTGATGACCGACGACCAATAAGCCAATCGCGTCTGGGTTTGTCAGGAACTGCTTGATCGTTCAAATGAAGATGAGAACTTTTTGTCAAGAATTATAACCAGTGATGAATCATGGGTGTATGGTTACGACATTGAAACGAAAGTTCAATCATCCCAATGGGTTAGTTAAACGTCCCCAAGACCCAAAAAAGCTCGCCAAGTTCGGTCGAATGTCAAGGTGATGCTGACAGTTTTTTTTTAAGCGAAGGGTGTTGTTCACTACGAGTGCCTCCCTGAAGGCTCTACAGTCAACTAGATCACCTACATTGAAGTACTGAAATGTCTGAGGGACGCCGTCCGACGCAAAAGGCCAGAACTGTGGAGAAGTGATAACTGGTTTTTCCATCACGACAACGCTCCAGCTCACTCAGAACTCAGAAGTTGTGAGTTTTTGGAGAAACACTCGATCACTGTTCTTTACCCCCCCCCCCTACTCACCTGACCTTGCTCCTTGTGACTTTTTCTTATTCCCAAAACTCAAAAAACACCTCAAAGGAAGAGGATTTGAAACGATTTCGGAGATAAAGGCAAATGCGAGAAAGGAGCTGAACGCCATCACAAAAGAAGCGTACCAGGACTGCTTTAACAAGTGGAAACACTGTTGGGATAAGTATGTGCGTTGTGGAGGAGAGTACTATGAAGGAGACCCAGACGTGTAACTTCCAAATAAAGTACATTTTTTATGACCTCAGTCCGCGTATTTTTTGAACAGACCTCGTACGTAGAAAATTTAACTTAGGCCCAACAACTAACTAATAATTTAAATAGATTCAACTAACATTATATATATATATATATATATATATATATATATATATATATATATATTTAGGTTAGTTCTAGTAGAGCTTAAAGCTTATTTAGGAATTTTTTGGACTTGATAGGAGACTGACAGACTTACCTAAAGGCAATAGTCCAAAACTGCAATCTCTTGGAAATAAGCACATATAAAAAACACATATAAAACACTTAATACACTTTTATTTGAAATATTTCGATCAACATGATCTTCTTCAGTCAAGAAAGAGAAAACAAAACAAATCTTCTTTGTTTTCTCTTTCTTGACTGAAGAAGATCATGTTGATCGAAATATTTCAAATAAAAGTGTATTAAGTGTTTTATATGTGTTTTTTATATGTGCTTATTTCCAAGAGATTGCAGTTTTGGACTATTGCCTTTAGGTAAGTCTGTCAGTCTCCTATCAAGTCCAAAAAATTCCTATATATATATATATATATATATATATATATATATATATATATATATATAAACATTATAACATATAAAATACTAATGTGATTTATGTAGTTGTGATTTTCCCCTGACAATAACTTGTACCAATTATTAAAAGAGATTTAAGATGCCCATCATTTAACTTAGAACTGTTAATATTTTTACATACTTTATTTTGTAGAATGTTTTCTCACACAAGTAAGTAGTACCAAAAACAGAAAACATCCCACAAACAAATTTATGCAAATTATCAAATTGTGCCATTGGGAGACAGTAGGTACAATACCTATTTCCGCATGTAACCACCAGACCTCATCAAGTGTTGCGGTATCAATACAGTGCCACACCATAACAACTAAACTAGCTAATTTAACAAGTGTAAACTCGTTCAATGCTCGTACTCAGCGACTAGTTTAGATCTAGAGATTATAGATACTGGTAGGAAAATTAAAATGGTATTGACCTTGGAACTCACTGAAGTAATCAGTATGGCCCCAGGCTAAAAAGTTTGGAGGCCTCTGCTCGAGAGTATCATTTCAGCGAGAAAATGATCACTCTCAAGCATAAGAATTCTAATACTCTGCTATTGAGTAATTATTGCATGTTTCTTAGCTTGCTGTTTGGAACAGACATCCAGCATCAGGAAACGCCGACGACTCGATGTCCGAAATAAACAGCCACCACCAGTGCCCAGTAATCCCTGTTTGTCAGGATCTTATCATTGCCTAATGCCTTTCTGAGTTTTAATTTCAGCTTTTCTCTGACTTGGTTTGGCCCTGTTCAGAGTAGTAATTTATGATGTAAAGTCTCTACTTCAGCGTGATATCTTTTGCACATTCTGCTATTACTGAGGTTGAAGCATTGGAGATGGTGAGGGGATGAGCTGGTTGGTCCTCGCCCTGCCCTGGATAGCTGCTTATCAATGAACCGAGCGCCAACATTAACTTTGTCAAGGAAGTCCTGAATCATGCAGCCTAACCTTAAATACACTACTGAATATATTTTAGTATAGTTGTTTCACTCTGGATGATTTATTACGAATTAATGTTCATATGTTTCCGGTTGTCATCTGATAAATTATGGCTTATCTGCTTGGGTGGCCTGTGAATATATAACTATATGTAGAAGAGAAAAGCTAGAAAAGCTTTAGAAAATTACTTAATATACAAACCAAATCAATATTACTTCATTCTTCACATATTAAACTGATCCTTCAACGCTGAATATTTGTCAGTAATATTATCATTTAATATTAAATAAAACTTTTAACCAAAACTTCAAACTCACCTCTTCAAAATCAATAGGAAAAGAAAAGGGAACACTTGTAGGCACAATGTGACTCCATAATTTGCGAACAGGTGTCTCTTCAAAGATGAATGCACGGTAAAATTTTTCCTTAAGCTCTTCTTGCCATGTACAGTTAGTGATGATAGAAATCACAGCTTTGTATGCTGAGCACTGATAAAGACGGAACAATTCCTTATATTCATCATCAGTAAAATGTGGTTCAAAAGTGCGCACGTTGTAGGCCCTAAAACGTTTTGTAAAACACAACTAGTAGATTATTTTGTACAATACTCTTTTATAAATTCTTTCATCATATAAATAGAAAAGGAAATATTTTATAAAAAACAATTCAAATATAATGATAATTAATTTTAACTAAGCAAGAATGTTTGGTGAAATATCATCTGTACATAAAATGGCACTTAAAATCATAAATGAGTCAATTTTAATACAATAATTGTAACTACTTTAATAGTGTGTTTAGTTTTTTTTTAATGAAAGATTTCTTTAGACATTATTTTACCGGACATAAGAACGACAAGTTTGACAATAACATTACAGATATTCCAAACAGATAATCATACTAAGCAAAGATCACCAATTAAGAATTTTTGTATATTTCAGAACGTTTTTTTCAGAAATTTACTTAAACTACTAGTTCAACAAATCAATCTTGTTCAAATGTTTTGTAGCTACCATGGACAGTATAATGTATTAAGTATGGACATTATACCATACTTACACTGTACATTATACACACCGTACTTATACCGTACATTACTGCCATGGACAATATATACAGTAAACTCCCGATTATCCGTGGAATAGGGTGGCCCGGCAACGCCGGATATCGAATTCCCCGGATAATCCGTTATGAACAAAGAATACGCAAAACGATCGATAATAGATTATTATACCATAAGTTACACAAATAATGACCCCGGTTAATGCAATTCACAAATAATCTTCAGAGGACAAAATAAAAACAGAAAATAATTTAAAATGTCGATGTATTTGACGGATTATAACATGTATATTTATATGTCTAACTATTTACAATACGTACATAAGTATGTGTCAAAAGTAAGTATGTATGTACATATGTAATTTCCTTTACACATAATACTTTCACTTTTTAACAAAAAAATCTGTCACTTTCGTCTGTTTTTTTTGTGAGCATTGATTTAGCTTTAATGTGCGATCTAAGTTTCTTGAAAACCATTTTGTCGTACAGTGTCTACTTGTGCCACGTGTGTCACAAAGCCATAAAGATCGATAATGTATATGACAGACATGGATAATGCATATGTCACGTCCTAGACTATTTATAGCCGAGATTAGCTGACATTTGTTTATAATCTTATGATACACATTAGGTTTTCGGGCGGCCAAGCATTTAGTCATTGACTCTTATATACAGTAGTCTGCTCACCCCTTTTATTTCGCTGGCCCGCGTCGGGATGCTTCCCTTTCAATGTAAAAATTAGAACGTACATATTTACATATCTATTCCCTTCATCTTAACTTCTATTAAGCCTTATATGTA
This sequence comes from Prosapia bicincta, assembly GCA_036971475.1. Taxonomy (NCBI): domain Eukaryota; kingdom Metazoa; phylum Arthropoda; class Insecta; order Hemiptera; family Cercopidae; genus Prosapia; species Prosapia bicincta. The sequence continues at coordinate 111,994,607 of JBAIZL010000003.1, read as the reverse complement.
TTTACGTCGTAATTCACCATTTGGAAATTTAAACACATGAATCTGATTGGAATAAAAATTGGATATTTGTAAAACAATGGCAGACCCCAGATAATCAGCATTAATCCGCCCACGGATAATTGGGAGTTTACTGTATTATGTTTATTTAACATACAGAGCTTAATGTTTTTTTAAGTGTACTGCTTAAGAGCTTTATCCTTTTATTGCCCAGGACTTGCTTTTTGGGAATAGCTATCTTTGTATTTAGTCAATTTCCTAACCGCTTGTCTCTACATCAATGAACCACCTATTTATTTCAATTGCAAGTGATGTAAAAATATTAGTACAGTGCAATCTTGGCAATCCAGACTTCAATACTCCAAAGACTCCAGTAATTCGAACAGGTGAAAAAAAAGCTATGTTATGTATAACAACCTTACTACCTGAGGTTAGTGGAAAGACAGAGGGAGAAAGGAGTTCTATGAATGGAAAGAGAGAGAGGGTTACAGAGCAGTGAAAAGGTTTCTGCAAAAGTGTCAGAAAAAAAGACAGACTTTTTTAAACAATAATTATTTTTTTTAGATAAAAAAAAATACTGTCAATAAAATTTTGAATAAAATACATTTTTATGTGATTAAAAATATGTAAAAAAACTAAATAAAAATAGTTATACGCTTTCATATTATGCTGAATCTTCTTTTCAGCACTTTTTCCCAATACATACTTCATGTAGGTACTTTCTAAAATCCAAATTTTTCAGTAATCTGAACAACCCCCTGCTGCCATTAGTTTGGATTGAAGAGATTGCACTGTAATATTTCTTATTTTGAAATTCAAAGTTATTTATTTTGTGTAGCTGTAGTACAATATATTGCTACAAATTAAGAAAACAAAGATGGCATATATTGCATAATTTTTACCATCTATAAAATACAAACAGAACCAATATTTGAAATGAAACAAAGGTTATGGATAATATTTTTAAACTGAAACGATCAAATAGAGCACTCAGAAGGTAAAGCAGGGTTAACAGGGTAAATCAGAAAGTAGAACAAATAAACAGCCTGAGTTGTTTGGAACCATTTTCTCCATAGTGTTTCACCACGTTTCAACTAGAATTTTGTGGCCTCAAATATTAGAAGTAGCTAAAATCACGGATCGTCAAACTGTCGATCATGAGCTACTTTTAACTCACAGGAAAATTGTTGCTACATTGTGGTCAAGCTTGAATCGGATATCTTGGTCTGCGCTAGTACACTGGTCAATTCAAGACCACTCGATCTTTAGGATACTTCTGCACAGCTTACTTGATTTAGAACAAGTGAGGTTATGTCTGTCATTTTTTTCACATGTAAATCATAGTGAAGGGGTTGACATTGTTATTTTCATGCATATATATCAGATTGTTATTTTATTTTAGTGATGGATGGTTTAAGCAAAAACTATCATTTACATTTGGAATGAGTAATGGATAATTTGTTTACTCAGGACTGGTTTTGTAGTCTTTTTTGATTTTTTTAAAAATGGTTTTCAATGTAAAAATTGTAATTATTGACATTAAAATATTAGTTCTGTACATAATAGTGTACATTTATAGGCCTTACACTCAGGTACATTACGTAAAAGTACTTTCCTCTTTATATTGTAATCTTGGTCAGCTGCTATTCACAGCATAGTGCATAAATGTGACTGTAAAATGAGATACAGTGCAATATTTTTGATACTGGTTTTTAATCCAGGATGCATTGAATCATGCAGGGACTGTGCTCTTTATGGAAAACAATATGCGCTTGACAACATCAAGCCTAAGCCTCCTTTGGCCAAGCCACTAAGTAGAGTTAAGGAAAAAGGCAAAATAATTATATGTTGGAGAACAAAACATGCTGTGAATTCATTAACATCCTTCTTTTCGATTCCAAAATACTATTCCAAATACCTTGATTTCAGCATTTTCGGTGTTTTCAGATTGGGCGGTAAAATATCCGTTGCCGCTGCAACACAATGTTGCGTTTACATATTGGGCAGTAATATCCGGTAAAATAACATAATGCTGTGTTGGTGCGTAATCTTGGTTGTAACACTGATACTTTAACAACTTATTGGTTTGGTAATTGTGGTATTTGGCATCGAGAATCTATTTCTTGGTATCGAGGTTGATATAGGAATGAGTCAAGTTTTGGAATCGACCCAAGTGTGTGTGTATGTGTGTGTGTGTGCGTGCGTGTGTGTGTGCGCGTGTGTGTGTGCGTGTGTGTGTGTCCAACATCATTTGTACTACATAAAGGTTATTTTCTGTAATTATATGTTTTATTTCCCTGTTTTTTAGGAACTCCTTGATTAATCTGTATTTTCTGTAATCCAAATCAGCTCCAGTCCTAGTTAGTCTCAGTTACAGAGGTTCTATTGTAATATGTGTGCTAAATCTGTAGTAAGTGTACCATTTAAGAAAAAGCTAGCATCAAATATTATTTCAAAACTGTTTTATCTAAATCCAAATTTAGAATTAACTATATTATAGTTACAGGATCATTAAAACGTGAATAAAATCACACATGGTGGTTACACTACAGTAAACAAAATTAACTGACCATCATAGCAGTACTTACACTGTTAGGAATTTTTTTGCAAACTCTTTCTCTGTTAAAAGTCCTGATGCATTCACTATGTCCGAGTTTACACACAGATATTGTTTCTGATCTAGTATCACAAACAAAGTTCCCACAAGAGAAAATGCACCAATCATAAACTTCAACTGCTCTTTAGCCTACGCAACACAAAGGTTAATAAGAAATTAAAATAAATACATTACTTACTAGAAAGTGTTTGACCTGATCAATATGGCAGTAAATGAACTTATTGTAATCAGTATCTAAGTTAGGGCTGAACAAGAAAAGATATCTGAAAGTTCAGTTCAGAAAGATTTAATACAAGTTAACACTTTGAAGCCTAGTCTCTTAATAGAGGCCCATCTCTATTGCATGAAGGTTTTTAGGGAAAATATAAAAACTTCCTGACCTACAATAAATACCATATTTACAATAAATTACACATTTGTGTAAAAGGAATAAAACAAGCTTTCAGTAAATATATGCATATGATTTGATTACTTTAATATAGTGGCATTATGCTACTTTGAAAAATGTATACAAAAAAAACAACACTGTACATCACTGCACCTCACTATACATATTTTACGTTAAAATGAAAATAAATATTACATGTTATATATCATTTTAAAGCTAAAAGAAATTTAATTTAGAAATATTTCCTTTAGAATTGAGAAAACTCTAAATTAAGTCATTTAAATTTTAAACAGCCTGGATTGTACCTTAGCGTAGATCGGTTTCACTATCACTGTCACTCTCTAAAAGCAACATATCTCGTATTAAATCGCTTCCTAAAATGTATTTAGCCATTATATCTATAGCGTAATATATCTAACAATAAAAATTAAATAAACTAAATTACTAAAAGATAAATTTAAAGCAAAAATCGACCGGGACATCAAACCTTTAAATTTAAATTAATGAATAAATATTTGAAAAACTGCATTATCATCAATTGTCATCCACTATAGGTTTAAAAAAATGTATTTTAGCTTGATTGGATGAATAAAAATGTACTTGTATTAATGATTGAAAATTTGTACAAGATATATGCAAGGAGAGTGTGAGCTAATAGAAGGAATTTAAATAAACAAAATACCTGACAGAATATTTAGAGCTAACTCGAAATGTAAACAACTCGCACTAATAAAACACTCACTATCTGACTAAACTGACATCTGTCAAACAAATGTCTGATAGCCCTCAGTCGCCACACTTTACCAAATAAGTTTTTGTTCATAAAAGCAGCTCTGATTCACCTAACATTGCAAGAGATTTAAAATCACAGTGAAATGAGGAAAGAAGTTTAATTTATTCCATCCTAAAGTTTTCAGACAAGTGTATTCAAAGTTTAAGCAAATATGTTAATTAATTATAATCTTCTCTCACTTTATGCAAAAGTTGCTCGAATAAAACTTAATTTTTGTTACAATAGGAATACACATTTTGAATAATAACACACAATCGCATGTGTTTTAGATGATTTAAGAGGTTTCTATGAGTTTAGGATAAAATTTCAACAGCATTTCTTAAATTTTAATTCAAGTCAATGGGCTTAATTTTATTTATAATATAGACAAACCTTACTGGCGTCGTGCTTCTCTAAAGATTCTTCGAGGCTGTTTTGGATCCATTTTATTATTTCTGAAAAAAACATGGCTACAGGAGAAGGAAGAGCGTAAGTAAGCAGAGGTATCATAAAGATGTGGAGTAGAATAAGTCGTCCTTCGCTGTATCTCTCATTGCGAAACATATCAAATACTTTGTTTAGGGCAAAAGTTTGATGTTCCAAAGATAGCCTGTTAAAAAATAAAACAGTAAAGTGGTTAATGCTACAATTGTACCAACAAATTTAACTAAAGTCAATATTTTCAAATGCGTGTTTAAATCTTTTTTTTCTAAGTTGACTTATTTTCATTGCTCTATGTATTTTCACCCAATACAATTTTTGTAACACACCTAGGCAAAACAATTCTCGGTCATAAATTAACTCTTCAAAGTGCAGCATTTTAGTGTACATATATTTTTTTATTAATATAATCTGTGTTGGATACCTAAGCAAAACAAATCTACATAAGATAATCAATCCTAAAGTCTAGGTATTAGTGTATTCATACCACTTATTGTCTTTGTCTGAAAGGATTTTACCAATTCTACTATTCTAAAGAAACCATCATAATACAAACAAATAAATTATTCTTGAATTTTGTAGTCCATTACGTTCAGAGAAACTAAATTAGTCAATTTTACGTTATTTTATGACTATTTAACTTTAAATTTTGTAAAAACTTACTGAGACAAAACGTTTTCGATCGTTTCGTAGCGATCTTCATCAGTGTCTTCTCTGACACTAAAATATTTTTCATTTCAGCAGTAATATTTTGTGTCCAAAAATATATCTAACTAATATTTTGCATATTTTTTATTTTACTACTTTTGATTATACGAATTTACATATTTATAGTGTACATAGAGGCTGTGATGTCGATTTAACAGTCAAGAATCTGCAGGAATATAGCACTGCGGATGCATTGCTATATTTCACATACCAAATTTACAAAGGTTTTGAACGAAAGAAGGCTACAATTGCGGTGATGATCGACTACGAAGAAGCTTTTGACAAAATTCCGCAAGCTACGGTTATCCTCCAGTGTATGAAGGGCAAGATGTTGAAATATATTGTATCTTACCTAGAAAACAGGTGATTCAGGTGGACGTCAATGGAACCATCTCATCAAATCACATTGTTTCAAATGGCATTCCCCAAGGTGGAATTATTTGCCCAACCCTCTTTAATATTGCACTTCACGATTTCTCGGCCCAGCTCCCTCCTGGAGTGTCCAGCTGTACATTCGCGGATGACTGCACGATCTGGGCATCGGATGAAGACCATCTCAAAGCGATAGATTTGGTTCAACTAGCTCTACACAAGATAATGGAATGGTGTGGAAAGTGGTCACTTAAAGTATCTCTGGACAAGACAGAGTGCTCTTTTTTCACGAGAAGAAATAATTTGGCAAACTACATACCGCAGTTACGAATACAAGATGTTCCCGTGAAATTTAATCCTAACCCAAAATTGTTGGGAGTAGTGTTGGATTCAAAATTACGTTGGGCAAAGCAAGTGGACTATGTTTTGGAGAAGTGCACATCACGGCTGAATGCGCTCAAAGTAGTGGCCAGTCGCAACCGGGGTGCAGACACAACAACACTAAGATCATTTTACTTAGCCTTTGTACGCTCCAAAGCTACCTATTGCTGTGAGGTTTGGGGAGCTGCAGCCAAAACACACATTGACAAAATAGGTCGCATTCAAGCAGCGGCTCTCCGTACATGCATTGGATGCCTGAGCACCACTCCTACCTCTGCTATGGAAGTGGAACTGGGTGTTGAGCCTATTGAAATATATATCAGAAGGCAAATGTGGACCAAATACTTAAGAATACAGTCATCAACGCCTAACCATCCTCTACACATCGTGATAAATGCAAGCAGTAACATCAGAAACTCATTCACGTGTCAAATTAAGTCCATGGCCTCCATGTTAATGTGTGGCGTTCCTGAAACCATCCCAGTGACATATGATGACAGACCAGGCATATGGAATGGAGTGGAAATTGTTATGGAACTACCAAACCGGTTAACGAAAAACAACCACCCAGCAATCTTGAAAAGTGCAGCATTGTCCATGATAAATGAGCTTTATGATCGCCATATCAAGATATTCACTGACGGCTCAGTGGACATTGAAGGAAAAGTTGCGGGTGCCGGTTACTTTAATGAAACAACTGGTGATAGATACTATGTGCCAGCAAACTCATTGTCCAGTATGGACGCAGAAATACTAGCTATAAATGCAGCACTTACAAGTTGTTTATCATTGAAAGTATAGCAGGTGTGTGTCTTAACGGACTCCAAAAGTGCTCTGCAGGCTATCTTGAACCCCGAACCTACGGCATATGCTTTTCGTATGATGGAAATTAGACGCCTGCTTCGTGAACTACAGAGCCATGGATGTGAGATTACTTTGCAGTGGGTACCATCTCATTGTGACGTATACGGAAATGAGGTTGCGGACCAAATAGCGAAAACAGCCTCTAAAATGCAGCCTACAGATGAGAAGAGGGTTTCATTGCTTCACTGTAGGAACCAAAGCAACAAATATTTCTATAAAGCCTGGTCGGACAAATGGAATCAGTCAACCATTGGGAGACACCTACACAAGATTCAACCCCTACCAACTGACGGGAACTTATATAAAGGGGTGCAAAGACAACTAGCATCTTTTGCAGCAAGAGCTAGAATTGGTCACATAGTTACACAGAAGTACCTATTCCGCTTCAACCTTACTGATTCGTCGCACTGTGCATTATGCGAAGACGATGAAGAGGATCTGGAGCACATTCTTCTGCGTTGCAGCTATCCAATTCTTTCACGTGACCTACTAAGTGCAGAAGTCAATGATTTTGAGGACATCCTTAAAAGTAAAAAACACTGGCAGCTTGCTTGTGCCGCGTACATTGGACACCGGGCCATCGGCTATGATTGATGCTGGACGCCCGTACTAAGAAGTAAGAAGTAAGAATCTGCAGGAAGGTCTTTAAATCAAAACTATTAAAGAAATATTTTACATTTCACATCATGCAATACCAAACTTTGATGCTCAGCATCATGCAATAGATAGAATACTCTAGTACATTGATTGCCCTTTTTATAGAAGACACCTGTTGCTCATTCAGTATAGACTATAGTAGAACCTTGTTAATTCATACTAACTCGGACCGTGGCCTATCCAAGTTACAGAAAATCCAAGAAAGCATGACACTAAAGATGAATTCAAAGAAGATATTATACTTAGGCACAATGTATGAACGAACATTTTGTGTATACAGTTAATCTCCACTGCAATTTCTTTCTCTGCAGACATATCTGTCAGTTTTTGTTGTTTAATTTTGTCAGCCACTTTCGTGCTGTGTAAGCCCATAGTCATTTCAGGGTAAGATGCACAAAACATTTTGTTCATAATTTTGTTTATCTGCAGGTCTTAGACGTTTTTAATGTTGTTTTAGACTTTTTATGTGCTAGATGTTTTTATTGTTGTGTTAGACATTATATATATATATATATATATATATATATATATATATATATATATATATATGTATGTATATATATATATATATATATGAAGTTAATATATTACTATTGTAAGTAATTTTATCCACCATTAAGTGCAATGATTTTACCTTCATAAAGTCAGTGCAACGGAAAAACAATGGATAACGTAAAATATCAAGAATATATATGTATATATATAGGAATAATATATATCAGGAATGTAATTTTCATTCCTTATGATGTTGGTACTGTTTACCCACGAAAAGCTTTGAATATAAATTAATAAATATTCTTGCATTTGAATAACCTATGTTGTTTAAAATAAATATATATATATATATATATATATTGGTACTGTTTACCCACGAAAAGCTTTAAATATAAATTAATAAATATTCTTGTATTTGAATAACCTATGTTGTTTAAAAAATATATATATATGTATTGGTACTGTTTACCCACAAAAAGCTTTGAATATAAATTATTATTTATTAATTTATTATTAATAATAAATATTATTAGGGTTGAAGGTGTGAGTCTTAGTAAACCCTTAGTAAAGAACCTTCCATCACATACCCAGAACACCAATCATTTCATAGATCGACTCTCACAAATATCTGTACCTTTACCCTCGGTAACTATTTTGGTCACCATAGATGTCACCTCTCTCTATACCAACATCCCTCATGCACACGGCCTATCTGCAATAGAGAATTTTCTAAACAAACGCCCAGGCAAGCCTTCTCCCACTACACCTTTTCTTGTGAACCTGACCAGGTTCATCCTCGAGAAGAACAACTTTCAGTTTGAGGGAAGGAACTACCTTCAAATAAAGGAAACAGCAATGGGCACCAGAATGGCACCATCGTACGCAAATCTGTACATGGGATTGTTGGAAGAAAGTTTTCTAAAGACACAAACACACCAGCCATTATGTTGGTATAGATATATAGATGACATCTTCCTAATTTGGAGACAGGGTGCTTCAACACTTGAGGCATTTTTAGACAGCCTGACACAATTCTCCACACTTCAATTTACCTGGGAGAAATCTACATCAGCCATCACCTTTTTGGATGTAGAGGTAACACTCCAGAATGGAAATATCAACACAGGAATTCACATCAAACCGACAAACCACCTACAATATCTCCATTTCGACAGCAACCACCCAATAAACTAAAACGAGTTATTCCATACAGTCAAGCAATCAGGGGTAAGAGAATCTGTTTGAATGATAGGGAATTGGAAGATTTTAATAGAAAGATATCAACAGCCTTCCAGAGAAGAGGGTACCCAAAAAAACTCATTGAAAACCAAATTCATTCAGCACAATCCTCGGTTCACCATAAACCACAAACAGAACAGAACAAAATAAACTGTCTTTAATAACCTACCATCGTGGTCTACATAAACTCAACAAGATATTGAGAGATGGCTTCAAAATTCTTCAAGCTTCCGTCCACACCAAAAATCTTTTCACCGATCCACCGCAAATTTGGTACAAGCAACCTCCCAACTTGAAAAACATCCCAGTACATCCTAAACTACCAGACCCTGATGCAGAGAAACCACACAAACTTCCTCATGGCTCCTCCCCATGCAATAGACCTAGATGCAAGACGTGTCCAATACACCCCTCAGCAAATAGTTTCAACAGCCAAACAACAAAAATGGTCTTCAAAATACAGGGTCATCATAATTGTACATCGAAAAATGTCATATACCAGCTACAATGTAAACTTTGCTCAGCACAGTACATAGGCCTGACCAGGGATGGTCTGAATATCAGAATGAATGGCCACAGACATGATGTTAAAATTATGAATATGGATAGACCAACAGCTCAACATGCTGCGAGTCACAACATCACAACTTTTGATGACTGCTATACCACAAAAATAATTAAATCACTCCCCCCTGATTGCAATCCCTCAGAACTGAGAAGGTGGGAACTATCATACCAGTGGTATACCAAGTCCAGAGAATCCCCTAACCTCAACATCAGATATATCCATTCATTTTTTTTTTTTTTTTTTTTTTTTTTTTTTTTGTCCAAATAGCCTTATCTCTTTTCCCCTGACAGACTTATATAAACTATAATCACTCATATGTTCATGGAAACAATATATATATCTTTAATCTGTGCATCTGTGACATCTGATTTCTACTCTACACAATCTGTGATTACAATTATTTTATTTCATTCTCTCATATTTCTTTTTCTGTTTTCTCTTCGATTGACAAAGACCACTGTGTGGTTGAAATATATCATTTAGGGATGGGCCGATTCCGATTCTCGATTCCAGGAATCGTCGATTCTAGGTGGTATCGAGGAATCGTCGATACTCGATTCTTCATCATAAAAGTGTCGATTCCGATTCCACACGATTCCGAATATTTATAAAAATACGTGTCGGACCAACTGGCCCAACACAGTTTTTTCCTACTGTAAATGAAACGTAAATAAACTCCGTCGAACCAATTTACCCGGCATTGTTTTTGATTTAATTAAATTTTATTATCTGTGCAACACTGTTTTGATATTTTTTGTGTTTTGTGTTAGCAAGAAACAACAAAACCATAATTTCATGTCCCGGTTACCCAAATAATAAAAAGACTGGTCATAAAAGTGCTTTTGCGCCTATCACTAAGACACATAAACGTGTCATATGTGATTGATTTGTGAGTTTATAAATATTTTGAATATAGAACTAAAGTGTAATATATTCTCTCTCTGATAAGTAATGCTACAGGTCCAGTAAATACTATCCAAGATTCATATTAAGTAAAAGTTTTAACACCAAATAATTTACTTGTTAAGGAATTTACGTTATAATTTACTTCCTAGTAAGGATGAGTTTATCTAAGTGTCAATGTTTGTACTTAACTTTCACAAAGTCCGTTTTTAAGGATTATTTTACAACTAAATATTTAGTCAATATTTCCGATTTACTTTTAAGGTTTTGTGAAATTTTGAAAACAGTAGTGAAAATCATTACAATACGTTATAACAAATATGTGTGTCCGCCCGTAACTACGGACAAAAAGCTCTTAGAATAACATCATGTTTTTAATCCCGTCGGCGTTTATCTATCAAACAAAAACCATCGTAAATACATCTTTAAGTAGTGTGAAGCTTGTTGTTAAATACTGTGCCTTAATTTTTCCAAAAGTAGCAACAACAGCTGAGTAGTACTAATAAACATAAAACGTTAAGAGGCTCGACGGTATTCGGTTCAGGGTACTGGCCGTCGCGTCAATTCGATGACGGTTAACAGAAACTGACGGTGGAAAACCACATAATATATCAAATATGAAAAAGCACTTAAACAACATTCATTTTGCCCAAATTTATCAACAAAAAAGATCTATACTTGAAGAAACTTTATCCTCAGACACAGGACCTACAAGTGATAGTCGGTTAAAAATCAACTGGGATTGAGTAATAAATACAAAATAGGCCTGAATCAGTTGCACTTGTTCCAGACACCTGCAGAAAAAAGGTCCCACCAGATGTGGAGAAGGTATTCCCCACTAATCCAGAATGTTGGGGAAGAAGGTACCCCAGGGGGATTGACAGTAGAAGAAGAAGTAAACAATTATCTGGGGGAACCATTAGCCAGTCCAGATTGTGATGTTGGGAAGTATTTGGCAGTACAAAGTGCCAAATACCCTCATTTAAATGCAATGGCAATAAAATACCTGTCTGCTCACTCGCGACAGTGTTTTCTGAAAAACCTTTCTCAACTTCAGGAGCTATATGTGACTAGCGATGAAACTAGCTTGACCCACAACGTGTTCAAATGCTTGTGTTTTTGAACAGAAATGTACATTACCTGCCAGACTTTTAAATATTAAAAACTATCCTATTTGTATTATTTTTTTACTTTTGTTGTTTGTTTGTTTTTAATTTTTGTTTTGTTTGGGAGACAATGTAAATAGGCTTAGGAATTTTTTCAAACATCATAAAATAAGTCAAGTTCACATTTTTAACTTTAAAATAAGTCATTACTTTATTCTGATATGTTTTTATGTTTAAAAAAATTCCTATTGATAAATCAAGGTTGAAGGTTTTGAGTAGCCTATTACATTAAAACAGAACTTTTAAAAGGTTTTGCCATATGACCAAGATGTTAACTAAATTAATTATTAGAGAACTAGAATGTAAGCTAATATAACTTGAAAGAATCGAGAATCGACTAATGAATCGAGAATCGAACGGAAAATTTTAGAATCGGAATCGGAATCGAAAATTTTAGGAATCGGCCCACCCCTAATATCATTGTTTAAGTGCTTTTATGTGTTTCTATTTCAAGACTACAGAGTGGACTCTTACCAAGGTAAGTCTGTCAGTCTCCTAGTCCAAAAAAAAAAAAAAAAAAAATATATATATATATGAAGTTAATATATTACTATGTGAGTAATTTTATCCACCATTAAGTGCAATAATTTTACCTTGAGTGATGAGGTACCTTTCGGTCGTTGACCATTGTCGAATCACTGATTTTTCTCTGCTTGATTCGACAATGGTCAACGACCGAAAGGTGCCTCATCACTCAAGGTAAAATTATTGCACTTAATGGTGGATAAAATTACTCACATAGTAATATATTAACTTCATAAAGTCAGTGCAACGGAAAAACAATGGATAATGTTAAATATCAAGAATATATATATATATATATATATATATATATATATATATATATATATATATATATATATATATACACTGTACTTATTTGACTTTTGTTATTTCTTATTTATTGTTTTTTTTTTATTCTACTTCAAAATCATTCTGGGTTATCCAGAGATCAGAGTTAGCGAAGTCAGACTTAATAAGTGAGTGAGTGAGTGAGTGTATGTGTGTGTGTGTGTGTATGTGTGCGTGTGTGTATGCGTGTGTGTGTGTGAGAGCATGTGTGTATGTGTGTTTGATTATATTATTATCATAAATACATAATAAAACCTTTTCTTACAGACACCTCCATTTTGGGCTTCCCTTTATTAGATGGATACATTTTTTATTCTCACTTTCATAGCATAGAGATATTTTAATATTCCCCTTCAATAATAATAGAAATTCTTAAATATGTCACTACATTAGCTATTTTCAGTCATAAAATTAAATTCCGCACAGCACTCCTCTGATTTCCCCAAACCACCAATGAAACAAAATAAACTGTGTTTAATAACAGATTATCCTAGTCTACAAAAATTAAACAAAATATTCAGACATGGGCTTAAGATTCTTTAAACCCCTACCCACACCAAAAAATCTTTCCACTGATCCACTGCAAATTTGGTTCAAGTAACCTTCCATAAAAAAAAACATTTAGTACATCCTTAATGATCCTAATACTGAAAGACCATACAAACTTCCTCATGGCCCATTTCCGTGCAATAGACCTAGATGTAAGATATGCCTTAGCACTTTCCAATAAATAGTTTCATTACATAACAACAAAAATGGGCTTTAAGATTCAGACTCATTAAACATGTGCATCAAAAAAATGTAAGTAATTATTGCATAACTGGGTAAATACTTTAGGAATTACATGCTGACGGTTTTTGAAAGTTCCGAAGTATTCATTCATTTATGCAATAATTACTTATAGTTTAATCAGTGAATTCAAGATGATTACAACAAGCAACACCAAAAAAACGTTGTATACCAGCTGTACTGTAAATTCTACTCATCGTAGTTCGTAGGCCTCACAATTGCTAGTATGAATATCAGAATGGATAGCCACAGACATGATGCTGTATGGATAGGCCACAGAACCATGAATATGCATAGGCCAACAGCTTCTAGTCACTACACAATGTTTTTTGATGTCTGCTATGCCACTAAAACAATTAAAACACCCTCCTCCAATTCAACTCCTTGGAACTGAAAAGATGGAAGTTATCATATCAGTGGTATACCAAGTCTAGAGCGGTCCCTAACCTATCAGATAGCTCCATTAATCTACCCTCTAATTTTAACGTTAGAAAACTCCATTTACATTTCTTCCCACAGTCCTAATTTTTTTCCCTTCTTTAACAAATATCTAAGTATATTTGTTGATTATATCTTAACGTGACCTACTAGTTTTCACTAAAACACTTGTAAATATTTTACAATTTGCCTATAGTAGCACTTATGTTTGTTGAGGACGGCCATTTCGGGATATGTGTCCCATTGTCAGCACTTCAGATGTAACAATGGGACACATCTCCCAAAACTGGCATCCTCAACAAATATAAGTAAGTGCTACTATAGGCAAGTTATAAAATATTTACAATTGTTTTAATGAAATACCTATGTTACAATTATTAATATCTATAGGTTTATACAAACAATATGCCCTTTCAACTATACACCTACTACATATGGATAACTTAAGTTCTATACACATCTGTGACTCACTTCAGTTTTCCTCTCTGATTGACAAAAGAGAGATTGCGTGTGAAATATACCATTTTCTTAGTGTTTTAGTGTTCTCTTGTGTCTATTGTAAGGTCTGAATTTGACGTTATAAGTATATTATAAAAATGTAATCCGAACTATTACCATGGTTAGTCTGTGAGTCTCCTATTTAGTCTATATATATATTTCACCTTTTTCCAAACAAATTCAATCATTCAAATATTTGTTTACCTAAATGGGGACTGATCACAATTTATTTGGATAATTGGAGTTCTACTATATGCCTAAATCTGTGGCAAGCAGTTTTACTTCAAAATCTTTCACCCTAAATGTATTATTTGAACTTTGATACTTGTAATAAGATCCAAGTGTGCCTTGTATCTTTATTTTAATCCTAGTGTATTCGTTACTCTCAGGCTTTCTATGTTACAAAACTGATGAAAATTGAACACATTTTTAATAAATACTTACTTCTTAATAAAAGATAAAAGTGACCTGTCGATATCTTCCTTACATGGATGATTAGCATCAGTTCTGGTTTCTAATATGATTATTTCTAATATATCCATGTTACCAGACTGTACCAAAGCTATTAGGAGTTGCTGAAAGGCTGCCTGATAAGTGTTGGCCTCTAAGCTTCCCTCAACAAATTCACTGAATGTCAGAGGGAAATGTGTTGCTTTTAAAGCTTTCAGTGCATCCCTAGAAACAGAAAAAAATATTAAAATGTTGCTTGTTGTAATCATCTTGAATTCACTCATTAAATTATAAATAATTTTGCGTAACTGAGTGAATACGTAGCCCAACACACATAAGCAAACGTTCATACTATATGTTTGAGTACAGTTTCTGCCATTCCTAATGATTCAAAATACTCATCTGTTTAAAACAGAGGAGAATATTGAAACATTAGAATTTCCGAAAACTGTACTCAAACATATAAAAATATTCCTAACAGAAACGAAGACAAGTATATTAATAATTTCAAACATCCATACTATTTTAAATATTCTCCACATATTAAACCATAGTAAAAAAACTAGCTACTACAGAAAATTTTGAAAAATTATAACATCACACAACACAAAAACAACATATCTTAAATGACCACACACATTTTGAACAAAAAAATAATATCATAAACAAATACAAACAAAATCAAAAAACGATAATGTATTCAACTTAATAGACAAAATTAACTCCAAACTCCAAGACAAACTAAACATGTTTATATATGTATGTTTATATAGCATGTTTGTATAATAATACATATATATTTATATTGACAATGGGACACATTCCTCAAAACAGCTGTCCTCAACGATTATAAAAGTACGTTCTACTAGACGCAAGTATAACATTTTTACAAGTGTTTTTAGTTAAAAACTAGTAGCTCATGTGAAGATTGAATCAACTAATATAAATAATTTTAAATATTATTTGGATTAAAACTTGACTTTGTGTAGTTTAACAGTGAAAAGATAAAATAATATTTTTTATACTCGTACTAGAAATGTTTCGTGCTTCAAGTTTAAAAAATTAACACAATATTGTGAAATATTTTTGCAAAATAAGAATGTTGCTTTTTAATCAAAAGAAGAAATGGTTAATTATATGAACTTTGAGCAATCTACTGACAACAATGTTTTTCCAAAAATATCTGCCAATTAACACATTGAGTGCGGTGGGCGTGCATGAGCGCCCTTGCCCTAGTAGCGCCCGACGTCCACTCTCAATTTATTGGTTCATTGTAAGGTTAGCCATTGCCGGGAAACATTGTATCACTTATCGGTTATTGTGCCAGACTTTGTGAACATTTCGGTGCGCTTCGTTTTTAGTTTCACTGTTGCTGTCAGATTGAGGACTGTGTTATCATATTAGTGTTACTTGAAGTGTGTTATAGTGGTGTTTAATATATTTTGTGTAATGAATATGGGTAATGAGGTTGAATTATTGGAAAATATCTACTCTGACAACGAAAATGGCTCCAAGGATAGGTCTGACCGCTCCGATGATGACAACAAGGGGTCTCAAACATGGCCACAATATCGGCGTTTTCCCAGAGAATTGCCAAAATATTTGAAGCCTATTTTTGAATAATGTGTATTTCTTTTTCGCTCCATAATATATCTAAATACGAAAATACGTTTATTATCATAATATATATATAAACACGTGTCGGGCCAATTGGTCCGACAGTTTTTTTATAGCATAAATGACACCTAATTAAACTAATTGGGGCCAATCAGCCCCGGCATTGTTTTTGAGGTATTTATATTTTCCTATCTCTTCAACACACTTAATATTTTTTGTTTTGTGTGTAAACAATAAACAACAAAACCACATTTTCATGTTCCGTTTACCCACATAATAAGCTGACTGGCGAGTAAACTGTTTTGGCGCTTATCATGAAAAGATGTAAACCAGCCACATGTGATTGATTTGTGAGTTTATAAATATTTTGTATATAGAACTGAAGTGTAAACATATTCTCTGTCTGATAAGTAATGCTTCAGATTCGATAAATACTGCACAAGATTTCATAACAAGCAAAAGTTTTGAAACTTGGTAATTTACTTTTTAGGCAATTTACGTTATAATTTACTTTTTAGTAAGGATGAGTTTATCTAAGCTGAGTATTAAAGTGGTGGGGGTGGGTTGTATATAGTATTTATTTTGGTATTTTTTAGAAGTTATTATAAACACTGAGTTAGAATTATTTACATATGAATTACTTATTGACATTGTGTGTAAACTTCATTGTAAATGGCAGCCAGAATGGTTATAGGTACTGTTTGGTAACAATACTTTCGGAGGACCAATAATTATTATAATTATATAAATTAATAGTTTGTACTTACGTGCACCGTGGAATACACACTTATCACACTCGCGTATTAAATAAGCGATTTCTGGCCAGAAAACTTGTTCGTATTCCACGCACTGGTCACATTCGGTATAAAAATTAATAAAATAGTTACATTCACGTATTCTAGTACCTAAGGTACGGAGATTGAAAAGTATAATAGTATACTAGAACGTAGGGGATTGATCTACACTCCCGAAAGGTCTAACTTGCTCTGCCTGGTTCAAACTGCAGAACCAACCTTATCACGGGTGAGCTTTGTCTGACTTTGGCGGCGGGTTTAAAATAAAAGAAATGAGTCTATATTAATTTTAAATACGTAACATACCGGGGGCCTTGAATCCTTCTAGGATTCAAAGAGAACTAACACAAATATAATATCTTTAGAGTTTATAAAAATAAAAATTTCATAAAGGAAAATAAAAATATCTCTTTTACAAAAAGTGAGCGCACTATGGCGCAAGTTCATTATGAGCGTAGAGGTAGAGGGAAAACCTTGTGAGCAGGTCTTGTCAAGGTTCCCTGCTTTGTCTTCAAATGAACCACTCTTACTACACCATCCTTTCCTGGAGAAACACTACTTATCCTAGCCAGAGGCCATGCGAGAGGTGGTGCAGGTTGATGCACTAACACGAGGTCGCCGACGCACAGGTTGACAGTTGGCACGTTCCACTTCCCCCGTTGCTGAAGAGTATGGATATATTCTAGATGCCATCTCTTCCAAATACGCTGGTGAAAGGCCTTGATTAGCTGCCAGTGCTTGAGTCGGTTGGCAGGAACGTTGAAAAGATCCTCTTCTGGAACTGAAACCAATGAAGATCCTATTAAGAAGTGACCCGGGGTGAGTGCATTGAGGTCTGAGGCGTCGTTTGACAGAGGTGTGAGAGGTCTCGAATTCAAAATAGCCTCTACTTGAGTTGTGAGAGTGGAAAATTCACATAGAGTTAAAATATGTTCACCGATGACACGTCGGAGGTGATGTTTTGCACTCTTGATTGCTGCTTCCCAAAGACCACATTGATGAGGAGCTGCAGGCGGGTTGAAATGAAGGTTGATATTGTGTTGTGATGAGAATTTAGCAAGAGGGGTTCGGCCTGAAGAGATGATGAGATTTTGTAAAGCATTATTCGCTCCAACGAAATTCGTTCCACAGTCAGAATAAATATTTGTGCAAAGACCGCGTCTAGACACAAATTGGGTGAGAGCGGCAATAAACCCATCTGTCGACAGGTCCGATACTACTTCAATGTGTACAGCCTTTGTCACAAGGCAAGCAAAGATACAAATATATGCTTTGGTCAAGGGAATCGAGCGCAAATTGTGCATTTTGATGTTAAAAGGACCTCCGTAGTCAATTCCGGTGTTGAGAAACGGACGAGAAGGAGTTAATCTTGCTTTTGGTAAATCACCCATGAGCGGAGATTTATTGTGAGACTTGTGTCGAAAACATACAACACATTGAAAAATGCGAGAGCGTATTACACTTCGGGCCGAGAGTATCCACACATCCTGTGCCAGAAGTGATTGAGTCAATTGAGCGCCCGAGTGTAAGTATTTTCGATGATAAAAATCAATAAGAAGGTTGACGACATGATGTCGTTTGGGCAAAATCACAGGATGTTGCACATCCGTAGGAAGTTTTAAAGCGTTGAGACGTCCTCCCACTCGTAGGATATCATCCTTGTCGAGAAAAGGAGAGAGTCGGCGGAGTTGTGACGAGGCAGGTGTAGTTGGATCCTTCTTCATGGCAACGATGTAGTCTCTGAACGCTGATTCTTGAACTATCTTGAAAATTGCCAGTCTTGACGCCTTCATTTCCAGAGTGTTGAGAGGACCATCGAGCTTTCTTGAATGACGAGCGTTATGAGTAAATCGCAAAATATAAGCCATCACACGCTGGAGTCGGCTAAAGTGAGAAAACTGAGTGAGGAGCTCCCATTCATGAGGAGCAGTTGATATGAGAGATATAGGTGAAATGGGTTTCTCTTCTCCTGTGTCAGTAAGTTTTGCAGGCATAAAATGAGATACCGGCCAGTTATCATTAGATTTTTGTAGCCAAAGGGGGCCGTACCACCATAATGAGTGCTGTGGTAAATCTTTAGGAAGTAACCCACGCGACGCGCAATCAGCAGGATTATCTTCACTCGCTACGTGTCTCCAGTAATGAGAAGGCACTAATTCTTGTATCTGGGCTACCCGGTTGGCGACAAACGTCTTCAATCGATGAAGAGGTGTTTGTAACCATGTCAGTGTTACTGTCGAGTCACACCATAGAAATACAGAAGAAAATTCCACCCTTTTTTCAAAAAGAGAGATAACATATCCCACTAGTTGGGCGAGTAAATGAGCTGCACTTAGCTCTAATCGAGGTACCGTGAGCCTTTTCAGAGGAGCTACCCGAGTCTTCGATATTACTTGCCGAATTAACACAGAGCCGTCGCTAAGTTGGCATCTCAAACAAACGACGGCGGCATAACCATTTTCAGAAGCATTTGAGAAACCGTGTAACTCAAAGTTTCTCGAGTGTGTTATTCGTAATGCACGAGGAATTACAATTTCTCGTAGAGCATTAGCCGAGTCTGTAAAGGTTTGCCATAATTTCAATTGTTCAGATGGAAGTGGTTCATCCCAGTTCAATCCTTTGATCCAGAGTAGTTGCATAAAACGCTTGGCCCATATAACAATGGGTGAGAGAAAGCCACAAGGGTCGTAAATCTGGGCAATGATACCGAGAATTTGACGTTTAGTCCTGGAATTGTGAGGAAAATTCAAATTATAGGTAAACGTATCGGTAGAGGGTGACCAGTGAAGACCTAATATAGTGAAATGTGGTTGTTTACTGCCTTGAAGGAATACAGGGGTCTCTAAATGAGCATCAGGAAGATCTTGCAGCAGTTGACTGGAGTTAGATGTCCATTTGCGTAGTTCAAAGCCTCCGCGAGCCAGGAGCGAGATGAGTTGCTTACGGAGGCTCAAAGCCTTTTCTTCAGAGTCAGCTCCAGAGATGATGTCATCTACGAACGTCTGCGTGCGTAGAATATTTGCAGTTTCAGGATAGGAGTCACCTTCGTCTGCAGCGAGCTGATGTAAGGTTCTAATGGCAAGATACGGTGAACAATTCACTCCGTAAGTCACTGTCGTGAGCTTGTAGATTAAAGAGGACTGATCTGGACTTTCACGCCATAAGATCATCTGATAGCACTGGTCATCAGGGTGCATTTTTACCTGTCTATACATTTGACGAATGTCACAAGAAAAAACAACGTTATGAATCCGAAAATTTAGTAATAAATCATAAATATTCGTTTGCATCTTTTTGCCTGTTAATAAAATATTATTAAGAGAAATACCATTAGAGGTTTCAGAACTAGCATCAAATACAGTACGTAAACGAGTTGTGCTGCTAGACTCCTTTAAACCACCATGGTGAGGAAGGAAGTAATGAGGTACAGTTAGATCAGTATTATGAGCGTATATCATGTGACCAGAGGCTAAGTAGTCAGCCATAAAATCAGTATATAGGGATTTAAATTGAGGTTGAGCACTAAATTTCTTTTCTAGAGAGTGCAGTCTTTTTTCTGCATTTAAACGAGATTGACCCAGAGGAGGATGTTCAGTCTTGAATGGTAGTCGGACGCAATATCGGCCAGATTGGTCCCGAGTATAAGTGGCGAGAAAGTGATCTTCACATAATGTATCTTCTTGAGAAAGCTTAGACACAGCAGGGGGTTCTTCCTGTTGCCAAAACCTTTGTAGTGAGTCGTGAAGGTCAATGTCGTTGACAACTAGAAGTGTAGTTGATAATTGAGAGCTGGAGTTACTATGAAGTTCACTGCCAGATAGACATGGTGCATTACCCATTACTAAAAAGCCAAAGTATGTGCCTATTAGCCTGGGTAAACCAGGTCCGAGGTTATAAGCCTCTTGTGTAAGTATGAGTGGAAATAAAGCACCACCAAGAAGAACATCTATGCCTCCTGGCAAGTGAAACGTAAGGTCTGCCAAAACATAAGGACGAACCTTGGAAAGAACTTCAGAGTCTACTTGTGTGCTTGGTAGGTTAACACAAATTTTTTCCAATATTAAAAATCTTTCATTAATTGAAATAACCTTGCCCCCAAGAGTTTCAACAGCAACTGAGGTGAGACCTTTTGAGCCTAAGGGTACCTGAGACAATCCTACCACACTATGAGTGGTCTTAGTACGAGGAGCACACAATAATTGAGCAGCACGCTCGGTGAGAAAACAAGATTGACTGCCAGAGTCAACAAGAGCACGAAATACATGAGTAATACCGTTAGACGAGGTAAGCTTAACAAGTAGAGTGCCTAAGAGAACAGTATTAGAGATTTGAGACGTATTCTGCTTTTCTTGACAGGTCATAGTGATTGGAGAAGGGGTTATTTCCTGTTGAAGTGTCGGAGAGTCTTGACGCGAAGTTTGAGGTGTGGTCCGTTGCAGCGTAGAGTAATTTTCAAAATGTAATAATGTATGATGATTTTTGTGGCACTTGTAGCAACTAAACTCTGACCTACAGTCGTTAAGATGGTGAGTACCTAAGCATGAGGTACAATGCCCTTTTTCCTTTACAATTTTGAGACGGGATTTGGCATCCTGACTCTTGAAGTCCGGACACGAATATACCTTATGGTGAATTTTATTGCATATAAAGCATGGATGAGGTTTAACTTTAATGGAGGAGCCTTCTCCATAATTGTAGGACATCAGTGATACTTTTTGTTTAAAGTATTTATTTTGGGAACCAGAGGGGGTGCGTGATCCAGACGAGGAGGGTTTCAAGGTGAAAGGAGAATGAAGATTGGCATCTTCAACTTCATTACATTCTTTACTTAAAAACTTAATAATTTCCGCTGCATCAGGTATTGTAGTGGAGTCAACTCTCTCTTGAGTAACACTTGATGAACGGAAGTTTTCAAAACGGTTCCTAAGTTCACTATCCATTTTTCGTAAAAGCATAGCAGATAACAAAGGATTTTTACTAGTGATATTGATGTCAAGACCTTTAAGAGCTTGTATATTTTCTGAGTATAAATTTACAAAATTTCTCATTTGTTTAGGCGTGTTGTTTACAGAGGGCAAATCTAAAATTTGATTGAGGTGTAAAGTAACTAAACGCCTCGGGGAGTGATATCTTTCTTTTAATAAGTCATAGGCCACTTTATAATTGGCGTCAGAAATAGGGAGAGATTTAATTAAATTTAGCGGTTCTCCAGAGATAACGCTCAATAAATATTGAAGTTTAGAAACTGCTGGTAAC
This sequence comes from Prosapia bicincta, assembly GCA_036971475.1. Lineage (NCBI taxonomy): Eukaryota > Metazoa > Arthropoda > Insecta > Hemiptera > Cercopidae > Prosapia > Prosapia bicincta. Next base: position 111,972,345 of record JBAIZL010000003.1, on the reverse strand, counting down.
GATGCATTTTCATGAATGCTAGCGTTAAATATATTAATGAATGACATCCATTCGAGAAATTCACCATCGAAATGCTTGAGTTCAAGCTTAGGCAGTCGTATATGTAACTGAGGAGTAACTATTTCACATTTAGGCCTTGTTGATGACATCTTACTTTCTATCGAATATACGGTAGAATTAACATAATCGACTAACTCGTTGATGCTGTTAAGAGGAGCGTAGTTGGGTTGAAAACTCGGGTTAGCCTGTATTTCTAGTTCATGATAAATGTCTAAAATATCAGAAAATTCTTCACGAAGCCTATTTATAGATTTAGCGCACACCAACAATTTTTGCAGAATTGACTTATCAGATGTTTTTTTTGTTAGATCAAAAATCTCTTGTATTTGACTAAATATATTGTCTTTCTTTGATTTAATAACTGCCAAAGATTTTGCCATGATTAAATGATAGTTTTATAGTAGAAGATGAGATAACTGCTTTAATTTTTAAATTACAAAATGTTTTAAAGAGATTAGGCCTATGAGCGTATATATTTAACGGAGAGATAAATAAGCCTAAGTAAACAACAAATCGACGTAGGCTCAATGAGATAACCTTCTATAAACAACTGAAATCACTTTTCATAAACTTTTACAATTAATTTAAACCAACATATTAATGCACGCCAAAGCCAAACAAAGATAAGAGAGGATCAGCTGTTTCATATACTGCCACATGAAACTAGTTTTCCAGTGTTTGCATGCACAGACAAAGTTTGAAAAAACTTGTAGAAATTGTAGAATGAACACATATAATGAATTGTATTATATTTTATTTTTTATATAGGTCTTAAGGCTCAAGATCCGGCCCGGAGGACCAAATTTGTTTGGTAACAATAGTTTCGGAGGACCAATAATTATTATAATTATATAAACTAATAGTTTGTACTTACGTGCACCATGGAATTCACACTCGCGTATAAATAAGCGATTTCTGGCCAGAAAACTTGTTCGTATTCCACGCACTGATCACATTCGATATAAACATTAATAAAATAGTTACATTCACGTATTCTAGTACCTAAGGTACGGAGATTGAAAAGTATAATAGTATACTAGAACGTAGGGGATCGATCTACACTCCCGAAAGGTCTAACTTGCTCTGCCTGGTTCAAACTGCAGAACCAACCTTATCACGGGTGAGCTTTGTCTGACTTTGGCGGCGGGTTTAAAATAAAAGAAATGAGTCTATATTAATTTTAAATACGTAACAGGTACTTTAAATTTTTTGTGGTACTTTTTCTATAACTATGATTAAGTGTTGTGACTGGAAAAAAGGTTTGTCAGTATCCAAGAACAATTGGGAGAGAAACCCAACAGTTAGACAGTCGACAACCATCACCTGAGATACGAGAACTGGCGAAGTACATGAACGTACCAGAAATGATGTCACCAAAACTGACGAAAATGAATGCCTAATCAACTTCAGATGACATATTGGGTGAATCAACACCATTTTCAATGCAAGTAATCAAGAGTATTTTTTCAGCAATTTTGATGTGCAACTATAAAACACTGCCGCACTCAATGTGTTAATGCTGACATAATAGGCTACTTTTGTTACCATTTTCTTTAATAAATACTAATTACTCACATTAATTCAAGGTCTGTAAAAGTATCTTGTTTTGCAACACAAGGTAGTAAAATGAGGACATCTCTCTTGAAAGACAAAGGAAACTTCGCTTCTGGTGTTGCTATTAGTGATAATACCCATCTAGCTAACGGCTTCATATCTTCAGTTTTAAAGCAAGCATTAGGATAACGGAAGCACTTGGACACACCGGTTGCAATGTCTAGTAGTGTTTGTTGCAATCTTAAATCATCTCCAGCCCATCTTTCCAGCTGATACCATCGATTGCTAACTTTTCTACCCAGTTTCTGTCCAGGTCTGTAAATTTTAAATGGTTCATTATACTAAATAGAAACAAATTAAATGCAACAAGAAAATCAGAATTTTATTTGGAAATAAATATACAAGGTTATTCAAATTGTAAGTAGCAATGTATTTAAGCCATTGTCGTACCGCTGCAGCACCGTGACATTCCTGGACGGAACTGTTCTGTTCAGTGTAACTTCTAATTATTTTTTTAAATTTAATATATTATTAGTAAATACATAAAACTAGGAAAATATCAGTAAACAATTTTTTAAATTTTATAATAATAGGGGTGATTTATTAGGGTTGAAAATTTGTGATAAATCACAGATAATGACAAAAAGCATAAAATTATCATCGTTAAATGTTTCATTAAGTATTTAATGCTCTAATTACAACTTTATTAAAATTTTGTAATAGGGGGGTTTTTACCCCTAAGAATCTTGAAAGCAAATCGACGTAGGGTAGATTTTGTAGTGAAGGACAAGTAGAGCTTAACCCCAAAATTTCATGAAAAGCGGGTCATAAGAACAGAATTTGGAGACAATTCATCTGTATTAGCTGGACTATTAGCATGAGAAGAATCATAAAAACTTAGATTTGACATGTGTTACCCATACATATTGAATATGTACAATATTTTAAAGTTATGTATTACCCAATCCAAAAACATTTTTGAAAGATTTTCAACCCTAAGTAGGAAAGACATTCTCAATGGATATTTAACATGTAAAATATTTTGAAGTTATGTGTTACTCATTCTGAAAACATTTTTGAAAATTAAAATATGTAGAAATGAATCCTGTAAAAATGGTCCAGTTATATATTAACTATCCCAAAAACATTTTAAAATGCTTTCAAACCCAAATGGATTTATATTACACTGGATATTTAGCTTGTACACTTTTTAGTTATGTTATATGTAGAGATGTAGAAAAAAAATCTTTTGATTATGCATTAACTATTCCAAAAACATTTTTAAAAGTATTTCAAACCTGTGGCAATAACATTACCAATGGATATTTTCCTTGTAAAAGACTTTACAGTTATGTATTAATAACTCTAAAATATTTTTGTATAATAAAATGTGTAGAGATGAATTCTGTAAAAAACATTCCATCATGCATTAATATACCTAAACATTTTATAAAATTATTTCACCTATAAGTCGCAATGGAATTACGATGTACATTTAGCTTGCGAAAAGTTTTCCAGTAATGTATTGACCAATCTAAAAATGTTTTTGTAAAATCAAAGATGTAGACAAAACCTGTAAAAAAATTGTTTGCTTATGCATTAACTATTCCAAAAACATTTTATAAAATTATTTCACTCCCAGGTCACAATGGCATTACGATTGGATATTTAGCTTATAAAAGAATTTTCAGTTATGTATTGATCATTTTGAAAATATTTTTGTTTAATTAAAATTTGAGGAGAGGAGTCTTATAAGAAAAATCATTTGGTTATGTATTAACTATTCTAAAAACATTATATAAAATTATTACACATCAAAGTCGCAATGGCATTACTATTGGATATTTGTCTTGTAAAAAGATTTTCAGTTATGTATTGACCATTCTGAAAATATTTTTATTTAATTAAAATTTGTAGAGAGGAATCTTGTAAAAAAAATTGTTTGGTTATACAATAACTATTCCAAAGGCATTTATTAAAATTACTGGAGGTTAAACATGTGAAATGATTCCATTTAGTTATTGAATTATTCATAGTTTTTTTTTAATTTGTACGTGTTGTGGAACCTTTTGTAGGTAAAAATATCAATCAGGGAAACTGTTACATAAGTGAAGTTGAAATATTATGTATAAATAATATCAGATTTATAAAGTGTGAATGAGTGTCTGCGTGTGTCTGTGTGTGTGAGTGTGTGTGTGTGTGTGTGTGTGTGTGTGTGTGTGTGTGTGTGTGTGTGTGTGTGTGTGTGTGTGTGTGTGTGTGTGTGTGTGTATGTGTGTGTGTGTGTGTGTGTGTGTGTGTGCATGCGTATGTACGGAAATTATTTATAGGAAGATTTATTCATTGATATCCTTTATTTACAGGAATATCAATAAACACAAAATGATTAAAAATTCAATTTTTTATAATATTTATTGGAGTAAACATAACATTTTTCCAAATTCCAAATTATTATAACTGTTATAATTTTCAAATTATACATTATTAAATTATACTCAAATTAGAGAAACAAATATAACAAAACTAACTGAAGGAAAACATGTACAAAATTAAAGTGGCTTGTTGTAATTATCTTTAATTCACTAATTAAATTATAAGTAACTATTGCGTAACTAAATTAATATTTTTGAACTTACTTGCTGATGCATTTCGAAATAATCATTTCATTGAAGAATCCAACCTGCTATTGCCAGCTATCGCTCAAGTATGCTGGATGTATGATTTTTGAAGATGTAGGGGGGTTTGGTTTAAGCAGGTTGTTTATTGTATAATGGAATAAGGTGTTGGATTCAAAATGTGTGTGGTCGTTTAAGATATGTTGATTTAGTGTAGTGTGATGTTTGACTATTTCAAATTTTTCTGTAGTTGTCAGTTTTTTTACTGTGGTTTAATATGTGGAGAATATTTAAATTATTATGGATGTTTATGTATGTGTGTTGGATGTTCTGTATATGTGTTGCAAAGATGGATTTTGGATTTATGTGTTTTATGTTGTTGATGTGTTATTTGAATCTTGTGTTAAATGATCTACCTGTTTAGCCCTCCACCCCTATAAATCATATGTTCAGCAACCTTGAGCAAACGCCGGCAGTAGCAGGTCGGCTTCATCAATAAAATAAATGTTTTGAAACGCATCAGCAAGTAAGTTCATAAGTATTCACTCAGTTATGCAATAATTACTTAAAATTTAATCAGTGAATTCAAGATATTTACAAGACACTTTTTAAATACAATTTTATTTTGGCTTACGAGTCAAAGAAATTATTTAATTTAAAAAACAAACTCACAATATTGTACATTTATTACATCAAACATATTTTACTGACCAAAATACACAAAGTTATATTTTACTTGATATAAAGTGGCATTCTAAATACTGTTGATGAAAACTTGTTTAATGAAACATTTCATTTAATAAACAAATGTATTGCGAATATGAAATGTTTTATTATCAAATAATTGCTTTGCTTACTTTAACCAATAGGAATCTACTGCAAAGAAAAATTAAAGCATTAGTGGTCTATACCAACCTTTTGGCGGTTGACGGAGAATATTCACAGTAACTCACTAGTAATTTGATAAAGTCTACTTTGTATAAGTCAACTTCATTCAACAACTCATCAATACACTGCAACTGAGGATCAGATAAGAAATGGCCTAACAGCTCGTCTTTGAATAACTTTGTAAAATGTTCTCCCTTAGTAACTTTAGAGAATGTTTTGCAATCTTGAAGAGGTAATGTATCCAGGACAAATTTAAGTGTTGTAGTCACCTACAAAGAAACGGTATAGTATAAACAACATTATAACAATCTAAATAATAACAAGAGAGTAAATGAAATAATAAAACATTGGTTAAACAGGCATCGACTTAAAATAATAAAACATTAGTTAAACAAACATCAACTTATGAAGAACTACGAAGGATAGGATTCAGGGAGGAAATTGGTTACAACTAGGAAAAAACTTCTTAGGATTTAATTCTAACTTTTGTTTTAGCTCATGTGCCATTAGGACCCAAGTACACTACAATAATATAAACTATTTATAGTAACAACTTCACTTTGACATTTTATATAAAATCAAAGAAGTATCAATTCCAGCACTAGACTAGTCCACCAGCACTGACTAGTCCACCAACTGTCAACAATGGTAAAAATCAAAATAGTGAACTCAAAATCTCACAAAAATTAGTTTTTAATAAACAAACACACAAAAAACTAGTTTCGGTGACGATATCGTCTTCCTCAGTGCTTGGCTACTACTAACGTATTGTCAAGTTATCGTACAACAAGTTAAATAAAACAAACAAGATAAAACATACAAAGTCAAGCAATAAAATACGAAAAAGAACAAAATATTGATAATAATAACAGTTATGTAAAATAAATAACTCTCCACAGTAAGAGATATTGTGCTCTGTAATTAGATTAATTTTAATGCTTGACTTTGTCATTAACTAAATTAATAAACTAAACTGTCAATAATGTTTATAATTATGTTTAGCACACAGTTTTACATTTTATAGTGCACAAATAAATAAATAAATAAATAAATATATATATATATATATATATATATATATATATATATATATATATATATATATATATATAGATTTTTTGGACTAGGAGACTGAGAGACTTACCTTGGTAAGAGTCCACACTGTAGTCTTGAAATAGAAAATAGTCTTAAAAAAAAAAAAAAAATATATATACATATATATATATATATATATATATATATATATATATATATATATATATATATATATATTTAGGTTAGTTCTAGTAGAGCTTAAAGCTTTTAGAAATTTTTGGACTAGATAGGAGACTGCAAACTTACCTAGTGGCAATAGTCCAAAACTCCAATATTTTGGAAATAAATAAATAGACACACATAAAAACATATCACATTGAAATATTTCGATCACACAATGATCTTTATCAATCAAAAAAGAGAAAAAAAAACTTCTTTTTCTTATTGTTATAGATCATTGTGTGATCAAAATATTTCAATATGTTATATGTTTTTATTGTTATTAGACAATTTGTGTCTATTTATTTATTTCAAAGAGATTGCAGTTATGGCCTATTGCCACTAAGTAAGTCTGTCAGTCTCCTATCTAGACCAAAAATTAATATACATATATATATATATATATATATATATATATATATTTTTAGGTTAGTTCTAGTAGAGCTTAAAGCTTATTTAGGACTTGATAGGAGACTGACAGACTTACCCAAAAGGCAATAGTCCAAAACTGCAATCTCTTGGAAATAAGCACATATAAAAAACACATATAAAACACTTAATACACTTTTATTTGAAATATTTCGATCAACATGATCTTCTTCAGTCAAGAAAGCAAAACAAAAGATTGAAGTGAACCACAGATGTGTATAAACATCCAAATGTCACAGATTCACAGATTATAGTTTATGATATAGAGCTATATGTGATATGTGTAGAAAAGTTAAATGTGAATCGTGTAAAGATTGGTTACTTGAAACTAGATATTAAAAGTCTGTCAGAAGGAAGGTAATGGAGCTGTTAAAAATGGTAGAAGTTAGGGGGAAGTTAAAAGGAGTTTTATCTGATGTTGAGGTTAGGAGGCTCTCTAGATTTGGTATACCATTGGTATGATAACTCCCATCTTCTTAATTCTGAAGAGTTGCAATCCGGGGGGAGGGCTTTAATTATTTTGGTGGTATAGCAATCATTGAAAGAGACGATGTTGTGACTAGCAGCGTGTTGAGCGGTTGGCCTGTCTATGTTCATGGTTCCAACGTCATGTCTGTGGCCATTCATTCTGATGCTCAGACTATCCGTGGCTCAAATCCACCACATATTTGGTTCAGACAACCGTTCAATTTAAAAAGTATTTTAGTACATCCAAAATTACCAGATCCAAGTACTGAAAAACCGCCCAAACTTCCTCACGGCTCCTTTCCGTGCAATAGACCAAGATGCAAGACATGTCCAATACACATCCCAACAAATAGTTTCCATAGCCTAGCAACCAATGTGGACTTCAAGATTCAGGGTCATCATACTTGTACATCCAGTAATGTAATATACCAGTTACAATGTAAATTTTGCCCGGCACAGTACATAGGCCTTACCACGGATAGTCTGAGCATCAGAATGAATGGCCACAGACATGACGTTGGAACCATGAACATAGACAGGCCAACCGCTCAACACGCTGCTAGTCACAACATCGTCTCTTTCAATGATTGCTATACCACCAAAATAATTAAAGCCCTCCCCCCGGATTGCAACTCTTCAGAATTAAGAAGATGGGAGTTATCATACCAATGGTATACCAAATCTAGAGAGCCTCCTAACCTCAACATCAGATAAAACTCCTTTTAACTTCCCCCTAACTTCTACCATTTTTAACAGCTCCATTACCTTCCTTCTGACAGACTTTTAATATCTAGTTTCAAGTAACCAATCTTTACACGATTCACATTTAACTTTTCTACACATATCACATATAGCTCTATATCATAAACTATAATCTGTGAATCTGTGACATTTGGATGTTTATACACATCTGTGGTTCACTTCAATCTTTTGTTTTGCTTTCTTGACTGAAGAAGATCATGTTGATCGAAATATTTCAAATAAAAGTGTATTAAGTGTTTTATATGTGTTTTTTATATGTGCTTATTTCCAAGAGATTGCAGTTTTGGACTATTGCCTTTTGGGTAAGTCTGTCAGTCTCCTATCAAGTCCAAAAAATTCCTATATATATATATATATATTGTTCTATCAACTATCTCGACATTACATTAAATATAAATGATAATAAAATAGAAACTACAGTATACAGGAAACCTACTTCCAACACCACAAACCACAATACACTACAAACCTAACCACCCCTGGACACACAAAATTAACACTTACAGTAACATGATAAATAAAGCAATAAAATACACACAGGATAACAAACAAAAATTAAATGAAGAATTAGATAACATTACAAAAATAGCAATTGAAAATGGATACAACAAACAACTTATAACAAATATATACTATAAATTCACAAAAAAACCTAACCTCAACACAACACTACAACCAGAACACAAAAATAATAAAAATAAAAAAATCTACCTAAAATATAAATACACCAATAACAAAACAGAAAAAATAACAAATATATACAACAAAGAATACTACACTCCAAAATACAAACCAAACAACAAAATAATAAAATATCTTAATAACACAAACCACAAAATAAATTCAGAAAAACATAACCTGTCAAGAATTTACAAAATTACATGTAACAACTGTAACGCATTTTACATAGGGAAAACAACCAGATCATTTAAAATAAAATTTGAAGAACATTATAGAGCATTCAAAAACAAAAATTCAAAAGTATCAAATGTTGCAGCACACCTAATATCACATAAACATGAAATAACAAATTACGAAAATAACCTAACCATACTTGAAATAAATATTAACGCAATAGAACTAAACTCACTAGAAAAATACCACATTTATAAAAACATACACAACAATTTAATGAATCTACAAACAACATATACAGAAGACATATTATTCAAAAAGATTATACACGAGACTCAAGAGGAAATGTGTATGAAGTCAACAAATACCAACACGACGGACCGAACAGGAGAAAAAGTAATCAGTGATTCGACAATGGTCAAGTGACCGAAAGGCGCCTCATCGCACAAGGTAAAATCATTGCACTTAATGGTGGATACAATTACTTACAAAAGTAATATATTAACTTCATAAAGTCAGTGCAACGGAAAAACAATGGATAATGTAAAATATCAAGAATATATATATAGTTATTTTTACACATACCTCACAACACTGTTATCACATCTCAACAATTAGGCGCTTTTCTAACTAATTTAAAATGGTCTAATTTTACTTGTTATTTTTAATTTTTTTACTCCCTGTTTCCAACTGAAAATAAATAACTTTTTTTTTCTTACACATAAATATTATTTTTTTCTCAGAAATTTGTCATTCAATTTGGCACTTTACGCACAAGTCTAATGCCCCTAGTGGCAAATTCAGCAATGATTACTACTCTACTAACAATGCAGTGGTTGTGCGGATTACTGTTGTAATCCAGGGGTACGTTTTTGTGTGCTATTTTGGGTTTGTAAGACTTATGACCTTGAGCGGCCATCTACCATTCACACACACACATCCCCATTGTTACCAGACAAGTAGCAGAGCTGTAAGTTGTCTTGTTAATTTTTTTAAAATATTTTTAATTCGCCTGGATTACAATAGTAATCCGCACGACCACTTATGATATATTTCCTGTACATGAAGTAGTTTTAATATTTTGTATTTTAAATAGATATTTTGTTATTTTTTTGTGAAAACAATATTTAAATTAGTAACACATTTATCTGTAAACAATGACAGAGACAGAGCTTGAACAAATACGACTCTGGTTTGCCAAAGCCGAAATTGACAATGAAAGTCTTTTAGGTTGACCTAACTTAGTTTTATGTTATATACTACTTTTGTGCTACAATAAAAAATGTTTTTCACCTTATTTGTTTTCTATATAACTCCTTAAGCAATTAAAATGCTTATAAGATATTTTATAAAGCTATTTCAAAGTGGATTACAATAGTAATCTGCGCACCACTGATGTTACTTATTTACGTGCGACCACTGCAGTGTTAATTATATAGGAATGTACACTAAGATACAGAATATATATATATATATATATATATATATATATATATATTAAATATGGTGATATGTTTTCTTGTAATATAGTTAATAAATTTAAAATATTTCAAAAACAAATAAATATATATATTTACTTAAGGAATAAATATATTCATTAAAAGTATTCTTGTTTTTCAAATATTTTAAATTTATTATATATATAAATATAAAATACGTTTTCTTGTTTAATAATTAAAAACTACATAGGTTATTCAAATACAAGAATATTTATTAATTTATATTCAAAGCTTTTTGTTGGCAAACAGTGTCAACATCATCAGGAATGTTGAATCATCAGAAATGAAGTGTGAATCAACTGTTGTTGGATTTACCTTGTCAATGCTAGATGAGATTCCAGAGAAACGTCTGAACTGCAATTTTATCCACTACAAAAAGAACAGATCTACTCTGGATATTAACTATTCAATGTGTAGAAATGATACATACACAACAGATATGTATATGTATATATTATTCATTTTATTTGCTCTTTAAAAAAAAATATACATTGTCTAACAGGACTGAAACCTCCCCCCCCCCACCCTGTTGAATGTGGCATTTGAACAGACTAAATGTAAAACTCATGTCAGTAACGAGGGTTAGTTGGCTCTAAACATGTCCAAACATGCTCATACACACTTGTTGTTATTGAGCAACAATTTTACAATAATTCTACTTGTTATTCATGTTTACAATACAGAACAAAAATAGAGCATGCTGAGTTTAATGTCACAAAATGCATAGTAAAGGCTTAAAACCAAAAAATTAAGATAAATCAAACTGTTCTAATTACAAATATTGCTGTATACCTCTTGATCATAGTCTATGTACGGCAATAGCTAACTGTTTGCAGGCTAACAAATCTATGGCTTCCAAAGTATGGTGAACAGAAAATGCTTCAACATAGAAAATAGATTATTTCACTCTCAAAAAACAATGGCAGCCAGTAACGACTCCAGCGGGGTAACTATATAAACAACTTTTTTTTATATATATTTGTTAAAATCCAGATTGTATTTTTTCTAGTAATAAAGTGACAGAATTTGTATATAAAAAGTGTTTGTGGTTTAAGAGGTTTCATTTATTTATTAAATTATTTAATCGCTTGTAGGAAAACTGAAAAGGTAAAAAGTGACCTTGTATAGTTCAGAACTAAACCATTGAAATGCATCATAGTAGGAATCCAAACTTACATCTGTCTGTAGAAGAAATGCAAAACTAAGCAAGGACTTCCCATAGTTCAGAGCTGCAAGATTAGGCTGAATGGTGCTCTCAGAGTCAGCTATCTCCCCGGCCACTGCTTCCAAGATGGTTTCTCCTTTCCAATGTTTTGCCTGAATATATAAATAAACAATTAGAATCAAAACTTGCTTGAACATTGTGTGGTGCAATTAACATACTCCTGTATCAGCTAGTTTTGACTATTCATATCTATACATGAATTCATATATGATTCATAAATATTCATATCTTTATAACTTCGCAAAAAGATATAGAGAAATAAATTTCTATAGAATTGACTCTGGCACTTGACGTTTTTGATGATAATAAATATATAGTTGCTTGATGTAATCATCTTGAATTCACTGATTAAACTATAATTAAAAATTACTTAACTAAATGAATACATATGGCTTACTTGCTGATGCGATTCGAAACAATCGTTCCTTTGACAAACCAAAGCCTCCACTGAGGACATAACGCCTTAGGTACAAAGCGTGTCAGAATGGATTTATGATCCACCCCTTCCACAGTCATAAATCCATTCTAAAATCCTTTGCACCTAATGTGACGCCGCCAGTAGAGGCTTTGCTTTGTCAAAGGAACGATTGTTTCGAATCGCATCAGCAAGTAAGCCATATGTATTCACTTAGTTCAGTAGTTTTTAATTATAATAAAATTATAGTTTATAAATAGACATTTTAATTTTGTAAAGGAAACATACAATTTACAAACAAAACTTATTGGTGAAAATTCATTCTAATTCTACTCACAAATATTAAAAAATATATGATACAAATACAGATAACTCATATACATTAACCGATCGACATTTGCATTTTCAAAATTTAACTTCTTAGAAACTCAATGTTAAGTCCATCGTTTTGTGTAAATAAGAGGGTTTCAATTTTTAGGAAATTGAAGAGAATATTTATTTATTGTTGTTATTAAATTATACAAATATTATTAATTTATTACCTATAAGTGCATCCATAGTTTCTTATGTATCTTGCAGCAACACACATATACAAACATATATAAAAACATACATACGTATATACATATATATATATATATATATATATATATATATATATATATATATATATATATATACATATATATATATATATATATATATATATATATATATATATATATATATATATATATATACATATATATATATATATATATATATATATATATATATATATATATATATATATATATATTCTTGATATTTTACGTTATCCATTGTTTTTCCGTTGCACTGACTTTATGAAGTTAATATATTACTATTGTAAGTAATTTTTCCACCATTAAATGCAATGATTTTACCTTGTGTGATGAGGCACCTTTCGGTCACTTGACCATTGTCGAATCACTGATAATTTTCTGGTGTAGATGTTCGGTCCGTGATGTTGGTATTTGTTGACTTTACACGCATTTTCTTTTTATTTTTATGATGTTTTTACATAGTATGTCTTCTGTATATGTGGTCTGTAGGTTCATTATATTGTTGTGTGTGTTTTTATAAATGTGGTATTTTTCTAGTGAGTTTAATTCTATTGGGTTACTATTTATTTCCAGTATGGTTAGGTTATTTTCGTAGTTTGTTATTTCATGTTTATGTGATATTAGGTGTGCTGCAACATTTGATACTTTTGTATTTTTATTTTTGAATGCTCTGTAATACTCTTCAAATCTTATTTTAAATGATCTGGTCGTTTTCCCTATGTAAAATGCATTACAGTCGTTACATGTAATTTTGTAAACTCCTTATAGGTTATGTTTTTCTGTATTTGTTTTGTGGTTTGTGTTATTAAGATATTTTATTATTTTGTTATTTGGTTTGTATGTTGGAGTGTAGTATTCTTTGTTGTATATATTTGTTAGTTTTTCTATTTTGTTATTGGTTTATTTATATTTTAGGTAGATTTTTTTATTATTTTTGTGTTCAGGTTGTAGTGTTTTGTTGAGGTTAGGTTTTTTTGTAAATTTATTGTATATGTTTTTTATAAGGTGTTTGTTGTATCCATTTTCCATTGCTATTTTTGTAATGTTATCTAATTCTTCATTTAATTTTTGTTTGTTATTTTCTGTGTATTTTATTGCTTTATTTATCATGTTACTGTAAGTGTTAATTTTGTGTGTCCAGGGGTGGTTAGATTTGTATAAAAACATCATACACGCAAATCAAGAGAAAATGCGTGTAACGTCAACAAATACCAACATCATGGACCGAACATCTACACCAGAAAAATATCAGTGATTCGACAATGGTCAAGTAACCGTAAGGTGCCTCATCACACAAGGTAAAATCATTGCACTTAATGGTGGAAAAATTACTTACAATAGTAATATATTAACTTCATATATATATATATATATATATATATATATATATATTATAACATATTTTTACAGACGTAATACAACGATGTTTTACTATTAAATATTTATTTGAATGATGATATCAAATTTCTATTTATAACCAAAAACTACTCATGAAAAATTTAAAATCTTTATTATAACAATTTTATTTCAACAGTAAAACAATAAACACAAAACAAAAATTTACAACTTAACAAGTTTTAACACAATAGGCTAAACTCAATTCCTTTGTTTTTAGTTACAAATTTTTATACCCTAGGCTACTTCTGAGATCTCTTACTATCTCGGGGTTTATATGCATGGGCTATATTTTTAACTCTTTTGTTAATTAAATAAATTTTGAAAAACAAGATTAAATTTAGAAAACAGTTTTAATAAATAACTTCCTGATGGAAAAACTTAAATTTGGAATAAGCAAAAAGGCAAAACTATTTGAACTGGATTATATTTCTTATTACTAACTATTAATTAATTACAAGATATTCTAATAATGTACAATTCTACTTCCTTATTATCTTAAAAGTCCATTAAAGTTTATTTCTATAGCGCTAAATACTCAACTTATAAATTCTCGAAGGTCGCTTGTTACGTAGGATTCAGTTCTCTTTAGATTTTGTATTCAACACACTTAAATTCTTTTTAGTTACTTCAAATTATATTAACACTGTATTATATCTTTAAATTCACTCATCCCTGTTTAATCTTGCGAAGTTTCTTCACAAAACTGTATAATTTTGACGAATTTCTTCAAATGGAATTTTGACTGCACATGGCAGGTCCGTTTCCTCGGCATCACCACGCCAGACTAAACTAACGCTTCGTTTTACTTTTAAAAGTGTTTACAACATGGCTGCTATTTCTTCTCCAAAAACTCATGTGGCATGTAATTTAGTTCGATTCCTTCCCACTAGAGTCGACTGCAACTGACCTACTTCCTTTTGTTTTCACATCTGTTAATGCATCAACAACGAGATTGTTTACAATGGAGATTGTTTAATTTGGTTAAACTTACTGTTACAGCTTTCCGATCCTTAACAAACCTTCCAGTGATTATTTAATTACTATTATTAGTGTGTGAAGTGTCTTTGTGTTTTACTTTTGTAACAATTCCGAAATGTGTGTTTTGAGCTGGATTTTTACAAACATAACCTTTCAATTTATTGTTTACAACCGTTTTTCATCTCCTATCTCTCAAATAATTATTTATGCCCTATGTTCCTACAGTTTACAATTTTGTTTACATATAATTATTATTATTAGATTATCTTGTTTTAATCTTATTTGTTAGATTATTTGATATAACAAATTTCCTAATGCATTTTACTGTTCAAATACCTTGTTTACATTTCTCAACCCTTTCTAGGCTTTTACCTAAATTTAGTTTTAATTAATTCTAACCAATTTCTTATTTGCTATTTTCAAAATGTTACATAGTCCCCAAATTTAGATTTTAAAAAAATTTTAATTTAAAATTCCTTTTTTTCTCAATTTCCACATTTTGGAAATCACCTCTTAATAATTTTGTTTGTTTGCTGCCCTTCAATTACATATTACTTAACTTATCTTCTAACAATACAATATACTTATAACTAACATTCAATCAACAATTCTTTAACAATTCTAACATATAAGTTAGTAACAATAAATCATGTTCTGGTATTTACAATTCCTTCTATAATTATATATTTTTTTACATTTATTATATTGGAATCTTTCCAATCATAAGTCTGATTCAATATTTAATGAACATATATTCTCTGATACCGTGTCTTTAAATCCCAGCCTATCCGAGTCATAGTATGTCTAGACTTGCCTATAGGTTAGGTCTTTGTTCTGATTTTTCTTTCTTAAAGTTTTGGTATGTTCTATATTTCCTTTTGGTCCAATTGGTTATAAAATTTCTCTTTCCCTTAGTTCTGTTTATTCTTTGTTTATTATTTCTCTCATATCTCATATTTTGCTTTTAGCATCATCTACCTCTCAGTACTAAGTTATTATTTTATCTCCCCTTCCAATCTCACATCCAGTTCAATTATTTTCTTATATCATTTCAGTTTATTTTGTATGAAGTTTAACATCTAATATTTTTAAAGGTTGCAATCTTATATCCTCTATTTGATCATATCTATAGCTCCTTCGATTACACTGTCCCTATATCAACGAATATAAATTTTGTTTTAATACTTATTTATCATAGATTCATTTTTCTTTTATAATATATAATATATACGACGAAGTTCCATTATTTATCAACGCAGATTCTCCCTTACAATACGACGAAGTTTAAATATACATAATTACCATATTTTATTTATTACAACGATGCTTCAATATTTATTATCATAGATTCATATTTATCTTTATTCATTATTCGACGAAGTTACTAATAAATTATCGTAGATATAGTTACCATCCCTTAAAAACTTATCTCCTGCTAACGTTTTCTTATACACATAATCACCTAGAGTTTATTCATATTGCTTCCTTCATCTATATTTAATATCTCCCTTCCTACTTTATTGATTTTTTTTTATATTCCTTTTCCAGTTCTCCTGGATACATGTCATATTACTGCCTGTGTCTATTAATGCCTGTAAACTTGTTTCCTCTATTTTAATTTCTATTTCTGGGTTTCCTATTTTCTTAGTTTTCCGACTGACTGTGGGCACCATGCTCTTTTCTTGCCCCACGCCTGTCCTTGCCTTAACACTGTTTACATCTCCATTGTATCTCTCATCTGCTTCATAGTTTCGATTTTCTCTGTTATTCTCATATTTAAATTCCATCTCCCATTTTCCAAAATCGAGTTGTGCCTCCACATTCATTAACATATCCGTACCTATGATAAATTTTCTCAATAAGCCTGTTACCACTAAGCATTGAAACAGATAATTAACTCCTCCTATTTCTCCTATTATCATTATCATTTTATTTATCTTTTCAGTCTTCTTATTAAATGCAGTTGGAATTGTTAAATTTTTAATTGGCAGTATTTCCATTTTTCCTATTTTATTTCTCAACCTTCCCTGCTCTCCTAATATTTTCTCCCTTACATCTTCGACTTTCCTAAAACGCTCATCTGTTATCTCTCTTTCTCCTATCACCTTTAATTTAACTCTCCTAACTCTTCTGTGTTTTTCTCCACTTTGTCCTCCATTTTCCCTATCTCCCTATTTAAAACTCTTAACTCCTCCCTGTTTTGCTTTGTTATATTTTCTACTTTCTCTATCTCTTTTTTATTAATTTCTATCACATCAGCTATTATTTCATTTGTTTCCTCAAAATTTTCCTTAATCTCCTCCTCTAATTCTATATCTTTCTCCTCTCTGTCCCTTCTCACATCCTCTATTACAGCATTATTCTCTGTCCTCAACTGTCGCCTCCTATCCTCTATCATTTTCCTATTATCTTCCCTTATTTCATCTGTTATGAATTTTAAATCCTCCTTCATCTCTCTCTTTATTTTCCTTATTTCTTCATTTCTCTCATTTAATTTTCTATTCATTTCCTCTCTCCCTTTATTTATGTTTACACTCATTTCCATTAAAATCCTCATTATATCCCTTAAATCTACATTCTCATTATTTCCCAGTTCCTGTTGGGTTTGCATAGGTAGTCCCCTATCTTCCTCTACATCAATGTTTCTTATTGGCATATCTGTGCCTTCCATTTCTATTTCCTGCACTTCCAAGCTTGTCCCTTTTTCCAGTTCTATTTTTCCTATGGTAGTTTCTTTTTCCTTTTCGTCTATTTTAGCTTTCTTCACCCCCTCCTTAAATTGTATGCACCAGTTTCAGATTCCATTATATTTTATTAGTTAAAACTTCAAAACCCCCTTTTATATTTAATTTTTGAAAGTAATTAAAAATGTCGACTTATGATTGTAAAATCCTGAAAGGTAAACAATATTAGTACAAATATTCAATTATTTCTATTCTTCAGAGTGCCTTTTTCTTATTATTATTTTTCTAATAATCGTACCCCACGTTGGTGTGCCAAATGTAATATTTTCTTTTTTATAACACACAACACAACTCAGGCATTAATAATTTAAATTCTTTATTATAACAATTTTTTAAATCACACAATAAACAGAACAAAAAAAAATAAAACTTAACAAGTTTTAATACAATAGGCTAAACTCAATTCCTTTGTTTTTAGTTACAAATTTTTATACCCTAGGCTATTTCTGAGATCTCTTACTATCTCGGGGTTTATATGCATGGGCTATATTTTTAACTCTTTTGTTAATTAAATAAATTTTGAAAAACAAGATTAAATTTAGAAAACAGTTTTAATAAATAACTTCCTGATGGAAAAACTTAAATTTGGAATAAGCAAAAAGGCAAAACTATTTGAACTGGATTATATTTCTTATTACTAACTATTAATTAATTACAAGATATTCTAATAATGTACAATTCTACTTCCTTATAATCTTAAAAGTCCATTAAAGTTTATTTCTATAGCGCTAAATACTCAACTTATAAATTCTCGAAGGTCGCTTGTTACGTAGGATTCAGTTCTCTTTAGATTTTGTATTCAACACACTTAAATTCTTTTTAGTTACTTCAAATTATATTAACACTGTATTATATCTTTAAATTCACTCATCCCTGTTTAATCTTGCGAAGTTTCTTCACAAAACTGTATAATTTTGACGAATTTCTTCAAATGGAATTTTGACTGCACATAGCAGGTCCGTTTCCTCGGCGTCACCACGCCAGACTAAACTAACGCTTCGTTTTACTTTTAAAAGTGTTTACAACATGGCTGCTATTTCTTCTCCAAAAACTCATGTGGCATGTAATTTAGTTTGATTCCTTCCCACTAGAGTCGACTGCAACTGACCTACTTCCTTTTGTTTTCACATCTGTTAATGCATCAACAACGAGATTGTTTACAATGGAGATTGTTTAATTTGGTTAAACTTACTGTTACAACTTTCCGATCCTTAACAAACCTTCCAGTGTTTATTTAATTACTATTATTAATGTGTGAAGTGTCTTTGCGTTTTACTTTTGTAATAATTCCGAAATGTGTGTTTTGAGCTGGATTTTTACAAACATAACCTTTCAATTTATTGTTTACAACCGTTTTTCATCTCCTATCTCTCAAGTAATTATTTATGCCCTATGTTCCTACAGTTTACAATTTTGTTTACATATAATTATTATTATTAGATTATCTTGTTTTAATCTTATTTGTTAGATTATTTGATATAACAAATTTCCTAATGCATTTTACTGTTCAAATACCTTGTTTACATTTCTCAACCCTTTCTAGGCTTTTACCTAAATTTAGTTTTAATTATTTCTAACCAATTTCTTACTTGCTATTTTCAAAATGTTACAATATATATATATATATATATATATATATATATATATATATATATATTTTAGGTTAGTTTTGGTTGGTAAAGATTATTTAGATTTTTTGGACTAGGAGACTGACAGACTTACCTTGGTAAGAGTCCACACTGTAGTCTTGAAATAGAAACACATAAAAGCACTTAAACAATGATATATTTCAACCACACAGTGGTCTTTATCAATCGAAGAGAAAACACAAAAGGAAATATGAGAGAATGAAATAAAATAAATATAAGTTGTAATCACAGATTGTGTAGAGTAGAAATCAGATGACACAGATGCACAGATTAAAGATATATATATATAAATTGTTTCCATGAGCATATGAGTGATTATAGTTTATATAAGTCTGTCAGAGGAAAAGAGATAAGGTTATTGGGGGAAAAAAAAAAAAAAAAAAAAAAAAAAAAAAAAAAAAAAAAAATTGATTTATCTGATGTTGAGGTTAGGGGATTCTCTGGACTTGGTATACCACTGGTATGATAGTTCCCACCTTCTCAGTTCTGAGGGATTGCAATCAGGGGGGAGTGATTTAATTATTTTTGTGGTATAGCAGTCATCAAAAGTTGCGATGTTGTGACTCGCAGCATGTTGAGCTGTTGGTCTATCCATATTCATAATTTTAACATCATGTCTGTGGCCATTCATTCTGATATTCAGACCATCCGTGGTCAGGCCTATGTACTGTGCTGAGCAAAGTTTACATTGTAGCTGGTATATGACATTTTTCGATGTACAATTATGATGACCCTGTATTTTGAAGACCATTTTTGTTGTTTGGCTGTTGAAACTATTTGCTGAGGGGTGTATTGGACACGTCTTGCATCTAGGTCTATTGCATGGGAAGGAGCCATGAGGAAGTTTGTGTGGTTTCTCTGCATCAGGGTCTGGTAGTTTAGGATGTACTAGGATGTTTTTCAAGTTGGGAGGTTGCTTGTACCAAATTTGCGGTGGATCGGTGAAAAGATTTTTGGTGTGGACAGAAGCTTGAAGAATTTTAAAGCCATCTCTCAATATCTTGTTGAGTTTATGTAGACCAGGATGATAGTCTGTTATTAAAGACAGTTTATTTTGTTCTGTTTGTGGTTTGGGGCGAACCGAGGATTGTGCTGAATGAATTTGGTTTTCAATGAGTCTTTTTGGGTATCCTCTTCTCTGGAAGGCTGTTGATATCTTTCTATTAAAATCTTCCAATTCCCTATCATTCGAACAAATTCTCTTACCCCTGATTGCTTGACTGTATGGAATGGATCGTTTTATGTTTATTGGGTGGTTGCTGTCGAAATGGAGATATTGTAGGTGGTTTGTCGGTTTGATGTGAATTCCTGTGTTGATATTTCCATCCTGGAGTGTTACCTCTACATCCAAAAAGGTGATGGCTGATGTAGATTTCTCCCAGGTAAATTGAAGTGTGGAGAATTGTGTCAGGCTGTCTAAAAATGCCTCAAGTGTTGAAGCACCCTGTGTCCAAATTAGGAAGATGTCATCTATATATCTATACCAACATAATGGCTGGTGTGTTTGTGTCTTTAGAAAACTTTCTTCCAACAATCCCATGTACAGATTTGCGTACGATGGTGCCATTCTGGTGCCCATTGCTGTTCCCTTTATTTGAAGGTAGTTCCTTCCCTCAAACTGAAAGTTGTTCTTCTCGAGGATGAACCTGGTCAGGTTCACAAGAAAAGGTGTAGTGGGAGAAGGCTTGCCTGGGCGTTTGTTTAGAAAATTTTCTATTGCAGATATTCCGTGTGCATGAGGGATGTTGGTATAGAGAGAGGTGACATCTATGGTGACCAAAATAGTTACCGGGGGTAGAGGTACAGATATTTGTGAGAGTCGGTCTATGAAATGATTGGTGTCCTGGGTATGTGATGGAAGGTTCTTTACTAAGGGTTGAAGGTGTGAGTCGAGGAAAGCTGAAATTCTTTCCGTTCAGCCAGCAATTATTGGTCTACCAGGTGGAGGGATTATGTTTTTATGGATCTTTGGTAATATATAGAATTGAGGAGTAGATGGGTTTTCATTATATAATAATTTTAGAGATGTTTCTGAAATGTTTTGTTCAGGAGCTGTATATTTGAGTAGGTCCGAGAGTAAATTGTTGAATTCTGTAGTGGGGTTATCTGTAAGTATTTTGTATGTTGTGATGTCTGACAGTTGCTTATTTGCTTCTTTGATGTAGTCTTCTTTGTTCATAATGACAGTGGTTGAACCTTTATCTGCTGGAAGAATCATAATGTCTTTATTGTTTTTCAACGAAAATATATATATATATAGATTTTTTGGACTAGGAGACTGACAGACTTACCTTGGTAAGAGTCCACTCTGTAGTCTTGAAATAGAAACTCATAAAAGCACTTAAACAATGATATATTTCAACCACACAGTGGACTTTGTCAATCGAAGAGAAAACACAAAAAGAAATATGAGAGAATGAAATAAAATAAATATAAGTTCTTTTGGTTAAGTGCTTTTATGTGTTTCTATTTCAAGACTATTCAAGACTACAGAGTGGACTCTTACCAAGGTAAGTCTGTCAGTCTCCTAGTCCAAAAAATCTATATCAATATATATATATATATATATATATATATATATATATATATATATATATATATATATATATATATTTATTTATTTATTTATTTATTTATTTATATATATGAAAAATACGGAATATAACAATACAAGAATATTTTATTGTATTATGCAACCCTAATCTTTTTGTTGGCAAACAGTGTCGACATCATCAGGAATGAAGTGTGAATCAACTGTTGTTGGATTTACCTCGTCAATGCTAGATGAGATTCTAGTGAAATGTCTGAACTGCAATTTTATCCACTACAATCAATCTAAAATCACTTAACCAAAAGAACTTATTTTTTTTATTTCATTCTCTCATATTTCTTTTTGTGTTTTCTCTTTGATTGACAAAGACCACTGTGTGGTTGAAATATATCATTGTTTAAGTGCTTTTATGTGTTTCTATTTCAAGACTAAAGTGTGGACTCTTACCAAGGTAAGTCTGTCAGTCTCCTAGTCCAAAAAATCTAAATAATCTTTACCAACCAAAACTAACCTAAATATATATATATATATATATATATATATATATATATATATATATATATATATATATATATATTTATTTATTTATTTATTTACTTATTACATATAGTTAGACTCGAGTCTTCTACAAAACTCAAAAATGAGAGGACAATAATTGTTAGTCTCAAAAGTCGACTAGCAAATTCACTGAGTAAGATTCTTGTTTGACTACATTGAAGTATAAGTGATAAGTGAATACAAGAAATCAATATTGCTAAGTTAAAAATATTAAATGTATAGAACAAATATTCTACATGTTTTAGTGTGAGTATACAAGCGTGTGTGTCTGTGTAACATGGGCCTGGAAACAATTATGTCTTAAACAGTAACTTGCAATTTTAATCCACTTTGAAACACTCCCATGATTATTCCAAGTAACTGATGAGCCAGCTCCTATTTCAGCTATAAATCTTATTTATTGTTACATCATTGGTTACAACAACAAAATATTTTCAAATGTGATTTTAGCTTAAGGAGTAATCAAAAAATAACATGAAACCAAGTGTGGCGAATAAGAACATTAACAAACCTGCAGAAGGTTTTAGATGATAATAGGTGGACAAATTATCTAATCTCAAATAAGGTAGTAAAATTAATATAACTATTCTGCCCTGATGACAAAAAGCAGAAAAAACCTGTCCCCATTGAAATGAGACTATAAAAGGAGAAAAGTAACAAAAAAACGTGAAAATGGTTTTGTTTGTTAACATTACGTTAATGTTTTCGTTAAATAATCTGATCTACCTGAATATTGAACAAACTAAAACGTTAGTGTGGCACATGCAAAACTATAACAAATTTTAAAAATTCATATACTACCATTTCCAAATGTGAAAAGACGCCACTTTGATGTAGCACTACTAAACCCTTTAGGTGATTCTTCATATCGACTGAAACGTTACATTCTCCACTAAAGACAGCATTAAGGCTGGAGCACACTGTCTGGCAATCAGTAGCCTCCATGTTGCCTAAAGCTGCATAAAGGTTGCGTAGATGACTCTCTTGCAGAGTGTTGTAGAGGGTTGTAAGTAGTTGACCCACGATGTTTGGTAGCTTGCTAATTACTTCTTGGTTGTTTATTCCAAACTCCAACTTATTCGGAGTCAGCACACAGCTATAAACGCACAAACATATATAAAACACCTGTAACACATGTTGTAGTAGCCTGTACAAGCATCATGTGTCTAAAGAGTGTTATCTTAACAATTACTTCAGTTTCATTTATTGGGTTTTACATTAAAATTTAGTTATCCATCCCAATTAATCTATGATGTCTATCAGAATTCTTCAAGTAATTAAATGTGTTAAATATTGTATGCCAATGGGTTTACATATTATATCCAAATGTAAAATATTGTATATTCAAAGTGTGGCTATTAAATAAAGAGACTGCATATGCAGAAGGTGTACTAGAGAGGTAGGGAAAAACAAATGCCATTTTGGTTAACTGGAAGTGTCTACTAATCAGCTATGCTATGAATAATATCATATTACTATGCCGCAGATTAGTAATACGCATATGAGAATCATAGCAGGTGATGCCCGACATGCGAGTAAATGGCAATACACACTAAGCCGGGCTCAGCCGACAGTCGAGTACTAAGGGCTAACACTTTGAAGTCTAATCCCTTAATAGGCGCCCATCTATATCTGCCTGGAGGTTGATAGGTAAAATATAAACAAATTCTGATATAGTAAAATATGATATTTACAGCATATTATATGTTTTTTTATGAGAATAAAACAAGGGTTTAAGAAATATATACTCATGAGTTGATTACTTACATACAGATCGGCTTATGCTCCTTAGAAAAATGTATGAGAAAAATCAAATAAATAAAACAGCAACACTGTACATCACAGCACTTCACTATACATATTTTACATTTGGAGTGAAAATGAATATTACGTGTTATGTATCATTTTAAAGCAAAAATAAAATGCTCTCCTTCTGATTCTGAATCTAAAATCAGGTCATTTACGTTTTTATCAAGTCAACTAAACCTCAGCCTAGATCGTTTTCAGTATCATTGTCTACAAACAACATATCTAGTATTGAATAACTTCCTAAGGTATCTTTAGACATTATATCTATGAAACATTATCACTAAAAATAAAAATAAAAACTAAATAACTGGAAGACAAAATTTAAAGTGAAAAACCAAATCGAAACATAAACAACTCGCACTAATAAAACACAGACTATCTGACCAAAGAAACATCTGACAAACAACTGTCTGCTAGTTCTCAGTCGCCACACAAGACCATTTAAGTTTTTGTTTGCAAAAGCAACTCTGATTATCCCAAAGTTAGAGCCATGTAAAGTAGAATAACCAATGTGAAGAACGATATGGACAAAACCGAGAATATGTGGGAATTATTTTGCTATGGAAATAAATAAGGGATCCCGAGCTATACATGGGCATCAGCAATGAACGTTAACTAAATGACCCATTCTATACTCGGGTGTAGGCTAGAATATTTTAAAGTGTGAAACTACCATTCCTGAATTATTTCCATAATACCCTAATCCATAATTTCCATTCATTAAAAACTTTCAAGAAATTTTATCAATATGACAAAAATATCTTGTTTTTTTACTTTATATATTATTTTCATATGTATACTAAAATATACAATCTATGAAGCTTACTTGCTGACAACACTCCACCACTGAGTAGACCAGAACTCTTCAGGTATGTCCTTAACCAATTCCTTTACGCTA
The DNA here is from genome assembly GCA_036971475.1 of Prosapia bicincta. Lineage (NCBI taxonomy): Eukaryota > Metazoa > Arthropoda > Insecta > Hemiptera > Cercopidae > Prosapia > Prosapia bicincta. Next base: position 111,947,152 of record JBAIZL010000003.1, on the reverse strand, counting down.
ACAAACTTCAGCAGCTGCACGATGGCTTTACATTTTGCCACTTTAAAGTCTGTCTCCTCCTGCACACTCAAAGCAATGTGTTGGTATATCTCGCCTCTTAATCTCTCCATCACCGGAGTTGCAGAGCTGAGACTGATTATTAACAAGAATTTTGTAGCTTCGTAGAAACTAAAACAGTATAAGCAACATTCATAAAATAAGGTTTGTGTTTGTTGTAACTACTATAAAAGTAAAAAAAAAAAACATAGTGTACGATTTGTTTACATATCATTTGCACTCTGAAGTACTTAAACAAGAATCTTGATATATTTGTAAGGTGACTTTCGTAAGCTTATCAACTACCATTCTCTCATTTTTGAGCTTTGTAGAATATATTTAATTAGACCATTAAAAAAAAACATGAAAGCTACATAAAATTAATGTTTAATACATTACTTTACATGAAAATTAAAACATAGTAATATAATAAAAACAAAACAATCAAGAAATATACATCCTGCAGCGAAAATATACAAAATAATATTGTAATTGCCTTACAAAATGTAGATGATGAGTACTAGTATAGTAGCATAAATTATTACTTCTGATTATTTACTTAAGTGTCTGTTTTAAATAAATTTTTCACTTTGCCCCAAATTTTTGTTTTTCTGATAATATAAGCTGTTGAAAAAAATTACTTATCAAAACTTCTAAAAAACCATATGGACACATTAACTAAAATATATGTATAGTGTATAACTGAAAAATGGGTGGTGTAGACAACAGTAATTAACACCATCAAGCCAAGCCCCTTAGTAGGTGGCCGTCTCTATCTGCCTGGAGGTGTTTAGGTAAAATATTAAAAAATCCTGACTTATAATAAATATCATATTTACAAAAAATTATACATTATTGTAAAGGAAATGAAACAAGTTTCAGGAAATATATAGATATGAATTGATTACTTACGTATAGATGGTGTTATGTTCGTTTGAAAAATGTATAAAAAAGTCAAAATAAAATAGCAACACTGTACAACACTCCACTTCACTATACATAGTTTACATTGGAATGAAAATAAATATTGCATAAATATCATTTTAAAGCTTAAAAAAAATGTAATTTAGAAATATTCCTTTTAAAATTTAGAAAACTATAAAATCGGGTCATTTACAATTCCATTCCGTTTATAAATGAAAGATATGTCGATTGTAACTCAGCCAAGATCAGTTTCACTGTCACTGCTACTGTCTAAAATCAACACATCTTGTATTGAATCCCTTCTCTAAAGAGTCTTTAGCCAATATATCTATAACATGATATTTCTAACAATACAAATTAAATAAACTAAATAACTGAAAGATAAATTGAAAATGAAAAACAACACACTCAGAAGCCTAAACAAATATTACACAAACTACAAACTAAATAAACGAAATGACCAGATAGATAAGATTTAAAACAAACAACAACAAACTTGATACGTAAACAACACACACTTATAAAACACTCAACTGTCTCCACACTTAACCAAATACATTTTTGTTCCTAAAATAAACTCTGAATGACATAAAGGTAAAGACATGTAAAGTAGAATAACCAACATAAAAAAATGTTTTCGACGAAACTGAGAATAAGCGGGAATTACATTGCTGTGAAAATAAATACTAGAACCCGAGCTATACACGGGCGTAGGCAACTGGCGTTAACCAAATGGTCCGATCTAAACTCGGGTGTAGGCTTGAAAGTGTTAAAACAAATACGCTTATATTATAGCTCTTTCTTGTCCTAGAGCTATAAGAAATACTGGAAAAATATATTCTTCAATTTTCTGAACACTGCTGTATTTGAAGCATATATACTGCAATCTAAAATACATGTGGTCCATGTCTTGAGAAGGCTTTATGGAAAGCCTAGTAGAAGGTTCAGCAAGAGAAAATATGTAGTGAGTGCAGTCCCAAATCCAATTTCCCTGAGTGGAGACATCACGAATGCATGTAACTGTACATTTATATGGATGTTAGGAGAGAGTTTGCATACAAGATGTGGTAGATGCTACAATAAACAGAAGTTAGTATTAGTCTCCTCGTTAGGTCTATAATATCAATGGAAGGCCCATGACAATGGCAACAAATGAAAAAGTGACTGTTTCAGAGCTATACAGTTTTAGAATTTTACAAATAACTTTTTTCATTGTTCAGGGTGTTTTGAAAAATACTTTACAATGTTGAAAATTCGTATAATTTCATTCAGTGAACCTACAGATGTGATTTTAGTGTCAATTTGTAGGAAAATACATAAAGTTTTAATTTGCGCTCTTCACTAGTGCCGAATCTCACTGTAACGAGCGCTATCAGTAGTTCCGATGGCTGTCTTCACTGAATCCAACCGTGCTATGTATTTTGGTTTGAAGAATTAAAATCATTGGATTTTATCAATAACCGCTTTCCAGGTCAATGAATTGGTTATGATGCGCCAACTGTAAGGCCCCCCATGTCCCCCAGATCTGACAACACTAGATTATTTTATGAGTAAGTTACACCCGCAATGCTACAGCGAGTTTGTGAAGAATTTGACTACTGATGGGATGTGTGCAGAATAACCAATGGAAACCACATAGAATATCTTTAGTTTAAGGAAAAACTTGATGTGTTTCCCTTTAAAACAACACTATCAACCCTAAAACCAGATCTAAAACTTTTTAAAATAAATTTTATTGAATTTTTAAAGTTGAAAATTCTTTTTTGAAGCACCTTCTATATGGTAGTGTTTGTAATTACATTTTTTCTTCATTATAAGTTTGTCTGTGTACATTCTGTACATTTAATGTTGGTTCTAAATAAAGTGCTTTAAAAATTACAAAGTACGAAAATTGAAAAAACTTTTGAATATCCCAAAGTCTAATTCTACAAGGTATCCTCTCTCGAGTATAGGCAGCAGGTTTCATTCACTATATTCTCTCCATTTTTTATTGATTTTATATGAAAACTACGATATAAATAACATTACATTTTATAACCATTATGAATTTTCAAGAATTTTTTAAGATGTATGTTGCGTTAGGTCATAACCAAGTAATCAGTACCACATTGCAGCACTGCCAGTTGTAGGGTCAACTAACCTGCTTTTATCAGATGACAGAAGGTTTTCACTCGGTCTCATTCCTTGTTCAACCAACCAGGCATAGCAGTCTAAGCTAGAAATGAGTTTTTTCAACCACAATATAACGGAGGCGATGGTAGCCTCCAATGGCATTGAGGATAAGAAATGTTTACCCAGTCCACCACAATAGTCACCACTTGCCATGTGAGAGCCATCTAAAAATTCGCTCACCATGCCACATTCTACAACAGAATTATATTTTCTCTAAATATAAGACCCTCATGACAAACATTCTACCCAGTTACAAGATATGTCTATTTTCATTTTGAAACAACAGTTTATATTCAATATTGTACCAAGTACCTCCCAAAGAAAAATAAATGGAATTTACATTATTTAAGCTTTGTCCATCCCATGTATGCTCTATAGTGGTAAGAATATTTTTATAGGGGTCTTTTTGGAAGACTCCTTTTTTTATTTTAAAAAATGTGATTTTTATAAAAAAATGTCTAAGATTCAAAAATTTGTAGAGTATGTTTTATTTAGAAAAACCCAAAATGAAAAATATACTTAGAAAAAATATATTCTATATTTAGATATTTAAGCTTAGGCCTATAGTAAGTACGTTGATGGATCTTGAAAACAAATCTTTCTTCACATTTTGAGAAAATAAAGAAAAGTTAAATTTTGCTGGGTACTGTGTTCCCTCAATAACTGGAGTGGATATGTCTTGTGCACATTAATATAAACAATAAAGAAAAAAAATATACACATTACAAGTTAAAATTACTTAACTAGAACCAAAATTCTAAAACAGAATATTATCCTCAAAATGTAACTTTGCACACAATCCATTTAACAATATTACAACTCATTTAGATACCTTATTTTATGTTACAAAAGCTGGTTTGTTTCTAAAATAGATAAAATTATTATTTTCAATATAATCAATTTTATTCTGACACCATTTTTCCCTTACAGTAGCAATAAAATGACACTATTTATTATATAAGTGTTATTCTAACTAAAATTCTATTTCTGCATTGACTAACAATATAATATGTGAATAAAGAGTTCTTGGATTTCTGAAAATGTACCTACCATAATCTTCATGGATAATGGGTCATGGAAGCTGATTTATGGCTATGATCAGTCAGTAGCCAATAAAGGTTGCCACATGGATTGTCACAAACACCAAGAGTAAAAAAAAACATGGCAGCCCAAAAAAGCAAAAAAACATCATGTTTTTTCACAAAATTATTATTACAATATTTTCTAAGAGTCCAAGACAGTTTTTCTTGAAGAACTAAGATAAAATGTTAAGGCAAAGAGGCCCGAATAGTAGGTTAAGCGAAACTAGCTATTGCATCGCAATCCATCTGCTCACACTTTAATTGAAAAAAAAACCTAATTTTTGACAACAAATAAAATGACAGTTGTATGACATTTTCCAAACCTAGTTATCTTTAACTTTGTCTTGTTCCTGAAATTGAAATTTGGCGACCACTAATTTGACATTATGAAGAGGAGAAATGCTTGAGGAAAAATATTATGCTTACAAAAGTATTGGATTAGATTTGTTATATTAATTCATAAAGACACCTCTTTGAAGGATGTGCCATTCATAACCAGATAAGTAAAAGATGTTTTAGGATAAGTTCAGCAACTTTCTTATCATATATCATATGGTATTTCGGTATATTGTGCTACTCTGTACACTCTGTAACATATCTTGAACTCATTTAATAAAACTAAGGACACAAGAACATACGTGACTGTAGGAAAATCAGATGTGTGTTGTAGATGCTGGTGGTTTGTACAAAAATTAAAAGCTTTATAATTCTTCAATGTTGCAAGTCTAATAAAATATCCCATAAGGAAGGTTAGCAAAGGAACAAAATCAAATCATTTCAAACAGAAACTTATTGGCTAAGTTTACATTATTCTAATACTAATGCTATTCATCTACTATGAATAGAACATATGAATCTATTTAGTTAATTAGCGCTTAGCTAGTGAGAACTATTCACAAGGTAAAAGTCAAAATAGTGAACTCAAAATCTCACAAAAAATTAGTTTTTAATAAACACACACACAACAAAGTAGTTTCGGCGATGATGTCGCCTTCCTCAGAGATTGGCTACTACAGTAGTATTTCGTCGCCGAAACTAGTTTATTGTGTGTGTGTTTATTAAAAACTAACTTTTTGTGAGATTTTTAGATCAGTATTTTGACTTTTACCTTTATGAATCTATTATTTAACCATATTAAACTATATTATTTTAAGCTAATGCTAAGTCTAACCTTTGCTTAAACTTACCAGGAATACAACATGCTAGCTTCTGTACTAAATGCATACACTTCATTCTGTAGGACTCATGAATTGAAGTACACTGCTCAATTAACCAGTTCAATAAATCCTTCAGTAACGGACCTTTTAGCTCTACAGGAATACGACGTTTATTATTTTCCTAAGCAAAAAAAAACTTAGTCAAAGCCAATTATCATATACATTAATTGCATAGAAGATTGATGAGGATAAATGTCTACAGAATGATTTAAACTGATACAGACAAAGACGTGTGTGTGTGAGTGTGTGTGTGTGTATGTGTGCGTTCGTCCGTGCGCGCGAATGTGTGTGCATGCGCGTGCGTGTGTGTGTGTGTGTGAGTGCATGCGTGCGTGTGTGTGCGTGAGTGCATGCGTGCGTGTTTGTGTATATGTGTATGTGTGTGTTGTAACGGGCTGAAATGTCCCGTGACAATTCAATAAAAAATTGAAAGAGTCTCAATTTATAAAATATATTTTAACTAAATTTTCCAAGCCATGAATATTAATTATTAAATGTATAATTATAAAATAAACTCTAATTGTACAAAAATCATGACTTCGGGAGTGTTTTGTGTGCTACATAAAAATCAGGTTTCTACAATATTTTAAATAAACAGTTTTAAGACATGAAAAAACGGCAAATCCAGGGTTGCCCGCTGGAACTGAAGGGGGGGGAATGAAGAAGATAAAACCGTGAGCTGAGCGTTGAGCTCTCTTGTAAGTAGGCCATAGACCAAGAAGTTTCTTTTAAACTTGAAGAAATAAAAAAATGAACTTATAGAGCATAAATTCGAGGCTGCGGAGTGCGGGATAATGTAGAATGTCTTTAATTTATGTCTAGTGCAGACTAGGCATCGCATTATGATGAATCACGGCTAAAATTTCATATTTCAAGAAACTGGTGTCGCCGAATTTGTCCGTTCCTGTTTCCTGATTGGACCGAATTCCAGATAAGAAGAACCACCAGTCTGGAAGCATAAAGTCATCTCCTAGGACCTAGGAACGTATCAAGGAAAGTGCGAATTTTGGGCAAGTCATGATTTCTATACATATTTAGTAGTTTAATAAAATTTGATTTTGAAATACATTTCAAAGTTTACAGTAGAGATTCGAATATTCAAATAAATAATTTAAATGTGAAAAGATATAAATAATGGCTTTATTTCCTTGATAAATATATTAAAAATTGAAAATTACAAAAATATTTAATTTATAAAAAGTGGTTTTGTAAAAATTTACAATGTTAGGTATTTCTAAAGAGATAAAATGTTCAAATGTTTGCAAGTATAAAAATAGTAAAGCATATGGAAAAATATAAAAAGTTCCGTCACATATTTATAAAATAAAATCAGTCTGTAATATATAAGAAAATGCAGTAAAGTTTATTACAACCAGTATTTAAATAAACTGGGAACAAATACTTATTAATATTTTAACTTGTAGAAAATTATAAATAATTTCTCAACCATAAATTATTAAACTAAATCAATTACAAATTGTCTATTATTTGCTGAACGAGTGATAAACTTTGAAAATCAGTTGTGATTAAAATATTTCAATATATATATATAAATTCAAAAACTTTTAAATAAATAATTTCTGTGGTAGTAGAATTAGTAATAATTTTGGTTTGAATAATACAATATGCAATTTTATTGAATGTCATTTAACTGCTGGCACAAAATTAGATCATAAATTAAATTTGGAAATTTATAATAATTGATATAAACTTAGCCAACCTTCCTGAGATAAATATCAAGGTAGTTTTAGTTTATTTAAGGACAATTTAATTTATGTTTTGTTAGCAGTAAGGAATTTTATAATATATAAAAATGTTATTTGACATGTTAGTTTTTAAAACAATATTGTGAAGCCAACAAACAGCTACAAAAAACAATACCTTTCAGTTAAAAAGACATTAACAAATAGATGTAGTTAAGGACTTTAAGATATTATTATTTGAGAGAATATATAGAATTTATTTCAGTTACAAATATAAAAGAAAAAACTTTCTTTATTATTAAATTTAGTTTCCAACAACAGTCAAAAGAGAAATTTTATTGAATTAATCCTGTGTACCAAAATTATAAATTTAATTATTTCCCAACTAGTAAATTATAATAGTAAATTATTAAAATCAATATAATTATTAAAATCCCGTCTATTAGAGTCAGTCATATTTATTTAATAATAAATAGCCATGAATCACAGTGCAACCTAAAGATAATCGAGTAACCCATCCAGAGAAATTAATTAAATTAAATTATAAATTATGAGCTAGCTTAAGGACTAGTTTGTGTGTGTTTGTATATTGATATTTTACGTTGTCCATTATTTTTCCGTTGCACTGACTTTATGAAGTTGATATATTACTATTGTAAATAATTTTATCCACCACTAAGTGCAATAATTTTACCTTGTGATGAGGCACCTTTTGGTCACTTGACCATTGCCAATGAGTGATTTGACAATGGTCAAGTGACCAAAAGGTGCCTCATCACAACTAGGTAAAATTATTGCACGTAGTGGTGGATAGAAGTATTTACAATAAAAACAACACAGGTTATTCAAACACAAGAATATTTATTAATATATATCCAAAGCTTTTCGTCGGTAAACAGTACCAACATCATCAGGAATGAAAATTACAATAATGTAATTTTGTCATTTAACGTACACCTAATAAAAAAAGTTCAAAAAGGACTCAAAATGACAATCTGGGAACAACTAGAAATTTATAAAAATAAAAATAATATCATTAACGAACATATACAAATAAAATCAAATAACGATAAATTATTCAATCTAATAGACAATATTAACCCCAAAACAAACTTTAAAAACTCGCACAGTGCAGTGAATCTAAAAATAGAACATAATGGTACACCAAGGTCAACAGGAAATCCACTCAGTTCGCAGTCTACAACAACCCTGTTCAGTATGCTTGATGATAACGACAAGGCCAGTCATTGAAAGTTAACTCGCATAAATACCAAGTAAGATTCTTGTTTAAGTACATAAGTGAAAGTGATAAGTGTATACAAGAAAACAGTGTTGCATAACTACAAATATATATATATATATATTCTTGATATTTAACGTTATCCATTGTTTTTCCGTTGCACTGACTTTATGAAGTTAATATATTACTATGTAAGTAATTTTATCCACCATTAAGTGCAATAATTTTACCTTGAGTGATGAGGTACCTTTCGGTCAATTGACCATTGTCGAATCACTCATATATATATATATATGAAGTTAATGTATTACTATGTAAGTAATTTTGTCCACCATTAAGTGCAATAATTTTACCTTGAGTGATGAGGCACCTTTCGGTCAATTGACCATTGTCGAATCACTTAAGAGTGATTACTCAAGAGGACAAAATTACTTACATAGTAATACATTAACTTCATAAAGTCAGTGCAACGGAAAAACAATGGATAACGTTAAATATCAAGAATTTAATACCTACCAAGGTAAACAACTGTACCGTAAATATCTTAACCTAAAAATCAAACTCCAGAATTGCATCAACAAAATACAGTTTAATAAAAAATGCTTAACACTTAATATAACACCAAAATACGCAAAATTACACATAAAAAATAAACAAAACACTATTATCAATAAAGCAACAAAAATAGCAGAATCACACAGAGTGATTCGACAATGGTCAATTGACCGAAAGGTGCCTCATCACTCAAGGTAAAATTATTGCACTTAATGGTGGACAAAATTACTTACATAGTAATACATTAACTTCATAAAGTCAGTGCAACGGAAAAACAATGGATAACGTTAAATATCAAGAATATATATATATATATATATATATATATTAGTCCATAAAATGTCCTTTTATAAGATGATCTGCACATGATAGACAGGCCTGTCATCAGATTGAACGTCAACTGGATTCTCTGCTCAGTTGAGTTGATACTCAGTATCAATCAGCAGCTGATGTTCCTTTGGTATTGCACTCTATCAATATAGAAAATCTCCGGTCATTCAAGGTTGACCATTTTTTGGAAGAGAGCGAGGGCAGTGACATATAAAGTTTTACATATAAAAGCTACTTAGTGTAAATAAATGTAAATATTTTTTTATAATTAGTGTATTTTTCTGTATATCCGAAGTTAACAATAATCGTGGGAAATAATCTACTAAAAGAAATGAGGCATTTGAAATGCCTTTAGTCTGCGAAGAGACCTTTAAAATGAACTAGTCACAAACATGAACTGAAACACAAATATGAACTGTATTTGTTTTGGATATTGTCAAGATAGTTGAAATTAATATATTAAATTGGTTAAGAATACCTAAAACATTTTTTAAATGATGACAAACAGAAAACAAACACTAAGTAAGACTATACATATATTATATTATATCTTTCTAAATTAAGATTTTAAGACTAAAAATAATCAAGTTAACAGAGAACTTGTAAAGTATATATAAAGTGCTTATAAACTCGACATTAAATCATTGGATTCTCCAAGTTATTAAATTAGTTATAAATCTAATTAGCATGTACGTTAATGTAAATATTACCTGTGAAAATTAAGGAACTATAAAAAAATATCAAAACTGTTCTAATTTTCTTTTAATTAAATATTAAAATTACTGTCAATAACATTGTAATACCTTGTTAAACAGTCCAGATCTTTCAACAAGGACTCGTTCCAAATGGTCTAAAGCCTGTAGAACCTGTTGAGTGTCTTCCGTCTTTGATAAGGCCAAGTTCCTTAGGAAATGATAAAACAGTTCTATCCAGAAAATATCAATAATGGATTGATTTTCCCTAAGTTCTCTGTACAATTTGTTAAAAGCCAAAGCAGCTCCTGTAAAGTAGTATATTTTTAAAATTTCTAATCTCTAAAAATATCTGATCGAGAGATTATTTTTTTTTTAAATTGTTACCTTTAAAGATACTATCTGCTACAAATATTGTTTAAAATATCATAGACCAACAGCAAATCCTTGTCACTAATTACTTACAATAATTTACTATGGTTTATTATTAATAAATAACACACAAAACAAACTTTCTACCACAAATATTTCTATTCTAGTTTTATGTACATTTCAGTTATAAAGTAACCATCCTCAGAGACATGACAGTACATACTGGCTAACTCCACACTTCATGATTATGACCAAATGTACATTGGACAGATTTGAAGAAAGGTTTTAATGAGATTTAAAGAGCATATTAGAGATATAAAATACGAAAGGTTGGACAAGTCAAGTATTGCTGCTCATATAAAAGACTATTCATTATTTAGATGTTAATAATGTCAAATTAATTAAGAATGTTAGGAACAATGAACTATTGAATAGTTTTGAAAGTTTATATATTAGTAAATATGATCCTGAGATATTTTTAGCCTTCAAGAGGGTGCATGCGGAGTTTTCTTCCCCACGTATTATTATTTATAAAGAAAACGTCTTTCCATTTGTCAGAAGTTTATTTCCAGCTTGCCTCCACACCCTCCATTTTCTAGAAAACGACTCAACCTATTTTTGTTAATTTTTCCTGTTAGCATCAGTGTGAATTTAATCTTTGTCACCCGCGGACAGATCGTGGAGGTTTCGTCCGTAAGCGCCCTTTCGTGTATGTTATTTGTGCGGAGTTCCTCATACGCTGCTATTTATATTACAAAGTGTAGGTCATGTTTACGCTACACTAATGGTGACTAGAGAGCTCAGAAATAACCAATTATGAGTTGTTCAACAAAGACTGTAAGTTTCTGTTAGTTTTATTTTACATTGGAACCTGTTCTGTTATAAAGCCAAACATTTTTTCATTCGCTAATTTTTAGGGTTATATATTTGAATTAAAACATTCCTTATATTTACTAACTTTTTACCAACAATTTTTACTTATTTTTCACTAAATAATTAATTTTGTATTTTTATATGAACTACTACAATACAAGTCATCTTTAGGCGTTGAATTACTTTATTAAAGAAAAATAACCCGCAAATGCCTTTTCTATAATGATAACAGTAGTCTAGTATACATATCTTACACGTTTTAACAATTCAAAATATTTTAAAAAATATGACGTTTAGAAATTCAAAATTGTACAATAATGATACCTGAAATTGTTTACAATGTATTTATATAGTATTTAATTGTGAAGTCACCTAAATAGAAAAACAAAAACTGTTTAAATTTTAAACAGTTTTTGTGAGGAATAAACCTTTGCGAGCGCCCGCTCCCGTTTGAAAATCCATGCGCCTCCTCGTAGTTTACATTTTGCCACAGGCCTTATTAAAAATTCTATTTTGTATTCACTTTTAAAGTAATGTTATGATTTTTATACAGAATTTTGGGTTGGTTACTATTGTTTTCCTTTCCCTTTTTTGTTAGTAACTAATGTACAAGGATTTGCTTTAATGTTATAAATAAGTTAAAGACGATTCAACTTCTTGGTTTTACATGGAAATTGTGGCTGCACTTTGACAGTTATGGCCATTCCATTCTGGGTAGGGGTAAATGGTTTGGGACTTCTTGCTTTTACCCAGAGGGTGTGACTACGCTTCGTTAGGAGTAGATGCCATGGCTTTCTGGTAGGGCAAGTTGTTTGGTTTGCCATAAGTAAAGAAACTGTGTAGAGTTTGCTAGTAGGTAGCGTCAGGTCTCAGAGAATTGTTACTTGGTAACCGAATTTACATAATTTACAAAATATTTTTTAGGGTTAATTTTTTTATTCCTTAAAACCTTTACAAATAATAAATTGCTCCTATATTTTTATTACATTTGCTTTGTATTTTTGTTCATAATTCTTTATTTTTAGTTTTTCTAATTAATTTATCTCATTTTTTGCAAATTGCTATTGTTTTACTGTGATATTTTTTGCATTGAAGACAGGCAATATTTTAAGATAGCACATGTCTAAGAAGCAATGTTCTATGATAGCGTTTATTTTTCTATGCAGTTTCTTTCCTTTTTTCTATTTTATGTTTTTTTTTTAAATTTTACTTTTTTCTCTTCAGTTTTGTTTTACTAAAATTACATAAATTTAACATGGGTTTATGATCTGTACATATGTTTGTTTGTACTAATATAACTGATCTATTACGTCTGCCACTGCCCTCCTTCACAAATTTACAATTTCTTCTGTTATACGTTAATGCCTCTTCTAGGTTTCTTGCAGTCATTGCTTCGTCGATGCAAACACACACTCTTTACATGTGCAAACCATCACAATTGCCTTCTTTCTATCTCCTCCCTTTACTTTTATTATTTTCCATTTTGTTACAAATTTGTTCGTTTCTGATCCTTTCAACTCTCGATTTATCTCAGCCATTTCCATTACCAATAGCCCATTTCCATCGTCATTAATTTGTTATTATTAGCTTCGGTAACATCCCATACCTGTGCATCGTAGAGTGTAATGCTCTGAACAATACTTTTAAAAATGGGTTTTTTCAGTATCTCTCGTAATTGCCTTTTGCAGAGAAGAGAGTTTAAGGCTTTTGTCATTGATCTGCCTCTGTTTATTCTTTCCCTGATTTCATCTTCACTATCGCCCCCAAACATTTGCGTGTTCTGCAACGGGGTGAAAGACCGTCGCAAGTGGGAAATAAGTAATTTCCTGTTTTTTAGAAATAAAGCTGTTTTTAAAATAATCAAGTAGGGAATTATACAATTATTAAAGAGGGAAAAATTAAATAAAACAGTAAATAGAATAGTTAAGCCACATTAAAGAATGTTATAAAATAAAATTGTAATAACTAACTAAATTTGAACATCGAGAGTGAAGCGAAAAAATTCTAAGTGCCTAAAAAAGCTATTTTTCGAACCAAACCACGTAGAACTTTCATCGACATTTCAAAAGAACCACAATAACCTAGAATGAACATTAAAGAAAACAGAATTCAAAAAACTTAAGAAACAAAAAAGTTACAGCCGTTTAAATAAAATAGACATTTTTCAGTGTTCTAAAATTAATTATCAAACTATGCAAGCTAAAACAGATTCGTTGCCCGACTTGCCTGTACAAGGAATAAATCGAGCGATAGCAAACTTGCAGGCGGGGTGCGGTAGGTTAAATTCACCGCTATATATACTTGGTCTCTAAGCCTTTAGAGACAGTCTGTAAAAATTTTCTAACACGAGGTGCCGCGGGACGCTATGCTGGACCGCGAGTAGAGACCGTCAGCAGGCCAGATGGACAATAACCTCAGCGCTTTCGACATCCAGGACCACCAAGGATGAAGGCTCCAGACTCAGCCTCCAGGACGCTCGAATAGAGGGAAACCACCACCGACGAACCAGGGATGGCGTCTTCCGGTGTCCAAGGACCAGGGAATCCAGACGAGGGACCCCAAGGACCGGCAAGAACATCTTTGGCAAGTCATTTTCTTTATTCGAAATCAGTCACGTCAAATTTAGTTAGTTAATTTTATTCAATTCAAACAAATTTGCAAGCTTAAAACAATGACTTCACTCTTTATAAAATTTAAATAAATTGTATGCTAAGTAAATGAATTTATGTGCTCAGAATATTTAAAATAATGAATATTAAAATTACAAAAGGTTTTTGGCCATAAGCCGTTTATTTAAAGAAAATGAGAAATTTTCGAATATTATAAATTTAAAAATTAAAGGTCATAAGTTATGAATTTACCAATTCCATATAGGAGATAAAATATTATTATGTGTAATTTTGAAAATGATTTTATGTTAATGTAAATGTAATAAATCTATATGCAAAGTATAATTTTTTAAAGCATAAGAAACAAGAAGTAACTCAGTGAATTGTTTTGCTAATATAATTATGTAATACTTTGAAGGATAAATTTTCTTTTTTATTTCAATAAATAGAGTTAAATATGTCATAAAAATCAAGATTATTTGCATTCCATCCTGTGTCAAATAACCAATAAAAACTGTTTAGCTTTTTCCAACTAATATAAAAATGATTATCAAATCAGTAAACAAATTTAATTAAATTTCATTAAATGGCAATAGATAAAGCCTAATGTTTTAAAGAGTTTCTCTCTACTAATTTCATGAGCTAGTCTAAAGATTAGTTGGTTTTTTGTAATAAAAGTCCAGAGATTTATCTACTGGCAGATTGTGTTTAAGAGGACACAGGAGCCTTTTAAAATAGGTATTTTTAAACACAATCATATTTTGCACGTTCCCTTGCTGTTTCTGCAGATCATCATCAGGTGGTAAGACTCTGTGTTTTTTATGTGTATTATTCTAAATGTGTTTCTTTCCAGCTGACTATTAATTTGACATGTGTGACTATACTTAGACCATACACAAGTGATAAACTTATTTAGGAGTGTTTATACGGTTTTTAAATAGTAGTCAGCGGGAATAGGCTTGTTGTGGGTTTGGCCCTACGAGCAGGAAACATACACTTAACTCTGGGAGTTTAGCACGGTTTTACCTGCAGGGTGATAGGCAGAGGTTTGGTTGTTTATAAATATGTTTTCTTGTAAACAATTAAATTCTAGTAGTCTGCAAGAAAGGATTTAAACAGCGCAAGCAGACGACCGCGTGGAGCTGCGGTGGTAGGAACAGAGGTAGAGGTAAGGTGGGGGGGGACGTTGCAGAATTGGCGCCCAACGTGGGGCTTTGAACAGGTTCCCTATATCAAAATTGAATAATTAAATAATAGAAATGAATCGAGATAGTTTAAATAAATGAAGTCAAAATGTTTTAAATAATGTAATTAAATTTTTAAATAATAATATAAATTGAACAAATCTAAGAGCGTACAAATAAAAATAAAATAAATAAATAAATGAATTTGAATAAGGATTTAGTCGAAAGAGCGGGTAGGAACCATCTGGCCTAAACCAAATCGAAAAGAAAGGAATAAGTACATAAATAAATAATTGAATATTAAATAGTAAATCAAAATGTCAAAACCCGAGATAGATAAATTGATGGCCTATTTCAAGGCAAAGGAGGAAAAAGACAAAGAAGAGCGAGAGAAAGAGAAGGCGGAAGCAAAACAAAGGGAGAAGGAGAGAGATGAAAAAGAAAAACAATTGAGAGAGAAAGAGAAGGAGGAAGCAAGACAAAGAGAGAAAGAGAGAGATGAAAAAGAGAAACGATTGAGAGAGGAGGAGAAACAATTGAGAGAAAAAGAGAGGGCGGAAGAAAAACGATTGAGAGAGGAGGAGAAACAATTGAGAGAGAAAGAGAAGGAGGTAGAAAAACGATGGAGAGAGGAAGAGAAACAATTGAGAGAGAAAGAGAAGGCGGAAGAGAAACGATTGAGAGAGGAAGAGAGGGAGGAAGCAAAACAGAGAGAGAAGGAGAGAGAAGACAAAGAAAAACAAAAGGAGAAGGAGAGAGAGGACAGAGAAAAACAATGGAGGGAGGAAGAGAAAATGGAAAGACGACATTTATGGGAGGCTTTCCAGGGAAAGTTCGATGACTACCAAAAAGAAAATGAGGCTAAGACAAGTCATATATATGAAAAGTTAAGCGAACATGAAACGGAAATAGAGAAATTAAAAACTAAAACGGAAACAAAAACGGCTAAATTAAACGAGAAAGTACAGGATATCCAAGAGGACATTAAATCGGTAAAGCAACAAGTTGCAAAGGTAAAGCAAACAGCTGGAGCGGGAATAGTGACACAAGTTTGCTTACCAAGGGTAATAGACAGGAACGGGGAGGCTACGTACCGTAGGATTGAGTTCTGGGGGAATGACAAGGAAGATCCAATGACATTCCTAGGGGAAATAGAAGATCTATTTTCTGAAATAGACAATACTATGGACGAGACTGCAAAATTAAGAATTGTAGAACGATATTTGAAAGGGGCAGCGGATGCATGGTGGAAAGCCATAAAGAACAATACAGAAACTTATTCTGAATTCAGGCAGGAATTCACGGAGCATTTCTGGAGTTATCGCCAGCAGGATAGGGTACGCAGACAGATAAATCAGGGGCGCTACCATAATAATGGACCATACTCTATGGCAGAGTATTTTATTATGATGGTAAACAGGGCGAAAAACTTAGACCCGATAATCCCAGAGAACCATTTAATTTTCATGTTAATGAAACATTTCGGGAGTAATGTTCAGCTAGCTAGTGTGGGGAACCCCACAAGTAACATCAAACAAGCGATAGTTTTCCTACAACAGCTAGACAGCGTTACTGATAACGGCAATGGTAATGGGATCGCTCAAAGAAGTCAACAGAGGCAGGTTGCTCCAAACCAACAACCTAACCCTAACCCAAGGTCCCATGGTGATACCGCAAAATACCAAGAGACCAAGTATCCTAAAAACCCTCATCCTAAATCGCCTATCCCCGGACCAAGCGACCACAAGCCAAAAAACTAAATATAAGGATCTCTGGCAACAATCAAGGAGATGAGTTAACCAGGTTAGAGATCCGAAGCACAAAGAAGTCAAAAATAATTCAGAGCGAGAGACCGAAGGAAAAGCCGGTTTACCGTCATAATAAGATCAGCCTAGACGGTTTTTCCATGTCTATTAGGGACGATTTGTTAGAGGAAAGAATTGACTCGGTTGTAAAACTGGAGAATGTAGACCAGTGTCCAGTGATAGAGTGTGAAATTAAAGACCATAAGCTAATTGCACAAGTTGATACAGGTGCCCAAATGTCTGTGATTAAAACAGAAAAATACATAGCCCTAAAACAAAGCGGGAATTTATTCTATGAGCTACCTATAGCTAATGTAGCGATAGTCACAGCATTAGGGTCAACCTGTAAACGGGTCAAATTACAAACAATGCTACCTCTAACATTAAACGGACACACAAAGGAATTTGTTTTCTTGATTGTGGACAATCTACGGGTTGACCTCATCTTGGGAGCAAATACTTTGTGTGCGTTAAAAGCCCGGATAAACATGGAGAGATCGTTCATGACGTATGAAATTGATGGATATCTGCTGCACCAGGAGTTTCTTGTATCGAATAATAATAAAAATAATATAAAACAAGAGATAGGATGTAATAAAATTAATAAAATAATAAACAAAAATATAACTAAAAATGTAAAATGTTCCACCGATACAAGCGGGGAACAAAAAATAAAATCAAAACAATTGTCAACGAATAAGGTTAAGAACGAGGTTACCAAAAATTTAAATAACAAATTGTGCGAAAATTCGAGGAAGAGTGAATTATTAAACTGTGAAAGAACGGAATCAAGTAAGCTAACGGGATTAAACAAAGCAAAAAATGGGTTAACCAAGCCTACAACAAACAAATTAAATAATGACGAGGGAGGATTCAACGAATTAAATAAAAATGGCTACAAGCCGAAACAAATAAAATTCCAACAAGTTAGGGAAAGACCTAATTGTCGGGAAACAAATCCGTTAGACTTAACAAGAATTCCAAAGCACTTTAATTCTAACCAATCTTGCTTGAAAACGAAGTCCAAATTGTTTGCTAAAAATAAATTTAAAAGTAAATCTCACCAGTATAAAAATTATCAAAATAAACCAAGTAAAAATAAATCAAAAACAAAAATAAAATACAGGAATTACGCACAATGGCGTAACACAAAACGCCGAAAGAAAACCAGAACGCGTAAAACATGTCTTAAAATAAATACGATTAAGTTGGAAAATACAAATAATCATTGCATATTAAATAAACAAGAAATGTTGAAGTTACAAGAATTGATAAACAATTATTCAGACGTGTTTAATGAAAAACCAGGTAGATCCAATAAATATAAACATGCGCTCAAAATTAAGGAAGGCACAACTTTTGTGAACAGGAACTATCCTATTCCAATGAACTTCCGCAAACAGGTTCAGGAAGAAATCGACAAAATGCTCCGATATGACATAATTGAGAGGTCAAGGACGCCGTATGTTAATCCTATGGTTGTTGTCATAAAATCAGACAATACAGTTCGACTTTGTTTAGACGCTAGGAAGTTAAACGAGATAACTGTACCCGATTATGAGAGTGCACCTAGTATAGACGACATCCTAAGAAAAGGAAGGAATAAACGGTATATTACAAAAATTGATATGACATCAAGTTTTTGGCAAGTGCCATTGACACACGATTCCAAGAAATATACCGGCTTTTTATTCGACAATAAGGTGTACAATTTTAAGGTCGTTCCATTCGGGTTACAGAATTCTCTAGCGGCCCTAGTAAGAACAGTCGATTTGACACTTGGCGTGGAGTTAAGCGACAACATATTAGCCTATGTTGACGACTTGTTATGTCTATCGGAGACATTTGAAGAACACCTCGAGCACTTGCGTATAATATTTTCCAAATTCAGGGAGGGAAATTTAACAATAAATCCCAATAAGACATTGTTCTGCCAACAGGAAGTGAAGTTTTTAGGGTACATTTTTGACCAGAAAGGGGTAAAAACTGACCCAGATAAGCTCCAAGCGATTCGCGATTTTCCTAGTCCTAAGAATAAAAAACAGTTACAATCATTCTTAGGATTTGTGAATTATTATTCGCGATTCACAAGTCAATACGCCCGAGAAACTTCACCCCTGTTGAAGCTATTAAGAAAGGGACAACCCTGGGTTTGGGATATAGAAATGCAAGATGCATTTAGGAATGTAAAAAACCTGTTTGTGGAAGCAGTTACTTTGACACATCCGGTAGAAGGTCGGGGAACGTTTTTACAAACTGATGCGAGCGAAAACGCTATAGCAAGTCAGCTGTACCAGGAAGACCAACAGGGCAGGTTACAAGTAATTGGATTTGTATCGAGAACACTGAAACACGCGGAATTAGGGTATACAGTGTGCGAAAAGGAGCTTTTGGCAATAGTGCATGGCCTAAAGAAGTTTCGGCCATTGATAGTAGGGGCCCCATTAACTATCATTACAGACAACAAAGCACTAAAGTTTCTCTATTCATGCAACTATACCAATGCACGCATAACTAGGTGGATTCTCGCGATACAGGAATATCAGCCAAAAATGAGACACTGTCCAGGTAAAGAAAACGTTCCTTGCGACACCATAAGTCGGATGTATCAAAGTAATACAGGAAATAATAGCGGGCAAAAGGGATTAAATATAGTTAAAATAGGACAAATTAAGGTAGAATGCCCTACAATAATACAAAAGATGTTTAAAGAAATGAGACAAGTCCAGGAGCAAGAACCTGAACTTTCTCATATAATAAATCACATAAATCAGTTTAATTATTATAAAATATGTAACAATATATTATGTAAAATTGTAAACAATAGAACGAAGGTTGTGATGCCAAAGCAAAATATCGTTCCATTTATAGAGCATGTACACAAACAATATGCACATTTAGGTAGAAATAAAATTGTCAAAATGATAAACAAACATGTTTACATTAAAAATATACATCAACAAGTCATAGATGTCATTCGGAAATGTCGGATCTGCCAGTTTGCAAAAGTAACAAATCGATATTTGCAAGCAAGGACTAAACCCATTTTAACACAACAGCCGGGAGAGATTGTTGCTGTCGATTTTTTAGGACCTTTGCCCCGGAGCACAGGAGGTGCAAGGCACATTTTAGTGGTTGTAGATGTATTCTCGAAATTAGTAAAATTATATGCAGTTAAGCGCCCAAATACGACGAGTACAATCGCCAAACTGTCGCATTATTTTCAGACAATAGGGAAGCCTAGGCGAATACTATCAGATTTCGGATCGGCCTTTACGTCCCGACAATGGAATTTATGGATGCGCGACAACAGTGTTGAGCATACATTAATTCCGGTCAGGCATCCACAGGTAAACCATGCCGAGAGGATAAACCGAGATCTGGGCAGGATTCTTAGGACCTATTGTCATGAAGCGCAGTCATCATGGATGAGATATCTGCCATATATGGAACAGGTAATTAACATAACTCCCCATGAAGTAACTGGATATTCACCTATCCAGGTACACCATGGGGAAGTACCGATATATATATGGGAGAAATTTCTGCCAGATGATTGTAGAAATGCGGAACAAGCGACACAAAGAGAAACCTTACAAAATGTATTCGATCGTATAAGGACAGTGGGAGAAAGACGGGCTGCTATGAAAAATATAAACTGCCGAGAAACGTCGTTTCAACCGGGCGATTTAGTCCTAATCACTAGGCACAATAGATCAGATGTGTCTAAGAATGAGACAGAAAAGCTGTTGTTAAGGTACCAAGGTCCTTATAAAATTAAAAGGAAAATGGGTCGAAAAACCTACCAAATTGCAAACATGGTTACAGATAAAATCCGAGGCATCTATGACATAAAAGATATTAAAAAGTTTTATGAATGAGTAAAAAATATTTTAAAACTAAATACTATTAAGAAAGGCAGTACAAATAATTAACCGCTGTACTTTTAAATAAACCAGAATTGTCTAGGTTGAAATAATTTATAATAAAGTATCCAGATGTTTGAATGAAAGACCCACCGAGTCGAACAGATGTAAACAAGGGCTCAAGGTTAAGGGCAATCACTTGTGTTTGTAAACAAGGCCACAATGAAATATCCGGTGGACGGGCGGGGAACGAGTTTATAAAAACATTCCTTGCAACAAAATAAGCCGGACGTACCAAAATGTATTTAAAACAGGACAAAGTCAATAGGATGTTCTACGGAAATTCCAAAAATGTTTAATGGGAAAGTTTAAGGGATAAGAAGCAAAATCAGGAACAATAACTTGATTTGTTACAATTAATCAAATCAACTGTGTCAACAATTATAAAATATCTTGTAATGTATTCTGTAAAATTGTATATGATGTTAAAAACATTAAGAAGCGTTATGACGAGTAAAGGGATTCTAGAATGTGATCTTTACACTGATTATAATAAAAATACGGAAATGCCAAATTAGAATGTTGTTCAGTAATAGAACCAGTACGCGAGCGATAAGCTAAGTTAGGCAGGAATTAAATTGTCAGAAAGATTCATAAACTGATTTAATGTAGAAACAAGTATAAGCAGTAATTGAATAAGGCTAAATCTAGACTTTCAGATTAGCTACTTATTTGTAAAGGGACGAATGTTAAAATCTAAAACAAACTATTTAATAACTAAATCAACATTACAAAAGTATTATTCAGGAAGTTTGTGTACTGAGCAAACATTGGCGAGCTACATCCACTGCTTAAATCAAACAAGCGGGTTAAATCAAGCAACAATCAGGCAGATAGCAGGCGAATCTTAATGACTTGTACAACAAATACGCGGACAGACTTTTGCAAAATCAAACAAGAAATTTGTGTGCATGAAATAGTGGGTCGTTAGATCAGACTATCACTGTACAATATAAAACAAGAAAACTTGTGTACTAACGATCAAGGTCGTAACAATAAAAACTTTGCATTAAAATCAGAAGCAACCCAGATTTATCAAGTGGACTTCGATAATCTGGACACAAGCCAGTTTTATAAACTGTACAATCTAAAGATAGAGAATTTAAAAGGCAAGTTTCGTTCCGTTTTAATATGATAAGTAGAATTGTTGTCGTATTTTATTAGAATGTTTACAAGCCAGCTCATTGACCTTGCCAGGTAGTTTGGAATGTAGAATCCACGCAATAGTTAGCCGCTAGGAAAGGTTTATCGGAGAGTAAACAAATTAAACTAGATAAACTGTACTTCCACAGCTGACACAATAATACGTAATA
Source organism: Prosapia bicincta (assembly GCA_036971475.1). Classification (NCBI taxonomy): domain Eukaryota; kingdom Metazoa; phylum Arthropoda; class Insecta; order Hemiptera; family Cercopidae; genus Prosapia; species Prosapia bicincta. The sequence continues at coordinate 111,925,119 of JBAIZL010000003.1, read as the reverse complement.
GTTAAGATATGAATGGAATATGTTTAAAAAAAATAGTATTGTAAGATTAGTTAGGTTTTTAATTGCAAGTCATTGTTTTTAAAGCCATAACTAGTATAAAATGAAATTGACGTGGTAAATATATAAAGGAAATGACAGCCATCAGTGTGGTGAATGATGTGTAATTTGACAAAATAAAAGTTAGTGTAAACAAAAGTGACTAATAAATTGCTAATTGACTTGTGTTTGAAGTGTTTCAGGGTGAAAACTTCTCAAGAGACAAGAGAATAATAATAAGAAAATTTTGTAATAGAATAAGATAGTTTAAGTAATAATAAGATAAGGAATTGGTAAAAAACATTTTAACAAAGTAAAACATTTTTAACCTCTCAAACGGGGAAATTGCAACGGGGTGAAAGACCGTCGCAAGTGGGAAATAAGTAATTTCCTGTTTTTTAGAAATAAAGCTGTTTTTAAAATAATCAAGTAGGGAATTATACAATTATTAAAGAGGGAAAAATTAAATAAAACAGTAAATAGAATAGTTAAGCCACATTAAAGAATGTTATAAAATAAAATTGTAATAACTAACTAAATTTGAACATCGAGAGTGAAGCGAAAAAATTCTAAGTGCCTAAAAAAGCTATTTTTCGAACCAAACCACGTAGAACTTTCATCGACATTTCAAAAGAACCACAATAACCTAGAATGAACATTAAAGAAAACAGAATTCAAAAAACTTAAGAAACAAAAAAGTTACAGCCGTTTAAATAAAATAGACATTTTTCAGTGTTCTAAAATTAATTATCAAACTATGCAAGCTAAAACAGATTCGTTGCCCGACTTGCCTGTACAAGGAATAAATCGAGCGATAGCAAACTTGCAGGCGGGGTGCGGTAGGTTAAATTCACCGCTATATATACTTGGTCTCTAAGCCTTTAGAGACAGTCTGTAAAAATTTTCTAACACGAGGTGCCGCGGGACGCTATGCTGGACCGCGAGTAGAGACCGTCAGCAGGCCAGATGGACAATAACCTCAGCGCTTTCGACATCCAGGACCACCAAGGATGAAGGCTCCAGACTCAGCCTCCAGGACGCTCGAATAGAGGGAAACCACCACCGACGAACCAGGGATGGCGTCTTCCGGTGTCCAAGGACCAGGGAATCCAGACGAGGGACCCCAAGGACCGGCAAGAACATCTTTGGCAAGTCATTTTCTTTATTCGAAATCAGTCACGTCAAATTTAGTTAGTTAATTTTATTCAATTCAAACAAATTTGCAAGCTTAAAACAATGACTTCACTCTTTATAAAATTTAAATAAATTGTATGCTAAGTAAATGAATTTATGTGCTCAGAATATTTAAAATAATGAATATTAAAATTACAAAAGGTTTTTGGCCATAAGCCGTTTATTTAAAGAAAATGAGAAATTTTCGAATATTATAAATTTAAAAATTAAAGGTCATAAGTTATGAATTTACCAATTCCATATAGGAGATAAAATATTATTATGTGTAATTTTGAAAATGATTTTATGTTAATGTAAATGTAATAAATCTATATGCAAAGTATAATTTTTTAAAGCATAAGAAACAAGAAGTAACTCAGTGAATTGTTTTGCTAATATAATTATGTAATACTTTGAAGGATAAATTTTCTTTTTTATTTCAATAAATAGAGTTAAATATGTCATAAAAATCAAGATTATTTGCATTCCATCCTGTGTCAAATAACCAATAAAAACTGTTTAGCTTTTTCCAACTAATATAAAAATGATTATCAAATCAGTAAACAAATTTAATTAAATTTCATTAAATGGCAATAGATAAAGCCTAATGTTTTAAAGAGTTTCTCTCTACTAATTTCATGAGCTAGTCTAAAGATTAGTTGGTTTTTTGTAATAAAAGTCCAGAGATTTATCTACTGGCAGATTGTGTTTAAGAGGACACAGGAGCCTTTTAAAATAGGTATTTTTAAACACAATCATATTTTGCACGTTCCCTTGCTGTTTCTGCAGATCATCATCAGGTGGTAAGACTCTGTGTTTTTTATGTGTATTATTCTAAATGTGTTTCTTTCCAGCTGACTATTAATTTGACATGTGTGACTATACTTAGACCATACACAAGTGATAAACTTATTTAGGAGTGTTTATACGGTTTTTAAATAGTAGTCAGCGGGAATAGGCTTGTTGTGGGTTTGGCCCTACGAGCAGGAAACATACACTTAACTCTGGGAGTTTAGCACGGTTTTACCTGCAGGGTGATAGGCAGAGGTTTGGTTGTTTATAAATATGTTTTCTTGTAAACAATTAAATTCTAGTAGTCTGCAAGAAAGGATTTAAACAGCGCAAGCAGACGACCGCGTGGAGCTGCGGTGGTAGGAACAGAGGTGAGGTAAGGTGGGGGGGGACGTTGCAGTTCGTAACCCCTTGATTTTGCTATTTTCTAAGCTAAGGTCTCAAATCTCGTCTTCGCCTACTATCAGATACTAACAATTTGGAATGTTCATTTTTGAGCCTGCTACCTCTTATTCCTCCTGCAATTTTCTAATCATGTAACTAAGATTATGTTCGTCTTCCGCTATCACGATCTGATAATCTGCGAAAAATTGTGTAAACAGCTTATCTTCTCCCAGCCTTATTCCCATATTTCGTCATTTCCTACTCCACTTCGTTAGGGATCTGTCCCGACAGATTTTAAATAAGGTGGGTGATAAACAGTAGTACTATCTTAGACCCTTCATTTTTTTGAATGATGTGATCACTGCGTTACCCATTTTGATTTTGTCATAGTTTTCCTCATAATATTTTTGGGTGGCTTTAATGAGCATTGGGTTTAAACTCAAATTTTGCATATTTTTTTACACTGGCAAAATTCGGTACATTATAATTCGATTTCCAGATCTAGTAGGGCTACATGTGTTTCTACCTGGGTTACACGTCACTTACAGCATGTAAAAAAGCTAAATACAGTAGACTCTCAATATTCCAAGTCCCATTAATTCAAGGTTCCGTTAAATTCGAGCCTATTTTATCTATTTGAAAGAAAATGATAAATCAGATTTCCAAAAAATGTTTATAGCCATAAGGTAAGTTAAGGAAATGAGTTGAACATCAAAGAAATCTTCATATCAATGTGGTATGCAAGGGAAATGAGTCGGGCTTCCAAGAAATGTTCATATCAGTACGGTATGCAAAGGAAATGAGTTGGGCTTACAAGAAATGTTCATAACAGTACGATATGCAAAGAAAATGAGTCGGGCTTCTAAGATATGTTTATATTAATACGGTATGCAAAGAAAATGAGTCTAGCTTTCAATAAATGTCCATATAAAGTTCTATAAACTGATTTTGTACATTCTGGTTTTACCAGAGTACATACTAGTACTGTTTTACGGTTCATTAAAACACCTATTTTTAATGCACAGGAACGTATTTCCTTGTAATCCGAGTTTTCAGGAAACTGAGAGAGGTTTTGGTCCCATCTATCACAAATTATCTAGACTCTACTGTAATTTTACTAAACACCTACATTTATATAACTCACCAAATCGCTTATAAGGGCTTGGATGTAGACAATAGGTGTTAATCTGTTTAATTGCTGCTTTCACATTCAGAGGATGGTGCTGTAGATCCGAATCTGTGAGTTGCTTGATGGACCATGTCACAAATTCCTGCAAACAAGTAGCTGAAAAGTCCCTTACTGCAGTGTCTGTAGGATGAGTGATGCCATCCTAAATACATCAATAAATAGTTACACTATTTATATAAACAAATATTGTAAACTCTAATGTTACACTAACACTTTATTATTACCTTTTGCTCTATTATTAAAAAAAAAAAACTATTAAAACATGAAAGTTGCTTGTAATCATATTGAATTCACTGATTAAACTATAATTAAATAATACTTAACTGAGTGAATACGTAAGGGCTTACTTGCTTACGTGTTTCAAAACAATCGTTTCTTTTACGAAGCAAAGCCTCTACTGGAGGCATCCCACAAGGCAAAAAAGTTGTTGGTATGAGATTTAGGAGTGTAGGGGGGTGGGTTAAGTTGGTTGTTTACTATGTATTGGAACAGGGTGTTGGCTTCAAAGTGTGGTCATTTAATATGTTTTCTTTATCTGTTCCATAGTGTTTGTATATTTTGTACTTTTCTAAAGTTGTTAGTTTTTTACTTTGGTTTATTATGTAGAGAATATTTAAAGTAGTATGTATGTCCGTGTGTGTGTGTGTGTGTGTGTGTGTATGTGTGTGTCGCATGTTTTTCAGGTGTGTTGCATAGAAAAATATGTAATTTACAAGCACAAAGAAGAACAGAATATATGATTACAAAAAAATCATATTTAAAATTTAGTGATAGATGAAGGCTGATATATTAAAAGTAGATTAATTTATAAAGTCAAATATCTAGGATATAATGCATCAAAAGATGGAATAAATGAACATGATATTATGAGCAAACTGGGAAAAGTTAAGAGGACTGAACTTTGAGTTCTCCAAAAATATTGTAAATAGAGTTATACAAAACATAAATTTTTGACATTCTTAACATACTAATCTTCACTTCTGTTACGAATATTTGTGTAAATTCGAGTACATTTTTCTGGCTTTCCTGCAATTACAATATTTTCCTCTGTTGACCCGTTCCGGAATGACTCCATTTTAAAAACTTAAATAGTAGAAATAATAAATAAATTTAGTAAAAACAAGGTTTATAAAATGCAATGTAATTCTAAAGTAACATGTATAGGACAAGCAGGACAAAAATTTGAAACCAGCTATAAAGGGCATATAAGGTCATTACAATATGAGAAAAATTATTCGAATTAGCTACACCTTTAGTTAAAGAGGCCCTTAAGAAATGAAAAATACAATGAAGCTGTTAATAAAGGAAGACGTTTTAGAATATTTTAGAAAATGTGGAAATTTATAAAGCAAAGTTAAAAAAGTTGTAACAATCAAACAAATAAATACAATTTGAAGTTATTTTTAAAAGTTTAAAATTATTAATTAGCTAAACACAAGAAGTCAAGAGTAGAAGAGTACCAATAGGAAGTGATGTTTGCAAGTGGTGGGGGCGTGGATAGCAATAAAAAGGAACTAAAGATTTGGGAGAAGGGTAGTATTTAGGTTTTTAAAATGGAGTCATTCCAAAACTAGTAAAAAAATGAAAATATTCCAATGTTAGGAAATGCAGAAAAATGTACTCGAACTTATATAAATTTTTGTAAACCCAAAATATATTGTAAATTAGTTGTATAAAAATTATATGCCTTTTACAATTATATAAACAAGTGAAATTAGTCCAGAGCTTTTTTGTTTATTGAATATCGAAATATAAATATATATTGAAATTATTTCATATGAATTTTTAAAATTTCTTCTAAAACATTATCTCCTTTAGAAGTTTTTTCACTTCATTAAAGAAAGTTTATTTTGCTTTTAAATTAACACACCCAAACAGCCTCCAATACAACAGATGTTTGTACGGATTTAAGCATCCACTTGCTGGACAGCCAATGAGTCATTTGTAACATTACAGGATTAAACAGTTGACAGGTTAGGTTGTCTGGATGACTGCCTAGTCGTAGCAATGCAGGAGCTACATGTTCAAATACCTCTTTCAATGATTGGCTGCAGGATCTTTCCACGTCTTTCCCTGAACATAAAATATTTTAAACAGTTATTGAAATATTTATTTATAAATCACCAAAAAATTGTAAAATATTTTTAGGAAAAAGACGAGTAAGGTAAATGAAACTAATTAAGTTAGTTTAAAAATAAACATTTGTTACAATATAAGAAACAATAATATACATTTTTAGATTTAACACCAAAAATAGAATGACAAATACCACATTAAAGCTAATAGTTTTGCAAAATTTTCAATAAATGAAATGAAAATACGAAATTGTAAACAATTATTTTATAATAAACAATAATTTAGATTTTTAGATTTAACAACAAAAATAGAATGACAAATACCCAATTAGAGCTAATAGTTTTGCAAAGTTTACAATAAAATTCACACAAAATATGAATGTATACATTTTTTATTCAATAATTATATTTTTATTTGAGGAATGTATTTAATAAAGACAAATATTTATTGTGCTTCATCATAAAATAATGTAGGTTACAGAAAACATTTATTAGATTTTTACTGAAACCAAATTTTCTCAGCCAATTCATTGGAAATCAGTTCTTAAAAGTATCAGACTTTTTATTATTTGGATGTTTTCATTCTTCAGATTAAAAAGCACATAACTTAATATTGGTGTTATATATTGAATTATTTAAGTTGAGATTTTTCAAAAAAAATAAATTATTATATTTAACTGATCAAACTATTTAACAATAAAATTTTTCCTTAACAATGTTCAATAAATAGTGTAACATAACCTGCGAGTAAAACAGCTGTTCTACAAAATAACCTATTACACAAAAACAGCAGTTGCATGAAATCGTCTGTTATTTAATTCACTTAGCGAGTGAGGTGACACATAGCGTAACCTGACAGAAATTATACTGTTGCAAAAATTGTATATTTATGTCATCCAATAAAAGATTTTGTAGGCATCGCTGTAGAAGTTTTCCTTTAAAAAAAATTGTAGCAGTGATATTGCAACATAATATGTATAATATTTTTAACAATAAACCCAATAACCACAAATTAACTTTATTTATTCACCTGATGTACATTTCAGTTACAAGGTAACCATCTTCAGAAGTACTGAACAAAAAATTAATTTAATTTAAAACGTATATATATAAAACATATATAGCAAGTTATAAAATAATTTTTATAACCTCAATATTTTTTTGCTATATATGTTTTATATATATATATATATATATATATATATATATATATATATATATATACGTTTTAAATTAAATTAATTTTTTGTTCAGTACTTCTGAAGATGGTTACCTTGTAACTGAAATGTACGTCAGGTGAATAAATAAAGTTAATTTGTGGTTATTGGGTTTATTATTTAAAATATTATAACATAGGCCACATTTGCTCAAGAAATCATTATATATATATATGAAGTTAATATATTACTATGTGAGTAATTTTATCCACCATTAAGTGCAATAATTTTACCTTGAGTGATGAGGCACCTTTCGGTCGTTGACCATTGTCGAATCACTGATTTTTCTCTGCTGTGGATGCTCGGTCCGTGAAGCCGGTGTTTGTTGACGTTACGCGCACTTTTTCTTGATCTGTGTGTATGATATTTCTATATAGTATGTCTTCTGTATATGTTGTTTGTAGATTCATTAAGTTGTTGTGTATGTTTTTATAAATGTGGTATTTTTCTAGTGAGTTTAGTTCTATTGGGTTGTTATTTATTTCCAGTATGGTTAGGTTATTTTCGTAATTTGTTATTTCGTGTTTATGGGATATTAGGTGTGCTGCAACATTTGATACTTTAGAATTTTTGTTTTTGAATGCTCTATAATGTTCTTCAAATCTTATTTTAAATGTTCTGGTTGTTTTTCCTATGTAAAAAGCGTTACAGTTGTTGCATGTGATTTTGTAAATTCCTGATAGGTTATGTTTTTCTGAATTTGTTATGTGGTTTGTGTTATTAAGATATTTTATTATTTTGTTGTTTGGTTTGTAAGTTGGAGTGTAGTATTCTTTGTTGTATATATTTGTTATTTTTTCTATTTTGTTATTGGTGTATTTATATTTTAGGTAGATTTTTTTATTTTTATTATTTTCGTGTTCCGGTTGTAGTGTTGTGTTGAGGTTAGGTTTTTTTGTGAGTTTATTGTATATATTTTTTATAATGTGTTTGTTGTATCCATTTTCTATTGCTATTTTTGTAATGTTATCTAATTCTTCATTTAATTTTTGTTTGTTATCCTGTGTGTATTTTATTGCTTTATTTAGCAGCTAAGCTGCTACTTTTATTACTTTATTTAGCTAAAAATAGCAGAATCACACATTATTAAACAAAACATTAAAGCTGCCTACCATAAAAAAAGCCAAATCAATTTACAACTATACACAACCAATTTGGAAATAATGAAAACTTTTGACACTCTCACACCTATTATTCACGAAAAAACACAACAAATTATAATAAAACATAAAACAAACACTATTAACAGACAAAACAAAAAAATCGAAAATTTATCAAAACAACTTAACCTAAAAAATAGCCTAGAACCAATCCACACATCAAAACAACAACATAACCTAAAAAATAGCCTAGAACCAACCCACACCTCTAACAATAATAAATTCATAAACTTAACTAAAACACAATTTACTGAAAAAGAAAAAATAATAATAACAAATTCCTTCAAATATAACCTACCTAACTTCAACAAATAATAAAAAACCTAATAGTTGACACAGAATCTAACATCCACAAAATTACCCACCAAAATACTGAACACATAACAAATATCAAGAATATATATATATATATATATATATATATATATATATATATATATATATATATATATGTGTATAATATGTATATATAAACATATAACCACCTGTCTACTTAGGTAAATAGAAAGTAGAAGAACATTAAATTCATCACATTCTTTGTCATATTATGCCTAAAGACAGTACTTTAGTTCAAACGGTTACTTCTGAAAGAAAACAAATATAAACAACAAACCTAGATGTCAATTTTATATGTTTTGGTCACACAACCCCTGAATTAACCCTTTGATTCGCATTCCCGTACCAGTACATAAGATCGCGCTACATGCAGCAGGATCATTCCCGTTTATATATGTTCTTCTATTAGATTAGCAATGCCATAAGTTTACGATGTTTTCATGTGTATTGTGATGTACTGTAGGTTGAATATTTGCAACTATCTGGACAATAAATACTACACAGAGTACATAGTCACCATCCTTTTGTGTCCAAAGTCTATGGAGTTTCCCACATATTTACAGATGATTTAGAAGTTTATGCGGTATTATATACAATGAATTGGTGATTTGAATAGTGAAGAAATTCTTTTGTGTCCAAAGTTTATGGTTTTTCCCACATTTTTACAGATCGTTTCAAAGTTTGTGAATAAGTATTTTACAAAAAAAAATAATAACAAATAATTTTTAGCAAAGAAATTGTCAGTAAATGTAAGATAAAGTTTGGTTAACATGAGGAAATAGGTATATAAAAAACATTACTATAATTTAAAAATTTTAAAATAAAGAAAAAATTTAGAAAAAAGAAAAAGTATAAAAATAAAAAATATGTTGCTTCCAGGGGTCATCTCAGGGCAAGCACATCTTGCTCTCAGGGGACATATCAGGGCAAGCACATCTTGCTCCCAGGGGCCATATCAGGGCAAGCACATCTTGCTCTCAGGGGCCATATCAGGGCAAGCACATCTTGCTTTCAGGGGACATATCAGGGCAAGCACATCTTGCTCCCAAGAGCCATATCAGGGCAAGCACATCTTGCTCCCAGGGGACAGATCATGGCAGGCACATGTTGCTCCCAGGGGACAGATCAGGGCAAGCACATGTTGCTCCCAGAGGACAGATTAGGGCAGGCACATCTTGCTCCCAGGGGCCATATCAGGGCAAACACATCTTGCTCTCAGGGGCCATATCAGGGCAAGCACATCTTGCTTTCAGGGGACATATCAGGGCAAGCACATCTTGCTCCCAGGAGCCATATCAGGGCAAGCACATCTTGATCCCAGGGGACAGATCATGGCAGGCACATGTTGCTCCCAGGGGACAGATCAGGGCAAGCACATGTTGCTCCTAGGGGACAGATTAGGGCAGGCACATCTTGCTCCCAGGGGACAGATCAGGGCAAGCACATGTTGCTCCCAGGGGACAGATTAGGGCAGGCACATCTTGCTCCCAGGGGACAGATCAGGGCAGGCACATCTTGCTCCCAGGGGACAGATCAGGGCAGGCACATCTTGCTCCCAGGGGACAGATCAGGGCAAGCACATGTTGCTCCCAGGGGACAGATCAGGGCAGGCACATCTTGCTCCCAGGGGACAGATCAGGGCAAGCACATGTTGCTCCCAGGGGACAGATCAGGGCAGGCACATTTTGCTCCCAGGGGACAGATCAGGGTAGGCACATCTTGCTCCCAGGGGACAGATCAGGGCAAGCACTTCTTGCTCCCAGGGGACAGATTAGGGCAGGCACATGTTGCTAATCAAAGGGTTAATAATTTATTGCCTGGTAAACATATTAAAATTTTCCCAAAAAACAATGAACTTCATTGATTAGCCTCGTATTGTCCAGAATTGATAGATATAAGTTCATCCTAATTCCAAATTTTAATCTGACTAAAAAGAAACAGTGTTCATGAAATCTATTAAGATGTCTGTTATACTACTATTTAATACAATAAATCGAATTGAAAAAAATAAGTAAGGGCTTTTTACAAAAATATGTTTAAGTTTTGTCCAAATTACCTCCTCGTATTAATTACCATGCAGTCAGTAGTAGTAGAACCTCTGTATTGTAGAGATACTAACAATATAGGGAATTTTTTGTGGTACTCATTACAAAATTTCATGAACAAATGCACAGCGAGCTGTTGAGGTGTTCGTTTCCAATAATGACTAAGTTGTCATGGTGCAGTTTGATTTCATAGCCACTTTGATATTGCTCTTTGTGTTATTTCTGGATTTAAAGTCTAATTTATTGTAGGTAGAAAACACATGGGGAAATTTTACTGTTGTGAAGAAACACAGAAGACAACGTTGTAGTGCTTGGACTTCTGAACATGTATTGAACACACAGTGACAAGGCATACTTTCACCTCTGTTGTGGTGTAAAACAAACATACAAAGTTAAGTCAAATTATTTCATTTTTAGAACAATATACTCTGTAATATTAACTCGGCATTTTACCTTTTGCAAGAAGTGCCATGACAATAGCGTGCAACAGTTCTCCTGCTACAGTACGAGTCGCTCGTTCACTTGACAAGGCCAGCTCCACAACACGAGGCAAAAAATCATCTGAAAAAATACAATCAAAATTACACTAAAAATTGTTTAGATAAAATTTCAAACAATGTTAGAACAAATTACCATTATAGAAACATTGTAAAGGTCTTTGGAATTTCTAGTTCAAAACATCAGATATAGGACATACATGTTTGAAACTTCATCAAGGCAGATTGAGTAGACAGTTAAATTTACTATGTGAAAAGTCTTTGAAAAAATGTAAAGTTATATTTTTTACTGTACATTTGCTTTTTTAAACGTAATAAAAGTATAAGTACTTATTGCGTAACTAAGTAAATACTTCTGAACTTGGGGTAAACCTCTAGGTCCAGCTTTGGGGAGAGTATCTCTAAGATAATATTAAAAACTTGGAACAGATCCATGAAAGGTGCATTAAAAGGTTTCAAAATGGCCAAACAAGCCAAAGGAACACAGGTCTCGATTAGACAAGATAAAGATGGAAGGATAATTGGTGGGCGCAAAATGGGGAAAAGAAAAAAAACCAACAGGATGGTAGTCAAAAACTGGAGCCCTGGAATAAAAGCCATTTTTTTAAAAATTCCGTGAGGTTATAGGTCGAATAATTAGAGTTAAAATATGTTTATCCTAAACGACCTAGTAAAAATCAAATAAATTAGTGTGTGTTAATTAAAGGTTTGAGTAAATAATTATTGAAAGTATATTTTATTATTACTAAAATTAAAGGAAAATAAAAATCTTTATAAGAGGAATTTTGAAAGAAGGTAAGGATGTGAGAAAGGACTACAGATCTTCAAGTACAATTTAAATAAGAACTGTCAATCAAAACTGTATAATACTAATTTGGATTCAAGATTTAATTCATTGATTACATTAATAAACGTAGGTTAAAATTTTAATGAACTGACTAAGTAAATTTGACAGAGAATGGACATTTTTAACAAGGTTTGTAACAAAAGCCAATTACAGAGTAACCCTGTCACCATGAAATATATAATCAAACATTATTCTTGTTAAGCGCAGAACATTGTTTCCTTAAGGACTAAACATTCCCTAATTGAATAACATTTTATAAAGCTACTGTACTTCATAAAAAGGGCATACTTATGGCTAATACACAATTTCTATCTAATAACAATTTTGAGAATTTTGTTATTCTTTAATGATGTTGTTTGCGTATGTTTTTATGTTAATCATTTAAATTGCAGATGAACTAAAATCAATGAGTGTCATTTAGAGATTTTAGGTTATCCAATAAATTGGTTTACTCAGTATTATATATGTCTCATACAGACTCGTGCTCATAACATTAATTAATATTAAATAAATTCTGTAATTTAAATATGTATACAGTCTGGTAAAATTGTAGATAGATGGTAAATTATACCAGTTGTAGGTACCAATGTTTTTCAATGAATACTAAAGCAGAACACGTGAGTAAATGTGGGTATATTTAGACTCAAAAAAAAGTAAATACAAAACAAACACAATTTAGAAAGAACGCCACAATGAGTATTAAAGAAAGCTAGAAAACTTCCTCCAGAACAATAAATAGAATGTAAACTAAACTCTCTCTATAACATGCTTAAGTAAACACAAAACAGTCGTAAGGAAGCAAAACAGATGCAAAAAAACGGTGTATCATATTAACTGGCAACAGCTGATATAGTATCAAAACTAATTCTATGGGGATGAAATCTTGAATGATGTAAAACACATCCCTCTACATTAACAAATTATAACTTGAAGCAACTGTAGCAAAATATTTTAAATTGTAATAAATCAAACCTGTTAAAATAAGAGCTTAGTCATTCTTGCAATATTTTCCTCTGAAGATATCCAATCGAAATGTACAAAACCGTTTAAATAAAAAGTTTTATATGTGATTAACAGACTTTATTTATTTAAATTTTAAGAAGTCAACTTTTAACCCTGCATTGATTACAATTAATACCTGTCCATTAACACATTCAGCCCGGCGGCGATATTGGAGATACCATCAATCTACTGCCTGTTTTTTTGTTAACTTGCACATTTGATGGCATTGTTTTATCTCAAAATCTATACTTAAATGCTTATTTATAAACAGGAAAAATAGTAAAAAAAAAATTAAACACTCTATTTAATTGTAAAAATCAGGAGCGTGCCAATGAGCATGCTGTCTCTGGCAGTGGAATTATTGAAATGCTATGCGGGTTGCATAGCTTGTCATTGCATCTAATTATGATGCCCGTTGTTTTAACCTCAATAATTTTATTTCTACCATATACAGGTTTATTGGGGACATCAAAAAAGTGTATTAGACATTGAAATATTGTTTTATCTATCGGGCCACAATAAAAAAAAGAAATTTACATAAAATATCAACTAATACAAATGATAAAATACTGTATGAAAAATAATAAAACTTATTAAAAAAGACAGAGAAAAAAAATTACATAAATATCTAAAGTAGCTTCTACTAATATATACTACATACTAAAATTAACCACTCAATGCTTAACTCGGAAATATTCCTATAATCTTTTGTAATACTTGCTTTTTCTTTTATAACCTTGGTTGAATTTATGGTATAATTGTTTTTTAAACTTAGTAGACATACTAAGTTTTGAAAATGGAGTCATTCCGAAATACGTCACAAAGTAAAATATTGTAATGTTAGAAAAGTCCATAAAAATCTATTTGAATATATTGTACAATATTATATATGTTTTAGAATAAAAACTATTTATGTTTCAACTTAGTAAACTATCAACTTGTTGAACTTATATTTGAAGTAAATTTATGAAAAGTTATTCAGTTTCAGTTTGAATTTTTCAAGACCAAACATAAAAGTTTCACCTAGCATGGACAATATAATCCATGTGTAAACATTACAGAATATTGCTAGGAATATTGTTATTACCTAAATAAATCTCTGGCCTAACATCTGGGAAAGGAATAACAACTTGCAGGAACTTATCAGAGCTCCAACTCACAGCGGTCGTCTCATCATGGTCCAACAACGATAGACACGTTGGAGTATTCAAGTGACTGAGGAACTCCAACATACGCTTCTGTACTTTTGATAGTTCAGATTCTTCAGCTAAACTTTTATGATGTCGCTTGTATGATTTTGGCACATGGATTTTGACATCAGGATCTTTGGAGTGCACTAAAACAAAAAGTTATAGCTTTTTTATATTTGATCAATTACTGGTAATTTGTAAAATAACAATATTGGCAAAAAGCCCAATACCACAAAAATAATCAAACATAACTAATATTACAAGTTACCTACGATTAAACCCTCATGTATATTTCAATGACCATGTCTCATCATCAGGTCTTATTCCGAAATTACAATTTAGAATACAATAGTTTATAAACTGGACTGACAAACATAGAAATTGAAATGTACAAATGGGTTTAATCTTAAGTAACTTGTAATATTAGTTATTTTTGTGGTATTTGGTATTTTGAGTATATTTTTATTGTAACATATGGTACCACTCTGCTCTTGATATTGTACCTGTTAATCTGTAACTTATAAAGTTTCAGAGTTACAAGTTAAATGCAACTGAGGTGTAAAAATTGTTACCAATTCTAGATATTATTGTCTGAAATATTTTTTATTAAATTACATCTGGTAATAATTTAAATAATATAAAACTGTGATACAAAAATTTCTTTTGTATATCACCTGATTTTAATTAACTCTGACTTCTTGGTACGGGCATCCAGCATCAAGAGATGCCAACAACCCAATATCCGAAATATATAGCTGATGCCAGTATCCAGTAATCCCTGTTTGTCAGGATCTTATCTATGCACAATGCCCCTCCGAGTTTTAATTTCAGCTTTCCTCTGACTTGGTTTGGCGCTGTGCAGAGTAGCTGGAGGCGTCAGCTCCGCTAAAATATTAGAAATAAGACAAAAGAGAGAGATAATCGCAGTCGGTAACGTGACTAAAATTGCAAATGAATAAAATGAAGGCTGGCGGCAGAAACGCCTAATCGACAAATAATAACAGTGTTTATCACTAATTAAGCCTCGGGAAAATAGGCACAAGGTTATGTTAAAAGTATTTGGAACTGATTAACACTTACCCTAAGCTGAACAAAGGGGTTGCGTGCACGGGCGGTTTGATGTCTTCTGGACTTCTGCAGCAGGGCCCTGGGTGGAGTGGTGACTGGCAGACGGCTCGTGCTGTAAAACTTAATAAACGGAGTTCAATTCTAATGCTATTCACAGTTGAATAAGTCTTTAAATAAGTGCGAGCGACCTCCGTAACGACGGCTTGTAACGGCGAGGTTAAAGGTGCATTCGAACACGGCACTTGGACTAAAATAATCTACACTTTCGCGGTTAAAGAACATATAACGAAGGTACAACTCGAAACACTTAAATTTATACAGGCGCGGGGCGAACTTAAAGTCCACGAGGTTGGCTAATACGGTTAAAACCCGCAACGGACGTGCTGGTCTGTCCACGGCAAGCAAGAGACTGGGTGAGGAAAATGTGCGCTAGGTGGGGGTTAGGCGCGCGACAAGGAAGAACGTTGTCCTAAACTATTGACGATAAACCATAGATTGAGCTATCGATTAGACAAGGCACAGCTGATTGAAGTCGATACTGGAGCTGTTTAATCTACCAAAGCTGACTCCAACAGTAGCAATATATGATGCAAGGTCCTACTTCAGTGTGACACCTTGGCCTATTGTGCTTTTGCTGAGGTTGAAGCGTTGGAGGTAGACCTGAGTAACAATGTGACCGATTCGAACATGAGCTGCAAACGCAGCTGTGGATCTTGTGACATCATAATAAAATGATGGGCTTGTGGGTTCCTTATGGATGTTAAATAATGATCTACCCGTAGGTTCTCCAACAGTTTCATGATGGACGAAAATTTAGCTATTTCGTCTGCCTTCTCATACACGACTGCACAAGAGTGACCAAGTGTCCATTGGAGAGCAATATTCTTCTTTATAAACTCTTTCAAGATGTTCTTCAATTCACTAGTTCTGAAATAGTAGTCTCCTGGGTAGATTTGATTACAGGTATTTTTACAGGGGGTGAGCTGTCCTCATCCTGCCCCTGGATAGCTGTTTGTCAGTGAACCGAATGCCAGCATTAGCATCCTCAAGGAAGTCCTGAATCGTGCAAAAGCGACAGGTAGGAACAGTCGTGTTCAGGACTTGAGTCGCATAACACCTAAGGTGAAACAAGGACATCCAGACAGACCTAAAGTTTATAATAAGAAAAAACACCTGATTTAAAAAAATTATTATCTGCAAGCAAATATTTCAGGAAAAAATAATAATAAACACTTAAGTGCTTGAAATTATTATCTAAAATTTGACATAATTGTTTACAAAATTGAATTTACTTTTTTTGGTTTAATGAATTACCTTATTTAAAAAAAAACGAAGTCTTAACTTTTATCAAATATATTTAAAATTTTATTTAATATTTTAATCCTTTGAATGAAACGCTGGTTGTTATGGCTTACATTTTTGTATCACTCTAGTAATACTGGTGATAATCCGCCACTTGTCATATCTTGTTATGTTCTTCTGTAATCTTTGCAGTCAAAATGACAGGTGTATTATATGTAGGTCAAACTTAACAAAGTAAATAATAATCACTTTCATTATAAGATCCAATTTCTATGTATACTAATATGGAGGAATTAAGGTTCTTTCCCTTATTTTTCGTTATCATGCAATTGAGTTGTAAATTAAGTAAAAATTTCATAAACGTTTTTCTATTTGAGTGCAATATTTCCTTTTTACTAAAAAATAATATCTAATCTTTCAATCTTCTTGCAAATTAAATGACATTTTTACCAAAGCCAGAAAAGATTTTTCATGAATAAACAAAGGAAACTAGTCAGGTACTGTAAAACGATAATATACTCGACAAATAACCACAATTTCTATCTTTATACTACAGTAAACTCCCGATTATCCGTGGAGTAGGGTGGCCCGGTAACGCCGGATAACGAATTCCCCGGATAATCCGCTATGAACAAAGAATACGCAAAACGATCAATAATCGATTATTATACCATAAGTTACACAAATAATGACCCCGGTTAATGCAATTCACAAATAATCTTCAGAGGACAAAATAAATACAGAAAATAATTTAAAATGTCGATGTATTTGACGGATTATAACATGTACATTTATATGTCTAACTATTTACAATACGTACATAAGCATATATCAAAAGTAAGTATGTATGTACATATGTAATTTCCTTTACATAATACTTTCACTTTTTAACAAAAAAATCTGTCACTTTTGTCTGTTTTTGTTGTGAGCATTGATTTAGCTTTAATGTGCGATCTAAGTTTCTTGAGAACCATTTTGTCGCACAATGTATACTTGTGTCACAAAGCCATAAAGATCGATAATGTATATGACAGACATGGATAATGCATGTGTCACGTCCTAGACTATTTATAGCCGAGATTAGCTGACATTTGTTTACAATCTTATGATACACATTAGGTTTTCGGGCGTCCAAGCATTTTGTCATTGTCTCTTATATACAGTAGTCTGCTCGCCCCTTTTACTTCGCTGGCCCGAGTTGGGATGCTTCCCTTTCAATGTAAAAATTAGTAAGTACATATTTACATATCTATTCCCTTCATCTTAACTTCTATATTTACATCGTAATTCACCGTTTGGAAATTTAAACACATGAATCTGATTGGAATAAAAATTGGATATTTGTAAAACAATGGCAGACCCCGGATAATCCGCAAACCGGTTAATCGGGAGTTTACTGTACATATATTTGTATAGGCAAAGTTGATAATGGGGTAGTTTTTTTAACAAAGCCTGACAAGAGCCTTCTTTCATTACTAAATCTGATACAGTCATCCATCTAGAAAAGATGACTAATACAAACATTAATATAACATGTGGATAGTTGGTTTATCTCAGTTGAATTTGTAGAGATTTTTTGCTTTAAAAAAAATGTTTTTATCATGGTGGTAAAAATTAAAAATACCAAAAGACAGAATCCGGCCGAATTTCAAAAAAGATATATATTCGTCTCTATAGGTACACAAAACAGCTAACTGCTCTCATATGTTTAGACACTATACCTTTCACCAAATATACAACATAGAAGCATAATGATTTACCTCTGCTTCGAAGAAAAGGATCAAAACTTGGCAGAATATCTAACACAATACTATGTAGTTTCTCTGCAGGCAACTCCTTCTGCCATCTCTCCAATGCATCCATACCCTTGTGTGCCAACTCCAGATAGCTACGTCCAACATTAAACACCGCCTGTGTTTAAACATTACATTAATAGAACAATCAATGTTTTAGCAATTTAAACACAGAATTTAAGATTATGTAATATATTTCAAAAGAATAGTTTACTAAAAATTAATTTGAGGTTATAAATTTCAAAAGATGCTTATAAAAACTACTTTTGATTTTAGTATAATAAAGTTCCAATAGCTCAAATCCCACAAATCTAAAAGTCTTGAACTCAAACATCTGATTTTTGTTCAAAAAAAGAAGTCTCAATAATTTAAGGTGAATTGGATCGAGAACTTTATCCTGTGCATTAGAAAAAATAGGACTTCTAATGAAACCAAATGCAGTACAACCCCTCATACCCAGATTAATGTGATGACAGCCTGAATCTGGATTTATTAATAGCAGGAATAAAGACCAGTCCAGCTAATCGTGAGTGTCATCATTGAATGATTTGTTTGCTTCAAGAGAGTTTATTTTCTGATATGTCAACACAAGACTAAACATTTGTGCTTTCTGAGGGATATTTGTCAATTGTCAAAACTTACAGCATAAAACAAGAAAGATATTTATGGCCCATTGACCTGATTTATGACCCATTCAAACACAACTGATGAAGTTGGGTAATACACCAATCTGTAAAACAGTAGTGAACTGAATGATACAACAGAATGGAGAGGATAAAAAAATAACTGTATTGATATGAACATTTGTTGGAAGCCTGATTCATTTCCTTTGCATGACATATTGATATAAATATTTATTGAACGCCTGATTCATTTTCTTTATGGCTATAAACATTTCTTGGACCCTCGACTCATTTCTTTAAGTCTCAAATAGGTTCAAATAGAAAAAGGCTCAAATATAACCGAAGGCGGAATTGGAACTCGAATTTTCGAGACTCTACTGTATAACTTTACAGACAAGGCTACATTTATTCAAATATAAAGTTTAGAGCAATGTAATTATAATTATTAATTACTGTACTACATTAATTAATTATAATAGGTATACTTGCAATGAAAAACAAAGAAAACCGGTACAATGTTCAGTTACAATTCAATTATGATTGGTAAAAAACCCTAAAATAATAAAATTTTCTATAGCACATGAAACATTTTAATGGAGCATCACAGAGATATATGATTCAGATCTCCTATAACTTATATTTCTAAACAGAAGGGAAACGAATCTGGAATAACAAATAAGTTGTGAATTTTGTTCTCCATAACAATCTGGTGAAACTTATACATTTTAAATAAGTAAATGATTTGTCATACTTATAATTGTTCAGAAACTGATCATTTTACTTAGTTAAAATGTAAAAATGACTAGGTTATTCAATCAATTTTTATGTATTGGTACCAGAGGAATACTTCTTAGAACTGGTCGGAGTGAAAGGTTTTGGCCTAAAGATACGATGAAATAGATTTCGACCACCACGTCTAAGTCAAAGGATGTAATAATTATTTAAAACTGATTACAGGTAGTGTAGTGCCAAGTGCAGCTCTTTGCTGCTATAAAAAAATTCAGTTAATAATCTGAATATCTGGAGCTTCGATAAAAAAGTGTGTGTACATTCAGAGTTAACAAATTTCTTTTAATAAAATCATCTTTGCACAATTTTAACTTGTCACTACGAATTCTCACAACTAAAATATTATTCATCGCATTATTATCTTAGCTTTAACATTTGCTAAGTAAACCATTTTAGAATTACAAAGAGTAATAATTGGGTAGTAATTGCAAAGAGTTTTCAATGGAATTTTTTCATTTATTTTCTCTTGGCACCATGTTAATTTTTCTCATTATTTCTCCTCATCTATCTTTCATGTTTATTGAGTTACGACTAGGAGCAACATCTTACCTGAAATGTGGGAGCTATGAGTTCCAAAAGAGGTTTCAAAACTACAACAGGAGTAGCCATGATAACTTCAAGGCATGCCACTTGAAGGTCGCCTGTGTATTGTCGCAGTCTCACCAGTACATCTTCCAGAAACTTCACTATGTAGTAAGAAGTAAATTCAATTTCTCCATCTTCAGCATACGACTAGACAAACAGAAATTAAGCCTATAAACTTGGTTAATTAAAGTTTTTTGTTGTAATCATCTTAAATTCATTGATTAAACTACAAGTAATTCATGCGTAACTAAGTGAATGCTTCTGAACTTACTTGCTGACTTGTTTTGAAACAATCATTTCATTTAGATAAAATCCCTTTGTAAATTAAATGATTGTTTAAAACATGTTAGCAAGTAAGTTGTTATTCACTTAGTTCCCAATACTTACTTATAACTTAACTAATTGTTCTAAAAAAGAATTAATTTTCTCAATTAAGTCAAATAAATACCAAAGAGAAAATCCCTAGCCTTGAACAATTTAAAGTCTGATAAAATCTAGTGAGTTAATATCAATATGTTTATGGCACTCATAGACTTGCAGGATCAAAGGGTTTTGTAAAATAGATAAAGTAATGTGTACGGTATGTGATGAAAAATTTATATAAATGTACTATTTATTAATTGTGTATATTATATACTGACTAGAATATCAAGAGAAATACCACCTCTTATCAAGGCATTTATTATGAATATCCAGCAACAAAATGGAGGGAACAAGTCAACCCGTTAGTTGCTATGATCATTGGAGTGATAGGGTGAGTACAGTAAAAGTCTGTTACTCCATCATCCCATAGTCCAGCACTTTCAATAATTTGGCTTTTCGGAAGTAGGGTTCAAAATTAAAAATTAGCAAGCAACAGAGTTCGGATCTAGTCTGCAATGTTAAGAGTGAAGCCTGTTCACCATTTCATATAATTTCAGTTAATGCTTAGAGCTTCTGTTGTGTAAAAGTGTGTTGTTTTTATACTTTTGTTATCATTTGGTAAAAAAAATCACTATTTACTGATATTTTTCAGCAGACGCGTTTCCCACTAGGTTAGAGCATTGTTCAATGCTGTAAGTCACCAACAAGACTCAAGTGTACCAAGACAAGTGATACCAAGAGTGTAATTATAAGAAAAACCTCAAGACGTACAACACAAAAACTGCAAGTGTGTTGTTTTGTCGTTTTCTATTGGGTTATATTTTCATAATTTCTATGGGTTATATTAAAATAAAATTAACATTTAGTTTTAAAGTTTTGTAAAAAAAACTATTTTTCATCCCTTTAACTCCTAGACAATATTCTGTTATTGACAAAAAAACATTTAAAAAATCCCATGACAACAAAACTTATGCTGAATATCCTATACTGAATTTTTTCACTTATTTTACATCTCATTATTTTACGTCACTATACTTTGACAAACAAAATAGAAACAAGAGACAAACATTTATGATTTATTTTTCAATTTTATTATAGTCTTCTCGAAGTTATTACAACAAACATTCCCTAGTTTTATGTTGGTTATAACAGTTTTTTTAAATAATTACTGATGTTTAGTTTCTTCTTAGAAAATAAATAAATAGTAATAAAAAAAATGTTGTTCTTCATTCAGTAATACATAAATCTACCCGATATGTAGACGAGTTAACACAAGCAAAGAACAAAAACCTGGTAATCCAGCATTTTCAATTATTCTGCTCGATAAAGTCCTGAAGGATTATTGGGCGGTAATTGTAATTTGAAGAATATCACTATTACATTTTGTTATATTTACAATCAGGCTGTATTTATTTAAAATTATTTTTTTAAACATTTTCTTTATTACAAATTTGTAACTTTCTTTAGTTATAACAAAGTTGACAATCTAATTATATAATTTTTAAAGTAAAATATACATGTAAACATAAGTGAAAACACACGTAAATGAATAATGGGTGGGCTTATAAATACTTTGTATACAGAACTAAAGCCTAAACATATTATATCTCTGATAAAAAATTATTTTTAGTGCAAATAGTCATCTCATGCAAATTTAAATATGACTTTTCCAATGTAGAAAAGCCTATGTGGTGATAAACATGGCCATCTAGTGCAAGATGCTAATATATCAGTCCAAAGCAACATTAGTAACAGTATCAATGCCAGTCATTACAGATGTTAATTAGCTCTATACAGTAGAGTCTTGATAATTCGAGGTAGATTACATGAAAATAGGTTCCTATGCATTAGGAAAAAATAGGTGTTTTAATGTACCCTAATATAATACTATAATTAAGAATGTACAAAATCAGTTTATTGAACTTTATATGGACATTTATTAAAAGCCCAACTCATTTCCTTTCCTTACCATACTGATATGAACATTTCTTAGATGCCCGACTCATTTCCTTTGCATACCTTATACATATAAACATTTATTGGGAGCCCGACTCATTTTCTTTCTTTATCCATATTCATTGTACAAAAACTATTAAACACTTTAAGTAACAATAATATGATAAAACAGTCCTCTACCCAATAGCAATGGTGGGAAAAAACAAAATGCACTGAAATGTTCACAAAGACTGGCACGATAACAATTCAACGTCTTCCTGCAAAAACTAACTTCACACTGATCCAATGAATTAAGAGTGCGGTGTACATGAACTCTGCACTCAATGTGTTAAAATAATATGGTATTTTAAATTGAATTCCAAAAAATATATATTATTTTCCTAGGAAGATATATAAATAATATACAACTGTTTCTGTATTTCATTTTACCTCTTTTCTTTTTACCTCTTATTTTATTCCACAAACTAAACCAATAGTAAATGAATTCAGTATACTTGTATATGTTTTTTATACCCCAGTTTATCACGAATATGCCTCCAATAACTTCTGATGTTTATTAAACAAAATGTACAACTGTTTTTTATATTTACTTTAAAAATACACAAAAACCCATATCCCTACTTAATGATGTTTGGGATTAATGATGTTTTTACTGGATTTATTCTCTTAAACAAAAAAATTGATAAATCAGATTCTGCTATGATGTTTGTTTTACAACTAACCTGAAAATACTTCTGTTCATCGGCACACTTCAGTACAACAGCCAGTAGTTTATAAAAGCTTGCTGTATTTGGAAAACTAACGGCTTTGTTTATAATGTCGTACGACATTTTAGATATCCAACCCACTACATTTCTTGAAGAAGGTAACAATAGTTCTCTGTATAATTCTACTACATTTACTAGTATAATGTTATCAGCAATAGAAGTAAGTTCCAGAGGGAAATTCGTATCAGAAGTGTCCTCTGCCATTTCCTACGAAAGATTTAATTTCTGTTAAAAATAAGATCACATATCACAACAAATTATACAATTTTAAAAAATACTGGATGAGAAATATATGTTTTTGTTAAATAATAATTTTCTTTAAACATAGGCTGACCTAACAAACAGAAACGTTTTAAATCTTTAAATGCTTGAATACAATTTATTATAAAGCTTTACTTTCTCACCTTCGTAACAAGACTATCTATGATTTCAACCAATTTTTTTTTTTTATAACTAAGGCTTGATAATAGAAATATTAATTGCTTTTCTTTCTCTTATTATATTAGGGTTGGAGAGAATTATTTTGACAAGAATATGACCTTGAGTAGGAGAGTATTGGGACATTTTAAGAGACTTGGTAAATGTCTAGGATAGGATCGAATAATTTGATGCAGAAACTAAATTAAATGGTAAAGATGGATAAGCACTCTATCTCTCTTGGATAGATATCTAGTTGAAGAATGAGGATGACCCTCTAATTTTCCCATAAACACTGGGATTTCGGCTAATTGTAATGGTGGATCCCTGAACAAAATGGAAACCTTATTCCTTGGGGTGGGCCCCAATGGAAATGGAGAAACCAATGAAGCCAATAATTTATTAAAATAAATAGAAATAATTCTTTGAAAGTAAAACAAAAATTATTAAGAAACAAAGACACCGCTTTATTAAAAAGTACAATTATTACAAAGCAAAAGAGAATGTAGGGCAAGTAGACGAAGCTAGACAAACCTCTAAAGTCTATGACTAAGTGGCTATATAAGTTCAAGTTTTAGACAAGATAAACCAGTATGTTATATGTTCTGTCAGACAGAAGAGCTCTGAAATGCTACTATGTATTAGCTTTGATTAAGCTAGATATGGCTAAAAAACCAACATACTCAATGAAATTATACGAAACTAGCGATAATTTAAAATACAACAATTTTACCATTATTATTTTGTCCCTATACCCTTTAAGTTTTGAAACATATCTATGAATCACTCAAACCAGTGAGAACATATGCTGAAAGGGAGAATCTGTTATCTTACTTTATAAACTCAAAAAATGTTACATCACTGGTGTCTGCAGGTAATAGGCTGCAGTTGATTCTATCCCCCGCTACAGCATTGCCAATTTGTGGCTACACTACTTCCTTCATTAATAACAGCCTTATGTTTTATATTTAAACATATTTTGCCTATATCATTAAATTGTCATTATAGTTATAATAATTTCCTTTAAATCTATTCCAGATAGTTTCAAAAATATTTAATTGACCACATGTATTCATTTAACTTTCTTGCAATATAAGAGATACTAACCACTGATAGAGTGTCTTGAGGTTTTGGTCGAATAGATATGTCTAATTTATCAATCAGCTTTATGAGAGTTTCTATGATCACATCATAGATTTTAGCAGCAACATTCACCATGAACTCAGGTGCCACATCAGAATTAACTGTAATAAATTAATTATAGATCTTATAAAATATTCGGTATATGTTATCTTCTACATTTAGTAAAGTAAAACATCAAAAACTACACAACTGAAACTGGAAAGTTATTGTTCCCTAAATATGTAATGTAGGTAACAAACTATTCATGTATAAGTGAATACAACCCAATCTACCAGACAGAAACTTGAATCTAAATATTACTATAAACTGTAGCAAAAATTCTTGAGGTAGAATTTATTTTAAATAAATCAGTTGCAACTGTAAACAAGTTGTATTGAAATTTGCTGTTTCTGTGTTGTACATCTTGAGGTTTTCTATAATTGCACTTTTGATATTAACTTGGCAAAAAACCACTACTTACTGAAATTTTTCACCAGACGCATTTCTCACTAGGTCAGCACATTATTCAATGCTGTGAGTCATGGACAAGACTGTTGTTCAAGTGTGTTGTGTTGGAGTGAGCCTGAGGTGTATTGCTGTTCTGTGATGTGTTATTATTCATCGAGTAATTTTAATTATGTGTTCAAATACAGTATTTGACTGTGAGTGTGTTTTGTCGTTTAGAATGTGTTGTAGATAGTATTTGTGGTGTTTGTATATCTCGTAGTTTTCTGTTGTGTTTAGTTTGTTTTTTTTTTGGTGTAGTGTATGACTTTTACATTAGTGTCTATGTTGGTGAGTGAGTCTAGTATGTTTTGTAAGTGTATGATGAAATTTGATTTGAGTTGTGTCTTTTTTATCTCTTTTATGTGTTCGTTGTTTCTTGTGGTAAATGTTCTCCCTGTTTGTCCTATGTAAAAGCTGGGGCAGTTGTTGCATATAATCTTGTATAATACTCCCCTTTTGTGTTTATTCTGATGTGTTTTTGAACGGTGTAGGTGTTTTTTAATTATGTTGGAGGTTTCAAATCCTACTTTTTATTCAAATTTGAGGAACGAGGAAGCTATTTTTTGTGATTTGTTGTCACGATATGTAAGTGTTATGTATTCTTGTGTTTGTATATTATTGTTTTTTGTTGTGTTATGTGTGTGTTGTTTTTTGCGCTTTATGTTGTCTATCAAGGTGTGTTTGTATCCGCTTTATATGCTATGTGTTTTATTGTGTTGTTTGTTTATTTTATCTTCATTGTTTGACCAACATTTTGAGTTATACATACCATTTCCAATCACCCCCACAACACAAACATACTGCCTTTCCCTCCATGATACACAGACTAATCAACATACTCTTACCGACTTACTTTTTATAACCTTTGCCGTTGTTTATTTCTCTTCCTCAATTGCTAAGTCAGTAAGAAAGTAATGGTTTATCCATTGACTACGAACCTAATTTCATAGACCTGTGCCTCAAGGAATAAACCTCTCAGAGGAACCAACCCCTGAATTTTTGATAAAACCAATTAGCCTCCGATAAGCCCTGTTCAAGCTCCTTTTCGGGTAGTGGAATCTTTGAGAGACACTTGTGATTTAAAGACTATACCTGGATACCTAGTGAACTTATCTTATCTAGAATGAAAACACAGCTAATTGGAAAATATACATTTTTATTTATTTGTTCCAAGGTTCAAATTAATTATTATTGTTTTTATTTAATTTCACAGGATTTTCTTGACTAATTATTTTTTCAAAATTTCATACAACTTGCCATTTAACTAAACATTATTATCTCCTTCTGTTTTTAAATTTTCTTATTATCATTAATTTTACATATAATTTAAATTATCAAAGTTACCATAATTAATTTTGTATATAATTTTGATTAGTAGAGTTAAATTTAACATATTTTAAAATCTGATTCTTTTTCAAACACTTAATATTACTATGTAATGCCTTTAGGCTAGGCCTTGAACAATTAACTTCTTTGGAAGTTATTCATTAGAAATTCACTTAGAAAAAGCCATATAAGATATACATCTTTATACTTAATCCATACATTCCCACAGCGATGGGAATGGAAAGTCAATTTTGAATCTTTATTACTTAAATTTGGGTAACCTAAGAGAGTTGACTAATCAGTCCCTTAGGTTATTCCCATCTTATTTAATTTTGAAATTAAGTAAATATAATTTGAAGTAAAATGTTATTTAAAAAAGAATAATTAAATTGATTATATAACCTTGTACTGTAGAAATCTTTTTATCTTCATTAATGTTGTCATCTGTCGGTCTTGTTACAGCTTCTAGGTAGGCGTCTCTCCATAATTTCGGTTAATCTTCTTATTTTCTTTAATTTTGCATTTTGGTGGTCGAAATTTTGTTCTGGGTATATATGAGCCCTTGCTCATATATATCTTCCTTCCCCTAATCACATCGTAGCACTTTTTACTCTGTTTTTAGCACATTTTTTCTTGTCCTGATCGCATGGTACAAAAACACGTCTGCTCGCTTTGAGAGCCTAATGCCTTCTGATCTTGGATAGCGTTCTTTTGTGAGGCCTCCTTCTCCAATTTCAAACTTCCCACGTCCCAGTATCCATTTTTCAACTTTTGACCAATCAGAAAGCCGTTGCCATGGCAATTGACTTTGTTTGTTCGGAAATTCTGAACTAAGATTAGTTTCCCTTTTTATAAAAGGCGTTTCTGTATTCTGATATGTCCTTTGCATTTTTACCTTTTATTTAATAACATATTTGACTTTATTTCTTCTCATTTAATTTAATTAACTTTTTAACATTCTTAATCCAAAGTTCGACTGTAGCGCTTTCGTTTCGTAGTGACAAGATTTATAATCAATGCCCTAAGCGGATTTTTCCGAAATCAAATATGACTTCTTCTATTATAACCTAATTTCTTAGGCTATTACACTTTAACATTTAATCTTTACTTTTACATTCTTTATTCCTGATTATTTTTAAGTACAATTATTTTAATAGCCGGCATCTAGGCCTAGTTTGTTATACTACACAATTACCGTCTTTTTTTGTTTACATAATTTAGGCTATCCACTTTGAAGTGATAATTTTTCTTATTGCTTATAATTTATGTTTTTTAAGTCTAAAGTTATTTCTAATTTTCTTCATTTTACTATTATTTACCCTAGTTTTAATATTATTATTATTATAATGTTTTAAAATTTTTATATATAAATTTAGTCAATTATTTAACCCGGTTAGGTTTGATTCTGGTATTCTGTACAATTACCCAGATTCTTTGCATCGGACATTCTGGCCGCTGCAAAATTCCCCCCTTTTTAAATATATGAAAATTTTGGTTCTTCTCTCCCTTGAAACAGATAAACATAATTAATAACATATTTGTGAAAAGTAACATTAACACTTATACTAGTTTATATTAAAATTTTCATATTCCTTTCATTAATCTACTATTCCTATTCATCTTCATAACTTAATTAATTTTACTAAAGTTCACAATTTACTCTCCTGTCCCTTTCACTCATATATATCATTGTCACATTAGTCACTTCACATGCTATTTACTCATTTATTACTCCTGTCCTTAGTCACATTCTTTTTTATTTAATCTTATTTCAAGTTTATATTAACTATACAATATTGTATATTGTAATCCTTATTTTACACATTCATTGTTGTTTAACACAACCTTTACTTTAATAAATTCAATGAATCCCGTTCATTTAACATATGGCTTTTTCTTTCACATTTAATACTGATTTTATATTATTTGTCCTATGTATTTGGATTATGTTACTGCTTTAATCTACTACTTAGATTTATTTTACATTTTTATTTTTATTACTTAACCGTTACTCCCTATGTCACTGATGGATCTTTTTTTTTTTTTTACCTTGCCTTATTATCCTTTATTCTTTAAATATCTTTATGTCTTTGATGTCATAGATCCCCCTTATTTTCCCTGTTTCCAAGTTTGCTATTTCATAAGTTTTTGCCCCCAATCGTCTAGCCACTACATATGGACCCTGGTAAATTAATAGCATCTTCTCGGTTTCTTGACGGCTCAAGTTAGATCTATTTACCCTTGTTACCAGTACTTTGTCCCCACATTTCAATTCCGTCTGCTTCATCTTTCTATTTAATTTCTCAGCCCTGAGCTCTCCTGTCCTTCTCATTCTGTCGTATGCCTTCTGCACACGCTGCTGTTGTGTTTCCGTTACTACATTTTTACAAACGTCTGGTACAAATCCCTGCCACCCATATTCCGGATCAACCCCGAACTGAATCTGATCTGGAGTGTATCCAGTAGCTTCATGCGGTAAAGCATTGATTACTCCTTCAATGTATGACAGGTACCTCCGCCAATGCGATTGGTTATCATAGCAGTAGGTCCGCAATATCCTTCTCAGTTCTCTATTTACTCTTTCTGCTAAATTCACCTGCGGGTGCCGTACTGGGCTCAGTATGTGTTGGATTCCTTCACACCTGATCCAAGTACGCCATTGCCGTGATGTAAATGCAGTTCCAAAATCGGTAAGGATCTTGCTTGGTTTCCCTACTGCTTGAAAATAATGCAGTAACTTCAACTTTGAGCTCCTTGTTGTGGTACTTCGTACTGCATATAACTTAACATACTTCGAGAAGCTATCTATTACTACCAATATATGTTTTACCCCACCAACGCTGGTTGGTAAGGGCCCTAGATGGTCTATCGCCACCATTTCGCCTGGCCCTCTTGAGACGATTGGTTTCGTGCTTCCTTGGAGGTATCTATTTGTCGGTTTTGCGTACTGACATATCTGACATCTTTCTATCACTTGTAATATCCGTTTCTTCATTTGCTTTATATACATGCTCTGGCTCATTATATTCGTTATTTTATTTCTCCCTATGTGAGCATATATCTGATGTATGTTCTCAATTACCTCTTTTATTATTGATTCCGGGATTACTATCTTTATTTTATTTTTGACTTCTTTACACAATATCCCTTCTTGTATAGAATATCTCTTAAATTTGGTCACGTTTTCAAAAAATTTTTCTAATTCTGGTTGTTGTCTTTGTAAGTTTTTTATGTTTTGAAATTTTGCTTTTAGTGTTTCTTCACATCCTATTTGTAACCGTCCTACTTTTATGACCTGACGGTTCTGACTGTTTCCCTTATTATCCATCTCATTCTGATACATCCGACTCACGACGTCGCACGGTATGTTTTCCTTTCCTGGGCAATGTATCACTGTTGGTTGATACTCTTGAATCGCCAATATCCACCTAGTGATTCGTGAATTAGTGAAATTGCACGTGTTCATAAATTTCAATGCCTTATTATCCGTTATGATAGTTAGTGGCGCTCCCACTATTAATGGCCGAAATTTTTTCAAGCCATGCACTATAGCCAATAATTCTTTCTCGCATATAGTGTATGCCTTCTCACAACTCTTAAGTGTTCGGCTAACGAACCCTATTACTTGCATTTGCCCTTGTCCATCTCTCTGGAAAATCTGACTGGCGATTGCATTATCACATGCATCTGTCTGTAGGAACGTACGTTGCCCTTCGATTGGATGCATCAGAGTGACTGATTCCGTAAACAAATCTTTTACCCTATTGAAGGCTTTACTCATGTATTCATCCCAGATCCAGGGCTGATCTTTTCTTAGTAATTTCAACAAGGGTGAAGTCTCTTCAGCATGTTTCTTTGTAAATCGTGCATAGTAATTTACAAAACCTAGAAACGATTGTAGTTGTTTTTTGTTTCTAGGTTCTGGGAAATCCTGTATTGCCTGTAGCTTCTCTGGGTCTGTGGTGACCCCTTCTTGTCTGAAGATATATCCTAAAAACTTCACCTCTTGTTGACAGAACAAGGTTTTCTTCGGGTTGATGGTTAAATTCCCCTCTCTGAATCTGGTGAAAATTGTCCTCAGGTGACTGAGGTGCTCATCGAATGTCTCAGATAGACACAACAGATCATCGACATACACTAAAAGATTTTCCTCTAATTCCTTACCCAAAGTGATATCTACCGTTCTCACTAGAGCCGCTAGGGAGTTTTGGAGTCCAAAAGGCACCACTTTGAAATTATATACTTTATTATTAAATAAAAATCCTGTATATTTTTTGGACTCATTAGTCAACGGTATTTGCCAGAAACTTGACGTTAAATCTATTTTTGAAAAATATCGCCTGTTGCGACCTTTCCTTAGTATATCGTCAATAGTGGGTGCACTTTCATAATCCGGCACAGTTATCTCATTCAACTTCCTAGCGTCTAGGCACAGACGGATGGTCTTGTCTGGTTTTATTACTGTCACCATTGGGTTGATGTAAGGAGTTCTTGAGCGTTCGATGATGTCATATCTGAGCATTCTTTCAATCTCTTCTTGGACCTTTTTACGGTAATTAATTGGAATTGGATAATTCCTTCGTACAAAAGTTTTATTCTCTATTAGTTTCAATTGATGCTTATATTTATTTGATCTTCCCGGTATCTCGCTAAATATATCGTCATATTCCAATATTAGCTGGTTTAATTGATTTTGCTGTTCTTTGTCTAATATACATTTATTTTCTGTTTCTTCTTCTTCGATTCCTAAATGGTTAATTCTCAAATATTTTCTTATCATCCGTCCATCTTTATCTTTCTTTTTCTTCTTTCTCCTTTTCCAATTTCTTAACTTTCCCTTATTCTCCTTAAATCTACCTTTTATTTTTCTGTTTTTGACTTGTAATGAAATGAAGGTTCTTCTCGTATTTGGATTGGCTCTCATTTTAATTGACTTTCGAACTCTTGAACTAGTAAATGGGTTTTTCTTTTTTCTTTCTTTAATTTCAGTTTCTTTCCTTTGGGTTATCTCTCCAGAATCTAAAGTCTTAGTCATGGGCTTCCGAGCTACTTGTTGGTTATTCATTTTAACCTCGTTGTTCCCCCCTTTTAATTGTTTCGACGCGACGTTTATACTTTTATTTATATTTATTTTCTTATTTATTATTTTTCCACTCACATTATTTCCCCTTTTTGGCACTATTTCGGCCTTACCTTGTTTATATTTTGGTTTGCTCTTAATCTCAGCTGCAGCTCTTCTTTCCATGTCCTTTGTTTCTTTATCTCCTGTTTTGACTCCCTCAGGTCTTAAATTTATTTCCTTATTTATTATATTTTCACTTTAGTTTTTTAATTTTTTGTTTTTGTTTAATTTTTCCTCTGTTTCATTTTTTATTTTTCTTTGATATTCGTTCGTTATATTTAAGATTTCCCCTTTACTTGTTTCTTGTCCATTTCCTCCTTCATTCATTCGGCAGTGCCCCTGCTTCTCGCACTGTCGCATTAACCCCTCCTTTTTGCTTTGATGCCCTATTGTTGATGCATCTTCTTTTTCCTGGGTTATCTTGCATATTTTTCGGACTTCTTCATTTTCCTCTATCTTTTGTATTTTACTTTTAAAGTCCTGGTACACCATTTCCCCTTCTATTTCGAATGTCACAAAGCGTCTATCCATGTTTATCCGTGCCTTTAGGTCATACAGTGTGTTGCACCCCATAATCATCTCCGACCGAAGTTTGGAGACCACTATGAAGATGCAGTCCACTTTTATGCCTTTAATTGTTAAGGGAATTAAGCATTGCCGGGTAACCTTTATTTGTGCAGTCTTAATGGCTGTTACAACTCCCACATTGTTGATGGGTAGTTCCAGGAACTTAAGCCCATGCAACTTGAGGTTGTTGTAAGCCTTTTCTTGAATGACTGACACGTCTGCACCCGTGTCAATCTCTACCTCTATAGAGTGCCCTTCTACCTCACAGTCAATTACAGGGCATGTTTCTTTCTTCTGGTTACCTTCGCCAATCTCCTTGTCCTCTTCTAACAATTCAGCACGAATATCAAGAGATAGTCCACCAACTCTACGCTCTTGATTTTGGTGTACTTCATTGTTATTTTCCTGTTGTATTGTTTTTTTATTTTTGTTCTTTAGGTCTTCCGCCTTTCCTTTATTTACTGTTCCCTGTTTCTCCGGGTAATATTTCCTATATTTTGTTTGTTGTTGGATCTCTAATGGTTGTCTCCTCTTTTCCTTCCTACCATTAGGGATCCTCTCATTTAGTTTTTTGATTGACCACTTGGCCCTGGATTTTGTGGTCTCTTTTCTTTTGTCTGTGGGCCTTCTTCCGTTTGGTTTTGTGGCCTGTACTCTGGCCTTTGTTGTTGCCACTGATTTTGCGGCCTATTTCTTGGTCCCTCTCTTTGGTAGGGCCCCTGTCTCCAGTTTCCTCTCCCTTCTACCGGGTAAGGCTCTTGCCTCCAATTTCCCTTGTATCCGGGGTTTCTCGTTTGGTGTGTAAACCCTCTCCTTTCAGGTTCCCGTTCCTCAGTCCTAGGCTGAGTCCGGTTCCTGGTAGCCTCCTGCTCCATGTTCCTTCGGATGTATTTTACCGCCTCCTCTATGTCGGTAGCCGCCATCCCGGAACATCCTATATACATTCTGTTCCCATAATGCTTCATAATCTTCATAATTAACTCCGCCTGATTGTATGGCGGGGTTAGGTGTCTCGCCGTGTTCACCATTTTTAAGAAATAATTTACCATGTTGTTTGTGCCTCGATGGTATTCATATTTTCCATTTTCGATTCTTCCTCGAATTCTCTCTTGTGCATGAGATCCCCAAAAGTGGCTAAAGAATCTCTCCTTAACTTCATCATAATTTTCCTCCTCCATATTCATGGCCAACCACCATTCTTGTGCTGGTCCTTTAAGATGTCTCTCCATTATTTTCCTTTTTTGTCCTTCCACCATGTCAGGATCAATTTCGGACATTATACCTTCTAGGTGTTTAATGAAATCAATAGGGTCTTCATCTTCCCTACCGTAGAATTCCTTCTTGCTTTTGTCTCCATTATCACCCATCTCAAACATCCTTGATTTAAACAAGGTAGCTATATTTATCCCTTCTCCCATATTCTTTATCTTATTCTCAACTACTTGTACCCTTCTTTCTACTTTTTTGACTTCTCCCTTAACTGTTTCTACAGTCTGTTTATTTTCACTGACTGTTACCTCTAAGTTATACATCTTTTCTATAGTTTCTTGGATTTTATTTCCCATTTCCTCATTCTTTCTTGTAATTCCTTCATTTATTTCCTCTATCCTCTTATTCATGATTTCCCAAAGATTCTTAATTTCTTGTTTATCCTCCTCTCTTTCTTTCTTTCTTTCTACTTTTTCCTCCTCTCTTTCTTTCTTTCTTTGTTCCTCTATCATTTTTACTAATTCTTCTTGTTCCTTTATTCTCCCTTGTTTCTGTTCTTCCATCTCTTTTAATCTTTCCTGTTTTTGTTCCTCCATCTCTTTTAATCTCTCCTGTTTTTGTTCCTCCATCATTTTTTTAAAAAACTCCATCATTTCAGATGGTTCTGTGTCTTTTCTCTGTCTTGTCGCCATCTTAAAGTCTCGTATTTAACTATCCTTTTATTCCCTTACTAACTTCTCCTACTTCTATATTTTTACTATATACTGAGTATTTAATTAAATATTCATTTAGAATTGTGCTCGATGTGATCCGGTTCAGTGTTCCCTTGACCTTGTCTATCTAACGCCTATGTATTCTATTTACTTTCATTAATAACTAACATTATTATTTATATTATGCCCTACCGACGCCTACTGAATTTTATTTTACTTAATTATTTCCTTTTAATTATTATTATTTATTCTAAGTTCTTTTTAATTTCATTTTTATTATAATTAACTCTTATTTAATTTAAAGAACTTCTTTGGTTTTCATTTTATGATTCCTATTATTTTTTACAATTTTAATTGAATTCTATTTAATTAATTTTGTTTCACTAGGCTCCTTAGTCGATTTAAATCTGTCTCTATTTGATGTTGACCCGATGTTACAATGTAAGCATCGAGCCTCAAACGTTGGGCGCCATACTTTTCTTACCGACTTACTTTTTATAACCTTTGCCGTTGTTTATTTCTCTTCCTCAATTGCTAAGTCAGTAAGAAAGTAATGGTTTATCCATTGACTACGAACCTAATTTCATAGACCTGTGCCTCAAGGAATAAACCTCTCAGAGGAACCAACCACTGAATTTTTGATAAAACCAATTAGCCTCCGATAAGCCCTGTTCAAGCTCCTTTTCGGGTAGTGGAATCTTTGAGAGACACTTGTGATTTAAAGACTATACCTGGATACCTAGTGAACTTATCTTATCTAGAATGAAAACACAGCTAATTGGAAAATATACATTTTTATTTATTTGTTCCAAGGTTCAAATTAATTATTATTGTTTTTATTTAATTTCACAGGATTTTCTTGACTAATTATTTTTTCAAAATTTCATACAACTTGCCATTTAACTAAACATTATTATCTCCTTCTGTTTTTAAATTTTCTTATTATCATTAATTTTACATATAATTTAAATTATCAAAGTTACCATAATTAATTTTGTATATAATTTTGATTAGTAGAGTTAAATTTAACATATTTTAAAATCTGATTCTTTTTCAAACACTTAATATTACTATGTAATGCCTTTAGGCTAGGCCTTGAACAATTAACTTCTTTGGAAGTTATTCATTAGAAATTCACTTAGAAAAAGCCATATAAGATATACATCTTTATACTTAATCCATACATTCCCACAGCGATGGGAATGGAAAGTCAATTTTGAATCTTTATTACTTAAATTTGGGTAACCTAAGAGAGTTGACTAATCAGTCCCTTAGGTTATTCCCATCTTATTTAATTTTGAAATTAAGTTAATATAATTTGAAGTAAAATGTTATTTAAAAAAGAATAATTAAATTGATTATATAACCTTGTACTGTAGAAATCTTTTTATCTTCATTAATGTTGTCATCTGTCGGTCTTGTTACAGCTTCTAGGTAGGCGTCTCTCCATAATTTCGGTTAATCTTCTTATTTTCTTTAATTTTGCATTTTGGTGGTCGAAATTTTGTTCTGGGTATATATGAGCCCTTGCTCATATATATCTTCCTTCCCCTAATCACATCGTAGCACTTTTTACTCTGTTTTTAGCACATTTTTTCTTGTCCTGATCGCATGGTACAAAAACACGTCTGCTCGCTTTGAGAGCCTAATGCCTTCTGATCTTGGATAGCGTTCTTTTGTGAGGCCTCCTTCTCCAATTTCAAACTTCCCACGTCCCAGTATCCATTTTTCAACTTTTGACCAATCAGAAAGCCGTTGCCATGGCAATTGACTTTGTTTGTTCGGAAATTCTGAACTAAGATTAGTTTCCCTTTTTATAAAAGGCGTTTCTGTATTCTGATATGTCCTTTGCATTTTTACCTTTTATTTAATAACATATTTGACTTTATTTCTTCTCATTTAATTTAATTAACTTTTTAACATTCTTAATCCAAAGTTCGACTGTAGCGCTTTCGTTTCGTAGTGACAAGATTTATAATCAATGCCCTAAGCGGATTTTTCCGAAATCAAATATGACTTCTTCTATTATAACCTAATTTCTTAGGCTATTACACTTTAACATTTAATCTTTACTTTTACATTCTTTATTCCTGATTATTTTTAAGTACAATTATTTTAATAGCCGGCATCTAGGCCTAGTTTGTTATACTACACAATTACCGTCTTTTTTTGTTTACATAATTTAGGCTATCCACTTTGAAGTGATAATTTTTCTTATTGCTTATAATTTATGTTTTTTAAGTCTAAAGTTATTTCTAATTTTCTTCATTTTACTATTATTTACCCTAGTTTTAATATTATTATTATTATAATGTTTTAAAATTTTTATATATAAATTTAGTCAATTATTTAACCCGGTTAGGTTTGATTCTGGTATTCTGTACAATTACCCAGATTCTTTGCATCGGACATTCTGGCCGCTGCAATACCCATGAGCAATGAAGAGAAAATGTGCCTTTCCGCCATTCTTGTCACCAAGATGTCACAAAGATTTGAAACATGTTTCCTTGCTGTTAATGATCTCTTTATGCAGTTTGGCCTGAGCCTCTCTCAAATGGATACCACACAAACTAGATCTTCACATCTACCTAAAAGATTTACATACAGAAGAACTAGGTCCGGTCATCAAAGGAGAGGAACGTTAAGAGGCTACGGTGATCTACTGGCAATCAAGGTTTCCAAAATGGTTCCAACTGCCGAGGTGTAAGGGTATCCTTATCTGGTCTACCATATGTGGTCAAATTTGTTTAGGGGAGGCTTACAGGCCACTACTAACTAAAAATGATTTTTACCAGGTCATACATTAATTTCAATGGCTTCTAATTTGTCTTGTCCATCCCTTTATGCAATATTCTAAAACTGAAGGTGGTGTTGTTGTTATTTCAGACACCAATCATTTCAGAAGCCTCTTGTCACGGCCGTATATGATATGCTTGGTAAAGTCATTTAGTTAGTACAATTTAATGTTGTCACTTTCAGTACCTGCTTCTGCGATTATAAAAACATCAATATCATGTTGGCATATAAAGTACTTCAGCTCCCAGAACTTTCCATGATTCAGTCCACCTGTATTCCTCCAGAATAATAATATGTCAACCAGTCTATCGTTGTGCTGTGCCGTTACCACCTGTTTTGAGATGAACTTGCAGTGGTGGTCAAATTTGTTTGCTACATGACGTAGGCACAGAGATGTAACTCATTCAGCGTTAGCCAGGTTGCACCACAAGAAGGTGAGCTACATTGCAACCCCTCCTCTAATAGTGGCGTTACAATAAGAAAGAAATGACAAAAGTCAAAGGTGTTTTGAAACCATCTGAGATAGTGAATAGCTTCATAAACAACAATGGCACTAAGACTTTATTTATAATGTTTTTATGGACTGACAATTCCCTCTCCCCCAAGAAAAGAATGAAATAATGCCTAATTGGTCCCAAAGATAAACTGCAAGAAATTGCATATGGTCACTCTGACAGACCTTAGAAGACTTTTAAAAAGTTTAAAATAATAATAAAAAGTTTTAAAGTACAGGGTTGCACCCAAAAATGGTAGGACTGATTTTTTTACAAGAATTTTATTGACGATATACATCCATCGACTTAATAATCTTCAAAGTATGCTCCTTGAGCAGCTACACATTTAGTATAACGTTTCTCCCATTCCCCGTACGCCCGCTGGAAATTTTCTTTGGGGATGCCGTTGATGATCGTCGTCAAAGGCTCTTGAACGGCCTTTATCGAGTCAAAACGTCGTCCCTTGAGCTGTCTTTTCATCAGGGGGAAGAAGAAGAAGTCTGGTGGAGCCAAATCGGGAGAATAGGGCGGGTGCGGCAATGTGGCAACGCCGTATTTGGCCAGAAGCTGTCTGACGACGAGCGCGCCATGGCACGGCGAGTTGTCATGATGAAGCACCCAGCAGTTTGCGATGGCCAACCTGTGAAATAATGCGTTGGACGTTGGATTCAGACAGACCCAACTGGTCTGCAATTTCTTCACTGGTTAAGCGTCGGTCTGTGTTCAGCAGTGACCTCACTCTGTCCACATTCGTGTCGGTTCTTGCTATCGACGGCCGTCCGGAGCGATGGTCATTTTCAACAAGCTCCCTACCCTCTTTAAACAACTTGTGCCACTCAAATACTGTGGAATGGCTTAAGGCAGTGTCCCCATAAGCCTGCTTGATGATATCGAGGGTCTCAATTGCCGTCTTCCCGAGTTTCGCACAAAACTTCACGGAATAACGTTGCTCTAATTTCGGATTCATTTTGTTTTTCGACGCGGCCAAAAAACTTGCTTCAATAAAAACGGTGTCCTGACTCAATGACAGCCCGCAGGCGAATGAGGTTGGTGTCGGTCTGTTGCTAAGAGCCCCCCTCCACCGCTCCGTTCGCGCCAGAGAAAATCAGTTCTACCACTTTTGGGTGCGACCCTGTAATACTACACTTACCAGCCCCATTCTCAAAGGTAATCAAGCTCTTCCACAATTCTATATAAGACTTATAATTAACAATATTGTTCATGGATTCATCACTCATTTGTAACTCTGCACTTTGTAAAGCGAGAGTTGGGTGACTACACGTGCGGATTACTCCTTGGTACACTGAAACAAGGTAGGTTTAATAAGTCTATATCTCAATCAAGCTTTCAAACTAATGAGATACATAGATTTTGAATTAACACTTTGGAGAGGTTTAGGACTGGATCATTAAACGACAATAGAAATACTTATTCAACTATTCTTTGGGCTTAGCTTGTAAAGTTATGTTTGTACAAATAAAAGAGGTACACAAAACTCACAAATTGTTCATTTATTAACTCAGACGCATTTCAATGATGTAGTCATCAGCAGTGAGTGTTGCTATTACAAACACTCACTGATAATGATGACTTTGTCATTGAAACACGTCTAAGTTAATATACTTGTGAGTTTTATGTAGGTCTTTTATTTGTATTAATAGATATACTGTTAAAAATATAATAATAATTCATCGGTACTACATGTACAAATAGTTTATAAAAAAACAATGAAATTGTATAAAAATTAATACTGAATGAAAAAACTATTTATGTGATTTTTCTCTATAGTTATTTCAAATGTAGGGATTAAATAACTATATTCCATTCCAATAAATAGCTACATTGGATTTTTACGATTAATCATAAATCATCCAATAATAAATTTAATTGCACAATATAAATTTGACAGTATCTTAAAAAACAAACATTTATCAATATATAAAAAGATACTTATTTATTGACGTTGCACTTATTTCATACAATAGCGCATAGATTTTGTCTAAATGAGGACAGCTGTTTGAATGAAGTGTTCCATTGTCAACTTAGACCATAACTGTAAAGACTTTTTGTCTTTTAAGGTTAGAATTGAAGTGAGGAAAGAAATCAAGTTGTTTTTATACAGTTTTGAGGGAAATGATGTCAAAAAAATCTGCGTGAATTCTAATATAAGGAGTTGAGTAAGTGTGTTGGGTATAATTTCATGTGTTAGTAAATTTCATACTGTTCTACTTATTTGGAGTCTTACTTGTATTTAGTTTGTGCAGAAGTTATGGGTTTTAATAATATAATTGTGTAAACCAAAAAAAGTGTCATTCTATTAGTAGCAGTTTTTTTTTGTCTACAGAATTGACTGTGCAAATGTTTACATTTTGATAAATGTTAAAATTTAGCTCAAGCTGAAGATACTCCTATACCAAGCAGAAGGAACTCCTATAGTAAGTTGAAGGTACCCTTATAGCATTCTGAAATTACCCCTATAGCAAGCTGAAAATACTCCTACAGCAAGCTGAAGATACTGCTATAGCAAGTTGAAGATAGCCCTATAGCAGGTTGAAGATACTTCTAAAGCAACCTGAAGACACTACTATAGCAAACTGAAGATATTCCTATAGCAAGTAGAAGGTACTCCTATAGCAAGCTGAAGGTACCCCCTATAGCATTCTGAAATTACTCCTATAGCAAGCGGAAAATACTCCTATAGCAAACTGAAGATACGCCTATAGCAAACTGAAGATATTCCTATAGCAAGCTGAAGATAGCCCTATAGCAGGCTAAGGTGGCCCTATAGCAGGCTGAAGATAGCCCTATAGCAGGCTGAAGATAGCCCTATAGCGGGCAGAAGATACTTCTAAAGAAAACTGAAGACACTACTATAGCAAACTGAAGATACTCTATCTATAGCAAGTTGAAATTACTCCTACAGCAAGCTGAGAAGATACTTCTATAGCAAGCTGAAAATAATTCTATAGCAAGCTGAAAATATACTCTAACTATTAAAATGAAAAAATGATCACTACACTTTACTATGGAAATATGTTTCAATGATAAAGTTAATATCTCCAGGAGATAATTTAACAATTATATCGAACTTATTGCAAGCTATTATCTAACTTATATCTAACTTTAGCTGTTCTCCCTCCCAAATCAAGCTCAAACTTATTTCTACTTATGTTTCAACTAAACATGTTTAAAACTTACCTATAGCAGATAAGAATGATTCTAATTTATTATTTTCTTTATTCAGTGCTATATTAATAATACCGATTCTAAGAGCTCTAATGATTTGATTTTGGCGATTTGGTAACAAAGTTGGATAATGGCTGATGGCAAATATACACAGCTGTTCCAGGGAGAATATCTGTTTTTCACTCACAATCTCAAGTTCTCGAACAATATTTGACAAGGCTTCGATAAAATCAGGTAGGTATTCTTTTTCTTTGTCAGAATCAACTCTAAAACAAAACAAAAATAATTACCTTTTCGTTATTGATAAATTTTATAATACAACTACCGACTTTTCATAAATAATTCATTCCATTCATGATAAAGTTATTACACATACTTGTAAGAAGATATTAAACATTGGCAGATCTGTTGAGGTCATTTTTTAAATATTTTTATTTTCTATTTAAATTTTGCCAAACAGTAAGTTTACGCTTAGTGATTATTATTATTATTTACTTGCAACTTGTTCTTTGTAACTCCAAAACCATAATGTAAACACATTCCTTGCTCATATTACATTAAGCCTAGGTTTCCTATTCCAACTAACTTTGGAAGTGTAAAGACATTCTCAAACTTTTTTTCATATTGTTAAAATTTAGATATATTAAATAAGTTTTTTTTTCAATCCAAAAAAGACAATTTTTTAAACTAACCATATCCGTAGGTAGATCCACTACATGGTTTATCCTTGATGTTCTGTTTAAATACCTTTTAGTTTTATTTACGAGTATAAGAAGTGTAGGTGTTATTTAGTTTGTATTTTTCTAAACAAAAATTCCTATCACATGTCCATTATTGTTTCTATAACTCTTGGTTGAAAGTTTTAAATAAATAACCACTAGTTAATATTGTAAAAAAAAATACTCTAAGCATATAATATTAGACAATTCTGTTCCACGTCTGCCATTCTACATGTTAACTATTATAGCGATGTTTCATTAATAATGTTTAAATGCATATGTATTCATACAAATGCATTTTTACCTCTTGAACATCTGCAGAACACGTTGTAGGACCAAATTAAACATCGCTTCAACATCTTTAGAATTCATCAGTTTACTGCAAGCCCCTGACAAGCTTCCAAATCCTTTTATTGCCAGGCTGAGTTCTTGGGAAGATGTTTCTGCATTTACAATAGCATCTTTATAATACTTCACGAAATACTGTTAACAATATCAAACTTATTTAATTATTTTGAATTAAATTACTGGACTTTTACTGAGTAAGGAGGTACAGAAGTTCATTTGATTGTAAACAATGGTCTACAGTTATGCTCTGATTTTAACTTAACCCAATTCAGATTAAATTATTCCTACCAAATGATATTTAAATGATGAAAAAAATATTTTTCAACATTTATTTTTCATATTTATGGACGTAGTTTTATTAATTATTAACTATAAGAAGCCCTTAGTCTCAGAAGATGCTGGAAAATGAATAGATGTGTCTTCATAGTGTAAACTTTATGTTTAAACCGTCTGTGGTCAAGTTTACCTCTTATGCTGGGCAAAACTTACAC
Organism: Prosapia bicincta; assembly: GCA_036971475.1. NCBI lineage: Eukaryota > Metazoa > Arthropoda > Insecta > Hemiptera > Cercopidae > Prosapia > Prosapia bicincta. The sequence continues at coordinate 111,882,913 of JBAIZL010000003.1, read as the reverse complement.
CACAGCTGGTATGATGGCAAAGTTGAACCATCTAGTAACATGTATTTTACAAATATGCAAGTTCTAAATAAACATGTAATATACACAAAAGTTTTTAAAGTGAATTTATTGTTAGGTCAACAAACAAAAATTTTATTTTAGTTACTTTTTATTAAATAATTACAACTGATATAAATAAAATAGCATAACCTATATGTTAATACATATACTCTATCACATAACCTATAACATGAAATCAGTTATTTTATTAAATCGTATGTTATAAATTATTTTAAGCCAAATGGAACGAAATAACTATGCTGCCTGCATACCTTGCCCCTTTTGTAAAAAGTTTTTCTTCCATATAAAACTAAAATTAATTAATTACATTTAATTAGTACATTATTATTTGAGAAAACTGTATTATCATCAAGTGTCATTTACTATAAGTTTTAGAAAAATCTATTTGAACTTGAGTGGATAGATAAAAAGTATTTTTTTAATGATAAACAATCATTCCACTATTAAATGCAATAATTTTTACCTTGTAATGAGGCACGTTTCGGTCACTTGATCATTGTTGAGTCTCGAATGATTCACAATGCCACATAAGTATATATATATATATATATATTTATAGGTTAGTTTTGGTTGGTAAAGATTATTTAGATTTTTGGGACTAGGAGACTGACAGACTTACCTTGGTAATAGTCCACTCTGTAGTCTTGAAATAGAAACACATAAAAGCACTTAACCAATGATATATTTCAACCACACAGTGGTCTTTGTCAATCAAAGAGAAAACACAAAAAGAAATATGAGAATGAAATAAAATAAATATAAGTTGTAATCACAGATTGTGTAGAAATCAGATGTCACAGATGCACAGATTAAAGTTATATGTATTGTTTCCATGAGCATATGAGTGATTATATTTTATATAAGTCTGTCAGGGGGAAAGAGATTGGAGATGTCTGATGAGGCTATTAGGAAAAAAGTGAATGGATTTATCTGATGTTGAGGTTAGGGGATTCTCTGGTATACATATATATATATATATATATATATATATATATATATATATATGAAGTTAATATATTACTATTGTAAGTTACAATAGTAATATTACTACTTACAATAGTAATATATTAACTTCATAAAGTCAGTGCAACGGAAAAACAATGGATAATGTAAAATAGCAAGATTATATATATATATATATCCCTTACACTTCATTGTACTTAAACAACAATCTTACTTGTGTTGTGCCCTTACAGGTAATAGGTATGTTCCTGTACAACACTTGGTATACATGCGAGTTGACTTTTAAGAACTTTAATTGCCTGTCCTCATTTTCAAGCATCTTCTGAGACTAAGGGCTTCTTGTAGGGGGCCAGGTGTGTGGGATTTCCATTGTCACATGGTATACCAGAACAGTTCTGTGACAATGGAAATCCCACACCCGGCAACTAGAAGAAACCCTTAGTCTCAAACAATGCTTGAAAATTAAAAGTTCTCAAAAGACGACTCATATATATACCAAGTGTAAGTCTTGTTTAAGTACAATAAAGTATAAGTAATAAGGGAATACAAGTAAAGTGTAGCAAAGTTTTCTATAAATATATATATATATATATATATATATATATATATATATATATATATATATATATATATAAGGAGAGTTTGAACTAATAGAAGGAATTGAAAAAGAGGCAGTGTGTCTTCAACATATATATATATATATAATGTTTCTTCCATATATCTATAATAAGACAGACTAAGACAGAGATTTTAAATATTTTTCATTGGAACTCACTGACATACTGAATTTACCCATCAATAGTTCCAACTAAATTGTATCCATACATATTCCTAAATTATTACTTTAAAAAAAAAACACTATACAATTTTTATTAAAGTATTGTTAAAATTACAAGAATATAGGTGGTGATTTTACCAAAAGCAATTTTTTAATAAATCAATATATTCTCTTTTTAAACTTCTTTAAAATTCACTTAAACAATAGTTTATAACTGTCCAAGCTTTATAAATTTGTTAAAACTTACTGAGACAGAACGTTTTAACAAAATTACTAAATAAAAAGTTCGGATAGTCATAAACTATTGTTTAAAAACAAAGTTCAGTTGTACCTGAAATGCCTCTATATTTTCACCCTTTGAAGATTGTGACAGGTGTTGTGTCACTTCTTTTTGGAACCTTGATAAAACAGCTTCGCCAGCTTTTCTATCTTCTCCTTGGGTCTCCAGCCATTCCTTCAGGGTTATGTGCCACCATTTGTATTTCAAAAACATTTCATCCCAAAACAGTGACATATGGTTAGTAAGCAGACTTAAAGCAGCTAAAACACCCAAAAGTTAAACATTATTAAGCAAATCTTTTGAAAAAACGAGAAACATATTTTTAAATACAATGAAATCTAGATAACTATCAGCTTTGTTAAAGCAGAATGAGATTAATTTATTCATGTGTTAAAATTATTAAAAGATCACATACAAAATTAAATAATTGTATAAAATTTTATTCTTAGAACCAATTTATATCATTTCTGCTATAAAAATATATTAATGTTTTTAGTGTCACAGTTATCTGTCATTCCTAGCACTGTCCCATTAACTTTTGTAAAACCCACACCATTCTTAACTTTCTTTAAACTATATTACAGTTAATGTGACCATACAATAAAAGGTGTCAGCTTTTATTCCAGTGACACTTAATATACGAGGTCTGTTCAAAAAACACGCGGACTGTTTGAATTTAGTGGCTCAAGTTAGTTTCAGGAGAATCCGCTTGGTGTCTCCTTAAAAGTACTCTCCTCCCCAACACACACACTTATCCCAACGGTGTTTCCACTTGTTAAAACAGTCCTTGTATACTTCTTTTGTGATTGCGTTCAGCTCCTTCGTCGCATTTGTCTTAATCTCCGAAATCGTTTCAAATCATCTTCCTTTGAGGGGTTTTTTGAGTTTTGGGAATAAGAAAAAGTCACAAGGAGCAAAGTCAGGTGAGTAGAGGGGGGGTGGGAAAGAACAGTGATCGAGTGTTTGGCCAAAAACTCACAAGTTTTGAGTGCTGAGTGAGCTGGAGCGTTGTCGTGATGGAAAAACCAGTTATCACGTCTCTACAGTTCTGGCCTTTTGCGTCAGACGGCGTCCCTCAGACGTTTCAGTACTTCAATGTAGGTAATCTGATTGACTGTAGAGCCTTCAGGGAGGTATTCATAGTGAACAACACCCTTAGCATCAAAAAAAACTGTCAGCATCACCTTCACATTCGACCGAACTTGGCGAGCTTTTTTGGGTCTTGGGGACGTTTGACTCACCCATTGGGATGATTGGACCTTCGTTTCAATGTCGTAACCATACACCCATGATTCATCACCGGTTATAGTTCTTGACAAAAAGTTCTCATCTTCATTTGAACGATCAAGCAGTTCCCGACAAACCTGGACGCGATTGGCTTTTGGATTGTCGGTCATCAGGCGTGGCACAAATTTCGCAGTGCATCTTCGGGCACTTCGTCCATATTGGGCGTGGCTTCATTCCTCTATATATAGGAGCCGAGCTATCTGCGCTCTTCACTCGCTCTTCTACTGTTGTTGGGTTCACCTCGTCAATGCTGGATGAGATTCTAGCGAAACGTCGGAACTGCGAATTTATGGACTGCAGAATGAACGGATGTACTCCAGATAGTAACATTTCATCATATTTTTCCATCCGTGAAGGAATATGTATCAGCATATATATATATATATATATATATGTATATATATATATATATATATATATATATATATATATATATATATATATATATATATATATATATATGGAGAGTGTAAACTGATAAAATAATTGTTTGAATTATGTACTCCACTACGTTCGTTGAAACTTAATTAATCACTTTTTCACATTAGTTTATCTCAACACACTAGAACAATATGAAATTTACAAACATACAAAAACACAAAGTACAAACATATTAAATGAACAAACCCAATACAAATTACACATACTCTTTGATACTATTGAAAACCTGCCTTAAAACCATTACTGCTCAATCTAAACACTCCAAGAAGAAAATGATGAAGATCGCCACAAAACATTCTGTTTCAGTAAGTTTTTATAAATTTTAGGGATGGGCCGATTCCTAAAATTTTCGATTCCGATTCCGATTCCGATTCTAAAATTTTCCATTCGATTCTCGATTCTTTACTCGATTCTCGATTCTCGATTCTTTCAAGTTATATTAGCTTACATTCTAGTTCTCTAATAATTAATTTAGTTAACATCTTGGTCATATGGCAAAACCTTTTAAAAGTTCTGTTTTAATGTAACAGGCTACACAAAACCTTCAACCTTGATTTATCAATAGGAATTTTTAAAAGCATAAAAACATATCAGATAAAAGTAATGACTTATTTTAAAGTTAACAATGTGAACTTTACTTAATTTATGTTTGAAAAAATACCTAAGCCTATTTACATTGTCTCTCAAAACAAAACAAAAATTAAAAAAAAACAAACAACATAAAAAGTAAAAAATTAATACAAATAGGATAGTTTTTAAAATTTAAAAGTCTGGCAGGTAATGTACATTTCTGTTCAAAAACACAAGCATTTGAACACGTTGTGGGTCAAGCTAGTTTCATCGCTAGTCACATATAGCTCCTGAAGTTGAGAAAGGTTTTTCAGTAAACACTGTCGCGAGTGGACAGACAGGTATTTTATTGCCATAGCATTTAAATGAGGGTATTTGGCACTTTGTACTGCCAAATACTTTCCAACATCACAATCTGGACTGGCTAATGGTTCCCCCAGATAATTGTTTACTTCTTCTTCTACTGTCAATTCCCCTGGGGTACCTTCTTCCTCAACATTCTGGATTAGTGGGGCATACCTTCTCCACATCTGGTGGGACCTTTTTTCTGCAGGTGTCTGGAACAAGTGCAACTGATTCAGGCCTATTTTGTATTTATTCCTCAATCCCAGTTGATTTTTAACCGACTATCACTTATAGGTCCTGTGTCTGAGGATAAAGTTTCTTCAAGTATAGATCTTTTTTGTCGATAAATTTGGGCAAAATGAATGTTGTTTAATTGCTTTTTCATATTTGATATATTATGTGGTTTTCCACCGTCAGTTTCTGTTAACTGTCATCGAATTGACGCGACGGCCAGTAGCCTGAACCGAATACCGTCTATAATATAATTTATTGAGGTTAAGTTTCGGAGGAATAATACGGTGTTTCTGTTATCCGTCTATTCGCTCAACCATCATGGCCACGGTTAATCGAGTTTTTACTGTACTTTTTTTGTGTTTTGTTCTGACATCTATAAATCAGTGGCAGTAAGACACGTGGGAGAGAGAGAGAGAGAGAGAGAGAGAGTATCGAACCCGCTCTAGTGAGAGAGAGAGAGAGAGGACCGCTGTCAAACGACCAGAAATGGTTACGATCTTGATTGCTGTTGCTTCATAAATAATAATATTTTCGTTTACTTTAATCATTTAATTCATTGATATCAACCAATACATAAATAAGATATAGTTGGTAATTAATTATTTTTCTAATAAATTACTCCACACACATATTTTAATAGTTAACAAAATAGGAATCGGAATCGACACTTTTATGATGAAGAATCGAGTATCGACGATTCCTCGATACCACCTAGAATCGACGATTCCTGGAATCGAGAATCGGAATCGGCCCATCCCTAATAAATTTACAAAATTTAAAATTCAGGCAGTCATAAACTAATGTAAAAGTGATTAATAATATATTAAATTGAAAGATTATATAACACAATTTAATTTAATGGTATTTATCATGATTAATGAGCAATTTAAAAAAATCGTTACTCAAGCAACTAATGCCTAGTCACTTGACATTTGCTGGATATATGATTAAACAGATACATGTTATTGTTAGATTTGAATATCAAAGCAGGTTCATAATGATTTCGTACTGAAAACATATACAGTGGAACCCCTCAAATCCAAACTAATTGGTGCTATAGCCTGTTCGGATTTGGAAAAGTTCGGATTTGCCGAATACGTTCGGATTTCCGATTTGCTTTGTATTTTGCATTTGACATAAGTGCGTTTTTTTATTCATGAACAATATTAGAGCATTCATTACATATTTCTGTATAAAAAAATGAACAGTTTTGCAGTGCTACAAGTGAAAAATGTCTGGAACAACGCTATCACACGAAAGTTTCTGTGTATGAAAAAATTGACGAGGCTGTTTTTTTTTTTGTTTACACAAGAGAGGCAGAAAAAAGTTCCTATTAATGGTGCATTAATACAAGAAAAGGCATTACAGTTAAACAAATTATTAATGTGTGATTTGGAATTTACTGCTAGCAATAGAATGTTGGATAGATGGAAGAGAAGGAGCGGGATTAGACAACTAATGGTAAGCGGGAGCAAGTTATCAACCCATAATCTTGCTGCAAAAGAATATTTAGACGAATTCACAGATTTGATTTCGTCTGAAAATTATTCACCCCAGAAAGTGTATAATGCGGACGAGACAGGATTGAATTTTAAACTCTTCCCCCTAAAAGTCTTGCTTGTAAAGAGGAATCTTCTGCAGCAGGCTTTTAAATGAGCAAACAGCGTCTCACAGTTTTAGCCTGTAGTAATGCCGTGGGAACAAATTAGCTACCATTAATGGTGATCGGAAAAATCGCCAAGCCACGAGCCCTTAAAAATATGAACTTGAATGCTCTCCCTGTTCATTACAGAAATTAGTGTAAGGCGTGGATTACTGGTAATATTTTCAAGGAGTGTTTCAAAAATAAATTTGTTCCTTCAGTAACAAAATTTATTGAAAAAAATGGACTGCCACCAAAATTCTATGTTAATGAAGTGATACAGTAGTACAGTGCCATATAATACATTATCATATTTTTACTGTGTTAATTCCAATATATTACGCATCTCAGTCCTGTTTTACATAACTAGCAAACTCTCAGTACAAAATTGCTTTAATTGTAGATACTTTTTTTTAAATTTGGTTTTCATAAAATCATGTTTGGATTTCCCGTAGTTCGGATTTCTGGGGTCCGGATTTGAGGGGTTCCACTGTATAATTTTGTATAAACTATTTTTTTAAATAAAGAAATTTGGTGACAAACCTCTATGTGCCACCTTACGAGTATTCTCAGGGTTATAAATACACAGTTTAGTGATGCATTCATAAATTATAGGCATGTAATTATTAGTCTGACTTCTGGAGCTGCTAATATCAGCCAAATCATTCTCTAAGTCACCAGTGAAGTTTACCAATAGTCCATTCAATCCATTTATGCAACCAGTCAATAAGGCCAGCTTTACATTTTCTTTACTTTCATTAGTCTAAAAAAGTAAAGTTAAAACAAAAAATTAAATTTTTAAATATATATATATATATTTAAACTGAACTAGTTACAACAGCAATATAAATCTAAAATTAACCAGGTATAGTCTGTACCAATTTTTCAAACTGATAGCTCCAACTTGTAGTGAGCTAAAGTACAACTTAAAATAATTAAAAACTTTTGCAGGGTGCGTAAGATTTGAACTTGGCTTAAGTCAATAAAAAAACTGACTCACACTTGTAATAAATACACCTAATTAAAGTTATTGTTATCAGTAAAAAGAACTATATTTTACAATTAGTTTTAATTTTTAATAATTTTTTAACTTTATAATGTTTAATTTTATGTATAATTTTATTTACATATGCAAGCTATAGAGGCTTAGCTTCGTAAAAAGAACGATTGTTTCGAAATGCAACAGCAAGTAAGCTCTTAAGTATTCACTTAGCTACAAATTATTTAATTATACCTAGGCTGTCCAAAAATTAAAAAACTGTTTTCATTTTAAGAAGCAGGAAAATTTTATTTTAACAAAAAAAATACATGGAGTTGTAAGTACATATAAACACTATTTTCCAACGTAGTCCCCGTCAACATCTATGCACTTGCTTAGCTGGGGTATGAGCTTCTTAATGCCTTGGTCGTAGAAGTCTCCCGCCTGTGACCGCAACCATTTCTCCACCTCTTCCTGGACTTCTTCATCAGTCTCGAAGCATTTTCCAGATAAATGTTGCTTCAGGTAAAGGAAAAGGATGGAAATCGCTTGGTGCCAGATCAGGGCTGTAAGCAAATTCCTACTGCCCAGATAGCTTGCCTTAGCAACTGGGCGGGTCCACGGGTGGCGGAGAGTGGAACAGCCTACAGATATATAGGTTACTTGTGAATAAGGATTCCGGAAGGTTTATGAATAAGCAGGCCCGGACCAAGGCAATGGTTCAAAGGTGAGGAATTATCCCTCCTCGTCAGTCAACCGGTTGGGTGTGGTAGAAATAACTGCTGTCAAACATTAACTGTGGTCAAAGAACCTGTTTTGGAGATGGGCAGTGACCACCTTACTCGGACGTTTGCACCTGACCAGGCCAACCAACTATGAAGGAATGGTCAGGGTCAGTAACATCGGGAGCTCAGGTCTGGTACACAGATGGCTCCAAGATGGACTTCGGCACTGTATTGTAAAAACCCAAGGGTAAAACTAGTTTTTTTCTTGGGGAGGCATACCTCTGTCTTTCAGGCCGAAATATATGCTATAAATGCCTGTCTGGGAGAGATAGCGAGAAGGGGAATACACAGGACCCATATTGCTATTTTCTCTGACAGTCAGGCAGCAATTAAGGCACTAAACGGACATGTGGTCACCTCGGCCATAGTCAGGGAGTGCCTAAATAACCTAGAAGCCCTGGCAAGGCACAATCAAATCAAGATAGGTCGGGTGCCAGGGCATAGGGGAATATTTGGAAATGAAGCCGCAGATGCACTGGCCTGAGAGGGGTCTTCAACTCCCCTAATTGGACTGGAGCTGGCGGTAGGTATTTCCAAATCCATGGTCAAGATTGCAGTGCGAAGGTGGATGGCTGAAAGACACTGTGAGCACTGGGTCAGGGCTGAAGGAATGAGTCACAGTAAGCTAACCCTTAGGAAACCTTCCTTGGGGCTGCAGGACAGTCTCATCTATCTGTCTAGGCAGGAATTGACTAGATCTTTGACTAGATCAGGGAGGTAAGTACAATATACCTAAGGTAGCAGTGCTTCGGGCAATTTAAATCCGCTCCCAAGTTAATAAAAAAAAAAATTCTTACTGAGGTTACAACAACAAATATTTTAGAGCACTATTTATGATATTATGTGGAATCCATACTAATAGTTTAAGGTTGTACAATTTAAGTTTGGATGACAACCAGATGGGGGAAAAATTTCATATGGATCTTTGTGAAATATAATTCTAGGTATTGGAAAGTCGGCTGTGCCAAGGCGTGCCAGACTTCAAACATGAAGATTCTTAGTTGAAATCCGGCTGAACCCCACAAATTTTATAATTTAATTATTGAATAAATATTTGAAAAAAGTGTATTAACATCAATTGTCCTCCAGTATAGGTTAAAAAAAAATGTATTTGAACTTGATTGGATGAATAAAAACCTATTTTTTAACGATTGAAAATTTGTACAAGATATATATCATGAGAGTGTGAGCCAATAGAAGGAATTGAAAAAAAACTGTAGTGAGATAAGTAATATGAACTCTAGCTGGTTTCACAGATCTATTCAAGCTCAAATAGCAAAGCACGTGTTTGGCAGGTTGCCAATTGCCTACAGCTGAAAAGAACATGCAACAACTACTGGCATTAATTTCATATCCTTAGTCTGTAATGTCTTTGAAATGTTTTAGAACAGAGAGAAAGTTACTATGCAGCCACCCGTCTCACACTATAACCATGCATTTAGATAGAGGTTTAAACAGGTGCAAGGAACTACCACTAGATAATTCTGACTACGTTTGATGTTATTCTTACCATATGTTTTATTAAATCATTTTAAAATTAGAGCTTAGAATAAAATTAACTTAACTATGTAAAAATAATCTACTAATCGATTTTAAAAAATAAGAACAATTTGTTTGAAATTGTGTTTCATTTGTGTAAGCAGAATGTATAAATCCCCTGCATATTTGTATTTAACAATTATTGTTTCAGAGTTAATAAAGCCAGTAATTATAAATAAAACCTCTTAAATCACAAAAAATTTTTATTTATGCCCTGTTGTACATTTCGATTGCAAATCAATCATCTTCAAAAAAAATTACTACAAGACTACCTCTTGTTATATAAGAGGTACGCTTGTACTCTTGTACTATAAGAGGAAATCTTGTAGTAATTTCCTGTGAAGATGAGTGTTTTGCAATCAAAATGTACATAGTACATAAATAAAATGTTTTTGTGGTTTAAGAGGTTTTATTTTTTCATAAAAAAAAATTACACCACAGTTGCTCCAAGCTATTACTAATAAAGCCAGATAAATGAAAAACTTTCCTTTCTTCTCACTTTAGCCCTTTGATTAGCATTAACGTATCAGTAAGTGAGATCACGCAACGGCCAGCAGGAGCATTCCCGTATATGTATGTTCTACCATTTCTCTCAGATTAGCATTGCCATACATTTACGATTTGTTTTCCTGTGCAGTAAATTATACACAGATTACATAGTCATCATTCTTTTGTATCCAAAATCTATGGGTTTTCTCGCATATTTACAGATAATATCTAAGTTTATGCAGTATTTTAAAATGAATAGGCAATTGAATAATGCAGAAATTCTTTTTTGTCCAAAGTCTATGATTTTTCTTACATGTTTACAGATCGTTTTAAAGTTTGTGCAGTATTTTACAATAAACAGGTATTTTACAAAACAAAAGATACTTTTTAACAAAGAATTTGTCAGTAAAAAAAAAAAATATTAACAAATATTACTATAATTTTTAAAAAATAGAGAAAAATAAGGAAAAAATTATAAAAAAGTGTAAAAACCTTTCAAACATATATTGCTCACAGGGGCCATATCAGGGTAGGTACATGTTGCTCCCAGGTGCCATATCAGGGTAGGTACATGTTGCTCCCAGGGGCCATATCAGGGCAAGCACATCTTGCTCCCAGGGGCCATATCAGGGCAAGCACATCTTGCTCCCAGGGGCCATATCAGGGTAGGTACATGTTGCTCCCACGGGCCATATCAGGGTAGGTACATGTTGCTCCCAGGCGCCATATCAGGGTAGGTACATGTTGCTCCCAGGGGCCATATCAGGGCAAGCACATCTTGCTCCCAGGGGCCATATCAGGGCAAGCACATCTTGCTCCCAGGGGCCATATCAGGGCAAGCACATCTTGCTCCCAGGGGCCATATCAGGGCAAGCACATCTTGCTCCCAGGGGCCATATCAGGGCAAGCACATCTTGCTCCCAGGGGCCATATCAGGGCAAGCACATCTTGCTCCCAGGGGCCATATCAGGGCAAGCACATCTTGCTCCCAGGGGCCATATCAGGGCAAGCACATCTTGCTCCCAGGAGCCATATCAGGGCAAGCACCTCTTGCTCCCAGGGGCCATATCAGGCAAGCACATCTTGCTCCCAGGGGCCATATCAGGGTAAGTACATGTTGCTAATCAAAGGGCTAAGCACATAATTGGATGAATGTATGAGTAAAATCTCCTAGTGTTCACAAATACCTTTACATAGTTCTGAATAGTATTTGTTTGAAGTACTTATAATAACAATAATAATGAATATTTATTTAATAAGTAGGTATAACATTTTTTTGTTCTTAAACAAAATATTGTAATGAAATTTCGTGTTTATTCATGCAATAATATTTAGAAAAAATCATCTATACTCTATTTAAAATTTGTGGGTCTCTTGATTGTATTTTTAGCCTTGTACTTAAAACTTCAAAGCTTTTGACAACACAAAGTTTTTGCATTCCTATTTATTAAAATCTATCACAGTAATAACAACTTTACATCTGAAATGTTTCCATTAGTAAAATACAAAATATATCAGTTAATTATTGACAGTGAATTACTTCAGTTAAAATAACTTGTTTAGCGAATTCTCTGATAATCATTATAAAGCAGAAAATGCAGTGCGAAAGAACACTATTCTGTCCTGTGATCTAGAAGGTTATTTCAAAATAAAAACTTTTCAAATGTTCCAATACCGTAAAATCTAAAGTTATACACAGAAAAAAAATATGTATGAAAAACGAATATGAGACAGCCAACCAGCAATCACAGAAACTGAATGTGTTTCCTACAAAACAAGTCATATAAACAAATTTGTTTAAGCAAATTCCTACTGAGGTCAAGAAAGAAAATTTTCATCATTGTTTGCTTATTTCCACTTTGTTTATTTTATTATTTTCATTCATTTTTAACCCTAAAGCTTTATTTATGATATTTTGTGGTGACCATGGCAACAGCTTATGGTTGTATAATGGAGGTTTTGACGACAACCAAATGGGGGGAAAACAATTCATATACGTCTTTGAGAAATTCATTTCTTGGTATTGTAAAGTTGGCACTGTGCCAAAGCGCCCTAGACTTTGAACAGGAAGATTCGCAGTTCAATTTCGGATAGACTCTCAAATTTTTATAATTTAATTATTGAATAAATATTTGAAAAAACTATTAACATCAATTGTCATTCAATATAGGTTAAGAGAAATGTATTTGCACTTGATTGGATGAATAAAAATGTATTTTATTAAGGATTGAAATTTTGTACAAGATATATATCAAGAGAGTGTGAGCTAATAGAAGGAACATAAAAACATTAAAGAAAAGAATTTGCTGAATCATTGGAGACTGTTACAATTTGTCACTTCATATTTGTATTTTAACCTTAGACAAAGCTGCAATAAAATATCTCAAACATAATTTTATTTTCAGGATAAATTCAAATATTTTGTTGTTTAGTAAAATTTTTACCTGGTTATAATTTATTAGAAAATTAGAAAACTATACCTGATTTTTCAGTTTCTGAACAATATTATTCAGAAGTTGCGCAGCCTTTGGGCTTACAGCTGTTTCATAACTTTTACCAAGAACACCCCACAGTTCGTAAATTTTCTGTAACACTATTTCATAAGAATAAATTATTAAAGACAACTACAAATAAATTTGTATAAGTATATTTTATTATTATCACTCATATAGTTCAATTAAAATTCCAAAGACAGTACAGCAGCATAGGAAGGGCTGGACAGTTTGTCACAACCTTCATATATTCAGGCGACAAGTAGAGTTTCCATGACAACCAGAGTTAACAAATTCCTCATACTCTAAGTTCCAATTTAAATTTGATAATACCATTTACTTCTTCAGGCATAAAGTAAACACTATAAGTTGATTTCTAGCAACCATACACAATTATATATTTTTTTTATTGCTTCGTTATTGAAAATAAATGTATATTACTAAAAACACCTGTAAATATTTTACGACTTGCCTATAGTAACACTTACTTATATTTGTTGAAGAACGCCCATTTTTGTTTCAACAATACATTGTTTCATTGGCCCATTGGTTCATTGTTGTTTCAAGAGATCTATCCCATTGTCTACTCAGACGGTAACAGATCTCAAGGTTTTTGTAGGTTAGGGTGGGGGTGGGATATTATGGTAAGAGTGGGGGTGTATTTTGGTGAGTATTAGAAGTTATGATGTCAAAAAGTGTGTGTGTTGTAATTGGGTGTTGAGTATGTGTGTAGGGTGTAGTTTAAAATGTTTGTATATTTTGTATTATTCAGTTGTTTATCGTTGATTTTTTTTTTTTGTATTGTTTATGAGAATTTGTAGTTTGGATGTTATGTTTGTGTAGTCATGGTTTGTGGTTATGAGATGTTCGTTAAAGTCTGATTGAGTGTTTTTGTTTGTTAGTGCGCTTATGTGTTCTTTGTAGCATGTGTAAAATGATCTCCCTGCCTGGCCTATGTAAAAACTGGGGCACAAACTGTAAGTTAGTTTGTAACATTTCAAACTACACCCAATTACATTATAGCTCACACACACTGTTCGACATCATAACTCCTAATACTCATCAAAATACACCCACACCCCCATCATAATAGCCCCTCCTTTCCTAACACCCTAACCTACAAAAACCTTGAGATCAGTTATGGTCTGAGTTGACCCATATCTGAGTTGGGACACATATCCAAAAACAGCCATCCTCAACAAATATAAGTAACTGCTACTAAAGGTAAGTTGTAAAATATTTACAAGTGTTTTAGTGAAAACTAGTAGCTCACGTGAAGATGCAATCAACAAAAATGTATATTATTAATTATATATTGGTTTAGTAAGAATTATAAGTATTAATTCATAAACATAACAATGAAAATCAGGGAAGAGTACAATACATAAAAATAGTATTCAGATGAAAACTTTGTGTACCATAACATACACAAGCTTCAAATACTGTAGATTCCGAATAATCAGACCCTCGAGATCAGCATGATTTGGTCCAAATAAATGGCAAACCGCAATTAATAAACAGTGCTGAATTACACTGTAGGAATTACATGCGGCCCTCCCCACTTGGTTTTTCAAATTTTAATTACTTTGGATAGCTTATCTCATTCTTATAGGTTAGAATACAAATAGGTTGCTCAATAGCTAGCCATTACACTAGCCAAACCAATAAACGCCTAATAACAAATTACAAGCATGATATAAGTAAAAAGTAGTGTCTACAATGTGCATGCAGGCAAATTCACCCCTACGAAAATTTATTTATTTTAGTAAAATTTTGTTTATTTTTAAATGAACATGTTTTATTTCAACACTTCAAAACATTAATAAAGAAATTTGTCTGAGTCAGGTTAGAAAATTGTCAAATTTGTTATCAGAAACTCAGTAGCCTATTTTATAAAAATTACTTTTAAAATCCATTACTAGCTGTTAGTTGAAGCCACCTTCTGTACTGTATTAAAATCAGTTGCATTACCCATCTAAAATTAGGAAATATAATAAAATGCATGGTTATTTTATATTTGTGGCCTTTACAGTCATGCTAGATTGAACATGAGGCCCTCAGGTACAAAAAGGCTGCCGGACTTTGCTGTAGGTAGTTAAGGTAGGTATATCTCGAAAATACATTCTCTGTTTCAACTACAATGTTTAACATTTAATAATTGAAACCCTTGTGAATGTAAATCAATCGAGGTGATACCCATACAAAGTATCAATCAAGTCTGGCAGTTTCAAGATAAATCCATATAACAATAATGAAACCATGAAATGTTCGTGTATAGTCACCTTTTGAGTCACTATAGAAGGTTTGGCAACTAACAACTGCAGTCTCAGTTCACTAACAATATTCTTTTCATTATATTGAAACATTTAGCACATAGTCAACTTGAAATTTTCTCGATAATCGACTTGAAATTTTCTCGATAATCGACTTGTGTGTTTATTTAGATAGAATAAAATACACACCTATTGGTTCCGAAAAAAAGAATGGACCAAACAAGCGGCTTTTTAGACTAAAAGCCCGTGTAATTTTATATGTACAATTTGCATGTTCTTGCTTTTAAATGTTGGTCCAATTAAGGGGCTGGTTTGATATCCCAAAATATTTATTAATCACTTAAACAATAGTTTATGACTATCCGAAATAAAAATATTTACTTAAATTTAAACCTGTAGTTACTGTTGTAGGTAGAAGAAATTTCACTTCAATGAATTTTTCAGAATGAAAGGCTAAGCCTTTTAGATACAATTGTCATTTAGAGCCACAAACCAAATACAGCAGGCATATATAGGGTTTATTTCAAATATTTACTGTGTCAAATCGACTTCTACGTAATTGTTGAAGACAAGCTGCCAAGATGTGCTTACCAATGGAAAATTTGGGTGATGCAGTACGTTCAACAGGTCTAGCTGATTTACAGTAAATCACAAATAACTTATAACAAATACTTTGTACTGTACATTTGGAGCCTTTTACTGGAACAACTTTTACAGTACAGAAGGTGACTTTAACTAAAGGCTAACAATGGATTTTAAAAGTAATTTTAATAAAATAGGCTACTTACTTCCTGATTATAAATCTGAAAATTGTCTAACTAAACTCAAACAAATTCCTTTATTAATTTTTTGAAGTGCTAAAATAATGAAATAAAACACGATCATCTAAATATTAACAAAATTTTACTAACATAAAACAAGAACGTAGTAGCATAATTGTTATTTTAAGTAGGGGTGAACTTGCCTTCGTGCACATCATAGATACTTCTTTTGACTTATATCGCACCTGTAATTTATTATTAGGCGTTTATTGTTGTGGATAGTATAATGGCTCTAGCTATTGAGCGACCTATTTGTATTATGAGCCGCAAGGGTAAGCTATCCGGACTGCTCAAAATTCAAAAGACTAGCGTTAGTTATACTAGTGTAAGAGAAGAGAGCCGCACAAAATCATTTTGCAGGCCACATGGGGCCCGGGTGCCGTGGGTTACCAACCCCTGCCCTAGAGGGTAATTGTAGATTAATGAAGTAGACATATCTTGCGCTACACTCCTTCCAACTTGTTTGACCTCAATCGATTGCTAATTGTATTTGGGACTGATAGCTAATCCGTGTTGTGAGATTATATATTATATTGATATGGAAAATCTGTTTCATGCTGGAATAGCCCCAAGTGATGAAGAGTCTCGCATGCCTATTGTTCCAAGTATTGAAGCAGACAGGATGCAAGAAGGATTATGAATAATATACAGGATTAAACACTCTCCTGCTGTGAATTATCCAATGGATGCAAGCATTCTGCTACCCACATTTTAACTAACTAAAAATATTTACGAGTGAAAAAATTCCCTTCAATATGAAGAAACTAAACTCATATACCATAAAATGTATTTAGGACGGCATACTTTAAGTAAACTACAACAGCAATATATGGTAAATATGAATTTTGGGATAGCCACATGAACATACAAGTATGCATCTGTCATTTATGAGAGCTTTTAGTCTTCTTCCATAGTATATGATCTCATCAGCTAGTCTGTGAGTTCCCAGGTAGGTTCATAATCGCAATCTTGAACCAACAAGGAAAACACTCTTAGTTGGAGCAGTCAGGTTCTCAAGCTCAATTGCTGCAGCATATATGGTGGCTATCTCACTATCGTAATTTCTAAGGTGGGTCCCGACAGCAAAACATCCTTCAAAATATGTCAAGTACTATTCTGTCATTCTGTTGCAGGGTATTTTTCACTGATAGCTTGAAGGGCTGGACTTTTAAGATCCTGATCCGATGATGCATGCTTTAGCAAGTGAGGGTATGTCAGGAGGAGCGATTCCTCAAGGGAAATCTTGGAAGCAGTCCTGATAAGCAGTAGATGGACTCAGTTTTCTGGGAGTGACTCCAAACTTTTTATAAATGTCCTGTTAGGGGGACAAAGGGTGTTTGCTGAGTTTTGAGTCTATCTATGCCAAGATAACAATGGGTATATGGTAATCATCCCAACATTTGTTTGTATGTTCAAATCGCTTCCAGAAACATAGGGTTGATGTCACCCTGCATATTTTCAGTGGTTCAGTCTCAGACTGAGCCTCTATTGCAGCGATAGGGGTGGCCTTCAGAGCACCAGTTATCACTCTTAAGGCAGTGTTTTGAGCTGAATCGAGTAAATGTATGGTGCATTTACTGGCTGTGACCATCATTTAGCTACCATATTCTAGAACCTGTCTTATATAACACTTGTAGGTACTTTTTAGAACATCTTGGTTAGCTCCCCAAGTAGTAGCCATTAGTCTCTTGACTAATATTGCTCTTTTTATAGCTTCTCCATGACATATATGTTGATAACCCCCTCCTACTATGGGTTACACAATTGATGGAAGCATTCTGGTACCCACTATTTTAACTAACTAAAAATACTTACTAGTGAAATAATTCCGCTTACTATAAAGAAACTAAACTCACACAAAAAAAATATATCTTAAGTAGCATACTTTTTGCAAATTACAACCCCAATTTATGGTAAAAATGAATTCTGGGTTAGCGACATGAACAATACATAATTTTAAAATCTGCATCTAAAAGTATAAACATCAAGCCAGTGTTCTCAAACTTTCTTTCAGAATGTGCAAAAAGTATCTAAGGAAATATAATGTTAAAATACTTCCATTAACTTGTGTATTTCAATTATTTATTTCAATACTCCTCTCCTACAGTTGCCTGAAGTGTCTCCTACAACAAATCGTAACCAGGAGTTGATTACTAAAACTAAAGATTGGGTTATTTAGAAAAAAAACTTAAAACTTCTGTATTCAACAATACTTATAAGCATTTTATAGTTATTATATACTTTGGGTAACTGTTAGAATAATGACATCCTACTATCTCTATTTATACTTTATGTGTGTAGATATTTGAGAAACAACATTTTGGCTTAATTTTTATGGTTATTGCAAGCATATATTTAAATATACCTATAAAGTCTGCAGTTAGGATAGATTTGGTTTTAAATTTACACATTACCTATATTAAAATATACCTATAAAGTCTCCAGTCAGGATAGATTTGGTTGTAATTTTATACATTACATAAATGGTTAAATGTATAAAATTAGAACCAAATCTATCCTGGCTGGATACTTCAAAGGTATATTTAAATATAGATATACAAACTTCACCTACCCTGGCAAAAACAAAAATAATAGTTATCAATATAACTTCAGGGCATGTTTTTCATTCATAAAGTTTAGATTGCTAATACACCAACTATAGTTGTGCCGTCACTGTATCACTCCGCGGACGATGCACAACTTACTACTCCACACTGAATTTTTTACCCAACTTTAAATTGATAAAAAAATAACTTTCCATGTAAAATTTTAAAAAATTCTTGTGCATATCATCCTAGAATGTGTTTTTGAACAATTTTCTGTTTTAATCTCAAGTGGCCCCAAATTCTCACAGATATATTTTCTTTTACAATAAAATTTTTATTTTTTTTTTTAGAATTTATATTTACCTTTAGACTTTTTTACACTTTAAAGTAGTAATTTCAATTCAATTCTTAACATATTGCCAAATAACAACTGAGAAATTGGAATAAAGGACTGGAAACAGTCATGTTTCCCAGTGGTTCTTTATGTCTCAAGCCTTACAACTCCCAAGATCAGACCTGATGTTACATTTTTTGACATCTACAGGATTCTCGCAAGCTACTTTTCATTTCATCACTAATCAGTAATAAATTGAGGTAATTCCTTTAAACCCATAAACAGAAAGACTATCAGATCTGGAGTTTGTGTTAAAATAAAGTATTTTACCAATTAATTAATCAAACATGTTGATTTCCTTTTCTTAATTTTACGAAAACCGTCATAAACTATACCCTAATAAAATTTACCTGAAGGACTACATTTAGACTCATTGCTTAGTTCTAGGAACAACTTTTCCACAATTTCGTTCTCTTCCTCAATTGTAAAGAATGATTTCTTTAGTAGTTGTTTAACACTGAACAGTTCAATGAGCACACAATAAGCTTTGACTTTAAAACTTGAATTTATTTTTATACCTTGCATGATGGCGACACATACATCCTGTAACATAACGTACATTTATAACACTATTATTCATAATTTAAGTTTTAGCATTTTTTCATAAATAGATCATCCTTATAAACTTAATTTTACACTTACTCGAATAACAACTAAATATGCCCAAAAAATAATCAGAAGTACAGTAGCGCTCCAATCATCCGAACAACTATGTGAATCACTGATTATCCTAATCGTTTTCAGATTTTCAGAAAAATAATTAAGACAGAAAAATACTACAATTTCCAAAATAATGATTCTGTATACATGTGATATTAGCCTTTTCTCTGCGAAGGTAGTGTAGGCACAGTGCACACATTATGTGGATGCTGGGTCACTGTCAGAGTGCAGCTCTGTATAGTTGACTGTCGGCTGTCACCTGGTGGCCCGACTGTCACTATTCAGTGATTAGTCAGTCACTGTGTCTTTAATAGGGACAGGTCTGTTGTTTGGTTTCTGAGTGAGTTTCGTTGATCACCATGACTCCTAACATAAAACAACTTGTCTTATTGTATGGACAAACTTTTATAGATCAAGTACATCAAGGAGATACAGTCAACAGTTGTCTGAGGTAAACAGCGTTAGACAATCAACGATTTAACACATTAAAAGGTACAAACCACCACTTTTAAACTTCGTGTCAGTGCTTGGAAATGAAAATGAAAGTTCTTCAAAAACATAAATGATGGTAGCAAAAAACAAAGAACTAGAAGAGTTTTCAAGCAGTTTTTGCAACAGGGTTCTATGGGTCACCAGATTTCAGGTTTGATTCTTTGTGAAAAATCTAATACCTCAGATTCTCTGTGAAAAATCACATACCTTAGATTCTTTATGAAAAATCTAATACCTTAGATTCTTTGTGAAAAATCTAATACCTCAGATTCATTGTGAAAAATCTAATACCTTAGAGTCTTTGTGAAAAAGCTTACAGAAAAATATAAAACTATAAAAGTAAGTTATTTCTCCCATTTGCAAGTTACTTACAGTAACTTAAAATTCACCTTTTTTTTGAAAAAATCCAATAATCTCAATTTTTGTTCATCTGATTGGCTACAGTCGCAATTGAATCAAAAGTTTGGAGTTCTACTGTATTTTAATTCATACACTGGTACAAGAGCTGATTTCTCATCACAGAAACGAATGGTCAGTCTTCAAATCAGCAAAACTGTTTTAGGAGCAGATTTATAACCAATGAGCTCTTTGAAATATAAATGTTAAAGATTAAAAATTAAAAACCGCCTAACATTGTAATACAATCAAATCTTTTGTCCACAGTGTGATTAGCATTACAATTATTAAGTTTGGGCAATTTCTCTATAAAATTCATCTTTACTACCTGAGCAGTAAGAAATAATACAAGCACTTACTTGACTTATAATGTACGTAATTGACTTAAATTTGTCTGGTCCTTCAAGAAGTAATAACTGTATGCTGGATTCACAAGTCAATGTGAATCTGAGAGATCATGTGGAGTTGAGTGTTGGAGGGAAATGGAGGATTCTAGACTTAGTTCACAGATATGAAGTGAAATTATTAGTATTAAAATTACTATATTGTAAGAAATTGCACATGCCAATTTCAATTTTTAAAATACTATGATGGGATTGAACACTAAAATTTTAGGCTTATGCAATAAATTGACAACCTAAAATGATCTCCATAAGGATTTAATAAACAAGTGAGTTTGTTGTTAAGATGTTTTATTTATTTAAAAAAATACTTTGATGTTTAGAAGTAATTGTTGCATATCTGAATACTTTTGAACTTACTTTCTGATGAATTTCAAAATAATCATTTCATTGAGACAGACCAGACCCACTACAGCCGGCGATCGCTCAAGGTTGCTGGATATCTGGTTTATGAGGATAGAAGGGGATTTGGTTTAAGCTGTTTGTTTACTATATAATGGAATCAGGTGTTAGATTCGTAATGTGTGAGGTCGTTTAAGATGTTGTTTTGTATTGTGTGATGTTTGAATATTTCAAATTTTTCCTGCAGTAGTTTTTTACTATAGTTTAATATGTGGAGAATATTTAAATTAGTGATATCAAGATTCAACAAGCAAATTTATTGTTTTGAGGACAGCTATTTCAAACAGCAAACTGTAAAATTTATCAACTATTGAAACATTAAATCACACATATTGCGATATAAGCTAGAGAAGATTATCTATGTGTTTTAAGGTTATCTTAAAGGATTTTAATGCGATATAACATGATGTTGAAGGTTGCAAGTTTATCCTGATAAAGATAAAATAAATAAAAGACATACAGAATACTCACAAATTAATCATTTATTTACTCATACGAGTTTCAATGACAAAGTCGTCATCATCAGTGAGTGTTGCTACTACAAACTCTAACTTTTAACTAAAGTAACAGTTTGCGTTGTACATTAGAGTTTGTAGTAGCAACACTCACTGATGATGATGACTTTGTCATTGAAACGCATATGAGTAAATAATTGATTAATTTGTGAGTCTTGTGTATGCCTTTCATTTGATTTAACATAACCTCACAAGCTAAGCTCAAAGAATAGTTGTACCTGATAAAGATGATTGGAAGAATAGTCTGATGGTGATGCTGTTAATAGTTTACAGTATATATTCGAAACACATAATTTTTTTGTTTGTATATAAAACTTTTTTCTAAGGCCCTTTAGATTGCACTTCATTATTACATAAATTTAATTGAAAATCAGTAAAAACACTGCAAATACTTTAAAAAGACTTATTTCTTAATTAAAGGGATATTTAATTAGTTGTAACAGATTTTTACTTTGAAAGTATGCAAGCTGTAAAACGTAAGAGGATACAAAATATCCGGAAATGAACCAAATATTTCAGGTTTCTTGAAAAGGTCTGTGTGTGCAATGTCTTAGACGACCCATGAGATGTCAGTGAAATTAAAAGATTCTTATTTAACACGTTCCCTGTTGCCGTATGCGATTGTTGCAGTCATCAAGAGGCTTTAGTAGCCAAAAGACTACCTGAAATATGGATAAAACTCTCAATAAAGTAGTTCAAATTATTAACTACATTAAAACTCAACCTCTGCTGTCTGGATTGTTTCCTTTGTTGTACAAAGAGATGGGCAGTGATCTATGTGCAGCTTCTTATCCATATCGAAGTATGGTGACTCTCGAGGTAGTATATTGAAAAGGTTTTTTGAGCTTAAGGATGAAGTCAGAATCTTCCTTCTTGATACCAACTGTGGAG
The DNA here is from genome assembly GCA_036971475.1 of Prosapia bicincta. Classification (NCBI taxonomy): domain Eukaryota; kingdom Metazoa; phylum Arthropoda; class Insecta; order Hemiptera; family Cercopidae; genus Prosapia; species Prosapia bicincta. The sequence goes on along the minus strand of JBAIZL010000003.1, from coordinate 111,860,238 downwards.
ATTTTCTTAAAGAACATTCTTGGCTTTGCGTAACTGCTTACTTAGCTGATGTGTTTGAACATTTGAATGTTTTGAATCTCAGCTTACAAGGTAACAATATAGATACAGTAGGTTCAAAGTTGAAGACAAAGTTAGTGCCATGGTTTAAAAATGTCAGCTGTGGGCAACAAGGGTCAATAAATGCTCTTTTACAAATTTCCCCATTTTGTAAGAGTTATTGAAGTGTTCTGATGAAAACTTAACAAACCAAATAAAAGAATGCATTATTAAGCATTCAAAGATTAGCAACCACTTTCAAGGAATACTCTCCTGACCAGATCCTAATGAGAGTTGGATTAGAAATCCGTTCCGCTTCCCTGAAATAGAAAATATCCAGAGTTTTTCAGAAGAGAAAGAAGATCAACTTAAGACCAAACCAGAAGTGGTGAATTAAAAAATGTTTTTAATGGCGAGAACATTGTAGAATTTTGGTTGCTGGTACGTAAAGTCTGCAAAGCACTTAACGATAAGGCATTGTAGGTAACACTACCTTATCTAATTACCTAGCAATATGAACAGGCATTATCAACTATGTGTTTCATGAAAAATAAATATAGGAATCGGCTTGATATGCAGCATGAGTTTAGAGTAAAAGAGTCAAGAATGGAACCTAACATTTCTGAAATTATCAAAGGATAGACTCAACTCATCAACACTCCAGAAATTTTTGTTAAGTTGTGAGTTATTGAAACTTCATTGCATAATAATTTTGAACTAATAATATTATGAATATCCTCATTATATTTTTATTCAACGGTATTTCTCTGTTCATCGCATTTAAAACAGACTTGTGATACTTGTTTTACTTCAATAACTCCTAGTTCCAAAAAAAATAATAATAATATAAATAATTTAACTAATTTTGGCTGGACCTACAAACTTTAACATGTTGATAGCCTTACTTTTTATATTGTAAATAAAAATAAGACCCTTCTTGAATGTACTTGTACTAAACATGTGGTAGCATCAAATGTAATTTTCATATGTAAGACCAGTATACGCCTTAAAGTAAGTGGATAGGCAAATCTCAAATAATTTACTAATAACTAATATAACTCAAATTATTTTGCATGTGATCTACAATTGAAGTTAAGGATTTTGAGGGCCTTGGCAATATAGCAACCAATGAGGGTTCCTTGAAAAACGTTTATTGGAAACCACTATACTAGTCTATAAAATGCCCAAAATAATATATTTAGTTCAGAAATAAACGTGTTCTGGTGAAGGTGTCTCAAGAGTTTTAAGAAATATAAGATCTGAGATTAAGAACTAAAGATTAAAAATACATAACAAAAATTACAACGCATTTTATTATTAAGAAAAATTATTGTAAAACATGAAATTTTAAACTACTAACCTTAATATTGCTTGCATACTTTTCCACTTGAAAAATGAAACCTTTTATGAGTTTAAGAATAAGATCTAAACCTTTTTCAGCAGCATAAAACTCTTTAGAAACGTTTTGTATGCAGGTTTCGCAAATGAATTGGAGTAAACTATTGTCATTCCTCAAAAGCAAGTTCAGCGCAAAATCTAAATTAACAGAATGTTAATACAGGAATTTAAAATGTTTAAAAAGTAAATTTTCATGGTTTCTTACCTCTTCAGCTTGAGCTACTAGTAAGTAGTTTAATGTAGATACTCTAACCTAAGGCTGCAATTATTGAAGATTACTTCAACTCTACAGTGAGAGAAATTTGATGAAATTGCCTTTGGCCATAATCTAAGTGAGTATGTATTTTGAAGTATTTACCTATACCATCAACCAAACTAAAATTAATACTATAATGGCCAAAACTTATTGCTTTATAATAATGTCAGAATAATTTGTCGTTTTATAGATAATTTAAGATCTATAAAATTGTTATAATTATACTGTTTACAAAAAACTAACTTATAAAAAACATTACACAGGTTTTAGTGTTTTGAAATGTAATTGTAATGAGAAACACAATCATATAATATTTAGGGTTTGCTCACACTTATAGATTACCCAAATTGCTGTTAATAGAAGATAATTACACAAATCAAAGATATTCAAATATTCCACCCTTAGGGTTATAATAATTACTCCAGTAAGTTACAAGGGCCAAACCTTTCCTATGGGCTGCATGACCTTGACGTGGTGGAGAGGCTTAATCCGGGCATGGGGGACAGGTGGAGCAGAGCTGTACATATGTGGCTCCCTAACAACAGGAAGTCCAGGCAAATGTGTGAGTGCATGAAGGCGGCTCAAAAAAAAGGGGCCAGTCCTAGCACTTGAAGGGCTGTTATCTGCCAGGCTCTCGCCCTGCCCTTCCCTTGAGGGTGACAACCAAGAAGCACCCCCCATCCAGGTTGGTGGTCTGGATGTGCACATACACCCGAGCTGAAGGTGTTATGCGATCTGTGCCGATGTAGGTTCGTGGCCCTCAGGGTAAGGGTCTTTAACAGAGCCTCAGAGGCACCTGGCGCCACCCCTAAGTACTTAAGTCGCCTTACCGCCATAAGCGAGGCTCTTTATTTCCCTAGCTGCTCGTGGGGATACACATAGCAGAAACAAACAAAATAAATTTAACTGGTCAGGGATTAGAACCTACCAACAAATCTGTCCCAATTGATGTGGCTTCGGCCCCCGTAGAGACAGATGGAAAACCAGTTGCGAAGGCAACAAGAGGAATGAGTGGGGCACAAAGGAGGAAAGCACTCTGGCTTTCCTACCATGAGGAAGCAAAGAAGGCGGAGGCGGAGGGCAGAGAACCACCGCCATCCCCTTTGAGGAAACACCAGTCCAGGCAAAGGAAGGGTTTGACGGAGGTTGGGGCTAGAATCCACCCTGTCGTCCCGGAAGCCAGTGGATCTGGTAGGACCTTAGTACGACAAGAGAAAGAGAGGAAAAGGAAGGAAAGGAGTACTTCTAATCCTACTCCAGAGTCAGAGGCCAAGAGAAATAGACAAGAATCTAGGCCTGTTGGGTCGGGAGGACTGTCTTTCTTGTCTATCTTCGCCAACCTACCGAGGGTACTAGTGACCTTTAGGGATAGTGTAGGTGTGAGGATGGAGATGGCAGCGTTCGACCACCTTAAGGGCGCCGTCATGGACCGGATTCTGGACACTCCTAGTGGAGGTTTTGTTCCGTGGTTCAGAGACACATACCTAAGGGATGGAGTCGCAGCATTTATTTGTGCTGAGGAGGAATCAGAAAAATGGCTGAGAGAAGTGGTACTGTCAGTTAAGCTCAAGGACGGGACTCAGGCAAGGCTAATCCTGCCTGATGAACTGATCAAAAGGGTGAAAGTGACTGTGCTCATTCCACCACCAAAAAGGGAGGCCACTTAGTTGGTCAAGCTCATGGGGATGCAAAACCCAGAAATTGACACTTCAAAGTGGAAGATCCTACAGTGCATTGAGCGGGGACCTGCAAGCCTCCTCTGCCTAGGATTGGATGAGGCATCACCCAGACAACTCAAGGCAAGAGATGGGAAGGCCTTCCTGGGGACTGCAAAGGTCACTTTCAGGTGAACCTCTAAGGACCCGGAAGAGAAGGGCAAGAGGGAGAATCAGGAGAAAGCGTAGGGGTCAGTTGGATATGGCTGACCCTCAAGCAATGATCCTGCAAATTAACTTGCACCACAGTAAAAGCGCCTCGGTGGTCCTAACCAGGTGCTTAAATGTGAGGCACACATTACCAGAGCTTGCGCTGGTGCAAGAACCAGGGCTGGTCAGGAACTGTATAAGGGGTCTGACTGCAGCTGACTTGCATCTATGCAAGAGGGAAACATGAGGGGCACAGAGCATGTGTGATAGTCAGAGGACTAGAAGCCATGCTGATTCAAGAATTCTTAACTAGAGACCTTGCGGTGGTTAGAATTCAAGGTAAGAGCGAAGTAAGTGGGAGCAGGGAGTTCATCGTGGCCTCCACTTACTGCGCCCACAATAGAGAATCGCCCCCTGCAGAATTACGTAAGTTAGTTCGGTACTGCAGGGAGAGGAATATAGGAATCTTAGTGGGCTATGATGACAATGCTCATAATGAGGTGTGGGACAGCACAGACACAAATGAGCGAGGTGAGGAGCTCTTCGCCTTCTTGATTGAAGAAAACCTTGTGGTTTTAAACACAGGTGCCGAGTCAACATTTGTCACTTCAAACAGAATGGAGGTACTAGATATCAAATTCTGCAATAGACAGATGGTAAGGTGGGTACATGACTGGCATGTTTCGGATGAGCCCTCCATCACTGGATCTCGGATCACTGGATCATCACAGCTATGATGAGGGGAGATGTCCCCCATGTGATGTGGCTTAGGAACCTGAGAAGGACAAACTGGGAAGGTTTTAAGTCCTTGGTGAGGAGGCGGATATCAGAATTCCGTGGTAAGTATAGTACATCAAACGAACTGGAAAATACTGAGGAAATACATCAGGACTGCAATTTCCACGTCGTTTGAGGAAAATTGCCCTCTCTTGCGGATAAACACTGGGCGTGGTAAGCTTAAGTGGAACAGCGAGTTAGAGGCAAAACGAAAAGAGACTAGAAGGCTCTTTAATAGAGCAAGGAAGAAGAAAACGGCAGAGACTTGGCAGGCATATAAAGACAGCCAGGGTCTCTATAAAAATCTTATAAAAGAGGTTAAACGTCCTTATTGGGAAAAGTGGTGTTCAGAGACAAGCATAATGAGTGACACTGCTAGACTGTTTAAGGTGTTAGCAGGTGGACCGAGGGGAGAACTTGAGTTTGTCAAGAAGACTGATGGTAGCTTTACTGACGCCTCGGAGGAAACCCTGCGTCTGCTTAAGAGGAACAGTTTTCCCGATATTAGACCGGTAGGGGACGGTGCTCAAAACCTCCGCCATACTGGGCTAAGGGCGGACTGGAATATTGCTGGGCAGGTGATCTCAGAGCAAAAGGTGAGAGATGCGATTCTGTCTTTTGAGTCTTTTAAAGTGCCTGGATTAGATAATATTACTCCAGCATTACTACAAAATTGCTTGGAGGAAATAATAGCGTCACTGACAGGATTACTCAGGGGCTGTGTTGCCTTGGGTTACACACCCGGGCAGTAGCTCAAAACAAGAGTTATCTTTATCCCCAAACCGAGGAGGAAAGGTTACACAGAGGTAAAGGACTTCAGACCTATCAGCCTTACTTCTTCTTCTTGTTAAAGACACTGGAAAGGCTGGTGGACCACTATTTGAAGGAGGGACCTCTGAAGCAGTATCCGCTTCATCAGGACCAACAAGCCTACTGAACTGATAGGTCAGTGGAGACTGCGCTGTTGTCGGTTGAGGACTTTATTGAGGTTCAGATAAACAACAAAGGGATATGTATTGGGGCTTTTCTTGATGTGGAGGGGGTTTTTAATAGTACCTCTAGACTGGCCACCAAGAGAGCAGCTATGGATCACGGGATTTCTGATGGAATTATAAATTGGATTATGAGTTCCTTGGAAAACCGTATAAGTACTGCATTCTGGATGGGGTGCACGAAAAAATGGGATGGTCTCGAAGGGCTGCCCGCAGGGTAGAGTGTTATCCCCTCTGCTGTGGAGCCTTGTCGTTGACGGCCTACTAAGGACGCTCAGTGGAATGAGTGTCAAGGTGGTAGGATATGCGGATGATATAGCTATCCTTGTTAGGGGACCATTTGAAGAGGTCCTCAAAGACCTGCTTCAAGAGGCACTAAAGGTAACAGAAGCATGGTGCAGGGAGAATGCACTGAGAGAAATCTGTGGCACTCATCTTCACTAGGTGATATAAAACTAAATCGCTGGAGATGATGGAAATTATACCAAAATAAGCTACGTTGAGAGAGCTAAATGTCTGGGAGTTATTCTGGGAGCTACGTTCTGGCAATGCAGAGGAGCAATAGGCACGAGATGGGGTTTGGGTATACGTCAGATGAACTAGATTTATTCCGCCATTGTGGTGCTGAGGTTGGTCTTTGCCTCAATCGTCTGGTAGGACAGGGCACAGAAAGAAACAAGCAAAAGAATGCTATACCGCGAGCAGGGGCTCTTCCTTAGAGGCATAACAGCTACAAGGAGAAGCACACCATGTGCGGCCATGAGGGTTATGTTGGGTTTTCCATCCTTGAGTCTTCAAATTAGCATGGAGGCAATGAAAACTGCATACCGGCTAAGTTGTACCGGGCAGTGGAAGACAAGTAGCAAACGTCATAAACAGCTATTTGGGGATTCACTGAAGGAGCTCTGGACAGAACCTCAGTATAAGATACTGTCTCTTAAAAGGGAAAAAGGAAACTACAAAATCCATATTCCTGCAAGAGAGGCATGGGCAGAGTGTAGACACAAACATGGTGAAATCTGGTTGGACCGATGGGTCCAAGATGAAGGAAGGAGTGGGAGCAGGATTTAGTGGACCGAGACACCAAGACAGATTTTGTCATCGCCTGGAGGACTACAACTCTGTCTTCCAGGGGGAGGTGCTCGCAATCAAACTATGTGCTGAGGAAATAATAGGGTCTGGCAGGAGGGGCAAGACCATCAGTATTTGCTCGGATAGTCAGGCAGCTCTGAAGGCTTTAGGTAAGGCTAGTACCAGCTCTAGGCTAGTGGCTGAGACTATAGCTTCTCTAGCAGAGCTGAGTAAGTATAATTCGCTCAATCTAACCTGGATTCCAGGACATTCTGGCTGGATAGGGAATGAGAGAGCTGACGCCTTAGTAAAACAAGGGTGTATAACTCAAGGACCGTTGCTGAGGGCAGTGGGCATGCCGCCTCAGGAGGGGCGCAAGAGGATCAAAACAGGTTGTGCAGGGAAGAACGGAATGTAACCTTGGGGTGTAATAAATCCAAGGTACTGCGGGGTTACTCAAGAGATTTGTGGGGCAAAGAACTACTCTCCTTAAGTAGACATTAACTCAGAGTTACTGTAGAGCTGGTCACAGGCCATGGGAATCTGAGGGGGTTCCATTACAAAATTGGATAATCTAGGTCCCCTGTGTGCAAGAGATGCGACGAGGACCAAAAGGAAAGCCCAATCCACATACTCTGTGAGTGCCCTGCTTTGGGAGCTGAAAGGAGAAAGTGGTTTGGCTGCAGGTATGTACACCGGAGGATATCAGAAGATTTAGCATCAGGTGGGTACTTGATTTCTGCAAAGAGGTAGGTATCCACTAATATAGGCCTGTGGTAGGGATGGGGAAAAGTACAAAGGCTGCAGCTAAATGCTCTACACCGATAAGGTCCCTCCGAGTTTTTAGTAATAATAAATAAATACAAGGTCCAAAACAATTTTACATTTTCGCCTTTTTCTATAGTCGCTAGGGTAGTCACCTAGGACACGAACTGAGCAAGCAAACACTAGCTTAATTCTCTAGTTCAGTAATTATTCAATTCCTTCCATTACCTCTTACTCTCCTGATATACATCTTGTACAAATTTTCAATCAATAATAAAATACAGTTTTATTCATCCAATTACGTTCAAACACATTTTTTCAAAATTATAGTGGCTGACAATTGATATTAACACGATTTTTTCAAATTTTTATTCAATAATTAAATTATAAAATTTTGGGGTCTTGGTTGGATTCGAACTGAGTATCTTCATGTTCAAAATCTTGCTCTTTTAGCACTAAGCCAACTTTTCCATAGCTAGAAATGTACTTCTCTAAGATGTTTATGAATTATCCTTTTGCCCCCATCGATTGTCATCGAAACATCCAATGCACAACCTTAAATTGTTGCCATGGTTACCACACAATATCATAAATAATGCTCTAAGATTTAAAATGAATGAAAAGAATCAAATAAACAAACTGGATTAAGTGTATCAAACCATGTTTCACAAACGGATAATATGAAAGGAAAGCAAAAAGAAACTACAACGCAACGCAATCGACAAAAAAAAGAAAGCGTATAAATAAAGCGTAACAAACAAAAATAATAGTCCAACACTATATATAGAAACAAAAATGGAAAATTCCAAGGAAATTCACTTTCTATTTTGCCACTTAATATTATTAATCCGAATATGTATATAATAATACCCCGTACGTACACGATAGGTGGGACCGAGCGATAGCTGTGTAAGTCGAATATGCGTAAGTCGGGGTATAATTTTACATACAATCAGATAGGAATCATGTCTAATTGGGACCAAAGACTTAAGAAGTTAGAATAAAAATGTGTATTTATTAAAATCTTGAATACATAATACAGCAAAAAATTATATTATATACATACATATTGCAAAATAGCAAGTAAAAAGAAGTTATTTTGACATAGAAGGCTTCAAAAATCTAATAAATTCGTTTGACGAGTTGAAGATTGTTTTTCTTCTAGCCCAGAATTTCCTCGTAACTCGCTAATTTTTTTTGTTTCGTGGCAGAAATACGCTCATTGTTGGAGTCTATGTTTTTCAAAATTTGTAAGCCTTACTCAATTAAACTAAGGCAATTTTTGTCAAGATTCTAACTGTCATTTCATCTTCTATATCAATTGGGTCTAAAGAATCTACGTTTTTAATGTCTTGCTCTTGCTCACGCATTTCTATAACCTCATCATTAAAAAATATCTTCTAAATATCATTTCTAAAGGTATCTTAGCCATGATTTTAAAAGTCGAATCTTAAGGCTTGGGTGACATCTTCTCTTTTTGAGGACTCGTTTGGTCATCATCTAACACCTCAAGTCGAACGTTATTGTCGGTCTAAACAAATTCCTTTTACAGTAATTCCTATTAATTGTCAATGCACCTGGCCATCTTACTACTTTAAATAATTTCGACACACACATGAAAGTTTTATTTTTGCCACCAAACACAACTAGTTTGCTTCAACCGATGGATCAGGAAGTCATCAAAATATTTAGAGCTTATTACACAAAAAAATCATTTGCGCATCTCTATGGAGCTATGACACAGAACAACAAGCTCTCTGTTGAAGATTTTCGGACACAATTCAATGTTTTAGATGCTTTGAGAATCATTGGATAATCTTGGAATGAAATTTTACAAAAAACTTTGAATATTGTTTGGAAGAAGGTGTGTCTATTTTTTTCACCACTGAAACTCAAGCGGAATACATGCTAGAGTCAGATGAAATTGTTGATGTGATTGAAGAAGGTATTGGTTTTGTCAGACAACTCAATTTAGAAGTGGATGGTGATGATGTTCAATAACTGCTAGATTTACTCAACCAGGAGCTGACAATTAATTGATAAGCTCATAGAAATGCAAGAGCAAGATCATAAAAACGCAGATTCTTTAGACCTAGCTGACGTAGAACATGAAATGACGGTTAGAAACTTGACAAAATGCCTTAGTTTAATTGAGCAAGGCTTACAAAGTTTGGAAAACATAGACTCCAATGATGGGTTTATTTCTGCCACAAAACAAAAAAAATTAGCGAATTACGAGGAAATTCTGCGCTAGAAGGAAAACAATCTTCAACTCGTCAAACAAATTTATTAGATTTTATGGAACCTATGTCAAAATAGCTTCTTTTTACTTACTTTTTTGCAATATGTATGTATATAATATAATTTTTTGTTGTATTATATATTTAAGATTGCCATACATACATATTTTTCTTCTAAATTATTAACTTATTTAGTTTTTGGTCACAATTAAACATGATTCCTATTAGATTGTATATAAAATTATATCCCGACTTATGTGAATTCGACCTACATGGCGTAAGTACATTCGACCTATCGCGTAAGTACATGGTATTACTGTACTTGTTTTTTAATATTGTTACAACTATAACATCTCAAGGTCAAAAGCAGAAATAGGTAGTAGAACCGAATGTTACGCTATTAATACCCTCGAATGTATTTAAGAACCACTTCATTAGTTCGAGAAAGTCTTGTGCGTTCCACTCACTTCGAAATAGCAATAATTGGAGTATAAAAATGCTAATGGAGCAACCACAGGTCAGTCTCTCTAGGCAGAGAAAAAAAAACTTTTATTGTAAAATAAAGTAGTGTGTAGCACCATTTAAAACACATCTCTGACCAATGCCCATATATATATATATATATATATATATATATATATATATATTGGACTAGGAGACTGACAGACTTACCTTGGTAAGAGTCCACACTGTAGTCTTGAAATAGAAACACATAAAAGCCCTTAAACAATGATATATTTCAACCACACAGTGGTCTTTGTCAATCGAAGAGAAAACACAAAAAGAAATATGAGAGAATAAAATAAAATAAATATAAGTTGTATAGATGTATAATGTAATGTATGTTGTATAAATGTAAGACAACTTATAATTATTTTATTTTATTTTATTTCATTTTCTCATATTTCTTTTTGTGTTTTCTCTTCGATTGACAAAGACCACTGTGTGGTTGAAATATATCATTGTTTAAGTGCTTTTATGTGTTTCTATTTCAAGACTACAGTGTGGACTCTTACCAAGGTAAGTCTGTCAGTCTCCTAGTCCAAAAAATCTAAATAATCTTTACCAACCAAAACTAACCTAAATATATATATATATATATATATATATATATATATATATATATATATATATATATATATACATATATATATATATATATATATATATATATATATATACATATATATATATATATATATATATATATATATATATATATATATATATACATATATATATATATATATATATATATATATATATATATATCACTTTTGCAAGATTTACTACTATGTAGGAGAAACAAAAGTAGATACTTAATGCTTAACATTGAAAAGTTAATGAAACTATCAATATTTTAAGTTTGAGTCCAGCGAGGCTGTAATATATTTCAATAGTTCAATATTTTTAATTAAACCAGAACCATTTTCAGAGAATATGACAATAAATGTCATTATGAAATGAAACATTTACAAAATCACTCAAAATATTCACAAAGTTCTCAGGCACAAAACTTTGAAGTACGGATTGCAACTGCAGAGATTATGGAGTTTTGCAGGTGTTGTGGCGAAGGAATATGATCATCCAAGTAAAACTAGGTACATTGCAAACCATGGTAAAGGTCTGTCCTCCAACATTTCAAAAGGGATTAGTGGTCATAAGGTGAAGAACAACTTTCTTCAACAGTCTTCAAAAGGGCTTTACTCAAGGAGTTTCGGGTTGTCTTGAGCATACAGTATTGCTGTCAGAAGCATTGGAAGATGCTAGAAAAGATTAGATAAAATTTTATTGCTTGGCTGGATTGGATTTATTGCTTTGGTTCTGTTCAGCATAACTTGCTGCAAATTGCTTTGTATCATTATGGTGTGCTGCTGAAGATTCGTACTTTAATATATTTTTACTACAACTCCCTACGTTTCTTGATTGTCAAGAGAGTGAGAGACTGATATTTTCTCCTATGAGGATGGATTGTTTCAGGGATGCCTTTTGTCGCCCATTGCCTTTGTTGTGGTCTTTAATTTATTGTTTCAGATGCTGAAGAACTTTCTAATTAATGGTTTGTACTGTCTATGGAAGGGAGGATTGAGACTTCTGGCACTGATGGTATTTTCTGATGATCTTTCTATGGTATCCCAAACACAGAACACTATGCGTAGGCTTCTCGTAGATGTACTTGAGTTTAGTAACTATACGGTATTTTACTAATGCATGCTTGGATACAATCAGAGATAATTTTTCACATCCACGGGATAGCAGTATAATAAGTAGATCAGAATGTATGGCATTTTTTGGAATTCTATTAGGAGTCAAAAAGCCAACATGACTAACGTGAAAGAGTTGTGGGCAAGTGACGGGACTGGAATGCCACTAATAAGAGCTGCAATGGGGTACAAACGATTTTTACTAATTTTGAGGTGCTTAAGGTTTGATAACCGCCAAACAAGAGAACAAAGAAGGCAAAATGACAAGTTGGCAGCTATTAGATCAATTCTGGATAAGTTTATTGAGAATATTCAAAACAATTATAATGTAAGCGAATTCGCCACAATTGACAAAATATTACATCCATTTTGAGGTCGTTGCTCTTGGAAACAATACATTCCGTCCAAGCCGGCGAAATACGGTATAAAATTGTTTGCTCTTTGTGACGCAAAGACATTTTATTGTGCCAATTTAGAAGTTTATGAAGGCAAACAACGACCTGGACCTTATGAGACTTCGAACACTCCTTTAGATATAGTGAAACGTCTAGTAGTTCCCATTCAAAATTCGAATACACCTTACAACTGACAACTGGTACACTTCCATGCCACTAGCTAGTTATTTGTTGGAGAAAAATCTAACACTGATTGGCACTCTACGTAAGAACAAACGGGAAATTCCACCAGAATTTCTGCCTAATAAAACCAATCAGCCAGGTACTTCCTTGTTTGGGTTCTACCCGGTAGTACCAGAGCAGCTTCTGAACTATTGCAGACATATTTTTAAACACTTATAAAGTAAAGCTATAACATTGGCCTTGGTAATACTGGACATAATACTATTCAGCTTTGATTTTCTTTATTTTTCACATGTTACTCAAACATATATTGTACACAAAAAACAGGTTAAATATAAAAAAACCATAAATAATGATTAAACTTTTTTTAATTTGAAAAAACAAAAAGACCTTACGGTAGATGTTCTTATTATTTCATTATATTATTATGAATGCTTATTTAAATATAGCTGCAAAATATCTAGTTAAGGTAGAACAGGCTATCAAAAATAACAACTTGCAGTTTTTATGTTATACATCTTAAAGTTTTTTAAATTACTAATATTGGTATCAATTGGCCAAAACCACTACTTACTGATGTTTCTCAGCAAACTAGATCAACAAGTGTTGATCAGGTGTGTTGTACAAGTATGAGTTCAGAACACCAATAAAAACACTTACATTAATACAACACATACCTGAGCAACAGTCTGGTCCGTGACTCACACCATTGAACCATGCACTGATCTAGTGTGTGACGCGTCTGTGAAAATATATGTGGTTTCTTAGTATGTGGTTTTTTTTATCAAGATACCAATATCAGTCACAAAAATTTGACAACACTAAAATTTATAAATGCTTCAGCAAACATATATCCATATGGATTTGTAGGAATGGACTTTATTGTACTCTTTCCTCTCTATGATGTGACATTTTATCACTTTGATGTTTATTTACATACTGCAATGGAACCTAGCTGTGAAATTTTTATAAATGGTCAAACATTCCGAAACTTTAAAATTTAATTTTTTATAACTAAAGCTACATTATGCAGATTTGACATAAATTTAAACCACTATTTATGTTTTTGGATATTTCAAATCATCTATTTCTAGTTAAGTATAAAAATTTGTGTATAATATATGAAGAGGAAAAATCAACGCTTAATACTGTTTGGTCAAGTATTGCCTGGTGCTTTGTTTTAAACAAAAAAAGCATTTCAGAAAAATACAGTATGTTATCTGAACTTATATTTTATTATGCCATGTTCAACCGTTTGGTCTATTTACTTACTAAGGATAAACTTATTTTTCATAGCCAAATCTACCTAACTGGAGTGGTGAACATTTTCAAATTTTGATTTAGAATAGGGTTAGGTACATACTTTTATCGGTATTCATATCCCGTTCCCACGTAACCAATTTTAACAAAAAACCACTATACCGGGCGATGCAAAAACTCACAAAATTATAAAAACTTACGCTCAAGTCAAAGAAATTACGGATTTTGGAAAATATCAACCCCCCCTCTCCATTTCACAACTAAAACGTTACTAATTCAACCTTTTGGCTCTATTTTTTTTTGGCGTGGTAACTCACGAATTGCACCGAAATATAATTAAAATTGCTGTTGACTACCAAAAATTACAAATTTTGAAAAAAAAAACAACTGATACATCATTTTTACACTGTCTTGCGCGGTAAGTTCTATAGCTTTTGTTAATTATTTGTTTTAACAGCCATCTAAGACATGTGTTGAAAATTATTCAAAACCACAAAATAGGGCAATATGCAAGAGATTTTGTTAAAATTTCACTCGGAAAGTTATTTTTTATCATTTTAAAGTTGAGTAAAAAATTGAGTGCAGACCATTAAGTTGTGAATCGGCCACAGAGTAATAGAGTGACGTCACAACTGTAGTTGGTGTTTTTTTAGCAATCTAAACTTTATGAATGAAAAACATGTCCTGAAGCTATATTGATAACTATTATTTTTGTGTTATTGCCAGGAAAGGTGAATTTTATAGAAATAAAACACCAAGTTTAATTACATTTCGAGGCATTTTACGAATTACTACGTCAAAAAAATAAAGCCAAAACGTTGAATTAGCATCGCTTTACCTGGAGGGGAAATTGCTATTTTGCCAATATTTTTGTTTTTGGTAAGTGAGCGGAGGTTTTCATAATTATTTTCGTATTCTTGATGACTTTCTGCTTCGCCCGGTATAAATTATTTTGCTAAAATCGATTACGTGGAAACGGTAAATATATACCCTTTTTTTGTTAAATACTTACCTATTTCTGATGATGTATGCTCATAATTAAAATAATTGTCTATATTTTCTATAATTACTTTAGATTTATCGCCTTTTAACAACAACTGATTAATTAATATTTCTATAACGGTTGCCATATCTTCAAAGTAATCCGCTTGTGCATCTCAATACATCTTATACAAGTGCACGTTATCTTGTATAACACAAGTAACTTGAAAGTTTTGAATAGGACTTACATTTTCAACAAATGCCATCATAATATCAACACCAGTAGTAGCTGAAAGATAGAGATTATTTATGCTTTAATTTTCTTACATTGGTTAAAATCTTTAGCTGCACTCTGAATTTTAGCGGAGAGTCTGCCACGGATAGCCATGTCGTGAAATGTATACTCATAATTTACCCCATTTCATGTGAGCTACTAGTTTTAAACAAAAAATAATTGTACATATGATACTATGTTACACTTGCCCATGTTAGCAATTACTTTTTTGATTATTAAGACTCTCACTAAATAATTAAAATAGTATATATAATATTTGTTGATTCCATCTTTACGTGAGCTATTAGTTTTCACTAAAACACTTGTAAATACTAATTTTAAAAATACTTATCTAAGTGAATACGTAATTGCTTACTTGCTGACGCATTTGAAAACATTCGTTCCTTTTACGAAGCTTACCCTCTTCAGAGGGTAGAGGTGTAGAGGGTTAGCTTCGTAAACGGAACGAATGTTTTGAAACGCGTCAGCAAGTAAGCAATTATGTATTCACTTAGTTAAGTATTTTTAAAATTAGTTTAATCAATGAATTCAAGATGTTTACATCAAGCAAATTGTAAATATTTTACAAGTAAATACTTGTAAATAAATTTCTTGTAAAATATTTACAAGTATATTTAATATATATATATATATATATATATATATATATATATATATATATATATATATATATATATATATAGTGATATGTTTTCTTGTAATATAGATAATATATTTTAAATCACTAAACACTTTTAAATGTTTTGAACTTGCCTATAGTAGCACTTACTTTGCTTGTTGAGGACGGCCGTTTTGGGAGATGTGTCCCTTTGTGACTCAGACCGAAACTGATCTTAAGGTTTACGTAGGTTAGGGTGGGGGTGGGATATTTTGGTGGTGTGGGTGTATTTTGTGTGTATTAGAAATTATGATGTATTAGGAATTAGTGCGTGTGAGTTGTAATGTAATTGTGTATTGAGTCATGCCCCAGTTTTTACATAGGCCAGACAGGGAGGTCATTCTACACACATTACCAAGAACATATAAAAGCACTAAAAAACAATAACTACCAATCAAACTTCTCCGATCATCTCAACACCACAAAACATGACTACATAGACATAACATCTAACCTACAAATTCTTCATAAACAACACAGAAATAACTAACGCCACACAACCGAACAATACGAAATATATAGGCACTTCAAACTACACCCTACACACATACTCAATACACAATTACATCATAACTCCTAATACACACAAAATACACACACACCACCAAAATATCAAACCCCCACCCTAACCTACGTAAACCTTGAGATCAGTTACGGTCAGAGTTGACAAAGGGACACATCTCCCAAAACGGCTGTCCTCAACAAGCAAAGTAAGTGCTACTATAGGCAAGTTTAAAACATTTAAAAGTGTTTAGTGATTACTAGTAGCTCACGCGAAGATGGAATCAACAAATGTTAATATTGCAAGCCGAGCATCAACCATCGATACCGTAACGTACACCTCAAGGTAGCAAAACTTTCCCTTCATATCTCTTTCAACATACAGTGCCTAAAACATAAAATCACACCCAATTACGCCAAAATACATTACATACTCGTATATATATATATATATATATATATATATATATATATATATATATATATATATATATATATATTAAATATGGTGATATGTTTTCTTGTAATATAGTAATAAATTAAAAATATTTTAAAAACAAAAATATTTTAAAAACAAAGGTCATATTAAAGACACTAGAACAGTATGCAAAATATAGACATAGTAACACACATAAAAATTACATCTTAAATGAACAAACACAGCACAGATCACACATACTCTTCGATCACATCACTTCTAACTTTCAAAAAAATGGTACCGAGGAAGCACAACTACAACATTCCTAGCGGCAAAAATACGAGGCTGAAGAAGTCGTAAGTCGAAAACGTTTCCTCCGACTATCAAAGAGTCTGGTCGCAAGTAATAGCAAAAGTGTATTATATATATATATACACTTTTAAATTTCATTGTAAATTAAATGTTATATAATATTTATTTATATAATAATGAATATTCATATACAATACATATTAAATTATATTTAATAATAATATTATACATTATGTTTACAAAATTGTTGTTGTTCATAACTAGCTGCTTGTTATTCATTTATTACACATAAAATTAATTGGTACCAGACATATTAATAATATCTAAGGCAAAAATCTTACCTCTAAATATTAGTTATTAATTCTAAAAACTTATAATAATATATCGTCAGGTCGCAAGTAATTTTTATTGTAAAATAAAATATATTGTTTTTATTATATTTACTTTTATAAATATAATACATTTATTTCTATTTATATACTTGAATTACTAATTGTAATTGATCTGTGGCTATTAGCTCTTCGCATTACTTTTATCTATGTGTAACTGAATTATTATTTTGTATAAATAAATATTGTTTTCAAAAAATGATACTGTTGAAAGTTTTATGAGACAGATTGGACTCAAGTTTATAGTTTTTAATTACACTGCGTTGATTTAACAGATTTGTTTTATTTTAATTTAATAATGAAAGGGTGCTGTATAAGAGGTTGTTTCAATAGGGCTTCAAGAACACCTGAGGCCCGATTTTTGGTAATTCCAAGAGGAAAACGGTTTCCATATATGTATGTTTAAGTTTATTCTAACAATAAATAAACAACAATAACCCTCATTACAAATACTTAATAATTTGTAGTAAGGGTTATTATTGAATTATTATAATAACGCTACTGTACTCTGTATAAATTTTTATTCCATTTCTTTTTCTGTATGCTGTATATTAATAACTGTCATAGGTAAAATGCTAGTCTCTAAGAGATGCTTTCAGTTCCTAACCTAACTTCAAAATTCAACTAAAAACACTTGTAAATTGTTACTCATGGTCAGAGTTGACAATGGGACACATCTCCCGAAACGGCCGTGCTCAACAATATAAAGTAAGTGCTACTATAGGCAAGTGTAACAATTTAGAAGTATTTTTAGTTAAAAACTAGTAGCTCGCTTGAAGGTGGAATCAAATATAAATATCTAAAATATTACTAAAAGCAGTGGCAGATCCAGTAGTTTCTATAGTGTGGGTGACTAGCTTAATTTGTAATGAAAAGTTTGTTACAATAACAGAATAGTATATTACTCCTAAGTAGAGGTGAAATCAAGAAAAAGAATTCGGTAATTATATAGACGTGCAACTACAGCTATTTTTGTGATATTTTTTTACTTTTCTTATGTATTTGAACATCCTAGAGACGAATCCAACATTATTTTTTGTTGCTGGTGCCGTTTTTTAAAAATATACTTAATAAAACATAACCTAAACTAACCTTTATTGACGTGCGACTACCGCTATTTTCTTGATATTTTGTTTTCTTATTTTTTTACTATATTCCTATATTAAAATATAGCTACGAAGTATCCAGTCAGGATAGATTTGGTTATAACTTTATTCAACATTACAATATGGGCTATATATAGTAAAATTTAGCTACAAAGTATCCATTATCTGAAGTAACATTAATATATACTTGTGATATAGCTATATTTTAATATAGGAATATAGTAATTTGTATAAAATTATAACCAAATCTATCCTGACTGGATACTTTGTAGCTATATTTTAATATATAAATCCTATATAGTAATGTTGAATAAAGTTATAACCAAATCTAACCTGACTAAATACTTCATAGCTATATTTTAATATAGGAATATAGTAATGTGGTATAAAATTGTAACCAAATCTAGACGTTTAATAATAAAATAAAAAATCCATAGTCATTGGTAAGTGAAGCATCTGTGTGAAGAAAACAATTCTCACTTCATACTGACAATAAGTCGCATGCTATTGGATAATTCAACAATGACGCCTTAACGGTAGCACGGTATTGGTTTAAGTCAGTTATATTATCATTCATGTTAGTGCTGTCATTGCAGTATGAGTGTACAAGTTTGAGTTAATTACATCGTTGTTAAGCCTTGTGAAGGATGTCGTTTATTGTTCTTTGAAGGTTCGTTATTAGCCGAGTCGAACGTGGTTGAAGTTTTCCAAAACCACGATGTATTACCGAAACAAACCTTGTGTAATAAGTGCGGGAACGAAGTTACAATAACCTCAGACTAAAAGTTTCGCTGTGGACGAAAGGTTGTACAAAACAAAAGTCTGTGAAAAAGTGCGGGTGGCGAGTGTCGGCCAAAGCAGAAACTTATTTTGAAAAATCCAGGCTAGATATAAATATAATTTGGCTACTAATTTTAGTTTCTTTATTTTTGAAGCCCCCACGCAAATATTTTTGTCAAGTTCATTTATGAGTGAGTCCTAATACAGTGTTCAATTGGTTCAGTTTTCAGAGGGAGGTATACATTGACCACCTGTACAAGAACAGACAACAGCTTGGTGGTCCTGGAGAAATAGTAGAAATTGAAGAAGCTAAGTTTAGCAAAAAAAAGTACAAAAGAGGTAGGATTGTAAAGAGACAGTGGGCTTTAGGTGGCATTAACAGAAAATCGAAGGAAACGTTCCTTGAGCCCGTGAAGAATCGTTCGGCAAAAACTTTAATAAAATTAATAAATTCTGGGTTGTGCCAAAATCGATCATCGTCACAGATTGCTGGAAAGCATATAATACTCTACGTGACAATAAATTCGAACATTATACTGTTAATCATAGTTCCAATTTTGTAGATCCGGTCACAAGCGTACATACAAACACCATTGAAAGGTGCTGGTGCGACATCCGGTCAACAATACCGAAATACAGTGTGCGTTCAACACATTTTGCTGGATATCTGGCGGAATATTTATTTAAGAGTAAATACTGTGAAGAAGAACTTGTTCATCATTTTCTACAATGTGTTGCTTCACTATATCCGCCAAAATATCAATA
The DNA here is from genome assembly GCA_036971475.1 of Prosapia bicincta. Taxonomy (NCBI): domain Eukaryota; kingdom Metazoa; phylum Arthropoda; class Insecta; order Hemiptera; family Cercopidae; genus Prosapia; species Prosapia bicincta. Next base: position 111,840,591 of record JBAIZL010000003.1, on the reverse strand, counting down.
AAGGTTAGTAATTTTTTAAAATATATTTTTGTTGTATATAAAAAAAAAGGCACCAGGGACAAAAAATAATGTTGGATTCGTGTCTAGGACATAAAAATACATAAGAAAAAAAAAAAATTCACAAAAATATCTGTAGTCGCACGTCAATAAAGGTTAGTTTAGGTTATGTTTTTTAAGTATATTTTTTTAAAAAACGGCACCAGCGACAAAAAATAATGTTGGATTCTTGTCTAGAATATAAAAAGACATAAGAAAAGTAAAAAAAATATCACGAAAATAGCGTTAGTCTCACGTCTATATTATTACCAAGAATTCTCAAAATCGAATTTAAATCAACCTGCGATAAAACCTTATTTCCCAAGAAATTTTATCAATTCAAGCTTTTAAATATATAAAGTTTTTATGACCTGATTTAATCTCTAAAGATATTTTCCAGAGAGCCTAGCAAACTCAACTTAATATCTCAGCAGCTGATTTAACTTTAAGTCTAAACCAATTTTGGTAACTATTAAGATCAGCGATTACCACTCTGATTGGCAAAATATTTTTATTCCTGGTCAATTTGACCATGCTCAACACGAATCTGAAGTTATTTTTTACGGCAATCATAAATTTACATAAAATAAACTAACCTGACCTGACCTAACCTATGTGATTATTTTGGATGTTTTTTGGTGGGTAAAAAATTGATATTGCACCGAGTTAATTTATGTTCACTTTGGTTTGCTCTTAAAAATGAACCGACCTTGGCTGAAACCCTCCACCCAATTTTTCCAACCTATTTTTGGCAATGAAACAACCTTCCCTTACCTAAATTCTGAGTAGTCCGTGATCTGCACTATGTTATCATACTTCAAACAGTTCGTCTTTGTCAGGAGCCCATTGTGCTAACATAAAGCCTCAATAACCCACGTTTCATCGAACAAACAAGGTTTGAAAAATAATGTGGGGGAAGATCCATCGTAACACACACACACACATACTAAATTCAAGCTTTTTTGGTTGAAAAGTCACATCTTAAAACACACATAGTTTCAAACAGTGAGAAAGTAATATGTGAAGTATGTGGTATAAAATGCAGACACAGTTCATTGAGGAAGCACGTTAAAACCCACAGTAATAGTTGTATTTACTTTTGTAAAGTCTGTAATGAAGAGTTCTTAACAATGAAGTTGTTTTTGGAACATAAAAAGGTGCATGCGCAGGAAAAGATGGGAATACAGATGGAAAACAAGCAGGTAAAGGGTACAATACATTATTTATTTTTATTTATAATAAATAGACTATTTTACATTATATGTGTTTTAGTGCCAATTTGTCATCTTCATTGGATTTGAACTAAATTTTACAATTAACAGATTTATTTAATACTTCTAGTTGTTAGGTCTTATATCTTGAGGTGTTTTCAATAACCTCTTATCAGTTTTAACTTGGTAAATAATACTACTTACTGAGTTAGTAACCAGTACACCTTGCCTGAATGCTCAGACAATTTTATTTAAGTTGACTTATTCTTCATGAAGGATGATATTTCAAATGCAACTGGACAGATATTTGAAAGTCGGGGACCCCAGGCCAAAACCTATACCAAATACAACCGGAGCCACCTAAGGATGACACATACAAAAATATACGTCATCCCATTGCTTGTACAAGTCACATTGTGACTCAAAAATATCTGTTCTGCTTTGGCCTTTTGGATTCTCCGCAGTCCCAGCTTTGTGGCGACAATGAGGAGGAGAGCTTGGAGCATATATTACTTACTTTTCACTAACTGATTACTGCAAGGGATATTCTACGAACCCAAGTATCCACTTGGAAATACTAAAGAATAAGCAATACTGGGCTGTTGCATCTACCATATACCACGGACATCAGGCTATCAGCTACACCTGAAACTGGGCGCCTGTACGAAGAAGTACTTAATCTTCATAATAGTCTAGAAAATAATTTTGTTTATTTCCAAACAAAAAACCAAAAATTGTTTATAAGAAAATGATAAAAGACAAACTTGTTATTTTCATTATAAAGAATAAATGTGACCTTAAAAACACAACATTTACAAAAAAATATTAAAATTGTTCAAAATGTTTTGAGCAGGCCTTGATTGTAGGCTCAATCCTAGAAGTGTACCATACCATGAGACGCAAGGGGCTCAGCAAGAATTGTCTAACTACAGATATACTTCTAAGGTCAAGTTATTTCATTTGTAGAGTTTATTTATTTATGTACTTATTAGATTCCTTCTATTAGCTCACACTCTCCTGATATATATCTTGTATAAACTTTTAATTGGTAATTAAATACGTTTTGATTTATTCAATCATATTCAAATACAAATTTTTACCTCTAGTGGACGACAATCGATGTTAATAAAGTTTTTTCAATTATTAATTCAGTAACTAAATTATAAAAATTTGGGGGTTTAGGTCGGATTTAAACTGAATATCTTTGTGTTTGAAGTCTATCACGCTTTGCCAATACACCAACTTTCCCATAAGTGGTAATGTACTTCTCAAAAATGAATATGCATTTTTGTTTTGCCTTCATCTGGTTATCGTCAAAACCTCCATTGCATAACCTTAAATTGTTACCATGGTTTTAAACATATTTAATTTATTTTATTATTTTCCAACTGGTCTCCTGCCCCTCTCCTCTGTCTTGCATTAATGCCCCCCCCCCAGTTTGGGAACCCATGGTTTAAAGTTTTTTACATGTATTAATTTTACAAAGTAATTATTACTTTTTCCTTTTTAAAAACTATTCAATAACATAGGTGGAAAGGAGAAAAATCAAAGACAGTTGGAAAATAGTAAACTTTTACCATATAATTTTTTTTTTTTACTCATCCTCTTAATACAAATTTTCATATCTAGAGCTTTAAAAAGTGTAATTTTTTGAAAAAAGATTGTTTTTTTCAGTTTTCGGTAAAAGGTTCTTGAAACAAGCTGACAATATATAAAGATTATCAACACTTGTAGAGCCTTCATCCATTTTCTACGAACTGCCGTATCAGCTGATTGTAAGTATAGCGTTATTGTTTCGTTAGTTAACACTTGTAGTTGTGCGAAAATTTGTCACATTTGTGGTTATGCAGGCTATTTTTTTAATTCATTTTGAAAAGTTTTGGATTATTTTTTAAAAATTGATATACTTTATTTGGCTTAACCCATTTGCAGTTTATGTCTAGGTCAACTAGTCATGACAATTAGTAGCAGGTATAAAGATTAGCCCAGCTAGTTATGAATGTTGTCATTGTTTGATTGATTTGTTTGCTTCAAGAGAGTTTATTTTCTGATATGTCATGCATAAAACTAAATGTTTGTGCTTTCTAAAGGATATTTATCAGACTCTCAAAACTTACAGCATCAATAAAGAATGATATTTAAAGCCCATTGACTTTCTGTCAGACATCTAAACATAATAAAACACTTGAGCAGTTTTTATGTCAACTGGAGTGAGAAGCTTTGTATAGGTTTTTATTGATATCGATATAGGTCAGTAGCTTATGTTTGTTGGTAGTTTCTTATAGTCAGTTTATTCTTGAATACATACAAAATGAACAATAATAGTGGGAGCCTAAAATTTAAAACATACTTCAAACCGTGAGTAACTTTCAATTTGTTTTTACTAATTATGATTACACATAATAATCAATTATCAAATAATTTACTACCTAGGCTACAAAATAGAGAATAAAAAAATTGCACCCATATAGAAAATATAATATTTAGTGCTTTATAAATGTGAATATTTTTGTAGGAAAATACTACTTAATTGATGCGAGGATTTAATTAATACCCGCTAGTGTCTGCGGCGTGCATATAATTATATCAGCAATGGGTTGTTGAGGGACCATGTGACACACAGTTTTGGGGAGAAATTTTTATATTATCACCCAAAATAAATATATGTTGAAAATACAAAGTTCAGCTTGTTTTACTATATAGTATACTACTTTAAAAAAAAAATTAAAGAGCTACAAGCCCTTTTTTAAAATTCTATTATTTATGATTAAGAATAAAAAGAAAGAATGAATAAAAACATTTCCCCCTTCCCCCTTATTCTTGTTGCAGTCTATCTTGTCAATTTTCTGGTCTTCTGTCCTCATCACTCTCTTCTGAACCATTATACCTGCTTTTTGCCACTTAATTCAACCACCCATCTTTCACCTTCATCTGATACTCCAACAGCACATTCATTATCATTTTTGGTTTCTGCAAGCTTAATTGTTCTCAATTAACTCTGACATTAATCACCGACCAATTAATTACTGTGTTACTGTAGTTGTTGCAGAAAATATTAAAAAATATTACTAAAAACTTCTTTATAAATTTAAAATAAAACATAACCTGAAAATAGTTATAAATTTGATAAAACATATTTTAGCTGTGTCTAATCAGTTTACATTAGTAAAACAAACAAAAAATATCCTAAGGTCTTAATAAAGCAATAGATGTAAATTAATTTGTATAATTTTAGAATGGTTATATTTGGTTAGTAGGGAGTACTAACAGTGATCAAAAATTATAACTTTCTACTTTTTGTGGATTGTCATACAGATAAAGAAAGTTGGAGTGGAAATGCAGTTTAAATTTTCTAATGAGGAATATGGAGATATAAATTGTTTATTGGAATGAGCAATATAGTCATGGATCTGTGGAAGCTACTGTACATGAATATCAGGAAAGATATCCTGAAAGGTGGATTCCAAACAAATTCGTTTTCTGTTGAACACCAACCAAAGCATCGTGTTGATAAAGCATCCAAAGCTTTCACCATATTCAGTGTAGCCCAGGCACAAGTTTAAGACGAATTGAATATCGTGTGGCACAATCACACAAAGAGATACATTGTTGCAAACAGATTACCCTCTGCAGTTGAACTCTTTTCATTGGCTTCTAGATAACGCTGATTAGGTAAACTGGATTTCGTTTACTGATGAAGCCACTTTTACAGGAAACGATTACAGTTCCAATGGGAAAATAATCTGAAAAATAAATTTTCTCATACATAGATATTTGTTTCTCGGTCATTAGAAATCTAGTGCAAGTTACTGTACTGATGGATTCATAACTTTTCCAGTTTTAAATCGAATTAAAAATTGTGCAATTTATCAAATTTAATTGGAATTCACTGATGTTTTCCATTTTAATACATTTAGGGCCAACCTATAAAACTAGGTAATTAAAAAAAAAATATTATTATTAATGAAAGCCGACATATAGAAGAACTTGATGAATTTATATAATTAGTTAGGATAAAAAGATGTTGAGTCAAAGTAATTCATTTATTTATAAAATGATTTAATTCAATGTAATATTTGCTCAATTATAAGTAGTTACAGAGTTGAAATTTACATTTTTGTCATTTATGAACAGTCTATACACATTTTGCTTGATGTTTAATTCAGCAAAACCTTTTGCAGCTGAAGCAGGGGAACCTAGTCATCCTCCTTTTTTCTAGATGGACAAAATGCACATTTTTTCCTTCCAGCATATTCTTGTAGTTTAAGGCTATTGGGTAATGTCTCTTCAAATATCTTTTGTATTTTAACCTTTAGATTCTTTGTAGCATTGGTATTTGTATTCTCTCCTTTAGGTGAGGTTTTGGTAGCTGTTCGCACACTTCTTTGGCAAATTCCCTTCGGCAGATAGACTTTTTCCGTTCCCTAACCATATTGTGAACATATAACACATAGGAATTACTAATCACTCATTAGGAATCACTAATGTACTGTGTATCATACCGTAAAGCCATCGCTGTGTTTTTCGGGTACATGACCCGAAAAAGACATTTTTTTTTATTGGAAGACATCTCGTCAAAAACATCAACTGCCGCTTTAGTTGACTTAAAGAACTCAACAGTTTCTGCTTTCCCTGGCTCTGCTATTGTGCCGTATTCATGAGTAGGGGAGACCTGCTATACTATCTTAGCATTTTTGGCTTAGTATGAAGCTACTGTAAGTTCATTGTCGTAGGCGAACATTACTGAATGTTCTTCCCTGTTTTCAGTTCCTTTATTTCTGAAAGGATTTTTTTATAACTTCGTGGAGTACCTACAGCTGTTAATTGATGGTTTCTCAACAAGCCCATTGTCAATGGGATGAATGTAAACCAATTGTCCATGGTTACATTTCTATTGGTGCCATGGATAGATTTTGTCAGTTCTATTATAAAATAGGCACCCGATGGCAGGCCAGATGCAAGTACGGCACACCTTCAATTAGATACTTTGTTTTACGGCACACAGCTTAACTATATTTAGTCCGTATTTACTTGATTTGGAAGGTAATTACATCCTAAATGGGCATCAACCTCTGTGGAAAACATACTCTCGCTATCCATAAACTCTCTCAGACGACTACTCAAAGAAAACGTAACGTAACCTCAAAACAAATAACACTTACATGTCAAATGCCTTTGTGGGATGACAGTGAGACCAGAAGGTTTGAGGGGGGGGAGAGGATAGCCTTCCCACTCTACTCTATCATAACAAAGTACGAATTCCGGGATTCTTGCATCGTTTGACAGACGAATGTCTATGAATGTAGGGTTAAACTACAATACATTTTATAACTTGAATTCACTGGAATTTGAATTATTAAATTAATTGAAACTAACGTAAATTAGTTTTTAATAAACTCAGAAAAAATATTCATCGGTTACTTTGAAATTTTATGGTACATCGCCAAAAATATACAAATTAGATGGTCACTTAACAAAGTATTAAATATTCACAAGTTTTTAGGGCTCATTGAACATGGCATAACATCCTATTTCAGTAAAGCATTACGGTTGTATCATTGTGTATATTAGAATAACATATATGTTATATTTTGTTTGTATGTACATATTTTGTTTATTTGAGTAATACTTTCAATGATGATAAAACTATATACAAAAATTGTATATGCATGATTTTACAATTAAATTCAATGTTTCAGGATAGTCTACTACATTGCCTGCCAGCAAGGGTTGCATCATTCCTATACTTGCTTAGCTGAATGGGATAAATGCAATTGTTTTAGTAAAATATTTTTATACTTGTATGTAATATATTGATATTATTAGTTCAATTTATTGTTTTTATACATATATTGTCTTTGTCATAAAATAATTTATCAAGCTATATATATATATATATATATATATATATATATATATATATATATATATATGAAGTTAATATATTACTATTGTAAGTAATTTTATCCACCATTAAGTGCAATGATTTTACCTCGTGTGATGAGGCGCCTTTCGGTCACTTGACCATTGTCGAATCACTGATTACTTTTTCTCAATTTTTCTGGTGTGGATGTTTGGTCTGTGGTGTTGGTACTTGTTGACGTCATACACGTTTCCTGTTGATTCTCGTGTATAATGTTTTTGAATAGTATGTCTTCTGTATATGTTGTTTGTAAATTCATTAAATTGTTTTGCATGTTTTTCTAAATTTGGTATTTTTCTAGTGAGTTTAGTTCTATTGGGTTATTATTTTTTTCAAGTATGGTTAGGTTATTTTCGTAATTTGTTATTATTATGTTTATGTGATATTAGGTGTGCTGCAACATTTAATACTTTTGGATTTTTGTTTTTGAATGCTCTATAATGCTCTTCAAATCTTATGATCTGGTTGTTTTCCCTATGTAAAATGCGTTACAGTTGTTACATGTAATTTTGTAAATTCCTGATAGGTTATGTTTTTCTGAATTTGTTTTGTGGTTTGTGTTATTAAGATATTTTATTATTTTGTTGTTTGGTTTGTATGTTGGAGTGTAGTATTCTTTGTTGTATATATTTGTTATTTTTTCTATTTTGTTCTTGGTGTATTTATATTTTAGGTAGATTTTTTTATTTTTATTATTTTTGTGTTCTGGTTGTAGTGTTGTGTTTAGGTTAGGTTTTTTTGTGAATTTATAGTATATATTTTTTATAAGGTGTTTGTTGTATCCATTTTCTATTGCTATTTTTGTAATGTTATCTAATTCTTCATTTAATTTTTGTTTGTTATCCTGTGGTATTTTATTGCTTTATTTATCATGTTACTGTAAGTGTTAATTTTGTGTGACCAGGGGTGGTTAGATTTGTAGTGTATTGTGGTGTTGTTGGGAGTAGGTTTCCTGTATACTGTAGCTTCTATTTTATTATCATTTATATTTAATGTAATGTCGAGGTAGTTGATTGTTCTATTTGTTTCTGTTTCGACGGTGAATTGTATGTTTTCGTTGTATGTATTTAGTTTGTTTAGTATTATGATGTGTTCGTTGTGAATGGTAGGTTGGTATATTACAAGTATATCGTCTACATATCTTGACCATAGTGAAATATTGTGTGTGTTTAGTATAGGTTTAATTATTATTTGTTCAAAGTGTTGTAAATATATTTCTAACATGACTGATGATATGGGTGATCCCATGGGGAGTCCAGTTGTTTGTTTATAGTACTTATTGTTAAATTGGAAGTAATTTTGGTTACATTGTTAAATTGGAAGTAATTTTGGTTACATATGTGTTTGGTTGGCGTAATGATATTATCTATTGTGTTTCTTTTTTCGTTATTGTGTATTAGTTTGTTTTTTATTATTTCTATGGTTTCTTCTATTGGGATGCTAGGGTACATGTTAGTTATGCCATAACTTATTATTTTTGTGTTGCTGTTTGTTTTCATGTTTTTTATGTTATTAATTAATTCGTATCAATTTTTTATATTGCATGTGTTGTTGATATGTATTTTGGATCTTATTATTTTGCCTAGTATTTTTGCGGTTATGTAAGATGGTGCTGTTGTGAAATTTATTAGTGGTCTAAATGGTGTGTCGGGTTTGTGGATTTTAGGTATGCCTGTTAATATTGGTGCGCATGGTTTGAATGGGTATAGTCTTGTGTGGTATTTTAATTTATTGTTATAGTTTAGGGTATTTCGGTGTGTGACTATTAGGTTTTTTATTGTAATAAGGTATTTGCTAGTTGGGTCTGGGATTTGTTCGTATTTATTTTCTTTTATGTAGTTAGTCATTGAATCGTATTTGGTATTTTCTATTATTACTGGTGTATTTGTTTTATCGGATTTTAATATTAAGTAGTCGTTGTTTTCTAGTTTTTCTCTGAGTTTTATAATTTCTTTTTTATTTATATATTGTTCCGTTTTTTTTGTTTTTTTCTGTTTTTATTAGGTTAATTTTATTATTAATATTGTTTCTTATGTGTTCAGTATTTTGGTGGGTAATTTTGTGGATGTTAGATTCTGTGTCAACTATTAGGTTTTTTATTATTTGTTTTTTGTTGAAATTAGGTAGGTTATATTTGAAGGAATTTGTTATTATTATTTTTTCTTTGTCAGTAAACTGTGTTTTAGTTAAGCTTATGAATTTATTGTTGTTAGAGGTGTGGATCTTACACATATTATACATGAAAAAACACAACAAATTATAATAAAACATAAAACAAACACAATAAATAGACTAAACGTGGATTGGTTCTAGGCTATTATTTAGGTTATGTTGTTGTTTTGATGAATTTTTGATTTTTCTGTTTTATTATATTACATATACAGTCGGCGCTGCTTATTGTGATCACGGTTAATGTTATCATTCGGTTATTGTTATCGTTTCATTGACAAACAAACACGGACGTATATTAATACATTGTAATTAGGCTGCTTATTGTAATCATCTGCTCGCTTATTATTATCATTTAAATTGCCATTCAAAATCATATGCGTCAACGTATACTAGCATATACCAAGTACAAATGTCTACAAAGTAGTGTAAACAGCACATGCAACTCACAATGACGCCCAATTCATAGAATGTTTATTTTTAGAATGACAGAAATACTTTATAACGGTTTCAGCACTTAGCACAGTTCTCAGAATGTCTCCCTTACTCTTTGTTTACGCAAACACCCTAGCCTCGCTTGAATCGACTTTTGTTGTTTGTTAACATTAGTTGATGTTACTACTGAACCATTTACAGTACAGTCCTACTGTATTTTTTAACAGTGAATTTTTATGAACGTTTATTACAGTATTTCAGTGTGATTTTACATAACTTAATTTTTAAAGATCTTTTTCGTTTGTTTTGTAGAGTTTAGTGTCACTTGAAGTTTCAAAGGACAGTATAGCAAGATGTCCGATTCTCAAAAGAAACGACGCGATTTAAGTCTTAAACAAAAACTTGACATTCTAGATAGGTACAGTAAATTACCAAAAATAAAATGAGTCAAAGAAACGCTGCTTCTCAACTTGGAGTTTTTCAACCTCTCTTATGTAAAATATTGAACAACAAAGAAAAAATCCTGTCATTATCAAAGTGTAATGCAAATGTTGACAACAAAAGACATCGTTCTGGGAAGGATCCGCAAGTGGAATCAGCTTTGAAGTTGTGGTTTAAAAATGTTCGCGAAAAAGATGCTCGAGTTGACGGCCCACTAATGCGTCTAAAGCTGAGGATCTTGCCAAAAAAATAGGAAAACAGGATTTTAAAGCCACAGATGGATGGTTCAATCGATGGAAGAAAAGGGAAAACATTGTTTACAAGAAAACGTGTGGTGAAAAAAGAAATGCTGATTTTGTTAAAGCTGAGGACTGGTTACAATACGAATGGCCAAAGATTTTGGCCGAGTATTCTCCTAGCTGCATATACAATGCAGATGAAACAGGACTTTATTATCATGCTTTACCCGAAAATACTTACTTATTTAAAAATGAAATTGCTAACGGCTGTAAAATATGTAAACAAAGAATAACTGTTTTATGTTGTGTTAACATGGTTGGTCATAAAGAAAAACTCTTAATTATCGGTAAATCTAAAAATCCACGTTGTTTTCAAGGTATCAAAAAGCTACCGGTTGAATATCATTCAAACTCCAATGCTTGGATGACATCAAAAATTTTTAATGAATGGCTGACTAATTGGGATACCAGCCTCAAAGGCAACATTGTCCTTCTACTAGACAACTGCACTGCACATAATGACATAAGCACTACGCTAAAACACATCAAAGTGATTTACCTTCCGGCCAATACTACATCAATTATTCAGCCATGTGACCAAGGCATAATTAAAAATCTCAAAAGTTTTTATCGACGAGAGATGCGTGTTAGAATTATAGAAAATATGGATGAATTTCAAACCCTTACCTCATATGAATTGGCTAAAAAAACTTCTTTACTCGATGCTATACATCTGATAACAAAATCTTGGAATAAAGTTTCTGAAAAAAACTGTGAAAAATTGCTTTAGAAAAGGTGTTTTTTTTTGTTGAAGAAAAAATCAAGAGCAAGAGTGTGTATGTGTATGTGTTAGTGTGTGTGTCTGTGTGTGTGTGTTTGAGTGTGCATCTGTGTGAGTGTTTGTGTGTGTGGGTGTGTGTGTGTGTGAGTGTGAGCTGCCGCGGCCTTCCTGAACTTCTCATTCCTCGGCGGGAGCCGTCAACCTCCAGTCCGACAACGGTCAAAATATGATTTCACCCGACTTACCAGTTCCTGGTACCAGTGGTGTGTCGAGCTCAATCTGCCAGTGAATAAATTCCTGGACTTTGTTTTGAAAAACCAACCACAAGGATTTTACCTTACTTAAGAGTTAATTAATTTCTTATACCTTGGTTAAAATGATTTGTAACGAACTTTTTTCTTAATTCTATGTTATTTATTTAATCTCTACTCTTTTTAATGATTGAAAAAAATCCTACGAATTTTAATTAATCAATTTCACCACAGGATGGTTTTAATAAATTCAATCACTGTTTGTCATAAATTGTTTAATTATCTAAATTTGAAATATTATTTAAAATCGATTCGATTACATGATGTTTACTTTTTCTGGAAATTCAACTCATTTTACATTTCTTTTCTAATAAGCAATTAATTTTACATTGAATACATATTAACTGATTTTTTGAAGTTATTTCTACATTTTCTTAAAATTTTAATTGACTTTTTTATTAATTGTTGATTTTACTATTACTTCAAAATCTGGTAATTATTCCTTAGAAAATTTATAAATTTTTAAAAATTGGTTTATACACTTAAAATTTAGACTTGCCCCTAAACTTTCACTGTGATTGTTCCTCTTGTCTCTCGGATGTTGTCCTGGAATCCTTGGTTCCCCCTCTGATGTGGTCCTGGAGTCCTTGGGTCAGCAGCAAAGGCACTAGATCGGTTTATGGGCTATCTTTAATACTTTTCTTCATTAATTTACATTTTACAAAAATAATAAAAAGTTCGTTCTTGCGGAAACATCGCAAAGCAGACCATCCTCATGTCCGTCTAGGGCTAGTGGTTGTGTTTAGCCATGGAACATCATCCTGGAAACGCCTCTGGATGTCCTTGCTAAAATTACGTCTGTTCGGTTCTAAATCTTGTATGCGTCTCTCGACTCTCTTTCTCCAAGGGCTGTTCCCCACCTCTTCTACAAGCCGTGTTTTTATTTACTTTAGACAAGCCAGTTCAGACCTGCAAGGGGGTTGTCTATTAAACTTTCTCTTTTTGTTTTTGGGTCCGATTTTAGCTAGGTCTCGTTAGTGTACCTTGCGGTGTAAATTTAGATAATTCCTTAAACCATGGTCTATTATCATGATTTGAGGTGCTGCTAAAAACTTGATTGACATTTCTAACACTTTCCGTTCATGAATTGCTTCACTTTAGACATTATTTTTCTTCCCTCGACAGTTCATCGTTTTTGGGGCTATTACACAACCTTTCTTTCTTTTACTCTATTAGTACATAATTTCAATTATATCCTTTTTATTTATTTTGCTTTTAACACAATTATCTTTTATCTAATTTTATATTTAGCTTCGGTGGTTCGTTTCTAAAATTGTATACTTACGTTTGTTATATAATCTAATTAACAATTTATTACTTTTTTCGTATAACAATGTTTGAAAAGATTTTGGACTAGCCTCAATCTTTTCCCTTGAGACAGTTTTGGCTGTCTCAGTGTGCGCGCGCGTGTGTGTGTGTAGGACATAGGCTTATAAAATACATGTATTTGAAGTGATAACTTTTTTAATGAAGGTCAAAGCACCCTTAAAATTTGCCTATTAAAAATAAAACTTATTGAGATTCTCCTAAAGAGTTTTCAGCTGTCTCTGTGAAATAGCAATTTATATTTGACTTTGTGCCCTTCAAGGTTACCTAAATTACACCCAAGTCTTGTTTTATAAACACTTTAACTCACAGATTTATAACTCAATCTCTGCACTGTGTTTACCTGTATCTATGTTTAGACGCTACACTGTGAACGTTAACAGAGAACGACCACAAAATGGTGTTTGTTATGTTTCCAATGAATAACTGCATCAAAGGTTATTTACTATAGAATTTCTTGCATATTTCCAAGAAACTCTGCTACAGCTTCTACGTCATTCCACCTCTAGATCTGGGTTGTAGGAAAACCTAGGCTCTCTTTAGTATTTTTACAATTCGGCACCCATACTTACACTAGGGAGATTAAATGTGGTAAATTCGTTTTACTAGTTATAAGTTACAAAGTAAACACTCCATTGCCCGCTTTTTTAGTAATTATGGAAACAAAATATAATTCTTTAAAAAACAATTAAATATTAAAAACAACACAAAATATTTTTGTCCGTAAGAGAGTAATGGTTTATCCATTGACTACGAACCTTGGTTCGAGACCTGTATCTCAAGGAATAAACCTCTCAGGAGAACCGACTCCTGAATTTATTATGAAAACCAATTAGCCTCCCATAAGCCTCTTTTAGCTCCTTTCGGGGTAGTGGAATCTTTGAGAGTCATTTGTGACTTAAATACTATGCATGGATACCTAGTGAACGTATTTTATTTTAATGAAAACACAGCTAATTGGAAACTATAAATTTTTTATTATCTGTTTGGATTTAGAATTACTTATTATTATTTGATTTATTTTAATTAACAGGATTTAGCTTTTTTAATTTTACCTAACCTTACTTTTGAATTACCATGACTATCTTGTTTCATGGTATTAGTACAGAATATATTCCTTTTATTATGTTTACAATTTTATTATTACTTATATTAACACACATATATATATCTACACATTCTATATCCTTTTCTAATATTATAATCGAAATCCCAAATTTCTTAATATGTTTACTATCATTTATTTAAATTCATTATTTAAATTTATTATAATTAATTTGCACATAATTTTGAGTATTCAAGTTAAATTTTACGTATTTTAGAGTCTTGTTTACTTTGAAACATTTTAAGGTTAATTTCTAGTTACATTAGGCTATGCCTTTTAACAAACAATCCTTTTAATTCACTAATATACTCTGGTTAACATTTACCTATTTATAGGTTAACCTAATTAGTTATAACATGCTACTCATTTACTAAAAACTTCCTGCTGATACTTATATACTAAGACAAAGGATTTCATACATTTTTCAAGAAAAACCCCATATCAGATAAAAATTATTTAAATGCAATACGTTTATTTCCAATTCAGGCAAACGGAAATCAATTTAGAATATTTGTTAATTAATTTAGGTAACCTAAGAGAATTTTCAGTCCCTTAGGTTATTCAATGTTTTGTTAATTTTGATTTTAAGTTAATATATTTTGAAATAAAATTTTATCTAAAAGAAAATTAAATTGTTTATATGACCTTATACTGCAAAACGTTAGGTATCTTCTATAGTTGGGTTGTCTTTAGGTCTCTTCACGGCTCCCATGGGGTTTGGGTGTAGGCTTCACTGCATTGCATGGCGTCAGTGAATTTTGTTAAGTTCGGCTTCTTTTTTCATTTTCTTGGTCGAGATGTTGGTAAATACATATATGGTCTTCAGCTCATATATCTGTACACTTCCCAGGTCACATCGTAGCACTTTATACGGACTTCTTACCGCATATTGGGTCGTTAATGGTTCTGCGTGTATCAATACGACCACACTCCACGGCCGTCTAAACTGTACTGACTCAGCGTCGCTTTTTTGGCTTCGCCCTCACCAATTTCTTCTTTTCGATATCCATCTTACATTTTTAACCAATGAGAAAGCCGTTGCTATGGCGACTGAATTTGTTTATTTTGTAATTTTGAATTTTAATTAGTTTCAATTTTTGTGATATACTTTTCTTTACTCCAATGTGTTATTTTCAATTTTTTAACCTCCATTTAATAATTTGTTTGTCTTTATTCTTTTAATTTAATTAACTTGCTGTTTCTTCTTGCTAACTCAAACTTCGACGGTAGCGCTGTCGCTGCAGTGTGGCAAGATAGTATAAACAATCTACCCACGCGGGTTTTTACCGAAACTAATATAGCTCCAATCATAAATAACCTCTATTTTATGCTATTATGTTTTAAATTAAAATTTGCATCTTTACAGAAGTACAACTCTCCCTATCTATGCCTAATTTACTTTCAGCACATTTTTATACTTATATTCACTATCCCTGATTATATTTGGTCAAAATTAATTTAATATTGTACATTTTTGGCTTTGTCCCATAGCCCTCACTTTTACTGTTTCATTTAAATCGGTCTATTAGCCGTTAGCCTAATTAATGTTGCGTTGGTTTATAATTTATTCTAACATTCCCAGTTTGTCTATTTAGTTCTAATTACTTTGGTTTACATTGATTTTCCCTATATTTAACATTTTTATTATAGTACTATGAAATAATTGGAATATGAGTTGATTGATCTATTACCTATTCTAGGCTTAGTTACATTTATCTGTACTAATACCAGATTTATTTGCATCGGTCATTCTGGCCGTTGCAAGGGGCAGGGTAGTGGTTAATCAGAATTTATAATGCAGATGATAAATCAGTCACTGTGGTTTTATATTGATGATGCTGGTCAAATTCAGAATCACTGGAATATGAGGAGCTCCCGAGGGATTTGGGAGAACCTAAAGCCTATGCATTCGTGTAAACGTAGGGCCATTCCGGGGCAGGGTAGTTGTTAATCAGCATTTATAATGCAGCGGTTTTATATTGTATGATGCCGGGCAGAACCAGAATCACTGGAATATGAGAAGCTCCCGAGGGATTCGTAAGAACCCAAGGCAAATGCGTCCTTGTAAACGTAGGACCATTCCGGGGCAGGGTAGTTGTTAATCAGCATTTATAATGCAGATGACCATTATTCACTATGGTTTTATGTTCGATAACGCCGGGCAGAACCAGAACCACTGGAATATGAGAAGTCTCCCGAGGGATTTGAGGTGAACGTAAGGCCGACCTGTCCTTGTAAACGTAGGACCATTCAGGGGCAGGGTAGTGGTTAATCAGCATTTATAATGCAGATGACCATTATTCACTATGGTTTTATATTCGATGACGCCAGGCAGAACCAGAACCACTAGACTATGAGAAGCTCCCGAGGGATTTGAGGGGAAGGCCTTTTCCTCGCCCTAATTGATGAGCTTCTCCGTTAGATCCAGGCTTGTATAGTGGTTTATTTCGAATATTAAGACGAACGTTGGCAATGCGCTACGTTTTTTAAAAGTTTTCGACCCCACAAAAATTCAATTATAACTAAATGTGTAAATATAAAAGTTAAAAAATATTTATATTACAGTAGTTAATTAAATCGTACAACGATTAAACAAACACTGTATTTACATTACCATGGTTTCCTAAGGACATTTTGAATCATATTATTTTCAGTTTGAAAACAAAATTATGAAGCTTAAAAACTGTTGGAGATTGCGTTCTAATCAAATTATCTAACCTTATTGTGCTTATATCAATATATATTCGTGGCCTCTAGACGGTATAACTCGTCAGTTACGAATAAACCACTGTTAGACTCAAATTATATATATATATATATATATATATATATATATATATATAATATTATAATATATTAAATATATAATATATAATATTTACATATTGTTCTTTGTATCAAAACTAAGTAACTTATCGCATTGCTAAATAACTGTTAAAACTATATAAATGTCCCATCAGTGTATTCTAGAGTTAGTTTGTTTATTGTTCTTGTATTTATTTCTATTAGATAATGTACATGAATTAATTTCGCTATATTTTATTTACAAATGGGGACATATATTTTATTTATATTGATTGTGAATGTTAAGGGCTCTGTTAGTGGAACCCATTATTCTCTCTCAGTCTCTCTCTCTCTCTCTCTCTCCCTCCCTCTCTCTCTCTCTCTCTCTCCCCCTTCCTATATAGACACATACAATAACACGAAGGTAATAGGTCATCTGGAATGTAAACAACGGTTTGCTATAACTGAATAAATACAAAAGATAACACTAGAAAACCTTATTTATACCATTACAGTACCTTAAATTACTTTTATTTAATGTAAACCTAGGTGTGTAAGCCAGTGGTTACCAACAAACATTTTTCCAGGACTCCCTCGTTACAACGACAAGGACCCCACAAATTCTTAAAGTTAAATTGTAAACTACACACATAATAATTAGAGTTATGTTAGTTATTAATAAGTCATTTATGGATAGCCTACCCACTTACTTTAAGGTGGAAACTGTTCTAACATATGAGAATTCAATTTTATGTTACGACGAGTTTATTACAAGTACATTCAAGAAGTTATATTTTTATTTAAGATACAAATATAAAACTATCACACGTTAAAGTTCGTAGGTCCAGACGAAATTTGTTAAACTTATTTATATTAATATTTTGTTTGGAGTAAGGAGTTAACGAAGTAGACACATGAATCAAATTTAGTCAGTTTTAGTTGCGACAAACAAAGAAACACTATTGAATAAGAATATAAATAATATAAGTTCAAATATTTGAATGTAACATATTATTATTATCAGTACATTCAAGAAGTGTTTTGATTTGATTTAAGATACAAAATATAAAACTATCACACGTTAAAGTTCGTAGGTCCAGACGAAATTTGTTAAACTTATTTATATTAATATTTTGTTTGGAGTAAGGAGTTAACGAAGTAGACACATGAATCAAATTTAGTCAGTTTTAGTTGCGACAAACAAAGAAACACTATTGAATAAGAATATAAATAATATAAGTTCAAATATTTGTTTTAATGTAACATATTATTATTATCAGTACATTCAAGAAGTGTTTTGATTTGATTTAAGATACAAAATATAAAACTATCACATGTTAAAGTTCATAGGTCCAGACGAAATTTGTTAAACTTATTTATATTAATATTTTGTTTGGAGTAAGGAGCTAACGAAGTAAACACATAAATCAAAATTAGTCAGTTTTAGTTGCGACAAACAAAGAAACACTCTTGAATAAGAATATAATTAATATAAGTTCAAATATTTGTTTTAATGTAACATATTATTATTATCAGTACATTCAAGAAGAGTTTTGTTATGATTTAAGATACAAAATCTAAAACTATCACATGTTAAAGTTCGTAGGTCCAGACGAAATTTTATAAACTTATTTATATTAATATTTTGTTTGGAGTTAGGAGTTAACGAAATAGACACATGAATCAAATTTAGTCAGTTATAATTGCGACAAACAAAGAAACACTATTGAATAAGAATATAAATAATATAAGTTCAAATATTTGTTTTAATGTAACATATTATTATTATCAGTACATTCAAGAAGTGTTTTGATTTGATTTAAGATACAAAATATAAAACTATCACACGTTAAAGTTCGTAGGTCCAGACGAAATTTGTTAAACTTATTTATATTAATATTTTGTTTGGAGTAAGGAGTTAACGAAGTAGACACATGAATCAAATTTAGTCAGTTTTAGTTGCGACAAACGAAGAAACACTCTTGAATAAGAATATAATAATATAAGTTCAAATATTTGAATGTAACATGTTATTATTATCAGTACATTCAAGAAGTGTTTTGATTTGATTTAAGATACAAAATATAAAACTATCACACGTTAAAGTTCGTAGGTCCAGACGAAATTTGTTAAACTTATTTATATTAATATTTTGTTTGGAGTAAGGAGTTAACGAAGTAGACACATGAATCAAATTTAGTCAGTTTTAGTTGCGACAAACAAAGAAACACGCTTTTTTTTTTTTTTTTTTTGGGAGCGGGTTTGAATTGCCCGAAGCACTGCTACCTTAAGGTATATTGTACTTACCTCCCTGATCTAGTCAAATAACCCCCTCCCTCTTACCAGGTTTAGGAGTCTCCTGACTAGAGTTTTACCTTCAGCATCCACCGAAGCCGTTCTATCACCAAAGAGGTTGAAGCGCCTCTCAGCGAGTACTTCACATCTGTAAATAATGTGTGTGGCAGTCTCGAGTTCCTGCCCGCATAATCTGCACACTGGTTCATCTTTGTAGATACCCATTTTATGCAAATGTTTCCTTAGTCCACAGTGTCCCGTGAGTAGACATGTGGCTATCCTTAATTCCTGCCTAGACAGATAGATGAGACTCTTCTGCAGCCCCAAGGAAGGTTTCCTAAGGGTTAGCTTGCTGTGTCTCATCCCTTCGGCCCTGATCCAGTGCTCACAGTGTCTTTCAGCCATCCACCTTCGCACTGTCATCCTGACCATGGATTTGGAAATACCTACCGCAGGCTCCGGTCCAATCAAGGGAGTCGAAGACCCCTCCCTGGCCAGCGCATCTGCGGCTTCATTTCCAAGTATTCCCCTATGCCCTGGCACCCAACCTATCATGACTTGATTGTGCCTTGCCAGAGCTTGTAGGTTAATTAGGCAATCCCTGACTATGGCCGAGGTGACCACGTGTCCGTTTAGTGCCTTAATTGCTGCCTGACTATCGGAGAAAATCCGGGTCCCATGTGTTTCCCTTCTCTCTATCTCTCCCAGACAGGCATTTATAGCATATACTTCGGCCTGAAAGACAGAGGTATGCCTCCCCAAGGAAAAAACTATTTCTACCCTTGGGTTTTTACAATACACCCCCGCTCCAGTGCCGAAGTCCATCTTGGAGCCATCTGTGTACCAGATCTGAGCTCCCGATGTTAATGTCCCTGACCATTCCATCACAGTTTGGTGTACCTGGTCAGGTGCAAACATTCGAGTAATGTGGTCGCTGCCCATTTCCAAGATGGGTTCTTTGACCACGCACTCGATACTCATATGTCCCGAGACATCTGGGAGGTTAGCCCAGTTGCTCGAGTTGCGCAATCTCCATGCCGCTAGCCTCGCCTCTCCCCTAAGGACAAGCTCAAGGGGAGGGAGGTTAAGCATTACTTCCATTGCTGCACCTGGTGTAGTTGACATCGCTCCCAGTGTGCACAGACAGGCCAATCTCTGGATAGAGCTCAGTTTAGCTCTTGTCTGTGCCTGGTTGGCCTTTGTCCACCACACCAGAGCTCCATAGGTAATCATAGGTCTTATCACCCTCAGATACATCCAGTGCATCATTGATGGCTTCAGTCCCCATTTCTTACCCACCATTCTTCTCACAGTCATCAGTGCCCTTTTGGCCCTGTTAACTATCCTCTCAAGGTGTGGGTTCCAGGTGAGTTTCCTGTCCAGAGTAACTCCCAGGTACTTCACCTCCCCCACAAACTCAAGGTATTCACCAAACAAGCGGGGCATCCTGGTCGTCAGATCTTTTCGCTGTCTGGTGAAGTTAATGAGAGCAGTCTTTTTTGGATTTACCCTAAGGTTCTCCTTTTTACACCACTCTTCAATCAGTCGTAGAGGATTTCTGATTACCTCAAGGACTGTATCAGGTATCTGGATCTGCCCAGGATCAAAACAACTATGTCGTCCGCATATCCTAGACAGAAGTACTCCTGTTCATTCAGGAGTTCAATAAGGTTGTCAACCACTAGGCACCACAACAGAGGAGAGAGAACCCCCCCCCCCCCCCCCCCTGTGCACAGCCCAGACTTGTCTCCGCCCTTCTGACCTCCCCTGCCACCTCTACAGAAATGCTTCTGTTTGTTAACATGGAACTTATCCAACCACAAGTGGTTGGATCCACTCCATGACGTCTTGCACCACTTACCATCGTCTCCACTGAGGGGTTATTGAAAGCCCCTTCAATGTCGAGGAAGGCACCTATGGCACAACCTTTCTTGGCGATCATTTGCTCAATCCTACCAACCACTTGATGGAGAGCTCCCTCGCAGGATTTCCCCGGTTGATAAGCATACTGGTTCCAATGCAGTGGTTTTATGGCCAAAGCACCCCCCCCCCTAATATGCCTATCAACCAGTTTTTCAAGTCCCTTAAGAACAAAGGACATGAGTGTAATAGGTCTGTATCCTTTCCCTTCCGATTGGTTACCGGTGGGCTTAGGTATAAAGACCACCTTACTAGCTTTCCAGGCTGCTGGCACATGCCCTAAAGCAATGCTTAGCCTGTATAATTTAGTAAGTACCAGTACCAGCAAATCCATTCCCTGCTGCAGCAGCACAGGATAGATCCCATATGGACCTGGAGATTTGTAGGGTTTAAATGTGCCAATAGCCCATCTTACCCTTTGTGGAGTTACTATCCTCCTTGCCACTTCCCAGTCCTCCCTCTTACCACGTCTTGTGGAGAGTTTGGCAACTGGTTCAGTTTCTGCTCCCCCAAGTTTCCTCAGAGTGCTGGAAGGGAAATGTGGCGTGATTAATTCTTCCACAGTTTCCCCTGCAGTTTTTGTTATATTTCCCAGTGGGTATCTTAGCATCCCCACCGGGTTAACTGGGTTCTTAGAGAGCACTTTATGCAGTCGTGCCCCTTCCCGAGTTTTGTCAATCTCTTGACAATACTCTTTCCAGGACTTCCTGCGTGCTTCTCTAATTGCCCTGTTGTATTCGGTTAGTGTTTTCCTATACTGGTCCCACTCCCCGTTCTTTTTTGCTCTATTAAAGAGTCTCCTGGTGGACTTCCGAAGTTTGGCTAGCTTCTTGCTCCACCATGACGGATCCCCTACTTTTCTCCCCTCACTAAGAGGGCAGTTATCAGTAAAGGATTCTACTATAGCCTCGCCAACCAATGCGGCAGAGTCTTCTAGCTCTCTCCTCCCACCATACTCCAATCCAGCCTCCTCAATCCGAACTCCCAGGTCCCTCCTGTAGGAGTCCCAGTCTGTTCTTCTTGGATCCCTGGTTGGCCGAAGCATGGCTGGATTTAGAGAGATATCATACCTAATATGTCTGTGGTCAGAAGAAGATGGTTCATCCGACACATGCCAGTTTAGTATATACCTAGCCGTCTGGTTCGATGCCGCCGTAATGTCCAGGACCTCCTGTCTGGCCCTAGTGACAAACGTCGGCTCTTCCCCCTGATTTAAGACTAGTAAATTCTTAGAGCTAAGATAAGCTAAAAGTTCCTCACCTCTAGTGTTGGTACCTGTACTTCCCCACGAAGTGTGATGAGAGTTAGCATCCATCCGCACCAGCAGCTCCTCATCCACAGCCCCGCAGTGCTCGACCAGCCTCCTCAGCTCTTGTGTTGGTAGAGCCCCCGCGTAGTCAAAGGGGAGATATGCCGTGGCAAGGTTCAGCCTCTTCATCCTTCCCTCCGCCCGCAGCTCCACCGTCACTGCTATTAAGTCCCTGCAGCAGAAGTCCGTTAGTACAAAAGCACTCAACCCCCTCCTAACCAGGATATACGTCCTGGGAACACCGGAGTCCTTATCGTACAACAACTTACCTCCAGATGTCGCCAGCCCGCATATTCGTCCTCCAGAAATCCATGGCTCCTGGATGAGAACCAAGTCCACCTCTCCCCTGTCCAGCATCCTACACACGACAGCACTCGCCGCCCTGCTATGCTGTAGGTTCACTTGGAGGATCTTGATCATTGTTCTGCTTAATTTGCAGTCGCCTGGGTCCGCAGAGCAGCCCCAGGACTAGATAGCGTGCTCAACTCTACAGCCACTTCACCGGTTTCTGCAGTCGGCAGCTTGACAGCCGCCCCCGCACCCCCAGTGATGGTTGCCGTTGACACATCTGCTACAGACTCACGGTTTGCCGTCTCATTGGCTCCCACTGTCTGTGCAGTCTCGAGTTTCTCAACCCTTTCAGGGATTTTACACTCTAAATGTTGTCTTTTTAACAGAACTTGTGTTGTGTTTTCTAAGTATTGAAGTCAGAAAAAAAGGGGAGTGAAATTTGTATTTCAGTTGTAGAACGGTGACTAATTTTCAAGTTACAAAGATTAAATTTTAATTTTTTAAATTGTCGGGTCATGAAAATTCTAAAGAAATCCAAATTTTAAAATTTAAGCTTAAAGTCGGAAATGAATTGGCATAGATAAAAAAAGTATAAAGACAGTAAAATTTATAACTTGTATTAAATTCGAACTTTTGAATTTTAAAAACTGAATTTGCGGTAACACGTAAAACAGCGAAGAAAGAATGGAGGCAGAAGAGCGATAACCAACTCAAAATTATACAGAGGGAAGGACTCAATCGGATCACAAAGTAGATCTGCCAAAACAAACTTGGGAAGTCTGTTCCAAACTAGTAACAAGATTTACAAGGATGATGGAACCTGCTGGAGTTATAAGAGGTTAGAGCTTTCTTATTTCTTTCCAATAAGTATAAAGTTTAATTATTTGAGGTTGACATGGAAAATAAAGTAATTTATTTTGATGTCAGTTTTCATGAAAATATGTTTTTCAGTATAGTGGATTTATCTTGTTAGAACGAATAAACCCTGAGACAAATGGGACGCCATACTGGTTTACGTCATAAAACCAAGATGGCGGTATTAAACTAGTCAGATGTAAAGAAACGTTTAGAAATAGTCAACATTTTAAATAATCACCTCAACCTTAAATAAAGATAATTTTTTTAAAATGAGTACACAAATTAAAATAAGTAAAAATGTTGCAAATTAAGAAGTAAATAAATAAAGGGGTTTTTACAAAAATGTCAGGAATACAAGAGGAACTTTAACATATATAATTGTGCTACTTCTAGGAAACTGAACTGATGGAAATTTGTTTATATAAAATAATTATTATGTCTAGAGGGTTTTTGAGTTAGAAATAAATGTGTGACAGCTGTCCGTAAAAATGAACATAAACTAAAATTATTATAATTAGAATAACTATATTTTATGTGTCGGTTTGTTTTATTTTCCCACAGGAATAAATCAATTATTCACGCCAAAACGCAAGTGGGTACGCAATTTGTGATACCGCATCTCCCTGGAGGATTATATCTTTTTTATACTCTTGAGGACTTTTTAATTGAATATATGATAAAGAAAAGTTAAATGTTGAAATAATTTCAAGCCTTACATGGCTTAGACGTGGCTTGTATTGATGACAGAATAGCTGTAACAGAAAATGAATTTCTTAAACCACTTTTATAAAAGTTTTTCAGATACATTACCTCTTTGTAGAATTGCAGTTTATGAAAATAAACATTTAAAGTTTTCTTTTCATACCTGGTTGTTTACTTCAAGTCTATAATTTGATACACTAAATACACAGTATTTGTACTCAAAATTATGTTCATTAGGTACTTTTCAAATTTGGAAAGTGTATAAAATAAGACGTATTTAACCCTTTGTTGTTAACTTTTGTCTATGAGCGTTAGAATGAAGAAAAATAACTTTTAATATTTCCCTTTTGGTATGAATTAGCTCCCAATCCCCCTTCAGAATGTAAAAATCCAAAACCCAGGACGAATATAAAACCCATTCGGTTTTCCTAAAATAACCAACTTGTGTCCTCCATTCGTGTACACGTTTCTGCATCGTCACAGGAACATCGTCATAGTACAAATTATTTAAAAACAAACAAATCCATTCTAATTGGATGGATTGTAATGTAGCTATATTCCAATACAGTGATATTTTCCATTTAAAAACATTTAATTAGATATTGTTGTTTCTGTGTTAAAGTAAAGTATTTTTGTATTTTTTTCTAAATTTCACATTTTGATGCGTCAGCAGAAGTTTTATTTTGGTCGTAACTTTTGGACCACGAAGTATATCTTCTCTCGACAACATCGATTAAGCCTGAACTGTCGATAATTAGAGAACACACAACATTAAGCATAAGTGTTTTATAGATATGAGCAAAAATGGACATAATTATAATTAAAGTATCTGGATTGAATGGATTAATTTTAATAGGTTTTATAATAAGTCCACCATTTGTAGTTCTTATAAGAACGCATATATTGTTAAAATATAACATTACTGGACACGAACACAATAATATATTTCTTTTAAATTTTATAAGTTAGAGTTTAGTTTGTGAAATTAAATATAGAAGTAAATTCCCACTTCCGAACATCTCTCTGACAGCAGCAATTTTATTGATGACTAGCTGACCCGGCGGTCAGCTTTTTCATATTCTTTTGTTTCAAGATTCTCTTGATACTTATGTCATTAACTTTTAAATAAATTACTTTATTTCTTATTTTGAATATCAATTGGATAGACTAATTTTTTCGTTAAATAAATGTAACTTTAATTATTTGCTTTTCATATTTGATATTAATTACTGGAAATATATTTTATTTTATAACCACCTTTTATGAAGCTTTTTGAAAATAAGTCAATTGCTTATATATTCTAAAACTTTAATTTACCTTTTTATTAATTGATGATTTTACTATTAATTCAAAATCTGGTAATTATTCTTCAGAAAATTTATAAATTTTTAAAAATTGGTTTATACTATTAAAATTCAGAACTGCCCCAAAACTGTCACTGTGGTGGTTCCTCTTGTCTCTTCGATGTGGTCCTGGACTCCTTGGTTCCCCCTCGGATGTGGTCCTGGAGTCCTTGGGTCAGCAGCAAACGCACTAGATCGGTTTATGGGCCATCTTTAATACTTTTCTACATTAATTTACATTTTACAAAAATAATAAAAAGTTCATTCCAGGTTTGAAATTTGGAATTGAAGACCGACACAAAGATAAAACGAATTTATTAATTGACGTTGAAACAGCCTTAAAATTCCAAAATCAATAAATAAAAAATATTGTTAGGACCGATATTAAAAAGAAATTAGTAAACCAAATTACATCTCAAAAAATGTGTTCGAATAATAATAATAATAATTACTATGAAGTTATTCAGAATCTACGGAAGAAAAATGTATTTTATTTAAAAGCTGATAAAAGTAACGCTATCGTAGGTATGGATAAATTGGAGTATAGAGAAATAGTAGAGGAAATGCTTAAAGTAGGACCATATTCAACAATAAATCGAAATCCCATAGTAAAATTTACTAGAAGTGTCAACGAAACCTTAAAAAATTGTAAAAGTGTAGTGGATAGTGAACTAAAAAGAAAATTAACCGTTTCAAACCCATTATTACCACGATTGTATTGTTTACCAAAAGTCCATAAGGAAGGAAGGAAAATGCGACCAATAGTATCTGGGATTAATTCCCCAACATATTTAATTGCTAAGTGGTTCATACCACGCCTCCAACAGTTTGTTCCGCCTCCATCAATGGCAGTAAAAAATACGTTTGAATTTGTTAATAAGGTTAAGGATTTATGTATTTCGTCCAGTGAATACCTTGTTTCGTTTGATGTTGTATCACTTTATCCAAGTGTGCCTATATATAAAACAGTCGACATGGTGAAAATTTGGTTAGAAAATTCAGGATGTAGTACAAATGAAGTGGATGAATATATTTCACTTATTAATTTATGTATTGTTCAAAATTGTTTCCAGTTTAACAAAACATTTTACACCCAGAAGGAAGGCACCGCTATGTGTAACCTTCATCACGTTTTTAGCCAACGTTTTTATGAGTCATTACGAAATGAAGGCGAAAAATACCTTGAAATATTTTCCTAGAGTATAGCTGAGATATGTGAATGACGTGTTTGCAGTGTTTGACAGTGAACAAAGCCCGGACAAGTTTTGTAAAGCAACAAATGGCTTTTTCCCAACTATAAAATTTACGGTTGAAATAGAAAAAGAGGCGTGTTTACCATTTTTAGATGTTTTAATACAAGAAAAAGCAATACTTTAAGTTTTAATGTTTATAGAAAACCAACTCACACAAGCAGATTTATTATCAGTGATTCATTTCACACAATATCACATAAAATAGCAGCTTTCAATTCTATAGTGCATCGTTTAATTAATTTGCCTTTATTAGAGGAAAATTATAAAAATGTTTTTAATTACATTTATAGCATAGCAAGGTTCAATGGATATAGTAATGTGTTTAGAGATGAAATTTATAAATACAATTTCTGAAACCATGTGCCGTATTGTGAGACACTATCTAAGGTTTAATTCTATAGACGAAAAATATAACATTATTTTGCGATTAAAAAAAAAGTATATATACGTGTCTGGAATCGAAACCGGAACGCTTTTATTTCTTCAATAATTGCGGTAATAAATACAAAAAGTCCGCATTTTGGTGTAAATAAATCAAAATAATCTTACAGAAAAATTGTCCGTTGTAGTGCGGAAAAAAAGTCGAAAATATTTAACCTAACGGAATCCTCCTGACAGAGGCGCCATGCTTAGGAATGGATTTATACCACTTCTTCCATACATGTCGTCAATTACAGGAAGACAATGAGTGTTAACAAAAACTTAATAATATGTTCTGAAAAAAAGTCTGTTTCTAAGCAACAATTATAAATTTGGGTTTTGTCTTTAGTTGTTCATCGAATCACTAACAGATTGCGCTTCTACATGATTTCGCACGAAATAAAGTATTAAAAAACCTAATATGTAACGCATCAAATGACATAAACATATTTTAAATATTGCATACGTAAAATACGTATTCAAGGGATTAATAATGAAAAACACCGTAAAATTAGACATAAATTTAGGTACATTAATACATTAAAAAGGTTTGTGAGTGTCACCTCTATAAATAGTTTTATAAATAAATAAATAACTCTATAGATCAATAGTTTTTTTTGAAATAATTGAATTCAAATCAGTGTTATTTATGACCTCATGCTGGCGATGGACAGCTATTGTTATTATTTGGGAGTTTTAAGATATTACTAGAAATAAATCAATTTTTATTTGTTTAATTCTGTAGTGCCTATATTTAAACTAAAAACAAAAATTTGTTAAAAATGTCTTTGGCCGTATATAGTACCACTACAATACGTCTCTTTTTAACGCCGTTTTTATAAACAGTATATTGCCAAGTTCTCCGGAAGCTCTGCGCACATCCCGTGTAACAAGCGTACTACTGAATTATAAATGTATTCATTCCTTGATGAAAAAGCAAAGAAAAGCGCCCTAAGCATAGCATGCCTTACTTATACCACCTCCCTTCGTCCGGTGTATCAACACGTTTCCAGTGCTTTGTGTTTGCTTCGTGGTAGCTAGTTCTACCCGAATCAGCCGCTCAAGTCATACTGATTGCGTCATCAGTGACGTGACCAATCCTCCGGGTTAAAATATCGT
This sequence comes from Prosapia bicincta, assembly GCA_036971475.1. Taxonomy (NCBI): domain Eukaryota; kingdom Metazoa; phylum Arthropoda; class Insecta; order Hemiptera; family Cercopidae; genus Prosapia; species Prosapia bicincta. The sequence goes on along the minus strand of JBAIZL010000003.1, from coordinate 111,812,320 downwards.
TTTCATGATATCGTTTGATATCGCTGCAATAGTTGCCCCCTTTCTTCGCAGGCAACAAGTCTTTATAGTTTCATCTAGCTAAGATTAAGTCTATATATTTCTAGTAATAGTTATAAAACAATGTTCTAAATAATAAACAAATATTTAGACTCATATTCAGCTCATATTTGTTGCCTTCTGTTGATGCTAACTGTATTAGCGAAATGTACATAAAGGTTGTGTAAATATTTGTAGCAAAGGTTTGCATTTGTTTATTGAATATAAATACGCTACTGGGTTTTCTATTGGTCTTTATAAACAATGTCCTGCAAAGCAAATTATTCCTTCTATTGAATAATATTATTGTAATAAAAATATCATCATAATATCTGTTGGATGATTCAATCTCAAAAGCCAACTACGTGCTTAAAGCTTTTGTGTTGTACTTCTTGCCTACGTCTATTTATTTTTAATCCCGCCCAATGAGCTTACTCTACATAACAATACTTACGTACTGTACTGTAATATTTTAAGGAGCTTACAGTATATAATGCACTTATGCAATTCTCGTATTTATGTACATGTACTACTGCATGCTGCAAATATCTGTAGGTACAGTACTTGTGTGTTAACGCAGATAACACACTTCGTCTTTATTGTCCGCGGTTTTACATTACCGCGGTAGTTTTGGAGCTTATTACCCGAGTATATGAAGGTACAACTGTATATATATATATATATATATATATATATATATATATATATATTATAT